>JAWDJE010000002.1:105507500-106107500 GCA_035047345.1 Bradypodion ventrale | reverse complement strand
CTAATTCTTCCAGTCCTCCAGTAAGCTTTCCAGCTACCTCATCAAAATTTGTTCCTTGAATGGCCATTGCTGTGTTGTCTTCATAGGTGAACAATTTTGCATTGTTAGGAACTGGTTGAACATTTGTATATATTTTATACAGTGTTGGGAACAATATACTTCCTTGGGGCAGTCCATTCTTCTGCAACCTCCATCTGCTTTTTCCCCCATTCATTATCACATAGAATCTCCGGTTCTGGTTGGAGGAAGCTGCCAATGACCCTAGTTAGTTTGTTATCTTTGGTAAGATTATTTATTTTATGGAGCAGGATCCTATGATTGATAGTATCATATGCTGCAGTTAGGTCAATGAAAGCTACTCCCGTAATTTGCTTTCTTTTGAAGCTATCCTCAATTTGTTGCATAAGGTTTGGAATTTGACCACAACATGACCTGCCCAGCCTAAAGCCTGCTTGCTCCTTCATGATATTTCCATCAATAAATTCAGAAATATAATTGTGAATCATCCATTCCAATGCCTTATAAAGGTGGCAAAGGAGTGACACTGGTTGGTAGTTTTTTTTGGGGTCATCTGGGTCTTGGCCGGGTTTGAATTAAGCAACTACTCTAGCCTGCCTCTACAATTTAGGAACCTTGGGTTCATCTATGCAGTTCATTAATTGCAGGAGCCTTTCCAAAGTGTGTGGACCAAGCTGCTTTATCTGCTCTGTTCTTATGTCATCATTACCTGCCACTTTATTCGGTTTCATGCTGTTTATAGCTTCCACCAATTCAAAAGCCACAAAGAGGCTATTAAGCAAACCCACCTCTTGTTTCTCTGATCAGATGGCTTCTTACCTTGCATTTTTCCATTCTTTAGCAACTGACTAGCTATTTGGTCTGCTGTTACTCCAGTATAGTTTTGCTGTGGCTGGCTTAATCTCCACCTAACTTTTAAAGAAATTTCCAAGCTCATCTGTAGTTCTGCTTCATATCCAGATTTTAGACCAGTATGCACCATCATCATATCTGATTTTCAGCTAGAGCCTGCACCAATTCTTCCCCAGCTTCAACAGTATCTTCCTGGAAAGGATCCTGGTTGTAGAGTGCCTGATACCGATCCACCAGAGGTTTGATGTAGTCAGTCAGGCCCTGGATGTACTGGGTGTGGTATCGTCATGGAAACAGAAAGAGCCTCCATGGAATACAATCGGGCATACCTTGGGTGGCAACCTTGTCAGCTAATATTTCTAACACCGGATCAAACAATGCAAGCGCGGCGCCAAAATGGCCGCCGCGCTCTTTGCGGCCCCCCCATCAGACGAAGGCATCCGGGTAGTTAGGGGGCGTGGCCAGCTCCCTTATAAAAGGGGTGGCCATGAGGCAGCCGAGCTGCCATTTTGCGAAGCGACGGAGCGGAGAAGTTTTTCCCTCTTACCTCCGTCGCTTTTACCTTTACCGGGAAGCCTTTTGGCTGCTGAATTCTCTCGTTTTCGGCTTCCCATCGATTGGCTGAGATGCCCTCGAAGAAGAAGGCGGCTGCGAGCGCGGCTCGTGCGGTTCGGAGGTGCAATCCGGGTCGGAGGACCGCGGCTGCGCCTCCCCAGCAGCCGCCTTTGCCTGCACCCACCGGGACCGGTGGAATGGGGTCTATTCCTCCTTGGCGGAGAATGGTGGCCCACGCACGGGTCCAGTAGGGGCTGCGGCCCTCGGCCCGCAAGCGGTGGACACCGCTCCTGGTGTTGCCCATTCCGCTGGGCCTTTCTCCATAGGGGCGCAGCTCGCTCCGGGGCCTTCCAGCCTTGGGGGGTGGTTTGGTCCCCTTCCCTGGCAGGTTGCTACATCGGCCCTACCGGGCCCGGGTGTGGGGTCGTGGCCCTATCTTGGGCCCCGGGGTACAGGGACCTGTACCCATGCCTGTAGTAGGCGGGCCGGCTGGCCCTTTGCCCCATGTCAGCGTGGATGCCTTACTGGCCCGCGTTGCGGCCCTCGAGGCATCCCTGGCCCGGGCTAGCCACGCTGGGGCTCCCTTTGGGGTTCATTTCGACGCATCATCTGCTGGGCAGCTGCAGGCGACGGGATGGGTCGAGCTGCTTGAGGCGCGTGGCACGACCTCGGCCACTGCCTCGCAGCTCCCCAACCAACAGACCGGTGCGGGTCAGGCCCCATCGACGAGCGCCACGGCGGTCGTGAGCTCCGACGCCCCCGTGGGCCGGAACCCCCGGTGGGGGCGGCCTATGGGGGTGCAGCATGTGAGTATGCAGTTCAAACTAGTGCACCTACACACGTGGCCATGTTGGGGGGGGCTTTTCAATGGCCTTGGCCTCGCGCGGGTCGTGCGGCGGTCCAGCCGCTGACGCCCCACCCGGCGACGTCAACTACCACCCAGGGCCCCATGGTGGGGGGTGTTTCCTACCCTGTGGGGAATGTTTTGGGGGTGGCCGAGTTAGTCCAGGCCCCTTTCCAGATGCCCCCAGTTTCTGCTGTACCTGTGTCGGCCTCGCCGACAGCGGGGTATTCCTTACCACTGGGAGACCATTTGGCCCAGACCACCAAAGAGAAGATTTGGCGGGGGGAGTATGTGGATATCTTCTCCCTCTTCAACAGAGAGCCCACCAAGGAAGAGAGGGGGGGCAGGATGAGAAGGATAAGGAGCAGGCACGTTGTCACAAGCCACCATGTGCGTGGGCCAACTGGTTGCCGGCCTACCGCATATATATGGCGGTATACCTTAGGGCCCGGCCGGATTTGGCGATTCCGATGGTCCAGTATTTGGACAACATCTATAGGTCGATGGTTGACTTCCCGGGCCCGTCGTGGTTGGCTTGTGACAAGGAATTCCGTATGCGGATTCCCCTGCACCCCGAGATGGGGTGGGGTGAGCCCTGCCAGAGGCTTTGGCTTCTGTACATGACTCCCACGCGCCCCGCGCCCGGGGAGAGATACCATTGTGGACATGCGGTCCAGCGTGCGGCCCCAACACAGGTCCCCCACCAGGTGGCGGGGCAGGGGGTTCCAGCCCGCCTGCTGTACTGACTTTCTCATACAATGGTTCCTGCAATGGTTCCTGCAAATACAGACATGAGTGTCCCGCCTGTGCTGGCCCCCATGCGGCTCTGCCTGTCCCAGGCCTGGAGGGATGCGGGGCAGAGGGAGGGGCGGACAGGGAGCTGGCAAGACTGCCTCAGATCGAGCTGGTTCACCGAAAGGCTCCTTCCCCGATTAATGTGGACATGTTGGAGCATTGCCTCGCATTGTACCCGAGGGGGGCAGATGCAGTTTACCTGCTTCGGGGTTTTCGACTGGGGTTCCGTATTCCTTTCGTGGGTGGTAGGTTCCCCCAAGACGCCCCCAACCTTTTGTGCCTCAGGGGAAGGGAGGAGGTGGCTGCTGTCAGCATTGCTGAGGAGGTTAATGCGGGCAGGGTCGTTGGCCCTGTCCCTGCACTCCCGTTCCGGGGAGCATATTATTTCGATGATGCCATGCCTTTTGGCTGTTCCATTTCGGGCTCGACATTCGAGCGTTTCACCACCTTCCTAGAGTGGGCTTCTGTCCGCAGGTCAGGGTCCCGGTCTGTAGCCCATTCCCTGGATGATTTTATTCGGGGCTGAACGGGGCTGGGGCACGTGCACACGTCTCCTCAACACATTTCAGACGCTAATGGAGGAACTTGGTGTCCCTTTGGCGCCCGAAAAGACCGAGGGCCCCTCTACACAGCTAGTATTCCTGGGGGTGGAGATTGACACGGTAGCGCAGGCTTCTAGGTTGCAGCGGGATAAGGTGTCAAGGCTAGTGGCCCTTATCTCGGACTTGCTGGCCAAGCGCATGGCATCACTGAGGGAACTGCAGGTGCTACATGGTCACCTCAATTTCGCTTGCAGGGTCGTCGCACCGGGCAGGGCATTTGCTCGGCGCTTGTGCGACGCCATGGCAGGATTATCCAGGCCCCACCATAGGATTAGATTTACCAGGGGTATCAGGGCAGACGTGCTTGTCTGGCTCCAGTTCCTGAGGGAGTTCAGTGGGGTGTCAATTTGGAGGTCTGAGCTCCTGGCTTCCCCTCGCTTTCGGATACAGTCCGATGCCTCGGGATCCCTGGGTTATGGGATGTACTTCAATTGAAGTGGGCCTATGGTGGGTGGCCACCAGCCTGGGCAGGCACGGGTCGCCTGCATGGTCTCACGTATCTGGAATTTTTCCCTATCCTGGGTGCTTTGATGCTATGGGGGCAAGGAGTGGGACAACTTGGTCGTCCATTTCTGGTGTGACAATGCGGCCGTTGTCCACATTGTCAACTCACAAAATTTCACATCGCCCAGGGTAATGGACCTAGTGCACCAGTTTCTGTTGCGCAGCCTGCGCCTCAACGTCCTCTTCTGGGCCAGGCATGTCCCGGGGGTCAATAATGATATTGCTAATGCTTTGTCCCGCCTGCAGATCTCCCGGTTCCGTGCCTTGGCCCCGGATGCGGAGGAATTTCCCTCGCCACTCTCGGACGAGATATGGACCATTGGCAAGGAGAGGTGAACCGGGCGATTGGCTTGTCACTAGCGCCACGCACGCGTAAGGCGTATCACCACGCATTCATTTCTTCAGAGCATTCTGTCCCCAATTCCGGCTGCCAGGAACCTGGCCGATCCCAGTGATCCATGTACTGCGGTTCATGGTTTACCTGCATGCCCAGGGCCTTTGCACCTCGCACCATAGCATCTAGGCTGTCGGCGTTGGCTTTTATGGCCAAGGTGGGAGGTCGTGTGGACAGTACCGCTGACTTCCGTGTGAGACATGTTTTGGAGGGGTGGGTGCGGGAGCGTGGGCGTTGCCCGGACGACCGCCACCCGATTTCCCCAGGGGTTTTTACCCAATTGGCCCGGGCCTGGCCTGGCCTCTGTTTTGATAGATATGGGGCAGCCCATTTCATGCAGCTACAACGGTGGCCTTTTTTGGAGCGCTCCGCATCAGCGAGCTTGAGATGCTGTCTAAGGCGGATGCAAGTCGTAGGGCACTGGAACTCGAAGATGTCTGTGTGAACAATATTGGGCTCAGTTGGGGATACGCTCCTCTAAAACGAATCAGCACGGCGTAGGCAGTGGAGTAGACTGCTACGAGGTTCTTTGGCAGACATCTGTCCGGTTGGTGCCCTACAGGATTTCCTTGCACTGTGTGGCACGCACCATGGCCCGTTTTTCTGTCACCAAGGTGGGTCTTCCCTTACTAAATTTCAATTTTGGAGGGTGCCGGGAAGGCACTAGACAGTGTTGGCCTCTCTGGGGCTCGTTGCGCACCCATTCGTTCAGGATAGGGGCGGCTTCTACTGTAGCTGTTTTTGGGTACTCCGGGGCTGAAATACGCCGCATGGGAAGGTGGGGATCACAATGTTTTCAGTTTTGTGTTCGCCCTCTTCAACCGTGAGTACCAGTTTAGTCACTGCACTGTTTCTCCCCCCCTTTTTTCCTTCACAGACCCTGGGTGTCGTTTTACACCGGTGACAGTATGGCTGGTGGGCCATAGCCACGTGCACAGGGCAGCGCGTTACGCTGCATGGGGCAGCGCGTTACGCTGCACAGGGCAGCGCGTTATGCTGCACAGGGCAGCGCGTTACGCTGCACAGGGCAGCGCGTTACGCTGCACAGGGCAGCGCATTACGCTGCGGCGACAGAGTGGGGACCCCGACTGGGACTGGGTGCATCCGCACGTCTCATGTGGTATGGTAAGCGCGGCATGCTATGGCGGAAACTGTTGCCATTCCTTTTCTACATCAGGGATGCTGACTCGCCCGATGTCCTGGTTATGTGCCTTGGGGGCGATGGCTTGGGACAGGTCACTGGCCTATCACGGAAGCTTGCGGTTTGCAGTGACCTGCCCTACTCACATTGTGTGTGGCCTGCCACATCCCTCAATTGGTCGGACACGATACCGCGGTACGCTTACAGGGGGGCGTTCGGCCTCGAGGCTCTTGACTGAGCCGATGCTCCGTGAATGGGGCTGTTGCCCGGTTCCTTTTCAACAAGGGCGGGGGACGCGTCATTAGCCTCCCCGCCATCAGTCTGCAAAATTACGAGCTTTACTCAGGGGATGGGGCCCATCTGTCGCAGGGAGGTATGGACCTCTGGTTAGTGGACTGGCGAGCAGGCCTGTCGACCGAGCTGACGGTCTTGGGGGGGGGGGGCGGTGAGCCTTTTGGGAAGCCTCCCCGTGTGGCGGGTATCACTGGTAAGGTAAACATTTATGACCCACAGGTATCCGGCAGGTTCGCAATTGACTGGACAACACTAGACAGGCATAAGTTGGTTAAACGTTGTCCGGTCAACGTCGAACCAGGCGACGGGGTGATGGCTACAGCTAGACAGCATGCATCACCCCGTGATTTCACGGATATGCGTCAGAGGGTGGGTCATTAGTTAGATATTGACTACGGTCAACAATTTGTTTGTTGTCAACAAACAAATTGATACAAATAGATACATTGTAACAATTGCCGTTGGCAATTTTGGGTGGTACCTTACCAGTGTTACTTCGGCCTGCTTGCCTTAAGAATTATGATTGGTCAATTACCAATAGAAATTTATAATTCGGACTAGGGCATGAATCAATAAATGTGGCCCAATGCCGTTATCCACTTTTACCAGTGTCTGAGTCCTTTATTGGGGGGTGCGCCTGCAATGCAAGCGCGGCGCCAAAATGGCCGCCGCGCTCTTTGCGGGCCCCCCCATCGGACGAAGGCATCCGGGTAGTTAGGGGGCGTGGCCAGCTCCCTTATAAAAGGGGTGGCCATGAGGCAGCCGAGCTGCCATTTTGCGAAGCGACGGAGCGGAGAAGTTTTTCCCCTCCACCCCCTCCCTAGTTAACAGTGTGATATTTTGGTCGCTTCGGGGCCGGGTGGGAATTTTTGGCTGGGACCCACAATTGGCTCTCGGGTCCTGGTTTTTTCGCCCATCCCACACTGTTGCTATGGTTTGATATAGGGGTTTCTGTTGCTGCTGTTGACTTTGGTCACATGGGCGGGTATCACTGGTAAGGTAAACATTTATGACCCACAGGTATCCGGCAGGTTCGCAATTGACTGGACAACACTAGATAGGCATAAGTTGGTTAAACGTTGTCCGGTCAACGACGAACCAGGCGACGGGGTGATGGCTACAGCTAGACAGCATGCATCACCCCGTGATTTCACGGATACGCGTCAGAGGGTGGGGTCATTAGTTAGATATTGACTATGGTCAACAATTTGTTTGTTGTCAACAAACAAATTGATACAAATAGATACATTGTAACAATTGCCGTTGGCAATTTTGGGTGGTACCTTACCAGTGTTACTTCGGCCTGCTTGCCTTAAGAATTATGATTGGTCAATTACCAATAGAAATTTATAATTTGGACTAGGGCATGAATCAATAAATGTGGCCCAAATGCCGTTATCCACTTTTACCAGTGTCTGAGTCCTTTATTGGGGGGTGCGCCTGCAAAAGGAATCTGATGTGTATGATATAATATAATTAAGATGCCACTGATCATTTGTAAAGTATTTTACTTAAGTTTTAATTAAGTGCCTCCTGCCAACCCAGCAGTTCGAAAGCAAGAAATTGCAAGTAGATAAATAGGGACCACTTCGGTGGGAAGGTAACAGTGTTCCGTGCGCTCTGGTGTCTAGTCATGCCTGCCACATGACCACAGAAACGTCTGCTGAAGCAGACACGCTGGCTCTTCAGCTTTGAAACAGAGATTAGCACTGAACCCTAGAGTTGGATACGACTGGCTTTCCCTTACCTTTAATTAAGTGCATTGACCTCTTCATTTTAGCAAACAGGTAAGAATATTTCCTGCTTGTCCGAATCTGGAGGTGGTCAAAGTGTGGTCATTTTTGTGGCTCCTGGTTTCTTTTAAGACTACATTGACAAAAAAGGGGGATTATTGGGTAAAATATCGTCATGTTTTGCTTCTAAAAGCCCCCAAGAGCAGCAGTTTTTAATCAAATGGGTACAGAAACCCCCAAACATCTATAAAAGAAAGTGGAATTCTGAAAATTGGAAGATTTTCATTTTAAAAAACAATTTCACGTTGGGATCTGCTACAACCCCTGTTGAAAAACCACTTCTCTGTTCCTAACTACAGTATTAGGATGAAATGAAACAAGTTGTGTCTGTAATTTTTAATTTCTTTCCTGGATACTTAGTTGCTGTTAAAGGAGCAGCAGCAGAGCCTGTAAAAAGTCCATCAATAATAATTAAAAGCAGTATTAAAAACAATTGTAGTCCCAAATTGCATTTCCTTTCTGCTTTCACTTGGCTTATTATCTACAGGAATTAACAAGACTGTGTAGGCCAGGGAATGACCTACCAAAGATTTCAGGTTATTCTAGTTTATCTGCACTGGGTAATGGCTGCTTATGTAGATGAGTTGTACAATTAACATTCTGGCTCTTTCATTTTAAGCAACAAGAGATGTTCAAAAGGAAGTGTTTGAGAGACAATGAAGTTATAGGCCAGATATGTTGTAAAAGAATCAAAGAAACCGTTCGTGGCAAGTCCAAAAAACCGAATTCTTTATTCTCGAAGGATATAACGTGTGTTAATACTAAATAAAGTTTTGAATTTTCAACAAATATGATTGTACTCTTCTCACAGTAGAAAAACTCAAAGTAGATACTTCTCTTATACTCAATAAAGTCTTGAATCTTCAACAAATATAATTGTAAATAGTACTCTTCTCACAGTAGAAAAACTCAAAGTAGATACTTTTCTTTATGTACTCAAGGTAATATGACATTTTGTTTCTACAGATAGCAATTTACTCTGATGAAGGACTTCGTTCTGAAAAGTTTTTGTAACCGGTGAACTTAACAATTTTTTGCTAATTTGTGGATTACAAACCTCTACTGTGAGAAGAGTACAATCATATTTGTTGAAGATTCAAAACTTTATTTAATATTAACACATATTATATCCTTCTAGAATAAACAGTTCATTTTTTTGTCTTGCCACAAACGGTTTCTTTGATTCTTTTGTGCTTCACATGTTTGGCCGATTTTTTCCTTCCGGATATGTTGTAAGGCAGGGGTTCCCAACTTTTTCCTGCCATGGGCCAGACCCATCCCTGGCACACAGCTGTGGAGGCTGGAGGTGTGGTTGCTCCCACTACTTGTATTTTCGGCAGCGGCGGCAACAATTGTGCCATTTTTGTGGCTTCTTGCACAGGTTCCACCACTTCCCAGGGTGGTGGAAGGCTTTTCAGAGCATTTTTGTTCCATTTTGGGATATTTTTTTCACTGCTTCTCCACTGCGTTTTGGCAGCTAAACAGTGGTGGTTTGGTGCTTCCTGGTTCTGTTGTGTGAACCCAGGCACTGATGTAAGCTCTGCCCAGCACTGGAAGTCCCCAACCTCCACAGTTTAGCTGCCGAAATGCAGTGGAGAAGTGGTGGGAAAAAAATCCCTAAATGGAACAAAAATATTCCGGAAAGCCTCCCGCCATCCTGGGAAGCAGCGGAGACTGGACAAGAAGCCACAAAAATGGCATGATTGCTGCCACCATCATGGTAAGTGTAGTATTGGGACTTCTGGTGGTGGTGGTGGGAGTTTCTGGAGGTGCCAGGATGACCACCATGGGCCGTATTAATGAGTTCTGTGGGCCAAAATAGGCCCACGAGTAAGAGGTTGAGAACCCCTGTTGTAAAGCAAATAACTCCGTGCGAGTCTGTTGTGTTGCAATGTACAGGACTAAAGGAGAAATTTATTTACTGAAAAGCCTTGGGGATAGTTCCAGACTGTTGTCACAGCCTGTATACTGTTAATGCCACAGAGCAGCCTGCCATGGCGTGTGGAGCAAACCTGTCAAGTATCCCTTATTGGCCAGGAAAACCCCGTATTTTTACCCCTCTTCCCACCCCCTCCCGTTTTATTAATTTTCCCATAATATCACGTTTTTTTAAAAAAAAATCCCAAAGCTGCAGGTTTTTTTCCTGCTACTAGAGGCTGCTGTGGCTTTTCGCTTTTGGAAGGGGAGAGAGAAGGTGGTTTGGGGCAGGGCCTTCATCTCTCTGCTTCCGTTCCTTTGACTCCTCCATGGGCCCATGCGAGGGGAGGGGGGAAAGGAAGAAAAGAGCTCAGCTGCTCCATGTGGCCAGCATGGATGCCCTGGCGCTTGCCCCTTCTGGGTAAGTCTATGTCTTTTTGTTTTGTTTACTTTCCTCTGTGTGTGTGTAAGTAAGTCTCTCTGTCTTTTTCTTTTGTTTACTTTGCTCTGTGTGTATGTGTGTGTGTGTGTGAGAGAGAGACTCGCCTTTGTGGGTGTGGGTGTGGAGAGCGATGGTGTTTGTGTTTGTGTGTGTGTGTTGTGGGTGAGGGGCCAGGGTCCGGACCAGGTTAAACAGAGATGAGCACTGAACCCTAGAGTCGGATATGACTGACTTTTAAGCAAGGGATACCTTTACCTTTACCTTGCTTGAAAGCCAGTTGTATCTGACTCTAGGGTTTAGTGCTCATCTTTGTTTCAAAGCCGAAGTGCTAGCGCTGTCTGCTTCTGCAGATGTTTCCATGGTCATGTGGCAGGCATGACTACAGGAGCACACGGAATTCTGTTTACCTTCCCACCAAACTGTTCCCTATTCATCTACTTGCAATTATATAAAGTGGAACGTGAGACATAGTTTGAATGCATTTTGTATCGATTAATCATCACTCAAACAGAAAAAAATCAATATGATACAGGTAACATGTCTTCAGAACTGCAAAAATAACAGTGAAAGTACAAATAATGACATCATGAGGTGGTGGTTTGATAAACATAAGGTAGACCCTAGGGAAAGAGACACCTGAGGGTGAAAAAATAAGGCCCTAGATGGGAGGAAAGAGGCAGAAGAAGATGAGCCACTTCTGTGTGGTGGGATGGAGGCCCCACTAGGTTGGTGGGACTCAAGCTTAAATAAACAGGAAGATGAGGGGAAGGGGCTTGAACTAATCCAGATACCCTATTTGTTTCCCTAAATGTTCTTACTTTTGGACTGCTAGGTTGGCAGGAGCTGGGACAGAAACAGAAGCTCACAATGTCCTGCGTACTCGGGTATCGAGCTGCTGACCTGCCACCTTCCAGTCAGCACCTTAGCCACTTGAGCCACTGCAGCTCAGTGGTTAAGAAGCTCACCTTGTTAGCTGGAAGGCCGACATGACGGTTTGAGCTCCCATCTCTGTCCCAGCTCCTAGCAACCTAGCAGTTCAAAAGCAAGAAATTTCAAGTAGATAAATAGAGACCACTTTGGTGGGAAAGGTAACAACATTCTGGTGTCTAGTCATGCCTGCCACATGTCCATAGAAACATCTACAAACAGGCAGTGCTGGCTCTTTGGTTATAAACAGAAATGAGCATTGAACCCTAGACTCATATATTACAGGCAGCATTGGATCTAACAATAGGTAAAGGTAAAGGTTGCCCTTGCTTGAAAGCCAGTCGTATCTGACTCTAGGTTGCAGTGCTCATCTCCATTTACAGCCAGCCAAAGAGCCAGTGCTATCTGTGTTTGCAGACATTTTCATGGTCATGTGGCAGGCATTACTAGAGCCCAGCAAGTCACACGGCCAGATTTGGCCATGCCCATAGATTTGGCCACACCCCTTATTTTTAAATCCCAAACTTGACAAGTATGGTGTGGAGAGAGGGGAAAACAATGTAAATGCTGTTGTATCCAGTGGTGGGCATCAGCAGGTTCGCACCAGTTCACCAGCACCGGTAGCAGAAATTCTGCCTGGCCCCGTCCATCCAAGTTTTGAAATAAAGTACAGTAGTCCTAATTCGGGTGCAACGCAGGGCTTTTCCCCTGGCCACGCCCACTACACCACGCCTACAGTATGATAGCAAAAAAATTGGAGCCCACCACTGGTTGTATCACTTCCTTCATGTATCTTATACGGAAGCTTCCTACCTTTCCCTCTAATGAAATGTACAGTATTATTTTCTCTCTACAGCCATTTGACAAACAGAAATCAAACATGTGTAACTTTCCCCAATATCTGCTTTTTTGCACCTCAAAAAAATCTTTGGCATAAACAGATTTCCCACCCACAATTTGCATCATGTGATTACAAAAAACATTATTTTGGTGTGTGTTTTTAAGTTACCAAGAGACTGCCGCAAATCGACTTGGTTTCCATTCCTTGACCCCCCACCCCCACCACTCCCCGCATGGGACGCTCATTGTTAAAGAAGCAATGATTTGACATTTTTAGTAGCACATTGGTCTCATCCTGCCAAGAAAAGCTGAACCTGTTGAATTGCAGCCAGCATTTTGCTGTTACAACGACACAGACTTTCTGGAGCTTGGGTACATTACTTCATTTTTGCAAACACAAGCACACTTGTGTGTTAATCTCCAAAGGAGTGAAAGAACACCTGTGCTTCTGCTAGGTTACTTATGCTGATGTTTTAGAAAAAAATCTGTTCTTATCGGTTAAAAAAGAAGCGAGACTTTGTTGACATACGCCTACAATGCTCTCACCTCAGTCAGACTTTGGCCTCAAGCACATAGCTTGCCTTTTAAAGTATCATTCCACCCATTTTTTATCCTTCTGCAGTTGATCATCCAATTACATTCTTGCATGCAAATATACCACAGCTCAGTTTAGATAAAAAGAGCATGATTAAATCTAAGTGCACAGTGAAGGCAAAAATCACTGAACTTGTCTAACACCTCCTTTCACCTGCGTTTCAGGAATTAATCCAAGCATGTCAACTGTGCCTGCCCCGCTTGCTGATCTGAAAATTAAGCATACCAAGGTGAGCTATATCTACATTTGTTAACTGTGTAAAGGCAGGAACTCTGCAATATGTGGTAATCTTATTATTGTTTTTGTGGACACAGATCTCAATTTAACTTAGTCACAGCCTTTTTCAGAAATGTTTTCCTCTGCTTCTGACGGCTGTTCTCTAATCTTGCTTTTTACAGTTCAGTTGGGGCAGAGGGATTTTTAATTGTTCTTGGGCAAACTGCTGTTGGGAACAAACAATGCCTAAATCTGACATTCAATGTAACAAATGCATTTTAGGCTTTCAGTCTTAAGCATTTTACAGTTTACGAACCAGTACTCCAGAAGAAGCCTTTTGAACTAACAGCTGCATCTTCTGCACATTTGCAAAGTGCATTAATGAGGAAGGAATGCACAGGATTATGCTGTAAACAGAACCTTTAAAAAGAAGATTTATGTCTGACAAATTGGACGTGATCCATGAAAACTAACATTAAGATACAGCAGTTAGCCTTTATAAAATGCCACAACGTTTTGCCTTTTTGTTTTGTTTCCTCCCTATGCTTCAAAAAAGTAAAGGTAGTTAGGATCTGACTGTTACTGAAGATAAGACCTGTAGAAATAGTAATATTTGATCCAATCATAGTACCTTTCGGACTAAAATCAGCTTCTCATTAGGTAGGAAAATGGAACATATTAACAATGAATGTACAATTTTTGTGCAATTACCACCTAAGATCAGCTGGGCTTGTTTTGTTTTGTGGGTCTACGTAAATAGCCTTATAGGTAGATCTGTCTTATGCTAGAAGAATCCTATATTCAGCAACTCCATAGATCAGGGGTCCCAAACCTACGGCCTGTGGGCCAGACCAGGCCCACAACATTATTCCATCTGCTCCCCCCCCCCCCCGCTGCCCTCACAGCACCCAAAAGTGGAAGCGGGCGCATTTACGACAGCCATAAAATGTGCATGTGTAAACATGGTTACATCAGCTGTAAATGTGCCCGCAACTGTCATAAACATGGAAGCAGGAACATTTAGTCCCACTTCCGAGGGGTGGTGGTGGTCTGGCCCCAACTGTTGTCCGGGGGACATAGTCAGGCCCCGGCATAAAAAGGTTGGGAACCCCTGCCATAGATTCTTCTAGCCCAGTGTTGTGGACACTGGCTGACAGCAGCTCTCTAAGGCTGATAGCAGAAGTCTTTCCATCCTGACCCTTAGTAGGGATAGAACCTAGGACAGTGATGGCTAACCCTGGCACTCCAGATGTTCATGGACTTCAATTACCAGAAGCCCAAGTGAGCACTCCTGCTGATCAGGGCTTCTGGGAATTGAAGTTCAAGAACAGCTGGAGTGCCAAGGTTAGCCATCACTGACCTAGGACCTTCTATGTACTCTGCTACCTATCTGTGGTCATTCCTACTCTCTGAATCTGAAAAGGAAGATCAGATCTCAAAAGGAAGTTTCCACACACAGTATCCTTGGCGCCTGAGTAAGATACAGCTGGTTTTGTTCCTGCTTGTACTTGAGTCAAGAGCTGAAGAGAATATGTAGCCACATTCCCATGGTGGCTAACCTTGGCACTCCAGCTGTTCTTGAACTTCAACTCCCAGAAGCCCAAGTCAGCACACCTACTGATCAACACTTCTGGGAATTGAAGTCCAAGAACAGCTGGAGTGCCAAGGTTATCCATCACTCTGAATCTATCTTCTTGAGTAAGTAATTGCACAACACAGAGATACACAAGTAAAATGCATGTATTTATGACTGCTGTATTGCTGTGCAATTCTGTCTGTGTCTTCTCAGAAGAAAACCTAACAAAATCAAGAGGACTTTACTGCCTGGCAAATATGTGTACGATTGTACGATTGTACGATTGTACGATTGTAACCTCGGCCATTATGGACAATGGCAAGATATTATTGGAACTGTAGTCCACTCTGCATAGCCTTATATCCATAGTCTTATCTCTTTTCAAGGTGTAATATAGAGGTAAAGGTCGCCCTTGATAGAGATATATATCCAGCTAAACATCTTGCCTCAAACAGGGCAAAGAAAGCTATTGCTGCCAATGACTCAGCCAATTCTTTCCATGGTCATGGTAAAATAAAAAGATTAGGGGAAACATGACTGAATACCTGTATCAGACTAACTCTCAAATTTGTCCCTCCCCCTGCCACCTTTCCTACTTAATTTCTTTATATCCAAATATGATTGTGGCAAACTACATCTGAACTTTGATCAGATAACAATAAACTCACATAAACTTAGGAAGACTTTCAGGTAGCCTGTTGCAATGGTGGGCCGGAAAGAAGATGCGTGGAGGCAGCCGTGTGGCGAAGTTCAACCCCATTTATTAGGGGCTGGGACACATGCTTAGGGCACTCGTGTCACCCATGCACAGAAGGCTTGCATACATGGCATTCCCATGAGTCCTGGGATTCCCATGACTGGGGGCTACTCTGTGGCTGCCTGGTGGTTAATGGACAACTCGCACTAAATTGTCTTGGGTTGGAGAAACCCATTGTTCCTGCCCTAAACTCGGAATCTATATGTATTGACCTGGGCACCTAGTCTTTGTCCCCTGTTTGCCCCTGCTTGCTTGCCCAACTCTATTTGCCCTCAGCCTGGGCTATTGTTCATCTTTAACTAGCCCGCTTATCTCCCCAATTTCCCCTCCAGCCTAGCCCGGTTGGTCCCCAGGTCTGTTGACGCCGAGCGTACCCCTGAGGAGAGGTTTAATTGCCAATTATTCTTGCGGGCAACCCACAGTAGCCAGCATGAGAGCAAAAACATAATTAAGCAATTAGGAGGCTTACTAGTAAGGCCCTTTACTTATCATATCACCAACCATGAAAATATCTGGACTACGATCAAAGAACAAAGTCTAGCGGCTAGCCAAACCAGAATTACTGGCCTGTGCCTTTGGCAGCAACAATTTGCTGAGCATTACATGGCCAGATGATAAGATTTATCTGTGATAAAATTCATCTCGCAAATGCTAAACATTAAACTGCTGCTCAAAGGCAGGGCAGGAGGGCCTCAATCTCCTTCTAAATCAATAGGTGGCAACCCTAAACCCAATTAAAGCACTGTAAAATCCATTGATTTCGAAGGTTAGGGGGATTAAACATGTGCCTACTGAAGTTAATTTTTGGTGGCTGGACAGAACCCCAAATGCATAATAATACATCCAAAGCCATTGTGGGGGTGGAGGGAATGGGAGAACTGTCTTGAGAGCTCAAATGTGAGTAGATACAGTACCATGGACTGCAGCATACCTGGTAAAAGGGGGGAATATAATACAAAATTTCATTAAAAGAAGGGGGAAATCAAACTAAGAAGTGCCTGGATGGCCACTTCTGTTTTTGGTAATTGGGGGCTTCCGCATCCCCCTCAACTTGTTTAATACAAAAGCCAATATTTCTGGAGGCTTCCAGAGACACAAAACCCAACTTCAGATTTTAAAAGATACTATATGGGGGCACATAATGTTTGGGAGGGTATCAGCAGCAAAAAAAAAAAAAGTTTGCCCATATGCCTTATTGCCCCTCTGCAGAAGGAGCAGGAAAATATTGAAGAGCCTCGCAGTGTTGGCCATTTCCCAAACAAAGTACAAGAGAGGGGAAATGGCTGCCATTCCAATTGCCTTCCTGTCAGGAAAGATGGCAAGGCATGAGTTGCACTGGATCCTTCCTCCTGAAAGAGAAGTGGAAAAGAACCTGCCCAGGCCAAGGAAGGATCTAAGTGAGCCTCAGTACCCCAAACCTGAAAGCTGGTGGCAGGGTGAGGCTTGACATGGGATAGGACAAGCCATGGGACAACTTGGTTCAAATGGAGAGACCTGGAGTCTTCCCAACTGTCTAGCTTTGAGGGTCCTTAATATAAGGGCCTATGAGAGGAGTGACTAAGAAAATTGGGGTAGGTTTTGGATGAATGGGTACCTCTTCCTTTGCCCTTTTCTTTCTGGGAGAAAATGGGGTGCTGCCAGGGCCTTTTTGGAGAGGGTGCAACTGCATTCCTTGATTTCAGTCAGGCAGTAGAAGCAGCCAGAAGGGATCCTGGCACACCCACCTCTGCCATACTCTTTCCTTAACAGTTTGGGGAAATACTGAGGTGGGAAACATTTCTCCTCTCTTACAATGGGATGGGGGATTGTTAGCATCACTGCTGTGCTATAACTTGAGGGGAGGCAGGCCTGACCTTCAGCAGCAGCAGTACTTGAGCCAGTTCTGCTGAGTATAATTCAAGCTGGAGGTCTGTACATATATATTCTCACCACCACCATCATGGTCTATGTTCCATTCTTCATTCTTCGTCTGTCTTTGCAGCATACAATAAAAAAGACATGTTGGTTGTAAAATTGTAATCCAAAAGTGGAACTGCGTCTGCAGACGGAGTTGTTGCCCTTTAGAAAAGAACTAAAAACCTGGCTGGCAGGCCACGTTTGGGGTGCAGGTGGAGGGGTGGCTTCCGTTGGGTGGTTAATATAGGGGAGGATGCCTGCCCCATGGTTTCTTCAGTTCCTGCACCCCTCTCTTTTTAGGGGTGGGTTCTTATTGCTGGTTTTTATCTGTTTTATTTGTTTTTATCTGTTTTTACCCACTGTTGTGAACCGCCCGGAGTCGGCTTTGGCTGAGTGGGCGGTATAAAAATTTAACAATAAATTAAATAAATAAATAAATAAAATAAAATAAAATAAAATAAAATAAAACATCCTCCCAGCAATTTACTTCATTTTTATCGTACTCCAACACTTTGTTACTCAGGGTAGCATATATGATGCTATTGCTAAATGAAGGTTATGTTTTTTTTAGAGTCACTTAAAAATAAAACATTGCAAGTTTTCATGACTGCTACCGGTATTGCTTTATCTGTGTAGGTTGAGACTGAGAGATAATGATTAGTCCAGTGTCACTCAAGTGAGCTTCATAACTGATTTTCCACTGTCCTAGTTAGGCACTCTAACTGCTATGCCAAAGTGGCTCTTCCAGTGTGATTTCTCCATGTAATGTCCTACAGTACTGTAGTTACCAGCATCCAAAATTTCCTTTTCCTTCCAAGATAAAACAGATGCTGTTGGGGGAGTGGTAGCTCCTACGACTGTTCTCCAGTGGACATGGGGGTCTTGGTATGCTGGGTTTGCTGTAGTATAATTATATTTATTGCATTTTTATGACCTAATTATGTACTGTAGTTTTTGTATTATGATATTATGCTTATCTGGATTGTTTTCCATTTTGAACTTGTTGTTTCTCTGTATTATCTTTTTATTGTTACTTTGTTGGATTATGTTGTTAGCCGCCTCGAGTTGGTCTCGGCTGAGGAAGGCGGGATATAAATTAAACTGATTGATTGATTGATTGATTCCCACCAGCTTAGTTCAATTTTTTAAAATTTAAACATTTATATCCCACCCTATTTCTTTCATTTCATCATCATCATCATCATCATCATCCTTTATTAACTGATTAGTCATCTGACCATATCAGCTTAAAATAAAATCCTAGACCTACCCTATATCATAGAATCTCAAGGTGGGTTGCAATGCTTTATGAAACAATTTTAAAATATAATATTTTAAACAATTTAAAACCAAATTACAAAATTTAAAAATACTCAAACATTAAAAACATTGCACTGAAATCTGTGCAAGTCACAACCATCAAATCCCAAAGGCTCGAATAAATAAGTACATGTTGACTTGGTGCTAAAGTGATGCCAACTTTGGTGCCAAATGGGTCTTCAAAGGGGAGGACACTCTACAATTTGGGTACTACAACAGAAAAAGCCCTCCCTGACTACACACTAACCTGCTGCTCCTCGGAGTGGGATATATGATGCTGTTGCTTTAGCTTCTCCATAACCCTATAGTGCAGATTAAGACTGAGAGATAATGATTAATCCAGTGTCACCCAGTGAGGTTCACGGCTGATTCTCCACAGTCTTAATTAGGCACTCAAATTGTTATGCCAAAGTGGCTCTTCTAGTGTGATTTCTGAATGTCTTTTTCTTTTTCATTGTTCCTATGAGCAAGGCTTTATTCAGCTGTCTTTCTTTTTCTGCCTGTGTCTTTTTTTTTAAGGACTCAGGCTTGCTGCCAAGTAGAGGCTTCCTCCATTCAACACTGTTTGCTATGCACTTAACGTTCATGGATCAAGATTGTGCCCTTTCTTTAAAAAATATACATCGGGCCCTGGGTATTAGTTTCCCTATGATGTTTTTCAGTCAGTGTTGGAGACATTTATTTTGTCTGTAAAAAGGGATTTGGCGCACCTTCTGCTTCCTGCTTATTTAAAGGTTACAATTTCACATGGAAAAGGCTTCCTAGAAATTAAAAAAAAAGAGATTTTTTTACAGTCATCTTTTCTCTGTTCCTGGTTAAGCACCTTGCTTTTGGGGGTTGTTTAAATCACACCATGTTTCAGAGCATATCATTGCTATAATCATTCTTCAGATACAGTACTTTTGTTGAATTGAAACATAAGACTTGTCTTTGTTTTCATTTTGCATGTATAGTGTAAAGCCAAAATCTAGCTGATTAAAACCTGGCATGTAAGTACAATGACACAGCAGTTTCTCTCCTCTGGCAAGCCGTTCTTCACGTGATAAGCTGCACAGTTGATTTCTTGGATCTCTCAACCAGGCGTGAAGGGAGAGCTTTCTGGAAGGGAGGAAAGAATTGCCCTTAAGCAATTACATAAGCAAATAATATTCTATCCTAAAAGGGAAAGTTAATATGGGCAAACAGACTAAAGCCGAGAGGGCTGAGTCAGGAAATATCTCCCCCCATGCATGGTAGAGAAGTAAAATCATAAAAAGAACAGAGATTGGAAAAGTAACTTTTGTAAAACTATGAAAACAAGGGTCCATGCTGACGGTGAAAAGTGGCTGGGAGTTTTATTGTGCAAAGATTAAACATTTGAGTTATAATTTGACACTTTAGATTTTATATCAGATTGGCCAAAAACAAAGACTGCTCTTACATGAATGTACTGTATTGGAATGTTGCGAACAAATCGATATATTGGGTCTATACACCAGGAACATGTACTCTTGGTTCCTGTGAAATATTTGGATTAAACTGAAAAAAGCCACTAGTTCTGCTTTTAATGAATCATGTTACTGACACCGCCATCACCTCTTCAACAATCCTATGGAAATTAGAATGAGATGATATTTTGTGGGATGATATGTATTGTGTTCAGTCATTTGAGGCATGATTTACCATTTTCTTCTCCTGTGCAAGTTATACTCTAATGAAAGAACAAAGACTATTACAATGTTGGTTTTTCCAAATGGATTAAAGATTAGGACAATTATTAGAAGTTAGTTATGAGTCATCAAGTCCAAACTAAGGTAAGTGAGATATTTATAGAGTGGGTTTACCAATTCCACTTGAGTTTCCATGGCCAAGTGGGGATGAAACCTAGTCTCCAGAGTCTCAGTACATCACTGTATTGACTATAGTGCTCTGGATACCTAATTGTTAGCAACACCACTGGAAAGAAGCAGTGACTGATGGCAGTAGTAGGATACTCAATGTGAACAGCAATATGTTAAAGAAAACCAGTGTGATCTGTGATCCACCTCCATCACTGTTTTGTTCTTCTTTTGCTGTATCTGAATCTGAATATTGGCGATCCTCATGGCGATCAACCATGAAGATTGTCCTGAGAATATAATGCAGTGGCCTTCCATCTACCTTCCACATTGCAGCATGACATCCATACCACTGATCCAGCTCCTCAAGTCACTTTCTGGTCCTGAGCCCTTTTGGCATGCAAAATCCTCACCAGCCTCAGGCCAATATTGATGAAGCTGCTGCCCTCCATCAAGATGGATTCAAGTGGGATTTAATCCACTTGGAGACCATCAAAACCTACTGTTTTGTAGGCTACCACTATTATGTCTTAACAAATGTTTGGCTGTCTGACAGTATTTGAAATCACAGGCTCAATGAAAACATGTTTATTGAGGTTCTAGCAGGTTGCGTTGTGTGAGAGATGTGTTGTGTGTTTCCTGGCAGGTCAGAAGTTGCAAGGTCCTGCTTTAAGAAATGCTTATTCAGTGGGCAATCTGAGGGACAGACCATGGTTTTGATAAGTTGAAATGGTGGAGAAAATAGTCTGAAAAAGAAGCTTGAAATTCCTGCCTCGTGTGTGTTTGCATGTTACAGGGACACAAAAATACTTCTGAATTCTCTTCCAATTACAACAGTTCATAAAATGAACATGATTGTTGGGTATCATCCTTCATGTCATAAAGATATGTTCTATACCAGGGTCCAGCAAACTTGGCTCTCCAAGTGTTATTGGACTTCAATTACCAGAAGCCCAAGTCAGTACACCTGATCAGGGCTTCTGGGAATTGAAGTCCAAGAACATCTGGAGAGCTAAGTTTGCTAACCTCTGTTCTATAGGAATGGGGAAGATATATGAGCCGTGGGATAAAAAGTTAAGTTTCTTCTGTTTTCTTACAGATTTTTATAAACAATGAATGGCACAATTCATCAAGTGGCAAAAAGTTTCCTGTCATTAACCCAGCAACTGGAGAGAAAATCTGCGATGTGGAAGAGGGAGATAAGGTTGGTGGCTAAATCGCTCCTGTGCTATGGACTTCCTCTTCAGCTCCTAAGCACCCATCCACTTGAGACCACTCTTTTTGGGAAAGAGGAGTGCTTAATAAAGTGGCCCTTTTATTTTAATCCCACGGTTCTCTCAATATGCGGGAATACAAGACGTCTTACAAAATTGTTAGAAATGAATACAGCAAAAAATCTTAAAGGGGTGGGGTATGCTATCCTTTTAATCTTTCCAATCTTACAATGTGATTTGATATTGCTTTAATTCAGTGGTTGTTTTAATAAGATAATGATTCTCCCCATTCATAACAGAGACACTTATCTTTGGATTCTTCACTCTTCATAAATGGAAGAGTAAAGACATCTGACACAGAAGGGGAAAGGCCAGAACATTTCCCTCTGCCTGTGATGACTTGAAACTGATAGCAATGTCTGAATAGAGCCTAGACTCACTAATTTCCCTCCACAAATCCTCAACTAAATTTTAAAGAAGACAGACAGTAGATAAGCATTCCTGTTCTTTCTCCCACCTTCTGTTCTCCTTAAATGAAATAATTTTAAATTTAAGTGGTTCTGGTGTTCTACGATATTGCTAATAATTTAGTATTTTGTAGCCTAAGCCAGAGGGATTGCAGTGCGTTAGTGGTTAAGTCGCTGAACTTGATGACTGGAATGTTGGCGTGTCAGCAGTTCGAGACCTGAGTGCTGCATGATGGAGTGAGCTCCCATCTCTGTCTCAGCTTCTGCCAACCTAGCAGTTCGAAAGCAAGAAATTGCAAGTAGATAAGTAGGTACCACATTGGTGGGAAGGTAAACAGTGTTCCATGCACTCCAGTGTTTAGTCATGCCTGCCACATGTCCATGGAAATGTCTGGAGACACAGACAGTGCTGGCTCATTGGCTATAAACAGAGATGAACACTGAATCCTAGAATCAGATACAACTGGCTTTTGAGCAAGGGTGACCTTTACTTAACCTAAATCAGATTGCTAGTCCCAACTAAAGTAGATCCATTCAATCAGCAGGACTAAACATTTATGTTCATCATATTGATTCAGTAGGTATTTTACTTGTGTAGTTGTATACTTTAGTTTGAATGAACATTCAGTTACTTGTAGAGAGCTTGGAAAACTAACTTTCAGTTATTTGTATAACTCTGGAGGTATATTCTTCTAGAGCTTGGAAATGTTATTTTTCTACTACATCTCAACAGAGTCCATTGCCCAGAATTGCCCATGCAAGGTTAAGGAACCTAAGAATTCTGGTCCCACAAGAAGTCTTTCCAATTATGTTAAGCCTCAGTAATTGAAGGACGTTTTATGTAACATTTACTTCATGTACTTCAATTTATTTAGTTACATTTAAAAAACAAGTGTTATTTTTAAAAAGTTCTAGCTGTAACAATAACTAACTAGTAAAGAGTAATTAGATATGAGTGTTGGAACTATACGAGTAACTAATTGCTTTTCAAACCAACATTTTCAGCTCAGATTGTGGAAGTTATAGCTGACTGGGAGGCGGAAGGTCAGCAGTTCAATTCCTGAGTACTGCAGGACGGAATGAGCTCCCGTCTTTGTCCCAGCTCCTGCCAACCCAGCAATTCGAAAGCAAGAAATTGCAAGTAGATAAATAGGGACCACTTCGGTGGGAAGGTAACAGCATTCCATGCGCTCCGGTGTCTAGTCATGCCTGCCACATAACCACGGAAATGTTCGCAGAAGCAGACAGCGCTGGCTCTTCAGCTTTGAAACAGAGATGAGCACTGAACCCTAGAGTCAGATACGACTGGCTTTTGAGCAAGGGAAACCTTTACCTTACCTGAGTAAGAAACTGAAATGCTTTAGTTTGCACTTGTTTTGGCATGTATGGAGCTAGGGATCCGTCACATTTTATTAGCATGCATGGCCTAGAAATTTCAGGGAACCAATGTTTCAGTTCAAATAAAATAATGTCAATATCTCACTCTTACTGTTTAAATGGATTTTTGTGTGCAGGCGGATGTCGACAAAGCAGTTAAAGCAGCAAGGAAAGCTTTTGAGCTTGGCTCCCCCTGGCGAACAATGGATGCTTCAGAAAGAGGAAGACTGTTATACAAATTGGCTGATTTAATTGAAAGGGATCGTGTCTTCTTAGCGGTAAGTGTAAGAGCCACAGTGTATTTTTTAAAGAAGTAATCATCGTGTCTGGCTCTTCAAGCATATCAGACAAAAAGCCAAACCAAAAAATCTTCCCACCAAAAATAGAAATTAATTCCCACAGTTTTCCATTTAGTTTAGCTGTGCTATTGTAACTTTATAAGTTGTTAATTAATTAAACTGTTCCATTACTAACAAAACTTTGTAACTGTATCCGTTATCTGTATCCCCATGCGATCATGCAGCCATGGATAAATATGACAGTCATATAGTCTCAGTCTTAGGTCTAAGGGAGTCAATTTGATCCACAAAGATTCACATTCAAATATAACAATTAGTCTTAACAGTTAGTCTTTTAGGTGACACAGTGTTTCTCTTTCTTGTTTGTACTTATGATTGCTTGTTGTAGGCCATGTTTTCTGACTTTAGAAGGGTGCGTGTTCTCTGTCCAAGCAATACTTGATTAAATGGAGCTTCTTTTTCTCTTCTCTTTTTGTTACTTTTTTAGTATATTTGATGGTCTTCTTTTGCCAACTATCCTTAATTTTTCAGAGGAAATAATATTTCAAAAAATATGAGTGCCAGAAAATATGATCAAAAATGTAGAGGATGCAGAAGTTGGAATCTTTAAAGAGTCAGATCATGCAAAGTTTTGGTTGGAGTTAAAAATAGAAGGGAATAGGAAGATTAGGAAAAAATGGAGATATGATGATAAATTGTTTCAAGACACCAGGAGTAAAGAACAGATAATGGAAAAATGGAATGAAAGCTGGGATTGGAATGATACAGGAGAAGTTAATTATAGTGTGGTATGGGATGCCATGAAGTCACTGTTTAGAGGGGAATGTATGAAATTGGCTAGTATTAAAAACAAGCAAATTAGAGATAAACATGAAGAAATGGAAAAGGAGATTAAATTATTACAAGAGGAGCATTCAAAGACCAACAATAAGGTGGTCTTTGATAGGATGCAAAGGTTAAAGTCAGAACTGGTAGGGAAGGATATACAAAAAGTGAAAAAAGACATAATATATTTAAAGAGGGAATATTTTGAATATAGTAATAGAAGCTCAAAATTATTAGCAAGAGCAGTAAAGAAAAGAGGAATAAAAGAGAGATAGGAATCCTGATAGATAAAAATGGCATGAGATGTAATAAAATTAAAGATAAGCTTAAGATGGTTAAAGATTTTTACCAGGAACTATTCACAAAAAAAAGATATAAATTTGGAAAGGTTGAAGGAGCAATTGGAGAAGCACTCTTGAAATAAGATAAATCAGGAACATAAAATTAGAATGGAAGAAAGAATAATTGAAAAAGAGATAAAAGATACGAAAGCCAATTTGAAGTTGAATAAATCCCCAGGGGATGATGGACTTCCAGCAGAGTTCTATAAAGAGTTTAAAGATAGTGTGGTTCCAAGATGGTTGAAGTTGTTTAATTATATATTGGATGGGGGAAAGTTCCCGACATCGTGATATAGAACAGCAATTGTTTTACTGCCAAAACCTGGAAAGGACTTAGAAAAAGTGGAGTCATATCGACCCATCTCTTTGATAAATCAAGACGCCAAGATATTCACAGCAATTATGGCTAATAGATTAAATGGTTTAATGGGCAATTATATAAATAATGATCAGGCGGTTTTTTTTGAAAGGGAGACATATGTTGGATTTGACAAGGCAAGTTTTAGATATGATAGATATGGTAGGATGAACTAAACAGAAAGTCGAACTATTATCATTAGATATATTTAAAGCATTTGATTCATTGCAATGGGTAACAATTAGCGAGATAATTAAATCTCTCGGATTTGGGGAGAGATTTATCAGAATGATAGAACAATTGTATCAACATGGTATCGCTAATGTTAAGGTGAATGATGAATTTACAGATGAAATTATATTAGAAGCAGGAACAAGACAGGGGTGCCCATTATCTCCAATTTTGTTTATTATGGCGATGGAATTATTAGCAAACATCATAAGAGAGGATAAGGATATTAAAGGAATATTAGGGAATAGGATAATCAATCAATTTAATTTGTATCCTGCCTTTCTCAGCCAAAGGCGCAGGAGCTACCACTCCCCCCGAAAACTCAGGGGAAGGAGCTCCGCGCCTCGGCCACGGCAGCAAAGGCAGCCACAGCAGTCCAGATTGTTCCTAGGGCTGCAGCAGCTGCAAAGGCGCAGGCAAAAGCCTTCACAACGGCATC
The DNA here is from genome assembly GCA_035047345.1 of Bradypodion ventrale. Taxonomy (NCBI): domain Eukaryota; kingdom Metazoa; phylum Chordata; class Lepidosauria; order Squamata; family Chamaeleonidae; genus Bradypodion; species Bradypodion ventrale. The sequence continues at coordinate 106,081,854 of JAWDJE010000002.1, read as the reverse complement.
AGCTCCAGCCAAGACAAAAAGGGGGTTAGTCCCAGGAGCAGCAGTGGCCAGCCGCTGGTCGAAAGCCCCGCCGGACTTGGTGGTGGCTGGAGCGGCTTTGAGGGCAGTGTTTATTATGGTGATGGAATTATTAGCAAACATCATAAAAGAGGATAAGGATATTGAAGGAATATTAGGGAATAAGATAAGTCTTTATACCGATGATACTTTGGTAATTGTAAAGCATCCTAGGAATGCACTAGAAAAGATACAAAGACATTTAAAGGAGTTCGAAGAGATGACAGGATTGAGAATAAATTGGGACAAATCTGAAATGATATTTTGCAATATTAATAAGGAAGAGCAAGATGAAATAAAGGATAGATACAAATTACAAGTTAAAATAGTTTGAAGTACTTGGGTATAAGTATTTCAAATAAATTTGATGATCTTAAGAGATGGAATTATGAAAAACAAAAAAAAAAGGAAATTAAGGATAAAATAGAACAATTTAAAAAATAAAGCTATCCTGGTTTGGCAGGATAGCACTGTGTAAAATGACGTTGTTGCCTAGAATATTTTTTTTATTTGATGCATTACCAGTTCAATTAAATGATAAGGAAAATAAGGATTTTCAAGTTATATTTAATAATTATTGTAACGGGGGGAAAAAACCCAGAATAGTAAAGACCCTTTGGTATTTATCTCAAAAAGATTGGGTTTACCTAATCTGAGAAATTATTATAGGGCGTTTCAAGTTATAAATATTATGAAGATTTTAATGAGGGAAAAGGTATTATGGGAAGAAATTGAGATGAAAGAGTTAAATCAAGAGGGTAAAGGGATATTTCTAGGCAACACTCTGGGGAAAATGCAGGTTAAAAATAAAATGATGAAGACAATGTTGGCAGTATGAAATAGGATTAATAAGGATCTATGCCCCGGCATATCTCCAGTAATAGAAATAGAGGATATCAAAAATTTCCCAATTAAATTGGATAAAAGAGTGAAAGAAGTATTGATAAGAAATGATGTTTTCCTGTGGAAGGACTGGATCCATGCCTGTAAAGATAGTGAAAGGAAAATAGAAATTTATGCACAATTGAATTTGAGTTGGTTTCAGACAGCTCTGGTAAATAAATGGAATGGCAGATATTCGAGGGAATCTAGTTTAGATAGAGATAAAACCGAATTTGAGGAATTGATATTAAAGATAAGAAAAGGTGATATTGGAATTAAGGGTATAGTGAGTAAAATATATAGAATATTAAATAAGGATGGTAATCCACAAGAAACGATGAGATTAAATTGGGAACAGGACTTGAATATAGAAATACCAGAAAAGATCTGGAAAGGTAAATGGAAGAAAAGAATTATGAGAACTATGTCTGTTAGAATAAAAGAACATAATTTCAAAATTCTGTGGAAATGGTACTTGACTCCAGTGAGATCACATCAAATGGATAATGCTAAAAGCAAGATGTGTTGGAGGTGTAAACAATCTCTGGGAACGTATGAACATATGTGGTGGAAATGTAATGTGGTAAATGATTTCTGGAGAAAAATTGAGAAAGATTTGTGATATTATGGGGTTTGGATTTAAGCTGGAGACAAGTACAGTGTTGATAACGGATGTGGAAAATGTGAAGTTAAATGAGGATAAAAAAGAATTAATATCTATAATACTGACTACTGGAAGAGAGTGTTTCGCAAGAAACTGGAAAACAGATGTAATTTTAAAAACTGATGAATGGTATAAAGAGATGTGGGATCTTGCATTGAATGATAAATTAACATGGGAGATAAATAAATTTAAGGGTAAAATTTTGATAATTTGGCAACCATTTGTGGATTACTCTCTGAAGGGAGAAAGGGGGAACAGTTGGGTACCTGATCAAATAAGTTTTTGGAAACGGTAAAAATAAATGTGATATTCCACAGACTCCATGATATTGTAAATACACTGGGTGATTATGGTATTACTGTTGAATATTATTTAGTTACTGGTTGCATGGTATAATTTAATGGGATTTAATAAAATGTGGATGCAATAATTTATATGGGTTAAGGATTAATTTGGACATAATAAATTCCATAGCTGACTGGGAAGCGGAAGGTCAGCAGTTCAATTCCCGAGTACTGCAGGACGGAAATGAGCGCCCGTCTTCGTCCCAGTTCCTACCAACCTAGCAGTTCGAAAACAAGAAATTGCAAGTAGATAAATAGGGACCACTTCGGTGGGAAGGTAACAGCATTCCGTGCACGCTGGTGTCTAGTCATGCCTGCCACATGACCACGGAAACGTCTGCAGATGCAGACAGCGCTGGCTCTTCGGCTTAGAAACAGAGATGAGCACTGCACCCTAGAGTTGGATATGACTGGCTTTCGAGCAAGGGAAACCTTTACCTTTACCTTTAAAAATGGTAATGGTAGGGTGGGGGTAAGATAGAATTTTATTATTATAATAAGTAGGAGGGTTTTTTTGTACTTTACTTTTTCAATATTGTATATGTAAGTTTGCATACCAATAGAGATTATAAGGTGATATTTTTATATGTATCTTAACTGAATATTTTTTCTTTTTTGTTATGTGCATAAAAATTAAAACTTAATAAAAATTAAATAAAATATGAGTGCAACTCCCATGTACAGATAAGTTGTTATAACTCTTCAAAGTAAATGGAATTTGGCCTCCCTGACTAAAAAGTCCAAATAAAGTAATACACAGTTCAGTTGGGACATAACAAGAAATAAAACTTTATGTGCGTGTTGAAAAAGTAGCGCATTTGATCCCAGAAATCTCATCAGAAGATCTCCTCTAAAAATTAAAAAATGAAAGAATAATGAACACCATGTTTGCTACAATTTATGGCAACATGCTGAAAGAACAGGTGGTGGCGGTGGCCAGGAGGACTTTTGCTCAACTTCGAGTGATTCGCCAGTTGCACCCACTCCTGGATAGGGACTCCTTGCTCATGGTCACTCATGCTCTGGTCACTTCCAGGCTAGATTACTGTAATGTGCTTTACATGGGGCTGCCCTTAATGACCATTCGGAGGCTACAGCTGGTTCAGAATGCAGCTGCCCGGGTGGTGATGGGTTGTGGACGTTATGCCCATGCCTCCCCACTACTCCGGGAGTTGCACTGGTTACCAGTTTGCCTCCGGGTGCAATTCAAGGTGCTGGTTTTGACCTTTAAAGCCCTATATGCCAGTGGGCCAGGATACCTGAGAGACTGCATCGTCCCAAGAGTATTTGCCCGTCCAACCAGAGTGGACCGGAGGGGATCCTTGGTGGTACCTTCAGCTAGAGAGGCTCACCTCTCTGGCACGCAGAGGAGGGCCTTCTCCGTGTCCGCACCAACCCTCTGGAACCTCCTTCCAACAGAATTGAGGCTACAGACAGAATTGCTTCCTTTCAGTTGTTGTTGTTCAGTCGCACAGTCGATTCCGACCCTTTGCGACCCTATGGACCATTGATCTCCAGGCACCTCTGTCCTCCACCATCCTCCTCAGCCCGCTCAGCTTGGTGCCCGCTGCATCCACAATGCCATCCAGCCATCTCATCCTTGGCCGTCCCCTTTTTCTTTTGCCCTCCATCTTTCCCAGCATCAAGGCTTTCTCAAGTGAATCCTCTCTTCTCATTTGGTGTCCAAAGTACTTCATCTTCATCTTTACTATTTGACCTTCTAAGGAGCAGTCAGGGTTGATTTCTTTCAAGATTGACTTATTTGTTCTCCTCGCTGTCCAGGGTACTCTCAAAACTCCTCCAACACCACATCTCAAAGGTGTCTATTCTTCTGTGCTCAGCCTTCCTAATGATCCAGCTCTCGCATCCATACATTACCACCGGGAATACCATTGCTTTGACTATACGGATTTTTGTTTGCAAGGTGATGTCTCTACTTTTCACTATGTTCCCCAGGTTTCTCATGGCTTGTCTCCCTAGAATCAGTCGCCTCTTTATTTCATGGCTGCAGTCACCATCTGCAGTGATCTTAGATCCCAAGAAAGTAAAATCCGTCACTGCTTCTACTTCTTCCCCGTCTACTTTCCAGGTGCTGATATTAAGTCTCAAGCCAGCTTTTGCACTCTCCTCCTTCAATCCAATCAAGAGGTTCTTTAGGTCTTCCTCACTTTCTGCCATTAGGGTGGTATCGTCTGCATATCTCAAATTGTTGATGTTTCTCCCAGCAATTTTTATCCCATATTGTGAGTCCTCCATCCCTGCATTGCGCATTATGTGCTCTGTGTCTAGGTTGAAAAGGTAGGGTGATAAAATGCAGCCTTGTCTTACTCCTTTTCCTATTCCAAACCATTCTGTCATTCTGTGTTCTGTCCTAACTGTTGCTTCTTGACTCTTGTACAGATTTCTGATGAGGCATATGAGGTGTTCTGGTATTCCCATTTCTTTAAGTACTTGCCACATTTTATTGTGGTCCACGCAGTCAAAGGCCTTGGTGTAGTCAAGAAAGCAGAGTTATACTTGTTTCTGATATTCTTTTGTTTTCTCCATGATCCACCGTATATTAGCAATGTGGTCTCTAGTTCCCCTGCCTCTTCTGAAACCCGCCTGCACCTCTGTCAATTCTCTCTCCACGTGCTGCTGAAGTCTATTCTGTATTATCTTGAGCATCACCTTGCTAGTGTGTGGGAAGAGCGCAATTGTTCGATAATTTGAACACTCTTTGGCACTGCCTTTCAGGAAAGGAGTGAAAAACTGGCTGGCAGGGCAGGTGTGGGGCCCTAATGGGAATACGGCCCCAGCCTGTTGGCTTATTTCCAACTAGAGCTCAACTGTCCCTCCTTTTTGTGTTGTGTACTGCGGTATTCCTCCATTCCCTATTCCCTTTTTAGTCTTTTATGTGGGGTGGGAGCGGGAGGGTGGGTTGGTGGGTGGTCGAGTGAGGGTTTTAATCTGTTTTGTTATATTTTACTGTATTTTATATGTTGTTACCGTTGTGCGCCGCCCTGAGTCCAGTTTCCCCGAGTGGGTCGCATAAAAATCTAAGAATAAAATAAAAATAAAATAAAATAAAAACATCTTACAAGTTGCTAAGCAGCCATTACTGGAACAGCCACTTAGACCACCAATGACAGTTCACATGATCATGCTATAAAATAACCAACTTATCTTCAATGAAGTTGTATATTTCTAAGTAGGGGTAATGTACTACTACAGTAGGGTCTAACATTAAGAGAGGCAACCACTTCCAGGACTGTCCATGGCTGCCATGGCTATTATTGGCTATTTAGTTTGCCAGGGAAGGGAGAAATGGCTTTTCTGTCTCATCTACCAAAATAACTTAATCACATTTAAGTACAATGCATGGAGCTGTGTGTCACATTTAAAGTAAGATTTAATGGTTATTTTATTGATCCATTCTTCATATGTCTAGTTTGATGCGGTGGATTGAAGCATCATCTCCCATGAGATTTTATCAGCCTCTCACCATCAGGAGGTCCTACCGCTACCGTAGCAGGGTTCAATGGTGCACAGGGAACTAAGACCAGTGTTTTCAATGCTCCTTTAGCCATTTTAAATATGATGACCCAGCTGGCTGGGCTCATGTTGGAAATTGGCCGTGTTAGAGCAATGCACTGGCCAAGTGCATTGCCTGAGTACCCAACCCCACTTAGCTGACCTGCAGTTCCAGAACGGAGGACGATTCTGGACTGCTAGCTGACATCTTTGTGGCATGGTTGAACCAGCCAGGTAAATACACCCCTAGCATCATAGCTGTTGGATGGTCAGGGTCACTGCTGCACCACGTTGAAGTGTGAGGTGGGATTTGCAGAGGAAGATTTAACGAACTCTTGGAAATAGACAAGTATGACTTTTGATTTCTTCACAATTTCTCTTCTAGACACTGGAGAGCATCAATGGAGGAAAACTTTTTCCCACTGCCTACCTAATGGACTTAGGTGGTTGTCCCAAAGCTTTACGCTACTGTGCAGGATGGGCTGACAAAATCCAAGGACGTACCATTCCCATTGGTAAGTAATTTTGCTAAGATGTTTATAGATCAGGGCCATTTTGGTAATAGTCTAATTTAAATGTAGAATTGAAGTCATGTTCTTTTGATCTGGGGAAATCATGTAACATTTAGACATCTACTACCTTCTCAAAAATCTACTGCCAATGCAAAAAAGGTAAAGAACTATCAGCTAGCTTTTTTAAAAAAAAACACTGTGGGCACACTGTTGGGCACACGTCATGTTCCATCTGGCCAGCGGGTGACGTGATATCCAAATAGCTAAAAACTGCATGCAGATGGACTTGATTTCTCAGGTCTGTTTATGTGTGTGGAATGTTGTCATGAAGATGTCTACCACAATCCATGAGCCATCATTAATGGTATAATCAATAATCCAAATGTTTTTTTATACAGCAGCCTCAGTCAAGAAACAAGATTACTTGTTTGTGACAGAAGAAGAAAGGGATTTCAGCAGAGGGGATTCTCTAAAATTTTGCAGGCTTTTTTTGGAAGAGCAGCTCACAGAAATAGCTTGCAGCCTTTCTTTGGCTTTCTCTTCTTATTAATCCTTTCCCCCTTGCATCTCAACTACCCATCTGAAGCATAAAAGAGGAAAACTCTGTGGCCAACTACTACAGCAGTAAAGTTGCAGTGACAAGATTTTTCATATTCTGTATTTATGTTTAAAATACAAGAATCCCAATTTTGACTGATTAGTCATCTGCATCTTCTAGGTTGTTTGCTTTGCCAGCATTGAATCTAGCTATATCTGTTTTTAATTTTGATTGTAATACTATTATAACAGTGTGTGGCAATGTTGAATAACAAGGGAATTGTCTTCTGTCTTCATTATGACTTACCAATATTTTTTATCTTACCTAGATGGAAACTTTTTCACATACACAAGACATGAACCTATTGGAGTTTGTGGTCAAATTCTCCCCGTAAGTTAGCATTCTTTCCATAATAGACAATATTGGCAGAGACTTGAAAAAATTGGCTGAGCGATTCATGGGTTTATAATTTGAAAAGTAACTTTCTGAAACTTTGAAAATGTGTTGCACTCAACATTGTCTTCTTGCAAATGGAAGGAGACCCTCTGTCCTTTGACAGATATTTGACTTAGTGGAGGCATATGCTAACAGATGGGATGAAGTGTTTTTGGTAATTCCCTCCTTTTTGCCACCCCTTATCTCCAAGCATCCATCCTGCTCTGGAGCATTTTGGAGGCCATGTGGAATTGCAGGAAGTTCAGGAGGTATAATATAATGGCAAAAGCTTTTGGCATTCTTATTGTATGGCCAACATTTGGCCCAATTCACAGACTAAGCCACAAAATAGCTTTAGCAAAATAATAATAATAATGTACAAATGGACATGTACTAATATATACACATACATCCAAAATACACAAGCACAAGTAAACATCACCTTAATGCCCAACACTCTATCAGTGGAAACTGCAACTATTACATCTTTAGAGTTCCCAGAATCTTAGTTATCATGACCCATCATCATGCTGGCTAGGGTATCCTGCAAGTTATAGTCTGAAAAATTTCTTCAAGCTTTGCCTAACACATCCTGGGAGTTTCTTTAGATGTTTCTTCAATGCAATTTGAAACACATTGTGCATAGTTATAGTTGTGCTTTAGGTAAAGGTCACCCTTGCTCAAAAGCCAGTCATACCCGACTCTAGGGTTCAGTGCTCATCTCTTTATAGTAAAAGAGCCAGCACTGTCTGCATATGCAGACGCTTCCGTGGACATATGGCAGGCATACCTAGACACTGAAGTGGTACCTATTTATCTACCTGCAATCTCTAGCTTTTGAACTGCTAGGTTGGCAGGAGCTGGGACAAACACAGGAGCTCACTCCATCATGCAGCACTGGGGTCTTGAACTGCTGATCTGCTGACCTTCTCGTCGTCAAGTTCAGTGTCTTAACCACTAAGCCACCACAGTCCCCCAAGTGCACAAAAAAGTTAGGAGAGGTTAGGACTCTAACAATGCAATGATGAGCAATGTGCACATTTTCACATCGTTACTTCAGGTGATAGAAAGCCCACTTGTCTTGAAACCATACCACACAGACTGTGGCTCCAACTTTTTAAGAGCTCAGACAAGAAACCAGAAGCAATAGTGTTCTAATCTCTGAAGATGGAGGGGACCCAAAAAAAAAGAACAATTTTGTTATAACTGAGAAAGCAGTCTAAAAGTGGTGTGTGTGGTGCACTATTTTGGCATACATCCTTCAAAGTGGTAGAATACGTGTGTATATACTGTATAATGTGAAAATGCTGTATATTATTGTTGGTCAACACCATTCTTGCACTATCTCTTCTAGTGGAACTTCCCACTTATGCTGTTCTGTTGGAAAATTGCCCAGGCTCTTTGTTGCGGAAACACCGTGGTCATCAAACCAGCAGAGCAGACTCCATTAACTGCTATTCATATGGGCTCTTTAATTCAAGAGGTGAGCTGCCATTGCACAGTTCCTGTAAGCAGCACTGTTTATAAACAGCACAAGCTAGTTTAGTTTTTTGTTGCTCTGGCTCCCAGCATGTCTAGCCTTGTCTTGGAGAACTGTGATGCACCGTAGACTATTAAAGCAAATCAAAGGCAAGAAGCTGGTATGATTACCTTAAATTGATCAGAAAACAAATCAGTTGAGTGTACATCTTGGCTTATAACATCATCATGGCCTTCTGAGAAAAAAGCAAACAACTGCTCAGACAAACACATTTTTGGGTAAAGAAGGGTTGGAGATTGATTGAACTGAGTCATGAAATTCTGTCATGCATTTTGATAATTTAATCTTTCTACTTAAACATGCGGATGGACATTGATTGAATGGAGTCATGAAATTCTGTCATGCACTTTGATAATTTAATTTAATCTTTTTACTTAAACATGCACCCTGCCCATGAATTGTACAGAACAGCATTAAACTGCCAGGACTGAATTTTGGCATGCTTGACTTGCCCACAACGAGACTGATTGTGGGCACGTTGCAGATAAAGCAGGCAATCTCAGATTGACATAGGAAATTTTATTTTATTGTTAATCTCCTACACCAGTTATATACCATCACTATAACCTAATAGCTTCTTTCTCCTCTTTTATGAAATGTGATAACTTCTTCCTCTTTCATGTCAGAAAGAACCCAATATGCTTCTAGAGCAATGATGATGATCCTTGGCACTCCAGGTGTTCTGGGACTTGAATTCCTGGATGACTTGACCAGCAGGAGTGCTGACTTGGGTTTATGGTAATTGCAGTCCAAGAACAGCTGGAGTGCCAAGGTTCACCATCATGTGTCTAGGCCAATGATGGCAAACCTTGGCACTCCAGCTATTCTGGAACTTCAATTCCCAGAAGCCTTGATCAGCAGGAGTGCTGACTTGGCCTTCTGGTAATTGAAGTTTAAGAACAGCTGGAGTGCCAAGATTAGCCACCAGGGTTCTAGACTATGGAAGGAATAGCTCACTGGTTCTGCTGCTGTATGATGGCTTGAAAATGTAAGAAATAAAATGGATGCAATTGTAGGACTTAAGGTAAAATGGTGTCCTTTCCCTTTTAATATGCAGGCAGGATTTCCACCTGGAGTTGTGAATATTGTACCAGGGTATGGACCTACTGCTGGAGCAGCAATTTCTAGCCACATGGATGTTAATAAAGTGGCATTCACAGGCTCTACTGAGGTATTTTGCTAACACTGTCAATAATTCTAAACAGAAAGCCTCCAGATCCCTGATTTTGATGAAGATTTAACACTATGTTTAACTCTATAACTTAACTATGTCAGGTTTTTGAGGCTCTGTGAGATTCTCAAATAATGTCAACTGAATGATTTACCAGTTGTCTGAATCTTCAAGGTGCCCTTTATCTCTCACAAAGTCTTAGAAGGAACAGGATGGATATGGACATTGAGAATCTCCAGTACTGTACAGAGAAACCATTTTCTATCCTTACTACTGTGAGGGAAATTTGATAGCTTCCTTCAGAAGGGAAAAGAGCCTGAGCAGACCTTGGAATCTTTTAGTAAACAACTTTTGCATTAATTCATTCCTTGGCTTGGATATAACTTGATTATTGTTGCTAGTATCAATGCCCCAAAGAAAAATAGTTATTTTGAACATATTATGAACACATTACTTGTTATCATTACCCTTGTACCATTGAAAACTGTAAGAAAGTACTCTCTTGTTTTCACAGGGAAATCTCCCAAGTACTGTCCTTGAAGTTCACTAGATGGACATAAAGGCAGAAGTAGAAGGGAGAAATAAGGATAAAATTCAAATTTTATAACGTTCCTGGTGCATTACCTTGGGAAAAAGTATCTGGTAGAGGCAAACAAGAGCTCCATTTTATCTGGCATTTGGTCTATGAAAAGTCAGACTGAAACAGTCTTCAAAGTGCTACAATATTTTATCCTTCCTCCACGTTACCCCTTTAATTTTGGCAACACTTCTGCTGTATCTGAATCTGAATATTGGTGTTTATCATGGCGATCAGCTGTGAAGACTGTCCTGAGAATATAATGCAGTGGCTTTTCATCTGCCTTCCGCATCGCAGCATGACACCCGTACCACTTCACCAGTTCTGTGAATCACTTTATGGTCCTGAACCCTTTTGGCATGTAAAGTCCTCATCAGCCCCAGGCAGTATTGATGAAGCTGCTGCCCTCCATTGAGATAGATTCAAGTGGTATTTAATCCATTTGGGGACCATCACCCTTCCCTGTGGACCTCAAGACCATTAGTCCTCAGGGTTGTCAGGTTAGTTAACCACCGGCTGACACTCAGCATTGAGTCTCTGGCAGTATGGTCTACTCTATTACCATAGCAGGATAACCTGGCCAGACACTTGGCAACACTTATCAGAAGCATTATTGTAATATTTACAGACTTTTTTGAAAGCTGGAAGACGAATATCTATTCCGCTAATTACCTACAGTATATTTTGAACTACACCCCTTCACTAAACAGTTGTTATTTGTACTAACCTGTCTCATTCCAGGTCAGACCACACCTTGAAAGAGTTACCATTCTGGAGTCTCAGAACTCTAGATGTATCTGGGAGCAATAGTTCAAAATGAACTTTTCCAAACTCTGTGTGTACTGCTTTCTCTTTCTTTCTCTCACTCTCTTGCTCTCTCATGTACGTGCAAAATACCCATTCACTGTCACTCAAAGCATTTTGTATTTGGAAAAACCGGTAGTTGTTATAATGAACTTTATTGAAACTAAAATATTCAGCTACATTTCTGTTGGTTTCATAGGCAAATATTTCCTTTGTGTTATCTTTCAGGTTGGTAAATTAATCCAGGAAGCTGCTGGGAAAAGTAATCTGAAGAGGGTCACTCTGGAACTAGGGGGGAAAAGCCCCAACATTATTTTTGCAGATGCTGATTGTGAGTTGTATATTGTTTGCAAATAACTTATTATTTTGTGTCTAGGCCACACATGAAACTGCCAAAAACTATATACAGAAGCTCCCTCATAAACTGCATTTCACTGCATTCAAAGCCAGAACCGCTTTTGGGTAGAAACTATTTCTCCAGCGGATGGTCCTGGTCTTTATGGCCCTATACCTTCTTCTAGAAGGCAGAAGCTGAAAGAGATCATTTCCGGGGTGCGTACTATCCTGCGCAATCTCTACAGCTTTCTTATAACACCTGGTGGCATAGATTTGATCTAGAGTGGGAAGAGTACGCCCGATTATCCCCTCCACAGTCTTTATGACCCTGGACAGCATTGTTCTTTCCCTAGCTGTACAACTTCCAAACCATACACACAGGCCATAGGTTAACACTCTCTCTATGGTACAGTGGTAGCATGCCAACAACAGGTCCTTTGAAAGATTGTTCTTCCTAAGGATTATCAAGAAGTATAACCTCTGCTGTGCTCTCTTCATCAGATCTTTGGTGTTTGCTCCCCATGTTAGATCATCCCTCAGCTCCATTCCCAGAAATCGAAACACCGAGACCTGTTCCACACAATTCCCTTCAATAATAAGTGGCTGGATGTTCAATTTGCATCTTCTAAAGTCCACAATGATCTCTTTTGTCTTTTTTACATTGAGGAATAAATTGTTTTCCCTACACCACTCCATCAGCATCTCAACCTCCTTCCTGTAAGCCGACGCCCCCTCCCCAGCAGTAATCCGACCAACCACCGTTGTGTCATCTGCAAACTTGATGATCTTATTGCTGGGGTAACTGGGAACACAATCATATGTGTAAAGCATGTACAGAAGCCGGCAACACAAAGTTGCCATTACCAGGGTATGCCTGATTGTGGTTCAAGAATACCCCAATCTTAGAGGAGGCTCTTTCTGTGTACCTAGCTGCCTGTAATTACTTTGTTTTTGCGATAACAAAGGATAACTAGAATATACATTTCATTGGTAACTTAAAAAGTGATTACTTTACTCTTTTTGCAGTACAAGCATGTTTTGAGGTAATAGTAAAGTGGATGACAACAGAGGTGCAACAACTTTTAGAATTCAGATTCATGTTTTCAAACTGATTATATTGCTTACTTTTACAAAATAGGAGTTAAATGTTAACATGGGCGCTATGCCCGTGCCTCGCCCCTACTCCAGGAGCTGCACTGGTTACCAGTCTGCCTCCTGGTGCAATTCAAGGTGCTGGTTATGACCTTTAAAACCCTATATGGTAGTGGGCCAGGATACCTAAGAGACCGCATCACCCTAAGAACATCTGTTCGTCCAACCAGAGCAGACCGGAGATGGCCCCTGATTGTCCCATCAACCAGAGGGGCTCACGTCTCTGGCACAAGAAAAAGGGCCTTCTCTGTGTTTGCACTGGCCTTTTGGAATCTCCTGCCAGTAGAGCTATGGGTGCAGACGGAGTTGCTGCCCTTCAAGAAAGGACTTAACACCTGGCTGGTGGGGGAGGTATGGGGCCCTGAGGGCAATGTAGCTCCTGCCCACTGGCTCTTACCATGAGTTTTACTCTCTCTCCCCTGCATGGGGTGGGTGGGAGTTTTAAGGGGTGATGGTGGGTTTTTTTAACTGTTTTTATTGTATGTTTTTTTTTTAGTTTATGTAAGTCACCCTGAATTGGGTTTCCCTGAGTGGGCGGCAAACAAGTCGAAAAATTAAATTAAATTAAATTAAATTAAAACTTGGATTATAACATAAACAATCTACAATCCAATGAAAAAGCTACCTTTATAGATCACTCATCATAGGTAGCTGTGAAGAAATTGAGGACCTGGGGATACCTGTGGAATATAATTGATAGGTACTGCTACGTTCCTGCAAAAGCCAGCATGTACTGTAAAAAGACAATTCATATCTTCAGTTTATCTCCAATTATTGCATACTTCAAAGAAAAAAGTGAGGAAAGGAACTTACTCTTATGTACTTAACTTTTATCAGAAGGAATATCAAAGTCCTTCAAAAGGATTCTAATGTCTTGATGGTAACACTTGACTTTAAAGGAGTCAGCCCGCTTCCTTCCCAGACAGTTATGCAGATTTGGCAGGGGGGCGGGAAAGAGTGAATCCACCCATTTTTTTGTCTTGATGGCACTTGAAAGGGGATTAAGCAAAGAAAAAGAAGTAAGATGTGGTTAGCAACTGGTTGCCAATAGCTTTTTAATTGTAAAAAAAGTGATCTATGAGGAGTAATAGTTAGTCTAGCATGCCTTTTAGGAGAAAAGTGTCTTGTTCACCTCCTGTACTGTTACAGTTAGAAAGGACAGTCTGTTTATTGTCCTAAAAAGCTGTGCCTGGAGGATGCATGCCCCAGAACTATGCTATATCTCCATGAAAGTGTGTGTATTAGGTAAGGTAGATTAGCTTCAATTATTTGATTAGTTTCTGATGTGTTTCCCTCTTAAATTGCTTCATATTTGTGTCTTTATTTGCTCTTGTATTTTGGGAAACCCATTTTTGGCAACTGCTTAGAACTTTTACCTTGGTCCTTTATACCTTCTTCCTTTTTAATTAAAAAAACACAAAAATCATTTCAAGCAGCTCTTTGGATTTTGGGTCAAAGGGACTGTGGTACCTAAAACCAGTGATTGCTTGGTTGAAGCTACCAAGATGTTTAGTGTTTGCTAATAGGAGTGGTAGCAACTTCTTTGAAAAGCTGGTGCACATTCTAAGTGCGGATTCTGAGGGTTTTTTTAAGCCTCTAATTTTTTGGGTTACTATTTTATGTCTGTATTGCTTGATGTTTATTCTATATTTATTATGAGCCACCTAGAGTAGTGTCTAGCACTAATTATTGATGGGATACTAAACAAACAAATAAACACTGCCAATGTTCATTTCCTCTAGTAAACGGGAACATTTCTGTCAGTCTCAATAGTTCTCTCTGGCTATCCTTTCCCTCAGTGCTCCCATTTCAAGACAAATAAGATTTGAGGGGCAGATTAGATATAGAAGGGGTCTGGGTAATTTTTAAGAAGCAGTTATCCAATCTATGCTGTCCAAACAAGCAAATAGAATTACATATGAATGCATTACAACCACAGCCATTACAACCCCTACAACCACCACCACATTTATGACAATAAGTATGGAGGAAGATTTGGCATGACTATGGATATATTCTTTTGCAGTGGACAGTGCTGTGGAATATGCACACATTGGCGTCTTCTTCCATCAGGGACAATGCTGCATAGCTGGATCTAGGATATTTGTGGAAGAGCCAATATATGATGAATTTGTAAGGAGGAGTGTAGAAAGAGCTAAGAAATATGTCCTTGGAAATCCCCTCACTCCCGGAGTAAATCAAGGTCCTCAGGTAAGCTCCAATACTAATATTTTGGATCAAGGTTTTGTCAGCCATAGGGAGACTTGATACATAGATGTCCATACATTGATGTCCGTGAAGCTGGTCGAAGTCCTTGAAGCCATTGTAGGACATTGGAAAGCAGTCTTATAAACAAGTTGTTCTCCCCTCAGATAGAACAAGAAGAGCCTGTTTCTGCTTCATTAACCTTAAGGCCAAGCAAGAGACTACATGGAGTGACTTATCTGTGCCATATTTTTTCTCTTTGAAGATTGATAAGGAACAGTATGATAAAATACTGACCCTGATTGAGAGTGGAAAGAAAGAAGGTGCCAAACTGGAATGTGGAGGAGGCCCTTGGGGAGACAAAGGCTTCTTCGTCCAGCCAACAGTTTTCTCTGATGTTAAAGATGAAATGCGCATTGCCAAGGAGGAGGTAAGTGGAGATGCATAGCATTTTCCTCCCTGCATACAGATGAGGCAGAATGAGGAAAACAGAAATCATGCTAGTGTTAAAAAGTAATTTCTGCTGTGTATTTGCATCCTGAATTCATGTTTGTGTCTGAGAAGTCAAGATTTACCAAAGATGAAAGCACTTGTGACCTGAAGACCAGGCAGAGACCAGAGCAAGCTAATTTGCAAAAGGGAGAAAGTGTGAATATCTCCGGCTGTGAAACACAATTCAACTCTTAAGGATTTTCTCTTCTAATCGCCTGGAGAACGATGGTCCATAGGGTCGCAAAGGGTCGGAATCGACTGTGCGACTGAACAACAACAACAACAACAAATGACAGGATATTGTTAAGCAAACTGAGTGTCATGAAAGGACAGCAAATTGTTAGTCATTTGTCATCATACATTTTTTCACTGTTACTGTCTGCATAGTTCTTGACTGAATGGGCAGAGGAATTGGCCGAATTTTCTTCTTCATCTGCCAAATAATAATGAAAGCCAGCAATATGAAGTACTTGGGTGTATGAGGGATGTCATTGGCAGCTCTTTCTGAGGGAACAAAACATTATGGGTTGACCAAATGTGCATTCTCTGCTACTTTATAATCTCCTAAAAAGCTATAACAGAGGTTGCTGTTAGATGACTTTAAAAAAACCAACCCAATTTCAAACCTGTATTTTTCAAAATTAATTTATAATTACATAGAATAGGAATTAATATTCACATAAAGGATGAAGTTTTGTAATTTGCTTTATTTTCATAGTTGTACTATGTATCTTGTCTTTCTCTGGCCCTGAGAAGTGCAGTTTTAAAGGCATAAAGATGTATCATGTGCACCCCCTGGCGTTGAAACACGAACTTGTTCCTTGGTAAATGATATTCTACATGTACTGAAGGGAAATATACACTGCTTCACATGGGCCCACACAGACAAAATTGGTACAATTTAATGCGGCACATAAGTATCAGTTTAAAATACTAATAATAATTAGTTTAAAATAAGTCCATTTCAAATAACTCCCATTAGTGGCATGTAATGGGTGATATCAGTGGACTATGGGGTCAAAACTTTGTCTCAAATCCCACAGTGGGTCACACATGGAAATTATTTAGTAGTCACCTCTGGTATCTATTTGATGGAGTCTTGGGGGTACCTCCAATGACCCTAAAATATGAAAAAAATTCTTACAGCAGTGGAAATAGATTTTTCTTGACCATGGGAAGGACACTGGAGTAACCTTAGGACTGAAAAAAATGTCCCTCAGTACCATGTGGCCCATAGTCACAGGTTGTTCAACTTTGCTTTAAAGGGACTAGGAGCGAGGAGAAGGAAGGTCATCCAAATTTTGGGCTGAGCCTCCCTAAACTCCAAATGCCCTTTTCCCTCTCTCTCTGAAATAATGTTTCTTCTCCGAGTAAATAGCTGTAGAGAAGGAACTTCCTGGAATCTGTAGTCTTTGTGAGGTAAGTGGGAGATCAGCAAAAATGACCTCTTTTATGTCATTTGGCAATAATATCTGGAGGTATTTCTGTCTGGCCAGAGGTTGCAGATTTTTGTTTGAGGGCAACTGCTCTTAGAAATCCCTCAACAGCAAATGTTTTACAACCCTATTTTATTGGTTTTTCCACTCAAGTCTGATGGGAGTGGACATTATTTGCACCCCTGCTTGGGGGTGAGTTACAACACTGCTCGTCCTTGCTTTGGGGAAACTAGTGTTGATGTTGTCTCTTTCCCCCCATGAATTTTTGATTCACAAGGTATTGTCTGTTTTCATCTGAAATAGATATTTGGGCCAGTCCAACAGATCATGAAATTCAAGAATGTAGACGATGTCATCAAAAGAGCAAATAATACTCAGTATGGCCTAGCAGCTGCAGTGTTTACCAAAGATATTGATAAAGCCCTGACTTTTGCATCTGCTCTTCAGGCTGGAACTGTGTGGTACGTATCCTTCACGCTGCCCTATAAAGCCTGGCTAACCTTGCTTAGAAGAATTCCTGCTGTGTTTGTCTTTTCGTCTTTGAGAACCACAGTCACACAAGCTGAATTCCTGTTGCTTAGTGTTACAAGTGTTACAAGTGTTGTAAGTCATACTGAATCAGTTGGGATTTGGAGAATCACCTCTATATTTTCCATTGATTTAAATGGGCCTACTCTAGTTGCAACTCGCTTTAGCATAGGTTTGTTCTTACATTGGAGTTGAGTCACCACATCCCCACTGATTCAGTGGAGCTAGTGCAGCATACTTCTTGAGCAACTGGATTTCAGCAGAGTTGCTGTTGTTTTTATATTGTAGTATCTCTTATAATACTCTTATTATGTATGGAATTAGCGATTGCCTGTGTGCCTGCAGATCATAAAGATGAAAAGCAAAACCTTGCAACCTGCAAAATAGGAATCACAGGACTGGATTTAGGGCTCATATCTGTCAGCAGTAGCATTGCCTGAGCAGAATTCCACTCAGAAAACTGACCTTGTTGGAAAAGAGGAGACAAGTTTATCCAGGGAGGAAATTCTACAGCCTTGATGCAGTTGCAAAGAAGGTCTTGACTCACCTGAGCTGTTTAGAGGAATCACAAGTTGTTTCACATGGAATTAGGTGGTATTTAACATCTTAGATAAGGATGCAATGAACATTCACAAGTTTTCTCATTCTTCATGGAAATGATGAGCAAATGTTACCCAGAGGGAGAGATAAATATTGATATATATTTTTCATTTTTTCCTGTGAAAGCTAAGATTTACTTCTATAGTACCAAACAATTTGGAATGTTAAGTATAAATACCGCTGTTTTAAATGTGGTTTGGGAATGAATGTGGAGCTGATTAAGTAGTTACATGATTATGGTCTAGGAAAACTGCACCCCTCAAAACTCACCATGATTTGTTGTTGTTGGTGAACAGCAGGCCATCAAAAAAGTACTAAAGTCATTTTGTCTAGTTATGATTAATGTGGGGATGAAATTTTGCAGCCAGGATTAGTCCTACAATTGTTTAGTGTAGGCAGGTACTGTTGTTTGTTGAAGGAGACCAGTAACAGTCTCCTCCCAGCTGTTTCTTCTGAGGTTTCTGGCCAGTTCCCTCTGTGGAAGAATGCAAGCGCGGCGCCAAAATGGCCGCCGCGCTCTTTGCGGGGCCCCCCCACCGGATGAAGGCATCCGGGTAGTTAGGGGGCGTGGCCAGCACCCTTATAAAAGGGGTGGCCACGAGGCAGCCGAGCTGCCATTTTGCGAAGCGACGGAGCGGAGAAGTTTTTCCCTCTTACCTCCGTCGCTCTTGCCTTTCACCGGGAAGCCTCTTGGCTGCTAATTTTCTTGACTTTTTTCGGCTTCCCATCGGATAGCTGCTATGCCCTCTAAGAAGAAGGCGACTGCGAACGTGGCTCGTTCTGCGCGGAGGCGCCAGCCGGGTCGGAGGACCGCGGCTGCGCCTCCCCAGCAGCCTCCTTTGCCTGAGCCCACCGGGACCGGTGGGATGGGGTTAATTGCCCCTCGGCCTGAGGTGGGGTGTCCGCGTACCGGCCCAGCAGGGGCCGCGGCCTTTGGCCCGCAAGCAGTGGCCACTGCCCCTGGCGTGGCCCATTCTACGGGGCCTTCTTCCATTGGTGCGCAGAGTGGGGACCCCGACTGGGACTGGGTGCATACGCAAGTCTCACATGATATGGTAAGCCCGGGATGTTATGGCGGGAGCTGTTGTCATTCCTTTTTTCAGGCCGGAATGCTGACCCGCCTGACATTCTGATCATACACCTTGGGGGCAATGATTTAGGTCAGGTCACCGGCTTATCGCTGAAGCATGCAATTTGCGGCGACCTCGCCTACCTGCATTACGTGTGGCCCGCCACAACCCTCGTTTGGTCAGACATGGTGCCGCGGCACACTTATAGAGGAGGGTTCGACCTCCAGGCCCTTGACCGTGCTAGACGCATGGTAAACAGGGCTGTTGCCCGGTTCCTTCTCGACAGGGGTTGGGGACGGGTCAGTCGTCACCCCGCCATTAGTCTGCAAAATTATGACCTTTACGCAGGGGATGGGGTCCATCTGTCGCGAGGAGGTATGGACCTCCTGTTGGGTGATTGGCGAGCAGGCCTGTTGACCGAGCTGACGGTCTGGGGGGGGGGCGTCGAGCCTTCTTTGAAGCCCCTCCATGTGGCGGGTAGCACTGGTAAGGTAAACATTTATGACCCACAGGTATCTGGCAGGTTCGCAATTGACTGGACAACACTAGACAGGCATAAGTTGGTTAAACGTTGTCCGGTCAACGACGAACCAGGCGACGGGGTGATGGCAAGAGCTAGACAGCATGCATCACCCCGTGATTTTACGGATACGCGTCAGAGGGTGGGGTCATTAGTTAGATATTGACTACGGTCAACAATTTGTTTGTTGTCAACAAACAAATTGATACAAATAGATACATTGTAACAATTGCCGTCGGCAATTTTGGGTGGTACCTTACCAGTGTTACTTCGGCCTGCTTGCCTTACGAATTATAATTGGTCAATTACCAATAGAAATTTATAATTCGGACTAGGGCATGAATCAATTAATGTGGCCCAATGCCGTTATCCACTTTCATCAGTGTCTGAGTCCTTTATTGGGGGGTGCGCCTGCAAAGGTCTTGTGCTGTTACATAGATTAACCTGCATCCCAAAAATTACCTTCAAATGTGCTATTTCATTTTCCAGTGATGAGGTAAAAGTGGCCTGTCAGACCAACAATGTTAGAGGAATGTTGTTCTTTTGAAACTAAAATGGGGATGAGCAAGTATCTCTGGTAGGCTCTGTGTGTGGCTGTATCATTTCCCCACAGAAAATGTTGAAAAACTCGTAGACAAACTTAGATTAGGGTGCTCTGAAAGTTGCAAATACATCTGACCTAAGCAATCTTAATGAGTCAGGGTTAAATCAAAGATGGAAAAGCTTACTATCCATATCAATTAATGAAATATACATTATTCCCTTTACAGACCGTAAAGACTTTGGTATTTTTCAGGAACTGGGTTGCCAAACTCAACAGTTTCTGCTGTTTATTGACATATGGAAAAACTTCATGGCAGTAAAGAAGATATACAATGTGTTCTTAATGCAGTCTTAACTGGCAAGAAACTCCTGAACTAGACAAA
This sequence comes from Bradypodion ventrale, assembly GCA_035047345.1. Taxonomy (NCBI): domain Eukaryota; kingdom Metazoa; phylum Chordata; class Lepidosauria; order Squamata; family Chamaeleonidae; genus Bradypodion; species Bradypodion ventrale. The sequence goes on along the minus strand of JAWDJE010000002.1, from coordinate 106,061,552 downwards.
ACTGACCCACATCCCAAAACTTTCCAAACTTGACGTCATGTTGAAAATTACTTAGCAGTGTCCTCCCTCATTCTTACTTGCTGTTTGCATTGTGGCTGTGTCCATTAGTTGGAAATTTGGATCTGGCCATTTGATAGCTTAGACCCTACTCTACACCATCCATTTCCTCTGCTTCTTTTAAATTGTTCAGTCAGCAGGCCATAACCAACAGAACGGTTCTCCTGGCAGATTGCTCTATGGAGAGATCTCAGAGATCAGACAGGAAAGATGTTTCTGCTGACAGAAGAATCTTGTGTTTAATGTTTAGTCCCCTACAGCCCACTTAGCACATCTTTGTGTTGAAATGTTTTTAAGTGATTTAAGAAATTTCTGGTTATAAATACAAAAGGAGGAAATTAGACTTTCTTCTCAGATGTCTAAAAGCAAATATATATATTGCTAAATACTCTAAACTCATCTGGTTACTGCCTACCTAGAAATCCTGTACATGAGTAAGACTCTTCATAGCTCTTTTCTTTTTAGGATTAATTGCTATAGTGCGTCATCTCCACAATGTCCTTTTGGAGGATTCAAAATGTCAGGCATTGGCCGAGAAATGTAAGTAAAGCTGACAGGAATTTGTTTAAACCTTGACGTTGCAATCAATCTGTATAAAACTCACAAACATTTTAATACTGACTATGCATGATGCATTTTAGCAGGGAAACGACTCTCTAAATTCTTTGGTTCTAGGACATTTTGTCTTCATGCTCTCTGAATTTCATTTACCTGATTTGGTAGGGTAGGGCAAAGAACAAAAAATACAAGGAAATGTTACTTCTTGTACAAACTGATCATAAAACTTGTACTACAATATGATGGCCATGCACAACTCCAGTAGAATTATTTATAGTTCTCTATCCACCTGCTGGCATTGCAGATACTCCATTATTATTATTTTTTCACCCACTGAGACAAATAGCCAGAATGTAAAAGTTAGGGAGCAATCACATGGGAAAGACATTGCATAGTGGACTCTTTGTAAAGCAGTCTGGTGAGATCTGTTTCCTACTTATCAAACAATATATGGGGAATTGTGCATGAAGGGAAATTGCTCTCTGCAAAACAACCTTTTTCAGTATGTTTGAACATGCACCTTTCCTGGCATCTTATCACACCCTTAGGAAGAACATGATGTGCAATGGCTTTTTTGGGGTGGTGGGAAGTTAAGGTGTAGGTTCACTACATAGTTAAATCAATCTGATAGCACTTTAACTCCCACAGCTCCATCCTAGGGAATCCTGGGATTAGTAGCTGATATACCATACTTGCTGGTGTATAAGACCCATTGCCACACTTAAAATACACTGGAAAAATGGAGTGTGTCTTGTACTGTATATAGTGGCCTATAGTGGGCTATTTTGGTAATAACAGAGTGCATCTTATGCTGTGATGTGTCTTATACACCAGCAAATACAGTAATTCTTAGAATTATGTTGTAAATTAGATGGTTACTGTAGAACTCTTTAGGAAACAATACTAAATACCCCACCAAACTAGAATCACAGGATTCTATAGAAGGGTACCTTGAGAACTAAAGTGACATCAAATCACAATAACTATAGTACATTTAAAGCAAATCTAATTATCTACCAAAGGACTTATTTCACATGCACAATATAGGAAGTGGGTAATTTGCGATACGTTATCAAAGAGCAGTCCCTAATCCCCCAATACCTTGGATACCTTGGGGTCTTTATTCATTGAGGAGTAGACATCTCTGCGACGACATTCTGCATATGCAAATAGACCTGAGAAATCAAGTCCATATGCATATGTGTTTTTTTTGCCAATACTACATATGCAATATAAAACTGAGGGGACTTTTATAAGCAGCTTGTGATGTGGAATAGTGGTCCATTGGCCCAAGGGAAAGAAGTAAACAATCCCATTGGGGATGCTTATATTAGTTCTTTGGGTCCTGGATTGTATGCCAGAAGTAGTAACAGGCATCCTGAAGGCATAAACAGGAATCTGTATGTAACTCTGTGTGCTAGAGATCTGTGCACAATCTCTTCCAGGGTGGTTTTGGAGCCATAATTCTAGGAAATGTGCAGAGTAATTTAAAGTTTTTGATTAGTCAGTGTGTTTATTGAAACGTCAAAATGTTACGCAAAAGGCCAAATTTCAAGTCCTCCAGAACATTTTCTCAGACAAAAACCTGTAAAACTTGCAATGGTTATGGTTCATCCTGCCAAGACTGTGAGAAAAACAAAATGGGTTTTTTGAATCTATATAAGGCGGGTGTGTGTGTGTTAAGTTTTCAAGTATCTCATTGAAGACAAAAACCTGCCTTGGCTCTCTACAGATATACCAATTGCCCAGTCCAAGACCTCAGGCCTTTACAGAGAAACAAAGACCTGTTGTCAGCCTTCACATTAGCAAAATGGGAGAATGAATTTAGGTATTACACTAACTAGAATAAGAATGTAATAGGTCACTGAATTATGAAGTGGGGCAAAAAAGAATGGGAGGGGTCCTTTAATTTCATCTAGGTCATTTCTGTGTTATAGTGCTAATCTCAGATGTGTATTTTTTAAATAGAGGATGATTGATAGGAAAATATGTGGGAAGCAGTGTTCCTGCGGTCCTGAACATCATGGCCAAACTGCCTATGCCACCAAAACATTACCTACAGACACTTCTCTTCTTTATAAGAACAAATCAACTGATCGCATGGTCAAAAATATGTTTGAATTGTCCTGGCTTGAAAACAGAATTGAGGTTACAGACAGGATTGCTGCCCTTCAGGAAAGGTCTGAAAACCTGGCTGGCAGGGCAGGTGTGGGGCCTTAATGGGAATACGGCCCCAGCCTGTTGGCTTATCTCCAGTTAGTGTCCAATTGTGTCCCTCCCTCTGTGTTGTTGTATCCCTCTGATTCCCTTTTATTCTTTTTAAATGGGGTGGAGGTAGTAGGGTGAGTAGGTGGGTGGGTGACTTGGGATTTTTAAAATCTGTTTTTATATGTTTTTAATATTCTACGCCACCCTGAGTCGGGTTTGCCTGAGTGGGCGGCATAAAAATTTAAAAAATAAATTAAATTAAAAAATGCATAAACCCCAAGCAGCAAAGGAAAAAAAATAACACAACATTGGGATCAAAAAGGCCAGAACAATTCAAATGAGACTTTGCAAAAAATAGTTGGAGTTACCGGTAATCCCACGATATCTGATTGTGTGGTTTCAGCCTTGTTAGACTAAAATGAAAAGATTACTCCAAGTATAAATTAGAAGAATAAATTGTGGCGATCTCCTGAACCAATCCAGAATCCCCACTTGTGGATTTCAGTAACTGCTTTTTGATAATATGGATCAGGACAGAACTGAACTGTTTGTGCCTTCTTGGTGGCTGAAGAGTCTGTCTTCTAAGCGAATAACCTGGTTTGTAATCTGAAATAGCATCTAACACAAGCCATATGGCTTCTTGAAAAAGGACAAGAACAGCTATTAATACATGTGGCCAGATATGACTGAGAAAATATGACTTGGTCATCAGAAATATGTTCTTCAACAACCCATTAAAAATTAGAAATTAGGTTACTGTATTTACGGTAGCTATTTTCTGCATCTGAGCTCCATGGTCATTTTGGATTACAAAGAGTTTTACTTACAATCTCTCTCTTTTTCTTTCAAGGGGAGAATATTGCATTCATGACTATACAGAAGTTAAGACAGTCACAATCAAAGTTCCACAGAAGAATTCGTAATGTCATTTCTACGGCTGGAACTTGACAACGTTAAAGGCTAATAAAAATATAAGCCATTTGATAGCAGAAGTTTTCATTTAAAATTATTTTTATTTCTGTCTATAAGCAAAAATAATTTTAACATCTATTAGTATTTTTTTTTGAAATATTGAATCTGTTTAACTGAGAAATGGAAACCTTAGTGTGGCAATCAAATTAACATACTTTGAATCTCTTTGAGGAAAAAAGTAATGATTTCCTCACTTGATTGCTTAAGTGCTGTTGACCCTTGAACAACACGGGTTTGAACTGCATGGATCCACTTATATGGAATTTTTCCCCTGAAGTTTACTAAAGCACTCATCTAGGACAGTGATTGTGAACCTAGGCACTCTAGGTATTCTTGGACTTCAATTACCTTCTGCTGATCAGGGCTTCTGGGAATTGAAGTTCAAGGCCATCTGGAGTGCCAAGGTTGGCCATTACTGATCTAGAAAGTTCAGGAAAAGAATTAAACACTTCCCCTGATCCTTGCTGTGGTTGCCTGTGAGCAGCTCCAAGAGCCCTGAAGCTGCAGTTGCTGGGATGTTTGAACTCCTAAGACTTATCTGTGGTGGCGGTGGCAGGGATAACGGTGAACAGCAAGTGTGCTACTAGTAGCAGGAGACAGATGTGGCACACCGGCTGTCAGATTGACGGCTGGCAGAATGAGGTAGATGGACTACTGGTTCTGGCTAGATTGCCCATTTTATCCCCTGTGTTTGTTCAATGGTCGATCTGTGGAAATTAAACTATTAACTGATAATATTTCAATAATTTGATGTAATGTGTTATTATAGACTTATGAGCTATCTTTACCTTTTTGGTTGCTAATTCAGCAGAAATGCTTGTAAAGGCTATCAAAGAGATCCTTTTGTTATCAGGGAATAAGCAATCTGCATGCTTTGAATCATTAATTTCTGCATAAAATGCTGTGTATGTAAACATCATTAAACTACCTGTTTAAATGGTTACTCAATATTTGTTCCCCCCCCCCTTTTGTTGTCCATTATGTTTACTAGTATACTAAGCAGAGTTATATTTGGCCACAGGAAAAATGCCTATCTATCTATCTATTACATTTTATACGACCCATCTGGTATATTTCCTGCTCTGGGAAATATAAACAGCAAAATAACCTGGTGGCAACCAACTCAAACCTGGTCAGCTAACCTATTGTCAATGGCATGATATCCTTAAAGGCTCTCTTAAAAGTGAATTCCAAAGTGTTACCACCAAAAAGGCTCTATTTCTAGTCATAGATTATTTTAGCCATTCTCGGGATCAGCACCTGGAGTTGCGCAGATTGTGAATTATTCTGAGGGAGAGACGCTCCTACAAATAATAAGGTCTGAAACCATATAGGGCCTTTCACAATACTACTACCACCTTGTATCTGACACGGTAGAGAATAGGAAGCCAGTGCAATCCTGCAAAGGCTGGGAAAACATGATCAAATTTCTTTATACCTGTCACCAGCCTGGCTGCTGTGCTATGGACCTGCTGTGCTATGGATCTCTGTAGCAAACACAGGGGCAGCCCCACGTACAGAGTATTACAGTAGTCAATCCATGAGATTACCAATGAGTGGATCAGGGCTATGAGAACGTCTGTCCAAGTAGGGACATAGCTGTGCAATCTGACAAAGTTGGAAAAAGGATGCTTTAGATACCAGCACTATTTGATGTTCAAAGGAAAGTAATGGGTTCTATACAGGAACAGTATTAATCCTGCATAATTTAACATTTTTGTCCAGAAAGTAGTATAACTCATGAACCTTTGAAATACCCTGCTTGATATTTTAGAGAGAAATAATTTCATGCAGATAATCCTGCTGTGAAGAGGAAAAAGTGATTCTATCCTCCCCTTCCCCCAATTTCTCTCCAAATGCTCAGCATGGGAGACAATAACTGAAGTTGACTTTAGAGCAACCACATTATCAACAGGAAGCAAGCAGGAGTGTGGGCCTCCGTCAATTCAGGTTGTACAAAGTTCCAAAGAGGCTTGGCAGGCAGAACAAAAGTCAGCTTCTGCCATTCTCTCCCCATGCTAAAAAGATGCTCCTTGTTTCCAATCAAGAAGCATTGAGAAGATCCCTCTGTTTCTATTCCAACCTTCATTTTGGCAGTTTCATGTCTAGACACAGAAGAAGAAGAAGAAGCCACCTTGTGATACACTACTTTTGGCAAATGGCCCTCACATCTGTCAGGTTCCCTTTGTCTACTGAAATGTCACTGGCAGAACTTGCAATTGTGTTTCTGCATTAGCAATTGGCATTTATATCTCTCAACCTGCCTGTCCCAGGCATACAGCTGGTTCAAATCAATGGGTTTTGAGTCACTGGCTCTGTTATTACTCCAACTTGTTGAGCTTGTGTTACTGTGTTTGGCAAATGGCCTTCCACTCTGCCTGATTGGCAGACCTGCCAACTGCCCTCCTGTCTAAGAATTCTGAGACACTTCTGCCACCTATGAGATTGCACTCCCCTTCACCATTGGGTTCCCCAACATGTCAGAGATCATCTCCCCTCCTCAGATGATGATTCAGCAAGGTGAGGCATCACATTGTCAAAGTGGAGAGCAGGTTAAGCTTGTGCAAAACCACAATTGTTCTTTGGGAAAAATGCATTTGTTTTCTGTTCAGAAACTTGTAAGGACTTACTAAAAACACTTTCCTAGAAACCAGTTCTACTGAACAGAACAGTTGGTTGAACTTTCCACTATGAGTAAACATGCAAATATTCACAGTCATGGTCAGACTTAATTGTGATATTAGAAATAAGAAATCAATTGCCTCATTAGGTTTTTATACTATTCTCAGGAAAAATTAGTTCTTACAATTTTGTGCACTGCAGGTATTAGTTTGCAGAGTCTCGCTCCAGGAACAACACATCACACTTAACATCTGCCTGTCTGTCTGTCTATAATTTTGATTGATATTCTGCCCATTTAACTAGACACTTGCACTCCTAGAGTAAAATCTAGTCAAATGCTAAACAACTCTACTAACAACACTCACATATAGATTAATTTGTTGTTGTTATGTGCTGTCAAGACACCCCCAGCTTATGGCAACCTTATGAATGAGCTATCTCCAAAATGTCCTGACCTCAACAGCACTGCTCAGCTCTTGTAAACTCAAGGCTGTTGCATCTTTTAGGGCAGGGCCCCTCAACCTTTTAAAGCTGGGGGCCGGGTTAATGCTTCCTCAGACAGTTGAGGAGTCAGCGGCAGTGGTGGTGACTGCCCCGAGCCCACCACACCACCCAAAAGGCCACCACTCCTCCTCACACTGCTCCCCTGCTTACTGGCCTGGAGGAGCTGAGTCGCGTGGGTGAAGGAAATGCCCCTATGGCTGCCAGAAACACCCCCGTGGCCACTGCCACCACCTCAATCCTCGTCTCCTCTGCTTGTCTTGGCAAGTCTCTAATGGTGCTTCATAGCAGGGTGAATGTTGTAATGCTTGCAACATCCGTCCTGTTACGGAGTGCCATTAGGGACATGTCAAATGAAGTGGAGGAGACAAGGATTGAGGAGGAGGAGGAGGAGGCAGCTGGAGCAAGGGTGTGGTCTGGATGATTTGGTGTCATGGGCCAGATCCTGCCATAGGTTGAGGATCCCTGCTTTAGGGTGTCAGTCCATTTCCTGTTTGGCCTTTCTGTTTGCCTGCTACCTTCAACTTTTTCTAGCATTATTGTCATTCCAGATAATTTTTCCTTCTCATGATGTGCACAAGGTATGATAGCCTCAATCATCTTTGCCTCCACGGATAGCTAGGTTTGCTTTAGGATCAGTTTGTCTTTCTGGCTGTCCAGTGTATTTGTAAAGCTCTGTTCCGGTACCATATTTCAAACAACTCAATTTTTCCCTGTTAGCTTTCTTTCTGTCCACTTTCACAGACAGACATAGTAATTGAGAATAAATTAGTGTGGATGATCTTCATCTTAGTCTCCAGTGAACCATCCCTACTCTTAATGATCTTTTCTAATTCCTTCATTGCTGCCCTTCCCAGCCTCTGTCTTCTTCTGATTTCTTAGCTGCAGACTCTTTGGATTGAAGATTGAGCCAAGGTAAACAAAATCTTTCACTATTTCAATTTCTTCATTGTCTACATTAAAGTTGTGGAATTCTTTTGTATTCATGACTTCTGTCTCCTTGAGCTCAGCTACAGTCTTACTTTGGCACTTTTCTTCTTTCACTTTGCCTAAAAGTTTTGTAAGTGAGACTCAGTTCTCATCACCTTTGGCCAAGCCCTCCTTAACTTTCCATTCCCAATAATTTATAATTGTTCCTTCTCTTCACTGACCCATCCCACCTTTTTCTTGGGCAGTTACATTTACAGAATGTGTGTTGCATCCTGAGATGTTTCATGATGTGCCACAACATCTCCAATGCTCGAAATGGAAATGGGGAGGGATAGATTCTAATGCCTTGTTCTTTTTATGGACTTTGTCATTCCTCTCATTTTCTCTCTCTCAACAAACAGATAAACACTCTGAATAGCATACAGAAACACAGAGATGCAAGCCTTCTGTCCTTGCAGAAAAAGTAGCATTCTACCTCTATAATGTCATTTTGCATATCTTTGGTTTTTGCCTCTTCTTACCTTTCTAACCACATAGCACTCCTGAAGGTAAAGGTTCTTTAATTTGGGTAATAAAGTTGGCTAACATAATTGCTTAATCATGTTCTTCATTCTGTCCTTTGAAATTCTTCTTTGTCAAGTGCCCTATCTGTTCCGGATATTGGCTATCATCATGGCAATAATCTTCCTGTTCTTAACTCCTCCAAACAGTTCTTCTGAGGGCATTCCACACCAGTCTCTCAGGTTCTTTGAACATCTTCCAAATTCTTTGGATTTTTTTTTTAAATCCAGAAAACTAACACTCACACTCACATGCCTTTATGGCTGACTGCTTTCTTACTCCTATGATAGCAAAAATAATTGAAGTCGAATTCATATACAAGGAATGATATATGAACACAATTAACAGATAAAGCAGAGAACAAGAGCATACCAATTAATACTTCACATTATTACTCTCTGTAATTTATGTTATTTCTGTGCCTGTTGGCAGTGTTGTACTTTGTTCCAACTGATCAAATTAAAATTATAAATGCCAAGGGAATAAATTGCAGAGCTGTTCCAGCTGGCCAATTTACCCTAAAAATTATCTATGGTATATTGAGGGGAAGGGAAAAAACTTCTCATTTCACTAATTAGACTATTGCTGCAATTATGTTAGGAATCCTAAACATTTATAGAAACACATTAGGTGTTAAAAATGGTCCACATATAGTAGATCTTCCATTATGTTGAACTAGAGACACAAAATAAGTGATCTCTAGACCCAGTTGTCACAAATGAAACCACAGTGAATTCAGTAAGCCTTAGATTTGAACAGGCATGTTTAAGATAGCACAGTTATTTAACATTTTCCTATTAGGGTTCTTTAGTGTTTAAGAACCAAGACAATAGAAACAGCCGAAGCCTGGCTTAATGCATCTTTATTGCATGATGGTCAGGGGGAACATGTGGTAATGGCGGACGAACAGCTCAATATATACAGTGGCTATACATTTGAATGTGGCTCCTCGGTAGCTCATTGGCTACTGTCTGCGTGATGTCACTCTCAGTCACGCCCTCCTTGTCCAGGTGAGGTAGTGGCGGGAATCTTCCCGCGCCTGTAGGTATTTGGGGAATTGGTACCATGTGAGTTAGGCGCTCGCTATTGCCCTCAGTGGTCACTAGCTCGCGTCCTCATACAGAAGGTTACAGTGTTACTGTTGGGGATTGTTACATCTACTCATTCGAGTGTTACATTACTTAAAGGCACATTACTCCATACACAACAGGTTCTCAGGTCTCAAATGTTTGGAGTTTGTTCTCTGGCTTTGGAGCTGAAATCTCAAGGATTAGGATGCTGCCAATTTGGTAATCCAGCCTGGGTGTTAATTTTCATGGCTTCTGGACATATTCTATTTTTTACACTGCTTTGGCAGTGGATTGGCTGCAGGTAGATTCTCAACTTGACATTTAAGAAAAGTCACAAAGAAAAGAAAAAACAAACCCTAGTTGTTCCCTTCTGGTTTTTTCCAGCATCTGGGAAGGATTTTTATTTTTTAAAAAAATAAATGATGCATTACACCAGTACTGCTACAGTGCAGAGAAAAAAAATAATCCCTCTGCTCTTCAATAGAACAAATATTGTTTTTGTAATAGCTTCTTGAGCCACTTCATGATATAGGAAACTGACAGCAAGAGGAATTTCAACAGTCATGAACTGGAAATGAGGCAATATGGTACAATCCTACCAGAACCAAAGTTGTAAAAAAACCAACCTCATAGGAACCTAGAAATGTGTGGTTATGAATGTGTGGGACCAGGCTGTTTTCATTTCAAAAATATTTTCATTTTTTTAAATAAAAAAAGGGAAAATAAGTTATCTCTAAAATGCCACCAATCGCTAAAATAATGCCCCAGATTTTGAAATATCACTCTCCAAGATAATGTCACAAGTTGTTACTTTGGTTCAGATCCTATTGCATAGCATGGTAAATCACAACTAGAATAGGTCCATTGTGTCAGTGTAACTTATAGTGACAAGATGCCTCAAACCTACACCAGTTGAAAAAATATACCCTCTTGTTATTATTGCTTCATCTAAGATAAGGAGGAGAGAAGTAGCAGAGGACTCCAAGAGAAGTGAGCAAGAGAATGACTCTTGATATCCTCTGAATCGATATGAGCCTCAAGTCCTCTGGCTCAGATCCAGGAAGAGTTTTATGGCAAGAACAAACATTCTTGAGGGTACGCAAGAGCAAAACCAAATTAGAAGATGGAGGAAGGAGCTCGCTGAACAAGGAACACCATTAAAGAAGCATGCGGTTGAGGAACTCAAACTCCTCTATGTCACTTGGAAGACCCTGAATAGGCTGAAGATTGGAGTTCCTAAATGTAAAACTAACATATTCATGTGGGGCTTGCTGGTGGCTAACAACATGTGCTATGAATGTGGAGAGATATAGAATCCTGCTCATTTACTGGTCTGCTGATTACTGCTAGAAACATGCACCAATGAGGACTTAACTATGGCCAATGAAAAAGCCAAGAAAAGGGTTTCATTTTGGCAGTCCAGGGTTTGATTGGGACATGATAGAAGAAGAATCAATGGAACTTATGGAGGAGTTGACTCATCAAACACCCACTGATTTAGTGTGCCTGCTCTAATTGCAACACACTATTATTAATTAATTAATTAAATTTGTATGGCCTCCCACTCACCGAAGCGACTTCAGGTGGCTCACAATGCAATTGCACTTCACCTTACATTAAAAAAAAACCCCCTAACATACCATTATAAACCTTACATAAAACTTATTATAAAATATGTTATAAAATCTTAGCAGCAAATAGGCAAATAGACAGATAAAACCTAAAAACCTGGGTGGCAATTAGCATGTTTATATCAGCCAGCAGGGGGGCTGCTGTTCTTCTATCAGCTCCCCACACCTGCTGAGCCAGCCATTCTTCAGCCCTTTCCTAAAAGCTAGCAGTTCAGGCTGAAGATGAAGGTCTGTTGGCAGGAGGTTACAAAGGGCCGGAGCTGATCCAATAGACTATGCAAAGTAACAGGATTTCAGTCAACATTTCATAAAAATAGATGCAATGTGTCCTCATTTTCCACAGAAGATATGAATTGCAGGTTATGGCAATGGATTTAACACCTACCCACTCAAGAAAGAGCTACATATATCACATTTACAAAAGTACAGATCTAAAGACGCTTGTGTGAAATCTGACTCCATATAGTCAGTTCTTTGAAAGATGTTTCTTTGGAACTACACAGTGTAAAGCATCATATTGATATGATTTTAATCAGTCATAGGAGTAAGAATCACAGAACAGAATGGAGAAGTGATGGTGAACCTTGGCACTCCAGATGTTCTTGTACTTCAATTCCCGGAAGCCCTGATCAGCAAGAGTGCTGTCTTGGACTTCTGGTAATTGAAGTCCAAGAACACCAGGAGTGCCAAGGTTAGCCATCACTGATAGAGCAAAGGCTGTGGGGGAGGGGAGAACAACAACAATACTCTAAAATTACTTTCAATCTTCAGGACTGCACTGCCATCTAGTGGTACTGGATGCTTCTGTAAGAAGAGAGGACTTTAAAAAAAAATCTTAGAAAGCATTATTGTCACTGGCTCTTGCTTTAAGGACTGTACAGTTAATGGCCTGAGCAAAAATAAGGTTACTGTACATTTTCAATATGGAAAAAATAATCAGAGATAGATGTGAAAAAAGTTATATTGGCAGATATAGTCTCATTTCCCCTCACCTTCTGTTAAAATATCTTGCTCCAAAATGAATCAAATCAAGACATTCACACGCTCTTCAAAAACTTAACTATGTTATTCAGATATTTGCTATCACAGTTTCGGAGAGCTGTGTCATACCCATTGCCATATTTTGTTTGAATGAATTTCAATCTCTGTGACTTCAACCACATTTGTGTTTCAGGGTTGTGCCCTGAAAGTAAGTCATTGCATGGACAGGATTTGATAAATATCAATGGAATATTGTAATAAAAACTTAACTTATGCATGGCTAAGATTGGGGACCATCAAAAAAAGAATCTGAAGGTTTCATTTCTTTATTGCAGAAGAACAAGCACTTCAAACAAATATTATGAAAGCTCAAATTCAAGGAATTATTTCACAGTTTAATGTAAAATAGATTAAATTACTTATTTTTAACCCTATAAGGTGCATTGTATAAATTGGCAATCCTTCAAGGTATTTGCATCTTCCCTTTATGTCAGAGAGTAGAGCATGAAACCAGTCCAGTATTTTCCTCCCGATGTATGGCTGAGAAAGCTGGACCATAAGGAAGGCTGAGCACAGATGCATAGACGCCTTTGAACTGTGATGCCGGAGGAGACTCTTGAGCGTCCCCTGGACTGCAAGAAGATCAAACCAGTCGATCCTAAAGGAAATCAACCCTGACTGCTCCTTGGAAGGACAAAGCTCAAGTACTTTGGCCACCAAATGAGAAGAGAGGACTCACTGGAGAAGGCCCTGATGCTAGGAAAAGATCGAAGGCAAAAGGAGAAGGGGGTGGCAGAGGATGAGATGGCTAGATGGTACCATTGATGCAGTGGCCATAGATCTGGGTGAGCTACAGAGGGTGGCAGATGACAGAGGAGCCTCATGTGTCCTTGGCGTTGCAAAGGGATGGATTTGACTGTGAGACTGAACAACAAACAAACAACTAATCAACAGTTCCACAAACCATTCTCCTCTTCCTGCTGCTTTTTGTTTTGATCACAAAGTTTCTCTCACTTATAAAGCATTTTCCTTCTTAGACTTATTCCAAGCACTTTCAGCTTTTTTGTTGCTTACCAGCCAAGTTCAGGTCCCAAGAAGAGATGCAATGGAAGCAGTAAACTTTGTCACAACCCAGAATTCCAGGCTGGCTCAAGCTAGGCTGCAGATTCCTTTTCAGAAGGAAGAATCATTAGCCTGAATTATAATTCATGCTTAAGGATGTTTATGCAAACTAATTCCTCTGTTTCTCAATATGGGTGGTCCAGATCTTATATGATTTGCTGGAACGAATCATAAACTGAATTAGAATGGAGAAAGCAGTGTTCTGAACAACATATTTGTGGCACATCAGAACACACACACACACACACACACACACACACAGTGAGAAAAAGAGAGGGGGGAGAACCATATAATTTGTGGTCTAAAATACAGAGAGCTCTCCCTGTGCCATGACATATCACAAATTACACATCATAACTCTCAGGACCCTGGCCGTCGTCTCAGGAATTGTTATGCTTCTCTGGATCTCTATAGAGGAACCCATTTCCAGGATGCACAGTCTTGGATGGGGAGAAAACTGGATTTTTGTAGGTAAGGTGGCTTTTAAGCCTGAGCACCCATCATCACCCATTCCCAGTTGGCATCAAAGCTAACTGGTTTCAGTTTGAGAAGGAGCACTCTCTAAGTGCCATTCTGGGACAACCTGTGTATCCACCTGACAGTTCTTCTATCCCACCTGCACTTACGTAGCTTGCAGTATCAAGGGGCACTTTGTCAAAAACAAAGGGATAGTTATACAAAAAGCAGGTACGTCTTAACTGCACACTTAGTATGAACATTTTTTTTTTAAAAAAAGGAAGCCAATAAGTTAGTTTGTTAGAAGGGACTCTTGCACAGATGCCTGTGTAGTCAGGCACAGATGAAGCAATCACACTTCTATACTGACCCATAGCATTTAGTGCACTCTCTGGGCAGTTTACAAGTTAATTAGCGTTTTGCTCCCAATATGCTGGGTACTCATTTTACCAACCTCGAAAGGATGGAAGGCTAACTCAACCTTGCGCCCTGGTCAGGATTGGACTCACTACCTTTTGATTGCAGTACAGCAGTTTAACCACTGCACCACCAGGGCTTCCTAAGCCCTGGAGTGAATTGGAGTATAGTGAGCTGCCTTACACCTGGTTGGTCCATGTAGGCCAATATGACAACTCTGATTAGCAGCAGGTGTCTAGCTTCATCGTCTTTTCCAGCCCTGCCTGAGGGTGCCACAAGCTGAACCCCAGGGCCTTCTTCCTTGAAAACCATGTGCTCTCTAGCACTGAGTTCATTTTTCCCCCTGCAGTGAATGCCAAGACTAACGATGTAATGCCCCAGAATTTGAAACCAGAGGGAGGGAGCAAAGCTTACCCCTGACTCACATGCATATTAGTTTGGATTCTGAGCTGATTGACATGCATGAGATTCATCAAAAGTTTAACTGACTGATAGAGGTTTCCATTTTCTGGCAATGATGCTGAGTTGGGTAATCTTTTTTTAAAAAAATGTAACAAGTCTGTTGCTGAGCAGTTAATATATGACTTTACAGGACAACCCTGGGCTCATTGACTCAGAGATAAGTGCTAGTGTATTTTATGAGACAAAGGGCTTGACTAAATGAGCCAAATTGGAATGGACTGTATCTGAATAAATAGGGTCACTTCAGGTCAGTTAAGATTGCATAAAGTTGTGTGGTGCAAACTTTGTATCCATGTACAAGGACTGGGTAGTTGGGAGTCAAGAAATCACACCACAAGACACCCTGTTTAGCATGATCAGAACATTATTTCCTTTTAAAAGGGAAGCAAAAGATTTCTGAAGATTGTTAGGCCATTGGCTGGCTACTTCTATGGAGAAGCCTTTTAACAATCTTGAGAAATGGAAAACTTCCACTGAGCTTCTTTTGGAATGGGAAGAGAGACAACACTTCCCATTTTGCTTTACTGATTGCGAATTGATGCTGTGCATCAGTGGTACTTTGCTGGGGCTTTAAAAAAACTTTCAAAGCATCACTGATAGGTTATCAACAATTTAAAAAGGCATTTACAATGTCCTCTTTCCTGCCCTCCAAAGAAAAGCGAAGTGGAAGTTTTCCATTTCTCAAGATTGTTAAAAGACAAGACTGTTAAGATAATTAAGAAGTTTCTTCAAAGGAACAGCCAGGCAGCTGTGATCACACACAGTGGAATAATTAAAAACAAAACAAAACAGTGGACCTATCGATGCTGGGGAAAAGTAGCCACTGGCAAGGAGTCAAAGAGGTGTGGGTAGGAACACTCTGGGAATGGGTTGGTTTGCACTGGCACTTATGCCACCTGGTTGCTGGCAAAAGGAGCTAACAAACCCAATCCCCAGAGCAGACCAAGCAGTAGGGTAAATGCTTGTGTAGTCAGGAACTAAGTCTTGACTTTGTTTTTGTACATGCTGGCCGGAAAGGTCAATGAGTTTGGTATTTGCCTGTTGAACCAGAGGCTTGGAGTTCAATTTCCTACTATATCTCTCAGAAGAAAATCCAGTTTGTGTAGCCTTGGGTAAGCTGCACTGCCCCAGGCCACCTTCAGAAGGAAGGAATGGTAAACCCCTTCTGTGTACTCTATACCTAAATGACTCTGAAAAAGTTTGCCATAAGGGAATTAACTTCATGGTACACAATTTTTGTTATTATTATTAGTTATGTATAGGATGATAGCTGGCTGGATATCTCAGTGGTTTAGGTGACTACCTGTGGAGTCATAAGTTGGGAGTTCAAATTTCTACTTTGCTTCTAGGGGGGAAAGCCAAACTATGTCACATTGGCCAAGCTGCATAGTCCCAGGACACCCCTAAGGATAATAGTAAACCACTTCTGAGTACTGACTACCTATAAAACCCTCCAAAGTGTCACCATAAGTCAAAATCAACTTGATGGTGCACAATCAGTGGTGGGATTCAGCAGGTTTGCCCCAGTTCCCCAGAACCGATAGCAGAAATTCTGGCTGGCCCCACCCATCCAAGTTTTGAAATAAATTAGTCTTAATTCAGATGCAACGCAGGGCTTTTCCCCTGGCCATGCCCACCATACCACACCCACAGAGTAGGTAGTAAAAAAAATTGAATCCCACCACTATGCACAATATATTGTTATTGTTATTATTGTTGTTGGATGATATTGACTTTATACACTGCCTCTTTTCACTAGCTCAGTATTTGTTAGAAACAGCCTGTTTCTCTCTATATGCCAATCATCTTTCTTTCCACCTAACTATCAGTCAATTAGTTCACAGCCCTAGCACTGTTTTTAAAATACATAAATATTACAGTGCTAGCTGTTGTTGACAGCTGTCTGCAGAAATATCAGCCTTTGTAAAACATCCCCCCAGTGTTAAGCTTGAAAACTATTCCACTGCAACATCAAAATGTTTAGCATATATTGTTCACAAAAAGGGGTGCCAAATGTATACATTTTTTAAACAAAAGTTGTAACTTTTGACACTAGATGGCACTCTAGATATTCCATTGTTCCTTGACAGCACATTTTCCTTTCAGAAAAGCTCCTGGGTGATATGTCAGAGGCCCTAGATTAGAACATGCTTGTGTAAGTCACCCAAACTCAGTGTACCAGCTACATTCGGAATAGATGACAAAAGAAAATCCTTGTACTTGCCACTGTGCCAAAAGGTAAAGTCTCAGCTTTAAATAAATAACAGGAGGTCTTGTGAATTAATCATCAGCCCCGGTCCAAGGGTGTTTCAAAATAAATTAGATTTGCAGTTTCCACTGACACTGGACCTACAGTCTGGCTTGCAGAGTGCAGGTTTCTGTTGCAGCATCAATGCATTTTACATGGTGCGGATCTAGTGGTAATCCGATCAGCTGCTATTGCCACAATACCAGACGCGTCCCTAAAAATAGAAGCTCTGTGGTAATCTGTCTGGATTACTGAATTCAGTGACCATTTGGTGACAAATCAGAAAAAGGCTCAAAGAATAGAATCTGAATATATACACAGAAAGAGATACATTTGAATGCAAGAACATAAGCGATTTCTTCTGTCCGAGACCAAGGACTTCATGGCAGATGTTTTTATCATGCAAACCAACCAACCAACCCTGGATTTTGTCATATTATATTACTTTCCTAGCCTCTTTCCCAAGCCACAACCAAAAGTATTTTCATTAGTGCTTTTTTCGTCTTCATTGTGGAACCCATGCATGGTGTAAAGCTAGCCTTTTGGGGATAACCATAAGAATTCTGTGAGGGGAGTTGGGAATATAATTCTCAGAGTCAGCATTAGGGTGGTGTTTGTAGGATTCTGGGACACCCCCCCCCCCCAGGTTTGACATATAATTCTTATTCTTAAAAATCACATTGCACACCCCCACCCACACCCCCACACCCCATGAGGCGTGTGCACCACTTTAGGAACCACGGCCCTATTGTGAATTGTAATCAACTAAATAAACTTTTCAGTCCAGAATTCTGAGTTGTAATAAGCACAGTCAAAGATAGCAAAAGGAGCTTAAGTTTCCAACTAGGACTGTCTGTGATTTTTAGCCTAGAATGCTGTATGAAGATTAATAGCCTCTATAAATCTACGAAAGAATAGTTTCTGCCGGTCAATGTCATGCTCTTTTGAGCTTTGTTCTTTGTATGATTAAACTTGCACAAGTCATCTACTCTCACACACTCCTTTCCAGAATAATGCTGCCTGCTCACTTTTTCCTTATCAAATTACAGTTCTGGTGGCTGCAGAAGTGGTCAAATCAGTAATAGGAGAAAAGTATTTGGATTATTTCAGTGAATGATTAGTTGGCAGTAAAGACGGTGAGAATCTTTTTGTGTTCTTGATTGAAATATGTCTGATTGTAATGATTGCATAAGCAATTTTATACTTTGGGAATGATCCAGATTTCTATTATGTGAGATATCCCAGGTTTTTGTGGGGTGGGGGGAATGGTGTTGATAAACCACAGACAAAACTGCTCTGCATGTTAAGTGAGGGGATTTCTCTGAATTGGCATTATTATCAGTTGTATATTTTGTAGCACACGTTCTCTCTCTCTCTCTCTCCCTCTCCTCCCATCATTATGATATCTGGGTGTCCAGATAGATGCCAGGCTACGCTTTGATGAACATTTGCAAATTGTGAGCGCAAGGGCCAGAGCAGTATGTAATGCATTGACAAGGATCATGCCAAATATTGGAGGCCAGCGGCAGACTTGCCGAAGACTCTTCTCGAGTGTTGTTAGTTCCGTGTTGCTGTATGCAGCCCCGATTTGGTCGGAAGCCACAGCAGGGACATCGTACATGCGTCAAATAACTTCGATATACCGTAGGAGTGCCCTGCTGGTGGCTCAGGCATTTTGAACGGTCTCGTACGATGCCATGTGTGTCATTGCTGATATGATGCCAATCCATCTGATGGCAGAGGAACGGGCGGAGATCTACTGGTGGAGGTGAGAAAATAACATAACAGAATGACGCACAATTGCTATGGAAGCCAGGATAGAGAGGACAGCGTAATGACAGCAGATCTGGGATACATCGACCAAGGGACGATGAACTCACTGCCTCATCCCAGACATTAACGCTTGGTTAACAAGACAGCATGAAGAGGTGGATTACTACCTCACACAGCTGTTGATGGGGCATGGCTGCTTCAGAGCCTACCAACATTGCTTTAGGCTGGATGATGATGCTTCATGCCCCGTCTGCCAGCCTGTGTAGGAAGACGCGAAGCATGTGTTTTTTCACTGTCTACGCTTTGATGCAGAACGAGAAATTTTACAGAGGCATCTTCGACGACAGTTGTCTCTGTAATACATCATCGGCGAGATGTTGAGCAGGGAGACTACCTGGGTTGCGATGTCCAATTATGCAACTGGGGTCATCTTGGAACTGAGACATGTGGAGAGACTGAAAAGAGGGCAGCCAGAGGCATAGAGGAGGAGGGCGAGTAGCCAAATTGGAGGAGAGTTTTTAACAGCCAGTCTACCCCCCCCCCCCGCAAAGTAATGCCTCACAGCAGTTCTGCAGAGTGGTGGGGCATAATGGGAGGTGGTTATAGTGGGTAAAAATCCCACACGCTGTGAACCTCCATGGCAGGAGGACATTTTCCACCTTCGTCCCTGCCACAGAGCCCCCTTAGCTCCACCCCTCAGCCGGTTGCAGGGGAGTGGAAGTGGCTGTTACCCATGACATGGGCCTTAAGTTTTATGTAATTTACCATCTTTGTCTGTAAACCGCTTTGGGTCACCAATAGGTGAGGAAAGCAGTATAAAAATATACTAAATAAAATAAATAAAATAAAAAACCAAGATATGGCTCCACAGTGTCTTTTGAAGATTTCCACGTGCCTTAAATGCATGCACGCATGCACACACGCACGCACACACACACACACGCACACACACACGAGTGGTCCACCCTTCTTCCCCCATACTGGAATTACTTTGCAGGAACATTCTTCTTTAAACAAAAACAACCAACTTTAATAAAAACGTGTAAATGGTATTCTTCACAAGATTAACCAGTTCAGGTGCAACATTTACATTAGTCTGTTATAATTCACCTTTAAAACAAAACAAGGTGTTGTCAATGAGGGCAGGTTGCTGGCTGATGTTCTCATCTCAGAAAGGCCTTTGGGTGCTTGGCTTTGCCATCTCCTGAATCTCTTCTCTTTAGCATACTTGCCATCTCCTTTCTCCCAATAAGATAATTTCCGCTTTATCTTCGCCCTTGCCTGCATTTCAGCATCCACAAGGAACACTTTCATATGGCTCAGCACCCCAGTCTTCTTTATATATGAATGTCCATCCTTGAGGGATCATTAACTCTTCCTGTTCTGAGTGCCTTTCCTCAAATGTCTCACTTTCTTTCCCTGTCTCTGACCTTTTATTTTCCTTCTCTTTTCCCTCCACTCATCCCATTTGTTCCACTGCTTTCTCCAAGCTAACTTTTCCCTTTCCTCTTCCGCCAATATTTCCTTTACTCAGTCCTCCCTTCCTCACCTGAAAAACCTCCAGCCCCTTCAGAATCATCCTGATTCCAAATCACTGGGGAGCTAGTGGGTTGCGAACTGGAATGCATCACATTGCACTCGGTATGAACAGTGAGCTCCTAAGTAAATATGCAGCTCTCATGTGAATGCTGCCTCTGATTTCAACTGTAATACATATTGGGAGAATAACAATCTTTGTTTAAAAACAGCTGCCATTAGGAGATGGGACTGCAGTGGCTTAGTGGTTAATGTTTAGATAATTATTAATAATCATGGTATTAATTACTATTACGGTTTAATTTAGGGATTGCAGTGGCTTAGTGGTTAATATTGTAAACTTGACGACTGGAAGGTTGGCAGGTTAGCAGTTTGAGACCGAGTGCTGCATGATGGAGTGAGCTCTGTCTCTGTCCCAGTTCCTGCCAACCTAACAGTTTTAATGCAAGAAATTGCAAGTAGATAAATAGGTACTACTTCAATGGGAAAGGCAACAGTGCTCTAGTCTAGTCATGCCTGCCACATGATCCTTTCCTAATAACCAATTAGCAAAAGGTGGTTTTTTTTTTTTGCACATTTGGTTCACTCTTCTTCTCTTCTTGTTTGCCCTGGTTGCGTTGTCTCTTTCTACTTCGGATCTTCTGACATGCCTCTCCCACTCTTTATTTATTCTTCTGAATCTAACTGAACATTGTAATTATAAGTAAAAATACCTTTTCCCATCTGAGATGCTTCATGAATAATCCCCCCCCTCCCCGAAATCCTAGTGGATGTGAAAACCAAAATAGTACTGGATCAAAGGTGGGATTTTGGGATATTTGCCTTTGAAGCCAATGAGATGCATCAGAGGTAGGAAATAATAGTTTTCCTTAGAACTACTGGTTTGCAGGGAGGAAGAGAAGAGAAAGTGGGGTTTTCCTCTTCTTCCCATTACAGTTCATTCTTTCTATTTGTCTGAACAAGCCATGTAATTGTGAAAAAGGAAAGGACAGGATTGACAGACCTTTGGTAGATAGGTACAAAATTTCATGGAGGAAGTGGGAGTATCAAATGGCTGGAAGGTTTTTGGTAGCTCAAATGTAATAATTTCGTGTCAGGAATTATTCTAGGTTGAAAGGATATTTTGGAGAAGAAACTCTGCTCAAGGACTGCCCAAATGAGTCTCCTTTTATGTGCCCAAGAGCTGGGACAGAGATAGATGCTCAATCCGTCATGCAGTACCTGGGTCTCGAACTGCCGACTTGCCAGCCTTCCAACTAACAAGGCAGGCTTCTTAACCACTGAGCCACCGCAGCCCCTGGTGGCTCAGATGAAGCTAAAATATCTAATGTAAACAAATCCTATTCCAAACTGACAGAGATTACTTACTATTAAGGAAAAGCTGCTGCCCAATCAAAAATTCTTGTGAACAGCAAAGAGCAGACAGGAAAGAAATTGTAATATCAGAGATTTGGGTGGAGAGGGGCTAAGATATATGATGGAAGAAGATAAGAAAGGGTTCTTGAACTTTATACAATAGGAAGGAGCAACAGCCAAAATTTCAACCCCCTACCATCCATGACCCATAATAGACCAGAATATTTCTGAAGGAAGAGGAAGAGGAAGATTGACTAGGCCAACCAGAATTCATTAGATCTGTGTTGTTGGAGTGTAGGGTTTGAGGGGCTTTGTGATCCCATTTAATCCAAATATTGACATTTCTGGAGGCCTCCAGAGAAGATACCAAACATTTCTAAGGCAAAGTGAGTGTTACATAAGGAGTCATGGTTTAGAGTTCTGTGGGAATTTGGGGGCCTGCAGAAATATATGATGTTGACAACTGAGAGGGCTGCATAGGCTCCTGGAATACCCATTGCCCATTCTTTTATGAAAGGTTCCCAGATGTATACAAAGTTGGAGGTTTTCCAGACTAGAAATGGTTATTTCAAGACTGATTGGGGCCCTCAGAGTATTATATATAATCTTCTACTTGTTCTAATCCATGTGTCCTATACTAAATCAAGTGCACTGAATCCAAATCTGAAGTCAGATTCTGCCTAGGGTGTCAGGATCTTAAGTTAATTATGCATATAGGTTCTTACGTTGATTATGTGGGGTATATTTGCCACCAATGTAGAAAAAAATGTCCAGTTTATTAACACAGCTGCACCTACTCATCTTTAGCTCAAAACAGACTCACTATGGCCTGTACTATCCAATAAGATGGTTTTGCACTAGAGACAAGCCCTTGGTCCATCTTGCCTTATATACCTATTTCTGACATCAGCTCAATGACTTGCCCAGGCATGCCCAGCCACTGCTGGAACATGCCTGCCACCAGGGGACGTGATTCAGTTGAGGCGGTAGCAGGCATGGTGGTAGCTGCAACTGTTATAACGTTCCCATTTAAAAATACATTACCCAATTACCGACCATTTGAACAGCTATAGCACACCTTAAAATCTGTACATGATAGGCAAATTCTGAGTTCAGACTTGGAATCAGCACACGTGAGATCATGTAAATCACATGTGTTATACCCAGTAGCAAAATTGTTGTCATGCAGTATAATAATTTTCATTAGAGAAATGTTCATACTCAAAATACCCTTGGTAGAGCACACCAGCCTTAAGCTGATAAGGAGGAGAAGAAATGAGGTTTTAATTTGAATCAGCATCTATAGAGAGTATTGAAGTGGAGCATTAAAACATTTGCTTGACTAATGGAAGTTTGGCTGAGTAGCCTACTAGCCTTAGCCATCTGTGTCTGTATTCATATTCATGTGGGGGTAATTATGGAATTTCATATTGTACAAAGTGTTATTCTTTTTATGTCTCCTTCATTTCTTTCCTATTTTTGTGATAGAAATATACATCCAATTCTGCTCCTGATGGGCTGGTGATAAGCTTGAAATATCCACTGTTTTGATCTAGAAGGTGCCTAGATGGAGATTCTGTTAGTAGACTCAAGATGCCCAAGAAAGGAAATCATTTATGTATATACATAACAAATGATCCAAAGCCAGCTTGTGAATCTCCATAGAATTTTTCCCAATATAATGTGTGTCTTTGTCAAATACTTAATCTCATTGCTTTCACTCAGTGGCTCTTGATGGTATTTCAAGCATGGAAAGTTCTCTCTGTAGCTAAAGTCCTTCCTTCATGAAGGCAAGGAAGGAGTAATGCTAACACACTGCCCACAGAAGAAAAACACACAGACTGAAAAATGAAGATGGAAGCTTAAATTTCTGTATCCTCCATCCTCCTCTAATGTTCCTGAAATAAAATGGGCAGAGAATCCATGCTTCCTCCAATGAAATCTCTTAGTTAGAGCTAAATCCAACTGTAAATCCTAACTAGAGAAAAGCACTGAACCAATGGAACATGCATAAGTGTAGCTTGATCAAGTCATATTCTCCCACAGGTATTTTCCTAGATGGGAATAGTTGGTTGATTGTGTAGGCTGGATTTTATCCCTGCTGTCACAATGGATGCAGTTTTTATATGCTCAGGGACAGCAGTTCATGTGGCCAAAGTGTATTTGTATGCAATGTCTGGTGGTGAAGGGCTAGAGCATGAAGAACCATGTCTGAATTTCTGCTTACATGTATTTTTCTTGACACACCTTGACATAAGGGTTGAGTACCATAGGTTGTTTTGTTTTTGCCAAGGGGCCAGATAACTGCTTCTGTGGCCTCTTCCATTTGAAAGAGCGACACCACCTATCTATGGTGTGTGCTACTTTCAATAATTAGATTTGCCTTAGTAGTTCTGATACACATTTCGGGGTAACTAAACACTTGTACTGGAGGTATCTTCAAAGTAAAAACACTGCTAGGATCTAATTCTTGTGTCAGGAGGTAGGAAGAGCATGTTCTTCCTTGGGGTTCAGATAATAATAATAATTTCATGCCAGAAATTATTCTGGATTGAAAGGATTTTTGCTGGAGAAACTCCACTCAGGGGATGCCCAACTGAGGCTCCTTTCATGTTCCCAAGATATTTTCCCCACTGAAGTGGTCCCTATTTATCTACTTGCAATTTCTTGCTTTCAAATTGCTAGGTTGGCAGGAGCTGGGACAGAGATGGGCGCTCATTCTGTCATGCAGTACCCAAGTACTGAACTGCTGACTTGCCGGCCTTCTAGCTAATAAGGCGAGCATCTTAACCACTGAGCCACCACAAGTTCAGATAGATCATACACTAAAACTCTGGGCACATGGGCAACTGTGACACAAAAGGACTACCCTAATGAAGGTATTCGAGTGTTTTCACCCAGGAGCCATGCCAGATTTAGCCTCTTAAGTAGAGGTTTAATTTAATTTAATTTAATTTAATTTAATTTAATTTCTCATATTTCTACAGCTGCCCCACTCACGAAGACTCTGGGCAGCTTACAATACAAACTCCCCAACAGATAAAAACCCATTAAAAACAAATGTCCCCATTGAAACCCCTTTTAAAAAAAACGCACATACTAAAAGAGAGAGAGTTACTCTGTTAAACCAACCAGCAGGCAAGGGTCACTCCTCCATCAGCGCCCCACACCTGCCCCACCAGCCAGGTTTTCAGTTCTCTTCTAAAGGGCAGCAATTCCGTCTGCAGCCTCAGTTACACTGACTGGAGGTTCCATAGGGCTGGAGAGATGAGCCCCTCCAGCAGATGGTACAAGTAGAGAGCCCCTCTGGTCCACTCTGGTCAGATAGACAGAAGATCTTGGGATGACGCAGTCTCTTAGGTACCAGGTTGGACCTGAAGGAGTGGTGCCCTGAACAAGGACTGTCTTTGATGTCTATCCTTCATAGTCAGCTTTCTAGGGCGACTCAGAACATTTGTATTGGCCAGGGCAGATATTATGTTGGGGATTTTCCACACAATTACTAGAGATCCTAATGTTCCATCCTTGTTGATTTAGAATATATTGATTTGATGAGATATCTCAATAAGAAATTTTCAATTCCATAAGACTCTTTCTCTCAGAGAGACAGCAGGAAAGGATACAGTATTTTAAATTTAAGGTCTCCTTAATTTGTGCAAACAACTGTCCATCCCTTCCAAGAGGCAAGGTGTCCACATACAGCAGGCAGAAAACATCTGGTAAATGTTCAAAAGGAACCTCCCAAATCTTCTGATGCATTGCACGTCTGATACAGTCATGATCATTTTGTACTTAAATGTAATTTGCATTAAAATGTTATTTGTGTATATTTTGTTTAATTTGAAAAAAAAAGCCATCTGCCCATGTCAACCATCACCCCAGTACACAGAATATTCAGAATATTCCAGTAACATTTGGGGGGGGGGGGGGGGAGAGACTCAACCTGTGCAATGCAGATATTTATACAAGAGTGATTTCAAAATGCCCAAGTCCTCTTCTAGGTCTCTCTGTTGCACCAGGGCTGACATGTTCCTCATCTAGAGAAATCCTATTCCATAAAATTAGTACAAAAGAATATGCTGGGTCTAATTGGTAATGTTATCATGGTTCCTGATCCTCTGCCACTGAAGCATTTTTAAAGAACCCGCCCACAGGCCATAGTTTGGCCACCCCTGTTTTAGAGAGTGCAGTATTTCATACTGATTAAAGATTGTTTTCCCCATGACGAACTCTATTTACCAGTTCACATGCAAACCCACTCACCCTCAAATTACTGGAATATGTCAGCTGGGTCCTAGTATTTATTTCCAACTATGATGCCCTACTTTTGTATCAGTTCTTTAGGAGATTGAATTCAGTTGCTGTTCTGACCTGCCTTAATGGATATTAAATAATAATTAAACTAAATTCTTCAATTCCAATACAGTATTACAACAACAACTACTTGCTATCAAGGTGACCCTTTTCAAGGTTTTCTAGATAAATAAATCTCAGAAGTGGTTTACCCTTTCTTTCTTTTGGTGGCACCTTCTGGGACTATGTAGCTTGCCCATTCCTACAAAGGTTGGTTTTTCTTCCTAGGAGACATAGTGAGGATATGAACTCCTAACCTCTGATTCTGTGGCCAGCTAATTAAACCACACTCCTGGATTTTTCCCCATATACCGTTCGAGGAAACTGTTGTTCTCTTATGCTGTTATCATTTTTCAGGCGCACCCCCCCAATAATGGACTCAGAGACAAATGAAAGTGGATAACGGCATTGGGCCACATTTATTGATTCATGCCCTAGTCCGAATTATAAATTTCTATTGGTAAAACGACCAATCATAATTCTTAAGGCAAGCAGGCCGAAGTAACACTGGTAAGGTACCACCCAAAATTGCCAACGGCAATTGTTACAATGTATCTATTTGTATCAATTTGTTTGTTGACAACAAACAAATTGTTGACCGTAGTCAATATCTACCTAATGACCCCACCCTCTGACGTGTATCCGTAAAATCAGGGGGTGATTCCAGCTGTCTAGTGGTAACCATCACCCCCTCGCCTGGTTCGTCGTTGACCGGACAACGTTTAAACAACTTATGCCTATCTAGTGTTGTCCAGTCAATTGCGAACCTGCCGGATACCTGTGGGTCATAAATGTTTACCTTACCAGTGCTACCCACCCATGTGACCAAAGTCAACAGCAGCACAGAACAAACCCCTATATCAAACCATAGCAACAGTGTGGGATGGGCAAAAAAGCCAGGACTCAAGGGCCAATTGCGAGTCCCAGCCAAAAATTCCCACCCGGCCCCGAAGCGACCAAGAAATCACACTGTTAACTAGGGAGGGGGTGGAGGGGAAAAACTTCTCCGCTCCGTCGCTTCGCCAAAATGGCAGCACGGCTGCCTCGTGGCCAGCCCTTTTATTAGGGTGCTGGCCACACCCCTAACTACCCGGATGGCTTCGTCCGGTGGGGGAGGGGCCCGCAAAGAGCGCAGCGGCCATTTTGGCGCCACGCTTCCATTGCAGGCGCACCCCCCCAATAATGGACTCAGAGACAAATGAAAGTGGATAACGGCATTGGGCCACATTTATTGATTCATGCCCTAGTCCGAATTATAAATTTCTATTGGTAAAACGACCAATCATAATTCTTAAGGCAAGCAGGCCGAAGTAACACTGGTAAGGTACCACCCAAAATTGCCAACGGCAATTGTTACAATGTATCTATTTGTATCAATTTGTTTGTTGACAACA
Organism: Bradypodion ventrale; assembly: GCA_035047345.1. NCBI lineage: Eukaryota > Metazoa > Chordata > Lepidosauria > Squamata > Chamaeleonidae > Bradypodion > Bradypodion ventrale. Next base: position 106,034,344 of record JAWDJE010000002.1, on the reverse strand, counting down.
AACAAATTGTTGACCGTAGTCAATATCTACCTAATGACCCCACCCTCTGACGTGTATCCGTAAAATCAGGGGGTGATTCCAGCTGTCTAGTGGTAACCATCACCCCCTCGCCTGGTTCGTCGTTGACCGGACAACGTTTAAACAACTTATGCCTATCTAGTGTTGTCCAGTCAATTGCGAACCTGCCGGATACCTGTGGGTCATAAATGTTTACCTTACCAGTGCTACCCGCCACCCGGAGAGGCTTCAATAAAGGCTCGACGCCCCCCCAAGACCGTCAGCTCGGTCGACAGGCCTGCTCGCCAATCACTCAGCAGGAGGTCCATACCTCCTCGCGACAGATGGACCCCATCCCCTGCATAAAGCCCATAATTTTGCAGACTAATGGCCGGATGAGGACTGACCCGCCCCCAGCCCTTGGTCGAAAGGAATCGGGCCACCGCCCTGTTCACCATGCGCCTAGCGCGGTCCAAGGCCTGGAGGTCAAGGCCTCCCCTATAAGCGTGCCGTGGGACCATATCTGACCAAACAAGGGTTGTGGCGGGCCAAACGTAATGCGAGTAGGCGAGGTCACTGCAAATCGCATGCTTTAGCGATAAGCCAGTGACCTGTCCCAAATCATTACCCCCAAGGTGTATGATCAGGATGTCAGGCGGGTCAGCGTTCCGTGCCGAAAAGAGGAATGGCAAGAGCTCCCGCCACAACATCCCGGGCTTACCGTACCATGTGAGACTTGCGTATGCACCGAGTCCCAGTCGGGGTCCCCAATCTGTCGCCGCAGCGTAACGCGCTGCCCTGTGCACGTAGCTATGGCCCACCAGCCATACTGTCACCGGTGTAATACGACACCCAGGGTCTGTCAAGGAAAAAACAAGGAAGGAAGAGATATGTGGTGACTAAAAACGGTACTCACGGTGGGAGTGGGCGAACATAAAACTGGAAACACTGCGAGCCCCACCTCCCCATGCTGCGTATGTCAGCCCCGGAGTACCCATAAGCAGCCGCAGTAGAGGCCGCCCCAATTCTAACGAATGGGTGCCATAACGGGCCCCAGGGAGGCCCACCCTAGCCAGTGCCATCCCAGTCACCTTCCAAAATTGAAATTTAGTGAGGGGAGACCCATCTTGGTGACAGAAAAATGGGCCATGGTGCATGCCACGCAGTGCAAGGAACTCCTGTAGGGCACCAACCGGACAGATGTCTGCCAAGGAACATCGTAGCAGTCTTACACCACTGCCTACGCCGTGCTGATCTGTTTTAGAGGAGCGTATCCTCAACTGAGCCCAATCATTGCAAACATAGACATCTTCGAGTTCCAGTGCCCTACGACTTGCATCCGCCTTAGTCAGCATCACAAGCTCGCTGATGCGGTTCGCTCCAAAAAAGGCCACCGTTGTAGCCGCATGAAACAGGGCTGCCTCATACCTATCGAAACATAGGTCATGCCAGCCCCGTGCCAGTTGGGTAAGGACCCCCGGGGAAATTGGGTGGCGGTCGTCCAGGCTACGCCCACGTTCCCGCACCCACCCCTCCAAAACGTGTCTCACACGGAAATCAGCGGTACTGTCCGCATGACCTCCCACCTTGGCCATAAAAGCCAGTGCTGATAGCCTAGATGCTATGGTGCGGGGTGCCAGGCCCTGGGCGTGCAGGTAAACCATGAAACGAAGGAGGTGGGCCACAGGGATCGGCCAGGTATCTGGCAGTCGAGATTGGGTACAAAAAGTCTGAAAGGAAACCAACGCATGGTGATACGCCTTACGCGTGCGTGGGCCAGAGACATGCCGATCGCCCGGTTCACCTCTCCTTGCCAAAGGTCCATATCTCCGCCGGGAGTGGCGAGGGAAATTCCTCCGCATCCGGGGCCAAGGCACGGAACCGGGAGATCTGCAGGCGGGACAAAGCATCAGCAATATCATTATTCACCCCTGGGACATGCCTGGCCCTGAAAAGTACATTGAGGCGCAGGCTGCGCAATACAAACTGGCGCACGAGGTCCATGACCCTGGGAGATTTAGAGGTCTGTGAATTGACAATGTGGACAACGGCCGTGTTGTCACACCAGAAATGCACCACAGAGTTGGCCCACTCCTCACCCCATAGCATCAAGGCCCCCAGTATGGGAAAAAATTCCAAATATGTGAGATCCCTCAGGCGACCCGTGCCTGACCAGGCTGGTGGCCATCCACCATATGCCCACTGCCCATTGAAGTACATCCCATAACCAAGGGATCCCGAGGCATCAGACTGAATTTGAAATTGGGGTGAAGCCAGGAGGTCAGACCTCCAAAATGAGACCCCGTTAAACTCCCTCAAGAACTGGAGCCATATGTGCATATCTGCCCTGATGCCCCGTGTCAATCTGGTCCTATGATGGGGCCTGGGTAAGCCTGACATGGCGTCGCACAAGCGCCGAGCAAATGCCCTGCCAGGTGCGACCACCCTGCAAGCAAAATTAAGGTGTCCATGTAGCACCTGCAGTTCCCGAAGGGACGCCTTGCGCTTAGCCAGCAAGTCCGATATAAGGGCCACTATCCTTGACACCTTGTCTTCCGGCAACCTAGACGCCTGCGCTACCGTGTCAATCTCCACTCCCAGGAATACTAACTTATTAGACGGGCCTTCGGTCTTTTCGGGCGCTAAAGGGACACCGAGTTCCTGCATTAGCGTCTGAAATGTATTGAGGAGACGTGTGCACATGTCCCAGCCCTGTTCACCCCCGAACAAAAAGTCATCCAGGTAATGGGCTACAGACCGAGACCCTGACCTACGGACAAATGCCCACTGCAGGAATGTACTGAAGCACTCGAAAGCCGAGCAGGATATGGAACAGCCGAATGGCATGGCTTTGTCAAAATAATATTCGCCCCGGAATTTGAAACCCAGCAACTCAAAGTCACCCGGGTGCACCGGCAGGAGGCGAAAAGCCGACTTAATGTCACACTTAGCCAACAGTGCACCCGGGCCACATGAGCGCACCATGCGCAATGCCTGGTCAAATGATGTATACCTGACAGAACAAAGGTCCTCAGGGATAGCATCATTGACTGAATGACCGGCTGGGTAGGACAAGTGATGAATCAGGCGGAACTCGCCCGGGGACTTCTTGGGCACTAGTCCTAGAGGAGACACTTTAAGGTTGGGAAAAGGGGGCGCGGGGAAAGGGCCAGCGACCCTGCCCGCAGCGACCTCCTTATTAATGCTGGCGGCAGCCACCTCCTCCCGTCCTCTAAGTGACAAAAGGTTGGGTGCATCCTGCGGTGACCTATCCCCCGTGAAAGGAATACGGAAACCCAGTTGAAAACCCTGAAGGAGGTACACAGCGTCTGCTTTCTTCGGGTACAATGCGAGCCAACGCTCCAGCATATCAACATTAATTGGGGAGGGGGCCTTTTGGTGAACCCACTCCTTCCGTGGCAGTCCTGCCTGCCCCTTGTCCGCCCCTACCCCTGCCTCTGTATCCTCCCGGCCTGGGACAGGCGGAGGCAGCATGGGGGCCAGAACAAGCGGGGCACTCGTGCTTGTACTTGCAATTTTTCCTGTTGCAAGAACCATTGGACGAGAAGGTCCAGCACAGCAGGCGGGCTGGAACCCCCTGCCCCGCTGGCGGGGAGCCTGTGCCGGGGCCGCTCGTTGGACCGCATGTCCGCAATGGTATCTATCCCCAGGCGCCGGGCGCGTGGGGGTCATATACAGAAGCCACAGCTTCTGGCAGGGCTCATCCCACCTCATCTCTGGGTGCAGTGGAATCCTCATGCGGAATTCTTCGTCGGAAGCCAGCCACGACGGACCTGGGAAGTCAACCATGGCCCGGTAGATGTTGTCCAGATACTGGACCATCGGAATGGCCAAATCCGGCCTGGCCCTGAGGTAAACGGCCATGTAAATCAGGTACGCTGGCAACCAATTTGCCCACGTGCGTGGCGGCTTACGACGACGTGCCTGCTCCTTATCCTTCTCATCCAGCCCTTCCCTCTCCTCCTTGGTCGGCTCCCTGTTAAGAAGGGAGAAGATATCTACATACTCTCCCCTCCAGATCTTTTCCCTGGTAGACTGGGCCAGATGGTCCCCCAGGGGCAAGGAATACCCTGCCGTTGGCAGTGCCGACACCGGCACAGAGGGAACTGTGGGCAAAGCAAAGGGGGCCTGTACAAGCCCGGGGATTCCCAACACATTCCCCACCACGCAGGGGGCACCACCCGGACCCGGGCCCTGAGTCAGGGGTGAAGTCGCCGGGTGGGCCGGAGGCAATTGGGCCGCCGGACCACCCGTGCGAGGCCATGGCCATTGGAAAGCCCCCCCCCCCAAGGAAGTCAGTTGTGTGGGTGCACTAGCTTGAACTGCATACTCACCCGATGCACCTCCACGGGCCGCCCCCACCGGGGGTTCCGGCCCGCTGGGGGCGTCTGAGCTCACGACCGAAGCTGAGCTCGTCGACGGGGCCAGGCCCGCACCAGACTGCTACACCTGTTGAGTGGGGAGCTGCGAGGCAGTGGCCGCCACTGGCCCGCGCGCCTCAGGCGGCTCAACCCGACCCATCGCCGGCCGCTGTTCGGCAGCCAAAGGGGGCACCTGGAATCCTAAAGGCACCCCTGTTTGATTGGCCCTCGCTAAGGATGCTTCAAGGGCCGCAACGCGGGCCAGAAGGGCCTCCACGTTGACAAATGCCCCAGCCCCAACGGGGGGCGAATGGGCAATCGGCCCATAGTTAAAGGGTACCTGTCCAGGCCCCTGAGTCCCAGGGGCCAGATAAGGCCAAGAGCCCATGCCCGGCCCCTGTGGAGCTGTGGGCACACCCTGCAAAGGCAGGGAACCCAACCACCCCCCGTGGCTCGCTCCCCCCATGGGGAACTGTGCACCCGGGCAAGAGGGCCCAGCCGCACGGACCCCGGCGGGGGCACTGGTCATCGGTTGCAGGCCAAGGGCCGAGGCCCCATCCGGGGCAACCTGCCCGCACCGCGGATCGGGCCAAGGGGCCACCGATCCCATCCCACCGGTCCCGGTGGGCTCCGTTAAAGGTGGCTGCTGGGTGGGCGCAGTCGCGGTCCTCCGACCCGGCTGGCGCCTCCGCGCCGATCGAGCCACGTTAGCGGCTGCCTTCTTCTTTGAGGGCATAGCTGAGTTAGCTAGGAAGCCTACGGAGAGAAAAAAGCTGCCCAAAAAGGCTTCCCCTGAAAGGACTCGAGCGACGGAGGTAAGAGGGAAAAACTTCTCCGCTCCGTCGCTTCGCCAAAATGGCAGCACGGCTGCCTCGTGGCCAGCCCTTTTATTAGGGTGCTGGCCACGCCCCTAACTACCCGGATGGCTTCGTCCGGTGGGGGGCCCCCGCAAAGAGCGCGGCGGCCATTTTGGCACCACGCTTCCAATAGAGGAATATTTTGTACACAAAATGTGAGCTCCTCCTGGAGAGCCCTACTATGTATTTTGTTATTTCTGATATTTCTGAGAGAACTATCTTGAACAGTGTACATGTTTCTACCTAAGGAAGCTCAAAAGGAGGAGGAGGGGAAATAGGAACTCACTACAGCCCTCACTTCTATTCATCTCACCAAAGCAAACTAAGCATTCTACAAAGGGTAATAGTTTTTCTTTCTTTCTTTTTTCTTTTTTTCCTATTTGGGCTTCAGCACTGAGAATACCATGTCCTGGGCAGTAGTCATATTGCTTTTGGATTTCAGTAGATACAAGAAAAACAATGGCTAGTATGCTATTGGTGTTTGTGCAAAATTTGCAAAAACGTGATGTGGCTCATTGCAGCTAATTGATGTGCTAGAGTGCATCTTATTTGCAGAACTGAATGCATGATCACACTTGGAACCAAGACACACTTTAGCTCTTCATCAATTAGCTACAATTAGCCAATGAATACAGTTATGTAATCCTTACATAAATACAGGATTCTGGTCAATGTTTCCCAACTCTGCACTGGGGACAAGCTAGGCTTTGTGATATCTTACATAAGTGGCTGAACTTACATGAACTATGTGAGAACAATTGTCTGGTGTGTGTATGACTACAGATGAAGTGATAACTAATAGTGGCTTCTTCACTGTGTAGATAAATGCAAATTAATACTCTCTTGATTGTTTAGATTTCAGATTTGTATCTATTCTGTAGTAAGAACAAATTTGTTGTCTTTAGGTTTATCTAACTCAGTGTTCCCCAACCTTTGGTTTTTGGACTTCAATTACCAGAAGCCTAAATCAATTCCCCAAAGCACTGATCAGCCAATGCACTGACTTAGGCTTCTGGGAATTGAAGTCCCCTGTGGGGCATGTGCCCCATGTTGGGAACCACTTATCTAACTGAATGAAGTCTGGAAAAATTGTGACCTTCAAAGCCAAACATGGAACACCCACTCCTTATAAAGGGCTGCCAGTAGTTAATAACTTAGTATGCCATGTCAAGCAGCGCAAATAGGACACTCAGCAAAAACATGGCTGCTGCTAAGACTGTCTGTGAAGTTGATCCATGGCAGGATTAACTGGTCTGATCTACATGTGTGAAAGGACTACAGCTGTGTTGAAGAGGATGAAATGCTCTTGTGGTAAGAAAAAAAGTGTCCCAAGGTGACAGTAGGAAAAATCCATTCTGAAATTTCAGAATGGATTTTGAATGGTTGGTTTTGTATTTTGGCACTATGATAACAAATACATGATCCCTCTCTTCTTTTTCAAAACAGTTGATACATTGTCCCTGCCTGTAATGCCAAAACCACTTCTTGTTTTCTCTCTAAACAAGAACCAGGAAATTCTACATGCTAATGACAATTTAATCTTCCAAGGGGTTGGACAGCTTCCCTTACCCACTCTAATATAGACAATACCCTGTACTTGAAACTCCTTCCATTCAGCTTAACAGCTCCTCATCTGAAGATCAAGTTCCTCGCTCAGCAATGCTAAAGTTTCACACTGATAAAAAGTCAACTTCAGATAGGCTTGACCAATCAACTCCCCTTCTCCTCCCCAATCTGTCTGAGCTCTTCCAACAAAATGTACCAATTTAAATGGTGACGAGCTTGCTGGGGAGTGGGTTGCTGCTCTGTGTGTCTGCTTCCTGTATGCTTTTTGCCTCCTGTGTCTCACAGTGGCTCTAGCATTGTCATTAAGAGGTACAGTGGCAGAGACCCAGGCAGTCAATAGGAAAACAGGTGGTTTTTCTTCCCACCCTTTATTGCTTTGAAAAGTGCAAGTTTGTTATGAAAAACTGTTTCAACGGGCTTTAGAATAAAAGGCGGTCTTTTGTGTGCATGTTTGTGTGTGTATGTGTGTCAATCTTTTTGCAAATACAACCTGAGTAACTACTTTGCCTTAGACAGCCACCATAAAGCATCCCCCTGGCAGATGGGGCAATCAGCTTCACGAGAAATTGTTATTTCCTTGTTTGGGTTAAAAGGTCGCTGCCTCCTTTGAGCTGTTATTCGTTTGTACGTTTTATCCCCTTGATTGGGGCACACTGAGGATTTGATTTGAGAAGAGGAATATTGATTGTAATATTGTTTATTTGTGCTCTAAACATCTCCCCCCCACCTCCCTCCCTTTCTCCCTCCCTCCCTCCTGCTCTCTCTCTCCTGGGTCAGAAGATGTGGATTTAAATTTGTTATCTCTAAGCTATTCTATAGTAACCCTTTAAGTTTAGTAAAAATAATTGCATGGCTTAATTAAAGATGCCTAAGTAAAATTGCTTTTGAACCATTGAAAAAAATGGATTGTAATGGAGATCCCTTCCTTTTTAGGAGCAGTTGCAACTAATTAAGGAGCCTCAGTTGTAGATGTTAATTGCTTAATTTGGAGGAAATGCAACATCAAGCTGCCTATATAAACATGCCCATGGTTCAGTCTTTCCTGGAGAACATTTCTAAAGAAGGTCATAAGTTTTTCCACACAAGGTCAGAGCAACTTTGCCATTGTGTTGGATCTAACCCCGGAACAGGAGTCGAAGGGGGTTCAGGAAGGTTTCAAGAAGATATCAGTTTGAGAAAGGCAAACTAGTCTTCCAAGAGAAATTGACTTGCTGGTCCTTCCTTACAGGTAGATCATTTCCACCAGATTTCTGAGGCTAAACTTGAGACCAGGAGGGAGGGTCTGGTGAAATAACAAGAGGTAGATTACTTGTGATGTCACAAAAGAGATGGATCCTTGTGTGTGTGTGTGTTAAAATGTGCATGAAAGTGAGACAGGCTTACGGACTTCTTGCATTACCTCTTAAACCAGTGGTTCCCAACATGGGGCACATGCCTCACAGGGAGACTTCAATTCCCAGGAGTCTTAGTCATTCCATTGGCTGATCAATGCTTTGGGGAATTGACTTAGGCTTCTGGGAATTGAAGTCCAAAAACAAAAGTTTGGGAAACACTGTCTTAAACAAACATTATATGTGTTCGACACATGTAGATACTCCTTCATGTTGTACTGTTGAGCTTTGGAGAGAGCCATTGAGGTATATTAAATTGAGCAAGACTATGGCTTGGGAGAACTGCATTCAAGTCACCACTCTGTCCTACAAAATTATCTTGAAGGTAGTTAAACAAAACTACTCTTTAAATATCTTGCATGCCTTGAAAACAATTTTTGAATGACTTTAAGTCAGATATGAATTGACAATACATAATAAATGAAGAGTGAGCCCTGATGCCAGCTGAAAGTGGAAAAACTATGGACAGCTATATGTTAGCTACAGCTCACTCAAAGGTTGGCTCACCCTAGCATAGGTGTCCCTCATTATTAGTCTTCAGCTGTTAAAAAAACCCCATTGCTTATTCCCGGGAAGGGAGATAAGGAGGTCTCCTTCTATCACTCTCATCAGGCTACAGTTTTAGCATCTCAAGGCCATTTGGCTTCTACTCTTTTCTGACTTTATTATTAGCTTTAACCCTTTTGGGACAAGTTCTTCACAGTTGTTCTGCAAAATGCCCAGCTGAGAGATGCCTATCATGGAAATGTTATCTTTTGGTCTTCCTTAACATCTCAGTGGTCTTTGATACCATTGAGCACAGTATCCTCCTGGGCAGGTGTAGGGATTCCTGGCTGCCTTCTTAAGGGTCCACACTGGCTTATGCAGGCAAGGCCTGTATGTTCTTGGCCGAAGATCAGCCCTATGACTCATCTCCCCTAAAATAGAGGGTCACCTAATTTCCTGTTATTGCAAGCTTTATCACAAGCACACCTCATGAGTATTACCTCACGTTTCCTGTTTACCCCGAACCTGGCCATGCACTGAGCTAATGCTGACCAATCACCTTAAGGGTCACTCCCATTTCCTGGTTTACAGTTATGTAGTAGGAAAACGGCTGGTAGCCTTTGTCCTCAGTTTTTTTCCTTCCCTCCCACCAGCCAGAAAGGAAACAGCTTGTGTCTGTCTCAGTGTTTGGGATGTGTATGCTTGTGTTAGAGTAAACTTCAGGGTGCTTGCAGAGTCCCTCCCGTTACAACAGGCAGGCTGGCAGGGTTGGGCATTGACGGGTTTAGCCGTGTGTTGATTCCAACTCTCCCTTGTTGACTGGTCTCAGAGGATGCAGCTTGGTGAGACTATGTTGGCCCCATGGACCATAGACTCTGAAGTTCCAAAGGGGATGATTATTTTCACATTGATGTCCAACATCTAGATAAGGACACTGGGTGCAGTCATCAGGACATTTAGGCTGGCATGTCACCTGTATGCTGATGATACACATCTCTATTTCTCATTCTTTCTTTCTGTAGAGGAAGCTGTCAAGAATTTTGAACATTGTCTGGCCATAGTTTTGAACTGGTTGAGGAAAAACAGACTGAAGCTAAATCCAAACAAGTCAGAAACCATCATGTTAGCTAAGTAATTCACCTTCTTCTTCTTGAGCTGCTGTATCTGTTTCAGATATTGGCTATCATCATGGCAATATTCTTCCTGTTCTTAACTCCTCGGAACAGTTCTTCTGAGGACATGCCACACCAGTCTTTCAAATTCTTCAGCCATGGAGTCCATCTACATCCAGGGCTTCTCTTCCCAGGGACCTTTCCTTGCAGAGCGAGTTGGAGCATTCTATACTTTATGTTGTTTCTCCATGATATGGCCAGATTATTGGAGCTTTCTTTACTTAATGGTCTTAAAGAGTTCTTGTTCTTTATCCATTCAGTGCAATACTTCTACATTAGTCACATGATCAACCCATGATATCCTTAGAAGCCATCTATAGATCCACATTTCAAAAGCTTCGATTTTCTTCATTCACCTGCCCCTTAAGAATTACTCCCTCTTGGATTGGAGTTGCTTTTCTAGTTAAGGACTGGGTTCATAGCTTGGGCATATTTCAGAACCCAGTACTATCGATAAAACATCAGATAGCTGCTGTGGACTGCTCAGTCTTTTTCCATCTCTACTGCATCATTCAGGTATGACGTAAGCTGGATAGAAGGTCCCTAACAACATTGATCTACACCAGGGGTTCTCAACCTATGGTATGCGGGCCAGCCCACGGCACCATTTCATGTGGCCAGCTTTGTCGCCGCCAGTGGGAGTGGACATGTTTTATGGCAGCCTTTATGGCAGGAGGAACCACAAGACTCCAGACCACTCAGCTGTCTGAGGGGGCATGGTCCAGCCCCTGATCTACACCTACTAGTAATTTCAAGGATCAACTACTGCAATGTTCTGCAGTGACTTCAACAGGTTCAGAGTGTAGCAGCCAGACTAGTTACAGGTGTTAACAGGTTTTCTCACATCTTTCTGTCTCTAGCAGGTTAGCACCGGTTATCCATTTGCTACCATATCAAGTTCAAGGTTTTGACTCTAACTTGTAAATGCCTCCACAGTCTGGGACTTTGCTAGATGTTGGAGTGCCTCTATCCCAGTTTGTCTGCCTGTCGTGCTAGATCCACTGAGTCTCTGCACTTGAGGGTATTAATCCCAATAGGTCCTGAGATCTCCAACATGAAATTGAACCTTCTTGATGGTTCCACCATATGGAATAACCTTCCTTGAGACGTCTGTGAGGCTCCTTCCCCCCTTTCCTTTAGGAAGCAGACAAAAACTGTTTTTAGAGACATGTTTGATGAGACTCTTCTCAATGTTTTTTCTTAATTTGATGTATTCTACTACCTTCCTTTAGTTATTTGCCTATACCGTTTGTATAATTTACATCTTCATAATTGTACTAAACTGCCCACAGTAGCTCTTATGCTAGATAGGCAGTATAGAAATTGAATAAACAAACAAATAAATAATGCTCAAGGGGAAAGATGAATCAATAGTGAGAACAAAGAGATCAAGAAATAGAGCTCACCATTCTGGGAACTGCACTCCATGAAATTAATATTTCCTATCTGTGAGCCACTAAGTGAGAGTCGGTAAAATCCCTTTCTTAATTGTCAGTTCAAACAACATGGTGTATTTTCCTCTTTGGTGAATGCAGTCCCAATCACCCTCAAGTAAGCATTCTTCCAGAGGTGCATGTGAGCCATATATCTGTATCTTTGGTATCCAGTTCTTAAGATCTAGAGATATGTTCATCATCCCTGTGATGTGATGGAAATTATGTTGGCTTTCTATGGAATTCCACTGATGTGTGTCTCCTTTGACTTCTTATTTAGGTGAAATTTCAGTAATGCTTCTCTTGAGAGTTCAGTTTGCTCATTAGGCTTATCTATGGTAGGGTATGCTCAAAAAGTTGGGATATCATGCAGAGCGAGAATTGCACACAAAATCACATTGAGTGGGATTTAGTTACCGAATAGAGAGCTCAGTTTCACACATGACACAAGCACAGAGGTGCCATACTTATTATTTCTACAAACTCCTGTTTGCCTCTTGAGTTGTGCCAGGCTTTGAAATGGGACAAGCCTTTTGAAAAATTTGCCCACTATATCTTTCCACTCAGCCTGCCTTTATTGCTTCCATCACAACTTTATTTACAGTACAGGGGGACTTTTGAGTGAAGGAATGGCAAACAGTTAATAAAACATTTGATGGGTATTAATTACTTTCCACTTAATTACCTGCCATGTGGATCTTGTTGAGCTATTGATTACTGGCAAACATACATCCCACTGGGGATAGTGTGATTTAACTTTATCCAAGGAGTCAATTAGCTCAAGTAATGCTGAGAGAGCGGGTGCTTTGCCTCACTAGCTGGGGGTGCTTGCCAAGAAGGATAGATAAGCCATTTATTTGTTCATTAAAACACAGTACTACTGTCAACAGGAGGCACTTATACTAGGTGTTATTGAGATTGGAGAAATGTCACTTCGTTTTGTCAAAGATTAGCTGCCTCTAAGAGGAGCACAGAACTGACAAAAGGAACCTTTCCCCTTTGAAAACATAAATTGCAGGGATGAAGTGGGTGTTAACCCTTACCTATTATCTGGCTTGCCCTTGGAAGAACCTTAGCTAAACAGATAATTCAACCTGCAACTTTGAGATGTTGTTTTCTTTTATCATTTCTCAGAGGACATCTAGTATAGGAATAGGTGTGATGTCAAAAGATGGTGTCATCAAGGGCCCAGGCCAAAACAACTGGGCTGTTCTTAGTATGAATGATAGAAGTGACGTAGGAAGGGGAATGTCATAGGTGTACTCACTCACACATGAAAGGAAGGGACGCGTAGTGGCAAAATGGTGCGGGCACAACAGCAATGGAGAGGGGGCATGGCCGGCTCCCCCTTTATAAGGGGTGGCCGAGTCAACGGCCCTGCTATCTTTAAATTCGGCTGGGCCCCGGGCACGTTTGCCGTGCCCAGCCGACTTTTTCCTTCATCGCCAGCCCGAGAACAGGCTTGCTCCAGAGCTCCTGCAGCAGTTTCGCCGTGCCCCCTACTCCCCGCCGCTCCTTGCCCAGGAATGGGCCGGGGCCGCGGGTCTTGCTGTGGTGGGTACCGCCCGCCTTACCGGCTCGCTTCTGTGAGCATACTGGGCTGCGAGGGCTGCATTCCTCCATGGGCCTGCGCTCCGCCGCCTCCCACCCTGGCATGGGTCAGGGCCACAGGTCACCGCCTGCCTCTCCAGCTCGCTTCGGCAAGCTTCTCACTGGTGCGGGCCCTAATCCACGCACGGGCCTCTGCCGCATACGTTGCCCAGTGCGGGCCCGTCCTACCTACTTAGCGGGCCCGGGTTCGCCCCCTTCTTCCTAGGCACACATGGTGCCAAAGAAGAAGGCTGCCTCGGGTGGCCCCCCTGTGGCCTACCGCTCCCACGTGGTGCCACCCAGATCCACGGTGGACCCTGCACCAGCACCACAGCCCACGCCTCGACCATGCCGCAGGGCATGTAGGGTTGCCAGTGCTCAGCCCTCGGACGAGGACCCTGGGCATTTGGGTGGGCCCCCTGCCGGGGAACCCCCCGTTCATCTGGCCCCTCCGGGTGTCCAGCCAGTGCCCACTGGGCCCTCACCATTTATTCCACCTCCGGTGCCCGGCGACTCGGCCCACTCCCCATTTGAGGCTCACTTCATGGCCTTGGAGTGGGCCGCTGGCCTACTGCCATGGGTGGGGGCCACTTGCTCTGCCACACAGCTCGGCCCACCACAGGATGCCTTGCCGCCTGCCTCGGTTGACTCCTGGCTGGCCTGCCTTGAGGCGGCCCTGCTTGCTAGGCCCATGGGTGGCGCGCGTCCTAGTGCTGCTGGCATTCCACCGCGGCACTCCGGGGCTGGTGACAGACGTCCTTACCTTGGACCACAAGGTGGGCAGAGCTCTACTTCATTCCTGAGCTCCGATGCCCCTACCCTGCCAGAACCCCCAGTGGGGGCGGCGGCGGGGGGTAGCGACTGGTGAGTATGGCAGTCAAGTTAGACCCACTGCCACACAAACTAGTTCTCAGCCTGTGCCCACTGCTTGGCCATGGCCCTCTCTTCAGGTACCTCAGACTGTTGCACCGGCCATCCCTTCCATTATGGCAGGGCAGGCACAGGCCGGGGGATAGAGGGCATCTTACCCTCCACCCCGCCGGCCTCAGCAACGGCCGGCATGCAACTGCCCTACCTGGTTTGGCCTTACGGCCCACCTACTAACACCGGATACCATACCGTGTCTATGTCGGTGTTGCCCACCACTGGGGTCGTTCTCCCCCTAGGTGATCACTTGCTCCTTGCCACCAGAGACAAGATCTGGTGCAGTGAATATATTGACCTGTTCATCCTGTTGAACAGGGAGCCCACGCGGGATGAGAAGGAGAAAGAGGACGACAGGGACAAGGAGTTAGCCCATTGTCACAAACCACCGCGCACTTGGGCCAACTGGTTGCCTGCATACCTTATATATGCAGTAGTCTCAATATGGGCTCATCCCAATCTAGCTATTCCCCTGTTCCAATATCTCAATATTATTTATCGAGCATACATGGACTACACGGGTCACTCGTGGCTGGCGTACGATGAGGAGTTTTGTATGTGGGCCACGCTTCACCCGGAGATGAGCTGGAATGAGCCCAACCAGCTTTTGTGGCTGTATTATATGACCCCATCCAGCCCGGCCACGGGCGACCAGTTCCATTCGGGCCACGCCGTACAGCGCCCTGGCCCTGCACAATCACCCCGCCCGGTGGCGGGGCATGGGGTTCCAGCCCGCCTGTTGTGCTGGAGCTACTCGTCCGGATGTTCCGGCAAGAAGTGCAGGTAAAGGCACAAATGCTCTATCTGCTCAGGGCCCCATTCGGCCACTGCCTGCACCAGATCCGGGGGGTCCCGCGGCAGGAGCAGAGGACAGCAGGGCCCCAGCTGGGTCAACACTGACCCTGCGGCAGCTAACAAAGGCCCCCTCCCCGATTAAGCTGGACATTTTGGCGCGTTGGCTTCGCGTCTACCCTAAGCGGGTGGATGCAGATTATATCTGGGTGGGTTTTTACGAGGATTTTCGCATACCTTTCATGGGGGTGCATTCGCCCCAAGATGCCCCTAATTTGCTTTCTTTGAAAGGGATGAAGCACGTTGCTAGAAGCAAAATATTCAAGGAGGTGCATGAGGGTCGGGTCACAGGACCCTTTGACGCACCTCCTTTTCCTAATTTGAAGGTGTCTCCCCTGGGTTTGATCCCTAAAAAGGTTTCAGGTGAATTTTGTTTGATTCACCAATTGTCATACCCCGCTGGTAACTCTGTGAACAATGCCATACCGGACGAGCTTTGTTCGGTCCAGTATGCATCGTTCGACCAGGCGCTCAACATGGTCCGGGCCTGCGGCCGGGGGGCACTGATGGCCAAATGTGACATAAAGTCAGCCTTTCACCTCCTGCCTGTGCACCCTGACGATTTTGAGTTACTGGGTTTTTGTTTTCAGGGGCAACATTTTGTAGACAAGGCAATGCCCTTCGGATGCTCTGTCTCTTGCTCGGTGTTCGAGCGTTTCAGTTCATTCCTGCATTGGGCTTTTGTCCGCCGCTCAGGGGTTAGTTCTGTGTCATACTACCTGGACGATTTTTTGTTCGGGGCCGCTGCCACAACAGGTGATTGTGCGCGCCTGTTGGTCACTTTTTAGGAGCTCATGGCTGAATTGGGGGTGCCACTGGCTCCTGAAAAGACTGAGGGACCCACTACCAAATTAGTCTTTCTAGGAATTGAAATTGATACTGTCGCCCAGACCTCCAGGTTGCCCCTTGACAAGGTAGCCCGCATTTCAGAGGTGATTTGAGCTTTGCTGTCCAAGTGCAAGGCATCCCTCCATGACCTCCAGGTGCTACACGGGTACCTCAACTTCACTTGCAGGGTCATCACCCCCGGCCGGGCTTTCGCCAGGCACCTGTGTGATGCCATGGTTAGGTTATCCAGAAAGCACCACCGGGTTTGATTGACTAGGGGTACCCGGGTTGACCTGCAGGTATGGTTGGGATTTCTCTCGGGCTTTAACGGGGTTTCATTCTGGCGTGATGAGCGCATTGCCACCCCAAGGTTCTAGGTGCAGTCGGATGCATCCAGAGCATTTGGCTACAGGCTGTACTTCGACGGTCACTGGTCATATGGCAGGTGGCCAGAGTCATGGCATGGCACTGCCGTACTTCGGGACCTTACCTTCCTGGATTTTTTTCCTATTTTGGGGGCACTCCTGCTATGGGGCAAGGCCTGGGCTAATTCAGTCGTCCATTTTTGGTGCGACAATGCGGCCGTTGTCCACATAGTCAATTTGCAAACATCCCGCTCCCCTAGGGTGATGGCCATGGTCCGTTATTTTGTGTTGTGTGCATTGCGCCTCAACATACTGTTTAAGACTAGGCACGTCCTGGGTATCAATAATAATATTGCTGACGCTTTGTCTCGCCTACAGATAGATCGGTTCCGGACCCTGGCGCCGGAGGCTGATGACCTGCCTTTACAAATCCTGGCCGAGATGTGGAGGTTTGGCATGGTGAAGTGAACCGGGCCATCGGTCTGTCGCTGGCTAGCAGCACCCGTAAGGCATATGCTGTCACGCACAGGGCTTTTGAGGCGTTTCGCCACGAGGCTTTCCTACCTCCTGTTTGGCCTGTCCCTGTCGATCATCTCTTGCGGGCACAACAGCAATGGAGAGGGTGTGTGGCCGGCTTCCTCTTTATAAGGGGTGGCCAAGCCAACGGCCCTGCTCTCTTTAAATTCGCCTGGGCCCCAGGCGCGTTTGTCCACCACCCCCTCCCTTAGGTCACAGTGTGATTCTTGGTCGCTTTGGGGCCGAGTGGGAATTTTTGCTTGAACCTGATTGGCACCTTGGTTCTTGGCTTTTTTGCCCACTCCTCACTGTCACCGATGGGTGACTTATGGGGTGTTTCATATTGCCAGATTTTGGCCACTTCTGGCGGATAGCACTGGTTAGGGACAACTGCATTACCACTTAATAGGGCAAATCCATTTGGTTGGCCATAGTGAGGACAAGGTTAGCCAAACTTGTATGGCCAGCCAAATGACTTATATAGTTTAATACCCACAGTGGGTCAACAATACATTTCCACAGAATCCGGTTGTTGATGGAGCCTCTCAACTGTTACCGCAGTAACAAGTGGTGAGAGGCAGTTAATTAGGGTTGTAATTGGATTTGCCCCTTACCAGTGCTATTTCGGCCCGTTTGATCCTTAACCATTGTTAAGGTAGGACCATTTTGAATTAAATAAATGTGGCCCAATTTTCAATCCAATAATTGTGTCCATGTCGTTATTGGGGTGTGGGTACAGCAAAGAGCAAAAAGCATTTGAAAACATTATTGCTTTACTGATTCACACACTGTAAATGTTCAATGTCCATGTAGATATAAATTGTAAAAATAAATTTTCGTATATTCAGGTATTCAAATTCACAAAAAATGCACAAACACTCTGTAGCACTCAGAAGAAAAGGCTCAGTTTCCGAAACTAAATTCATTCAGTTGCCAAAACTAAATTCATAAATGTCCAAAATGTTTAGCTTTGTTAATAGATTTGTAGAAGTAATATTTTCCGAAGCTATCCGGTATATTAGCTTTTCAGACTGACTGTCTTTTATAAAGGAATCTACAAATAATTAGAAATAATTAGAACGTGCAATCAGACTATATAACATAACATGACATGCAAAGGTGCTTACAAAATACAGGTATTATTTATATTAATTAAAGTGCTATATATTTTTTTATATAGTACAGTATAGATATATATGTAATTACAACATATTTAAATGCACATTGGGTACAAGTTGCCAACTCACACAAATACAGGAAATAACACTTGTACAAAAAATAATCTTATATTTATTTATCACAGAAAAGTAGCTAAATATTGATAAAGGCTTACCATTTCTTAAGTCAAAGTATACCCTGTGTCCATCGCCTCACTATGTACTCTGTTTATGTGTTATGGGATGTCAATTGAGTCTACGATCCCAAGGATTTATATAGAAGAAGTATTTTTTCAGGTGTTAAATGAAAAACACCTGTTAAAAAATGGCTAGAGGAACTGTCAATACTTACAGAGCTATGTAGCATTTAATAGTGATATACCTACAAAAAGGAGGAGAGTTCAATTTCTGAGTTGAGTCCTTGCAGGGCTAAGGTGTTAAAATATGAATATAGAAGGCTTTGCCCTGCAAAAGTCTTTTGCATATGTTAATTTTTTCATATTTAAAAGGACGAACCTGTTCCAGAACAACAAATTTAATTTCTTTGTCAGAGTGACCCATTTCGACAAAATGTGTAGTGCTAGGTGCTAGGTGGTCGTTTAATCGAATTTTCAACCTGTGTTCGGATATTCTGGTTTTTATAAAGCAAGAGCTTTGACCGATGTAACGTTTGCGACAAGGACATTCTATCATATATACTACATTAGAACTGTTGCAATTGCTAAAATGTCTAATTTTAAACGTGTAGTCCTTGCTGGGAATATCCACCTCTTTAGTTTCCCAACAGTATCTGCATTGAATGCAGCTGTGACAACGAAAATGTCCCATTGCTAGGGGTTGCTCCTTAAAGCTGCGGGCAGTATGATCTGATTTTGTAAGAATGTTACTAAAAGTTTTGGTCTTTCTAAATCCAATGATTGGTTTTTCTTTACATCCAGGAGGTTCTTGGACTATATGCCAAAATTTATAGATGGTACGTTTGATTTTTTGTGTTAGAGCTGAGAATTCAAAGGAGGTATAGATGGAACCTCCCCTTGCTGGGTCCTTACATTTAAAAAGGTTTTGCCTAAGTGTCTTTCTAATTTTATCAAGGTTATTTGTAACAATGTGTTTTGGGAACCCTCTTTGTATTAAAGTGGAACTAATCCAGTTGGCAGTCTCCACATAGTCCTCATTTGAGGTGGAATTTCTTTTTGCTCGTGCGAATAATCCAAATGGAATGTTATTCTTAACATGCGGTGGGTGAGGTGAGGTATAGTTTAAGTAAACACTTCTGTCGGTAGGTTTTTTGTAAAGACTAACGCTCAATTCTCTTTTACTAGAAATATACCCATTTATGTCCAGGAAATGGAGAGATTGGGTGTCTGACTGATAGGTAAATCTAAGATTCTCATCTTGTTGATTAAGACATGACCAAATTCATTAGTATGATTCTGATGATCAATTATGAAAATAAGATCATCGATGTATTTTTTATATATTAGAATGTGCTGCAAATATGGATTGTGCTCATGATTGTAAATATACTTTTTTTCAAAACTGATCATAAAAATATTAACAAGGCTTGGTGCGAGAGCCGTGCCCATTGCTACTCCTTTTGTCTGCAAATAGAATGAATCCCCAAATCAGAAGTAGTTATTTTCAAGGACTATGTCTAATAAATCGATAAGAAAATGTGTAGGTAGTTCAAGTATTTCTCTGGAATCTAATACATTATGAATTATTTGTCTAGCTGAGTCAGTGGGGATGTTAGTATACAGGGCTTCTATATCCATAGTTAAAATGATTGTACCCAGAGGTATATGTATACCTTCAAGTTCGGACACAAACTGGGTTGAGTCCTTTATATAGGATGGAGTGATTTTAGCAAAACTGTTTATATGTGAGTCTAAATATTTAGATAATGGTTCCAATAAAGAATTATTGCCTGCTATTATGGGTCTGCCTGGGGTGGGTGCTCCTATGAGTTTACTTTTATGAATTTTTGGAATAAGATGAAACAATGGTATTCTAGGATACTCATTCTGCAAGTATTTAAATGTGTTTTCTGAAATATACCCAAGAGAAAAACCCTCGAACAGAACTGTTCTGATGATGTTAGAGACCCTGTTGGTAGGGTCCTGTAAAAGCTTTCTGTAAAACATGGTATTAGTAAGCTGTCTGTTAGTTTCTGCTAGATATTCTGACATATTCATTACAACTATACCTCATCCCTTATCTGCAGCTTTAATAATAATCGATTGGTCATTGGCTAAATCTGAGAGAATCTGATAGTCTGTCTTTGAGATATTTTTTCTAATTCTAAGCTCCTGCTATTCTATCTGTTGGAATTCCTTAAGTACCAACCAGCTAAACACCTCAATAGCTGGGTCCATGACCAGAGGTGTAAAAGTAGATTTAGGATTAAACATACTTACAGTTGTCGATTCCATTCCTTTAATGAAGATCAAGTGGGGTTTTTTTTGAAAGGAAGACATATGGCGGATCTGACAAGGAGAGTTTTAGATTTAATAGATATTGTAGGACAAACAAAAGAGAAAGTTGAAATTATTATCACTAGATATTTTAAAGGCATTTGATTCATTACAGTGGGTAACAATTAACGAGATAATTAAATGCTATGGATTTGGAGATAAATTTAGAAGAATGATTGAACAATTATATCAACATGGTACTGCTACTGTTAGGGTAAATTATGATTTTACAGAAGAAGTAAAACTAGAAGCTGGAACAAGGCAGGGTTGTCCATTATCACCAACATTGTTTATCATGGCAATGGAGTTGTTGGCGAAGGTTATAAGAGAAGATAAGGATATTGAAGGAATACTAGGAAATAAGATAAATTTGTATGCTGATGATACTTTGATAATTGCAAAGCATCCTAAGAAGGCATTAGAAAGAATACAAGAGCAGTTAAAAGATTTTGAGGAGATGACAGGTTTGAGAATAAACTGGGACAAGTCTGAAATGATACTGTATAATATTTATTTTATTTATTATTATTTATTTTTCACGCTTATATACCGCCCACTCAGGTACAACCCAACTCAGGGCGGTTTACATAGTGGACAGTAAATACATAAAAGACACATAATAAAACAAAGTTAAAAGTTAAAAAACCCACCCCTAAAAGGTGCGCAAGAACCGAAGGGACCTTGGGGGAAGGCAAACTTCTCTATACCATCCACCCAACGGTACCCCCATCCCCACCCGCAACCCAAACTTGGCCCGCCAGCCAGGTCTTTAGTTCCTTCCTAAAGGGCAACAACTCCATCTGGAGACGCAGTTCCACAGGCAGGAGGTTCCAATATTGACAAGGAAGAGCAACAGAAAATAAAGGGTAGGGGGGCATGGCTAAGATGGCCGACGAGTAACATCTTGATCTGGGTGCTCGTGCTTATCAAAGTGGTAATTAATGAGAATGAGTAAAATGGGACAATTTTAAAGAGATATTTTGTGGTGATAAGACTCCTGCTTGCCTGCTTGGAAAGTTTGCAGTTGGGCGGTCGAAGTTCGGGAGGTATCCCCGGCGGGAGAAGTGCACGACAGAAGCCGCGGCTTCCCCTGCCGAGGAGCTGAGAACAGGACCAGCGAGACGGCGGAGATCCGAGGAAGTAGTAAAATCGGCAAGAAAGTGAGTTAATGAAAGTTTATGTTGACAGGAGCTAAAGGCAATTGGGGATTTTGCTTTGAAGAGCCTGGACTTGGCAGTGTGTGCAGAAGCGGATAAAAGGGGGATAGCTGAAACGATAATGGCGGCGGTCCTGGAAAACAAAAGTGGTTGCTTTTTGGACAATGGCTTTCTTGCGTCCCAGGAGAGCCGCGGCATGGTTTGGAGGCAGTGAGAAGCGGATAAAGAAGAAACTGACTGGGCTTAAGTTTTTGATTACTCCAGTGCTTTTCGAGGTTAAAATAAGGGAGAGAGGTCCTTAAAAAAAAGGGGGGGAGTTTGCTGATTTGGAGAGGAAGAAGGGGGGGTCCCCCTGAAGCCGCTGCAGCCGCTGGGGAAAGGGTGCTTTGTTTTGTTCGTCCCAAGAGAAGGACCATCAATTTTTTTTACTCCTTCGCTGTGTGGATTACAACTTTCAATTTTTTTATATATATATATACACTTCTCCTCTTCTCTTTTTTTATTACTACAAGTTGGAGTTTGGGATTTTTGGCTTTCCTTCCCTGTGGTCTTGACACAAGTGGATATATTTGAGTGTCTGTCTCCTTGGAGTTCCTGTCTTTGCGGTTGGGAGTGTTGATACCTGGGCTGACTATTTTTGGGAATGGGCTTCCTGTGGATTACAATATTTTTTGCTTGGGTTGTTTTTTGTTCCTGCTCCTTTATGGATTACAATAATTAAATTCTTTGCTGGACCTCTTCTTTTCTCCAAGCTCTAACAGAATTAATGGGACTGTTGTCAGTTTTGGCTGCATCGGAACAGGTTAAGTGGACTGTGTAACGATCTTACAATACGCTGCAGCATTAAAACTTTTTAGGGGTCGCTACTATAGATAAGGGCACAAGAGGAAAAGCAAAGGAGGAGGAGCCAGTGGTGAAATCTAAGAGGTGGTGAAATCTAAAAGCACCAACGGAAGAGGTCACTCAGTCATCATCACCACCACCCGAACCCTATGATCATACTAAAATTATGGTGGAAATTGGCAAATTGTTTCAGAAGATGGAGAAAAATGAGGATTCAAGGGTGAAAGATAGAAATGAAATGATTGAAAAACAGGATAAGGTGGTAACATCTGTTATGGATTTTACAAAAAAAGTGGAATTAAGTTTGCAAAAAATAGAACGAAATGTGAAATTGGTTCAAAATGAGGTGAATGTCATGAAAAAGGAAATAAAAAGGACTCAGGAGGCGGTGAGGGAGAATAAGCTGAAAATGGATGAACATGAGAAAAGGATTGATGGTGTGGAAGATATGATGAGAAAGCAGAACATTGTGATCCATCAGATGGTTGAAAGGATGCCAGACCAGCTAAGAGAAAGAGTGGTTCAGTGGTTAAATAATTTGAGCATGGGAAAGGAATTTGTACAGGAGGACATTGTAAGTGCATACAGGGTGGGTCCAAGAAGAGGGAAGGCGGCTCAAAGAAATGTTTTGGTAAAATTTGCAAATTGGGGAGACAAACTTAGAGTAATGGCTTTCTTGAAACAAGTTGGTTCTGGCACCCTGAAAATTGATTGTTCTGATGTGGAAGTATATAATGATATTTCAATGAAGGAAAGAATTTGGAGATATAAGATGTTGATGAGCAAAGGTGTAAGGTACAATTGGAGATTCCAACAGCAATTGCATTTCTTTTATGAGAAAAGAATGCAGGTTATTGATGAGGGGACTGATCCACTGGAATATTTGAGTCTGCTGGAGCTTGTTAAAGCGGGTTCGGAAGAGTGGTTAACTCTCAGGAAAGATTTTTTGGAATCGGGGGCTATAAGAAGGGAGTGTGAGGGGGCAGATGCCAGTGGTGCTACAGGTGGAACCCCGCAGGGAAGAGAAGAAGAGGAGTTGTCATTGATCATGGTGGAGGAGGAGGCAAGTAAGGAGCATTGAGCAATAGATTAAGATGAAAAAGTTTTTTTATATCACTTAAGTACTATATAAAGGTGGGTGGTGCGAAGCACTAATCTGCACGTACATCTTCCATGTCCCCCCCTCCCCTCTTTGGTCATCGAAGGCGTCTTTTTTTCAGAGAAAGTGGGGAGAAAGATATTGTGTGTTTTGTGTATAATTTCGTGTTTTTGTGGTAAGGGGTTGGTGGTGGCTTGCCCAATGGAGAGTTTAGAAGTTAGATAGGAAGAAATAGTAATAGATTATGGGAAATATTAAAGTATTAACCTGGAATGTAAAGGGTACAGGCTCTGTTCTTAAGAGGAGGAGGTTGGAATTGGCTCTGAAGAAAGATAGACCTGATATAGTGTTCTTACAGGAAACGCATCAAAAGTCAAAAGATACAAACAAACTTTTCTTGGGATGGATACAACATTATGAGATGGCGTTTGGTACTTCAAAAGCAAGAGGAGTGGCAATTATGATTTCTAAAAGATTAGGATTTGAGATAATAAAAAGCATTGCCGCCCAGGAAGGTAGATACTTGATCGTAAGAGGAAAAATAGACGATGAGGAAATAATGTTGGTGAATATTTATGCTCCAAACGAACACCAAGCGGAATTTTTAGAAAAAGTTCAAAAAGTTGTGGAGCTAGAAAACGTTGCAAAAATGATTGTGGCTGGAGATTTTAATTTGATAAGGTCAAATTTAGACTGTACGAATTTAGCAAGGTGTGGAACTGGACTGAAAGGGAAGGTTTTAGATAAATGGATGGTTGCGATGGGATTGAAGGATTCTTGGAGGGAGATCAAGGGTTTGGAAAGGGCATATTCTTATTTTTAACATGTTCATGGGTCCTATTCTAGAATAGATTATGTTTTGTTAACGGAAAATTTGATTAAAAATATTGAGGGAATGGAAATAGGGATTTTCAAGGAATCAGACCATGCTAAAGTACTTTTGGAATTGAGATTACAAAAGGATAATCAGAGAGGAAGAAGTTGGAGGTATGATCCCAATTTATTCAAAGACCAAAAATGTAAAGAACAAATTATGGAAAGTTGGATGGAAAGCTGACAGTGGAACGATAACGAAGAGGTAAATTTTAATGTGGTTTGGGATGCCATGAAGTCGGTTTTTAGAGGGGAAAGTAAAAAGTTGGTGAGTATAAAGTACAGAAGATATAAGTCAGATCAGGTGGAAAAAGAAAAAGAAATAAAACAATTACAGGAAGATCACTCAAAAAAGAAGGATAAAAAATTTTTCGCTAAATTACAAAGACTTAAGGCAGAATTAATGGGTAAGGATATAGATAAAGTTAAAAGAGATTTGATATATCTAAATAGAGAGTATTTTGAATTTAGCAATAAAAATTCAAGATTATTAGCAAGAGCGGCCAAAGCTAAAAAGGAAAAAAGAGAAATTGGGGTGTTGGTTAACAAAACAAGGGATAAGGTGCAATAAGATTAGCGACAAATGTAAAATTGTGAAGGAATTCTATCAAGCATTTTACGCAAAAAAAGATATAGACGTTGGGAAGCTTAAAGGGATATTGGAGAGGCAGTTAGGGAATGGAATAAAACAGGAACACCGGGAAAAAATGGAGGAACGGGTTACTGATAAAGAGGTAAAAGAGGTAATTAGTGGCCTGAAGTTGGTGAAAGCCGCGGGAGATGATGGATTATCGACAGAATTTTATAAGGAATTTAAAGATGTTGTGGTTCCAAAGTTAGTGAAGTTATATAACTATATTTTAGACAGTGGACAAATTCCAACTTCATGGTATAGGACTATAATCGTTCTGCTGCCAAAATCGGGAAAGAATCTGGAAAAGGTGGAATCATATAGACCAATTTCTCTTATAAATCAGGATGCCAAGATCTTCACAGCAATACTGGCTAATCGGTTAAATAGATTTATGGGGGAATATATAAATGTTGATCAAGTTGGTTTTTTAAAAGGAAGGCATATGGCTGATTTGACTAGGAGGGTGTTAGATTTAATTGATAATGTTAATCAGACAAAAGAAAAGGTGGGTTTATTATCTTTAGATATTTTTAAGGCATTTGATTCGTTACAATGGTCTTCGATCAAGGAAATAGTTAGAAATTATGGATTTGGGGAAAGATTTAGAAGGGTAGTTGACCTATTATATCAAAAAGGGAGCGCTAGGATCAGAGTAAATGAAGAGGTTGCGGATGAGGTAAAGCTTGAGGCAGGCACTAGGCAGGGTTGTCCACTATCTCCTATCTTGTTTATTATGGCAATGGAAATCCTAGCTAAAAATATAAGAGAGGATTCAAGTATAGAAGGGATATTGGGAAATAAAGTGAGTATGTATGCAGATGATACGTTGTTAATGGTGAAACACCCAGAGGCAGTAATGGATAGGATTAAAGAACAAATAGAGGAATTTGAGGCTATAACTGGATTGATGATAAATTGGGATAAATCAGAAATGATGTTGTGCAATATGGGGGAAGAGGAGAGGGAAAAGATGGCGGGGTTATCTAATATACAAATTAAAGAAAAGTTGAAATATTTGGGGATAATTATTTCAAACAGATTAGATGAACTTAAAGGACTGAACTAACACAGCTTGAAAGCAGAATTTAAGAATAAAATACAAAGTTTTCAGAAGTTGAAGTTGTCATGGTTTGGGAGGATTGCAATTTGCAAAATGATGTTGTTGCCAAGGATCAATTTTCTATTTGATGCATTTGCAATCCAATTGAAGGAAAAGGAGATTAATGAGTTCCAAAAGATGTTCAATAATTTTTGTAATGGAGGTAAAACATCTAGACTTTCAAAGAAACTCTGGTATCTGCCTCAGAAAGAAGGGGGTTTGGGAATGCCAAATTTGTTAGCGTATTATCGAGCAGTTCAAATTAAGAATGTTGTGAAGATTTTGGCAAGAGAAAAAGTAATTTGGGAGGAAATGGAAATGAAAGATTATAAGAAAATCGGTAAAATGATCTTTTTAGGGGCTAAGGTTAAAATGATAAATACAAGTAACACTATGATGAGGGACTCATGAGGGTGTGGAAAAGATTAAAGAAATATTTGATCCCAGATCTCTCTCCAATTTTGGAATTGGCAGATATGGTGTGTTTTCTGATAAAAATAGACAAAAAAAGGAAATATTGGATAAAAATGAAGTTTTTCTGGTGAAGGATTGGCTAAGGGTTTGCGAAGATGAAATTAAGAAGAAAAAATTATTTGAACAGTTAAAATTGGATTGGTTTCAGATACTGAAGGTTGATAATTGGAATAAAAAATATAGAACTAGGTATAGACAGAGAAAAGACCGAATTTGAAGAATTGGTTTTAAAGATTAGAAAAGGTGAGAAAAGTGTCAAGCGTCTAGTAAGTAAACTTTATATTCTAATAAACAAGGGTAGTGATCCACAGGAAGATTTGAAATTGAAGTGGGAACAGGACTTGAATATAAAGCTAGGAAATGATGAATGGAGAAACAAGTGGAAAAAGAGGATAATGAGAACAATGTCAGTAAGAATTAAGGAACATAACTACAAAATGCTGTGGCAATGGTACTTGACACCACTGAGGTTGCATCACATTGATAATAAAAGGGATAATTTATGTTGGAGATGTAAAGAAACTGTTGGAACTTATGAGCATATGTGGTGGAGTTGTAAAATGATAAATGAATTTTGGAGAAGAATAGAAGGAGAGATAGGGGAAATAATGGGTAAGAAAATTAAGCTGGCATCAGGTACCATTTTGCTAACAGATGTGGAAGGTATGTGTTTGAACAAGGTGGAAAAAGAGCTATTAGAAATAATGTTAACTACTGGTAGACAATGTATCGCTAGGAATTGGAAAAATGATATAACTATACAGACGGGAGAGTGGTACAAGGAAATGTGGAATTTAGCATTGAATGACAAATTGACATGGGAGATAAAAGTAAAAAGGGATAAATTGAAGGAAAATAGATTTTGGAGTATTTGGAAGCCGTTTGTTGATCACTCTCTTATGGGTAGGGATAGTTTTAGACCTGTACCATCTCAAAGTGGTTTTTGGAGATGATACAGACACTAAACTCTCCGGGGCAATGTAAATATTCACTGGGTGATTTGTAACTTGAAAAGGAGTTTGATGGTTGTTAACAAATAATTGTAATATTGATAGCTTTTATGAAGGTTATGGTTACAGTACTAACTTACAATGTGGACATTTAATTGTATGTGTACCATGACAAATAATCAGTTCAACTATCATGTATGTGCTATTTTTTATGAGTTATATGTATTATTGTCATGATGTATTGGTTTTTTCTTGTATGTTTGTTTTTTCTTTTTGAAAATAAATAAAAAATATATTTAAAAAGAAAAAGAAAATAAAGGGTAAATTTAAATTACAGATTAAAGATAATTTGAAGTATTTGGGAATAAATATTTCAAATAAATTTGATGATTTTAAGAAATTGAATTATGAAAAACAGAAAAAGGAAATTAAGGACAAAATACAGCAATATCAAAAGTTGGAGTTGTCCTGGTTTGGCAGGATCACGTTATGTAAAATGATGTTGTTACCGAGAATTAACTTTTTATTTAATGCCCTGCCGATCCAATTAAACGATAAGGAAATTAAGGAATTTCAAAATATGTTAAATAATTTTTGTAATGGTGGAAGTAAACCTAGAATAGCAAAAATAAAATAAAATTGGTATTTATCTCAGAAAGAAGGAGGATTGCCACATTTGAGGAATTATTATAGAGCTTTTTAAGTTTAAAATATCATGAAAATTTTAGCAAGGGAAAAGGCAATCTGGGAAGAAATTGAGATGAGGGATTTAAATGAAATGGGGAAAATGGTCTTTGCAGGCGCACCCACCCAAATAAAGACTCAGACACCGGTATTGGATTAAAGGCATTGGGCCACTTTTATTGAATAATGCCCTAGTCCGAATTATCACTTTCAATTGGTGTATTATCCAATTGTAATTCTTTAAGGCAAGCAGGCTGCAGTAGCACTGGTAAGGTTCCACCCAAAATGCCAATGGCTATTGGCTACATGTATCAATTTGTATCAATTTGTTTGTTGACACAAACAAATTGTTGACCGGAGTCAATATACTATCTACTGACCCCACCCTATGACATGTATCCATCCAAATATCAAGGTGATGCAGGCTGTGAAGCTCCTGCCATCACCCCTTTCATGGTTCGCCCTTGACCGGCCAATCCTGTTTCCCCTGTACCTATCTACGTGTTGGCCAGTCAATTGCGAACCTGCCGGATACCTATGGGTCATAAATCTTTACCTTACCAGTGCTACCCGCCACACGGGGAGGCGTCCATGATGACTCACCGCCCCCCCAGACCGACACCTCGGTCACCAGGCCCGCTTGCACATCCTCCAGAAATAGGTTTATACCTCTGGCCGACAGGTGGACCCCATCTCCTGCATACAGGCTAAAATCCTGCAACCCTATCCCCGGGTGTCGAATGGCTGTCCCCAAGCCATTCTCAACAAAAAACCGGGCAACAGCCCTGTTCACTGACCGCCAGGCACGGTCCAAGCCACGGAGATCCCTGCCTCCTCTATAACAGTGTCTCGGCACGATGTCAGACCATAGCAACCATGTGTACGGCCATAAATGATGTAAAAACGCCAGGTCGCTGCACACCGACATTTGCAAGGAAAGGCCAGTGATCTGTGTGAGATCATTGCTGCCGAGGTGCAGAATCAGAACATCAGGTGGTCCAGCATCCCTGATGGACATCAGGAATGGCAACAGTTCCTGCCATCTCATGCCACGCTTACCGTACCATCGCATACGTGCGGCTACACGTAGCCCGAGATGGGGTCCCCAGTCTGTCGCCGCAGCATACTGCGCTGCCCAGTGCACAAAACTGTGGCCCACCAGCCATACTGCCACCGGTGTGCGTGAACACACAGGGTCTGTAAAAGAAGGAAAAGGAATTAATGACATAACTGGCACTCATGCAGTAAGGGGCGTACATATAAAGAAAAGCGCACGACCCCCACCTGCCCATGCGACGTATATCAGCATCAGAGTACCCAAACGCAGCCGCAGTTGAAACGGCACCTATCCTGAATGAATGGGTGCCATAACAAGCCCCAGGGATGCCGACACTGTGAAGTGCCGTACCGGTCACCCTCCAAAACTGAAATTTGGTAAGGGGAGACCCATCCTGGTGGCAGAAAAACAGGCCAGGGCGCGTGCCACGCACTGCCAAAAACTCATGTAGGGCACCAACCAGACAGATGTCAGCAATCGTACACCGTAGCAGTCTGACACCACTGCCTACTCCATGCTGATCGGCCTTTGAGGAACGAATCCTCAACTGGGCCCACTCCTGGTTGAGAAAGACATCGACGAGTTCCAGTGCCCTACGAGACATGTCCCCCTTTGACAATGGGACCAGCTCACTGATACGGAGCGCTCCAAAGAAAGCTACGGTGGTAGCAGCATGAAAGAGAGCCTCCTCATACCTATCGTAACACAAGCTATGCCAACCTTGTGCAATGTGCGTCAGAACCTCTGGTGAAACAGGGTGACATGTGTCCAGGCGGCGGCCACATTCACGTGTCCACCCTTCTAATACATGGCATATGCGGAAGTCATTCACGCAGTCAGAGAAACCCCTCGCCTTAGCCATAAACGCCAATGCTGAAAGCCTAGTGGCGATGGTGCGAGGGGCTAACCCTAGATCATGAAGGTAAACCATGAACTGCAGAATCTGGTTGACCGGGATCGGCCACACTTTGGGCAACTGCCTTTGCCCACAAAAGTTCCTAAACTGTAGGAGTGCATGTAGATACGCCTTACGCGTGCGAGGTGCCAAAGACATGCCGATCGCCCAGTTCACCTCTCCTCGCCAAATGTCCAGATCTCGGCCGGGAGTGGAGAGGGAAGTTCCTCTGCTTCTGGTGCCAAGGCACGGAACCGGGGGATCTGCAGGCGGGATAAAGCATCATCAATACCATCATTAATGCCTGGCACATGTCTGGCCCTGAAGAGTACATTAAGGCGCAAGGACCTAAGAACAAATTGGCGAACTAAGGCCATAACTCTGGGGGATTTAGATGTTTGGGCATTGACAATGTGCACTACCGCAGCATTGTCACACCAAAAGTGAACCACCGAATTAGCCCACTTGACCCCCCAGAGCATAAGGGCCCCCCAAAATTGGAAAAAACTCCAGGAACGTAAGATCGCGTAAGCGATCCGTGCCCTGCCATGCCTGAGGCCATTGACCCCAGGCCCACTGTCCTTCAAAATAAATCCCATAGCCCAGGGAGCCGGAGGCATCCGACTGTACTTGAAACTGGGGGCTGACCATAAGCTCAGATCTCCAGGCGGATACGCCATTAAAGCCATTAAAGTCCATTAGGAATGTGAGCCAAACCAAAAGGTCTGCTCGTAAACCCCTAGTCAGCCGTACACTGTGTTGTCGTTTAGAAAGGCCCACCATAGCGTCACACAGACGCCTGGCGAAGGCTCTGCCTGGTGTCACCACTCTGCAGGCGAAGTTGAGGTGGCCATGAAGCACCTGCAACTCCCGGAGAGACACCTTACACTTGGCAAACATTACCAAAATCGCATCAGAGATCCGCCCCCTCCCGACCGACAATTCGGTCACCAGGCCCGCTTGTATGTCATTCAAAAGAGATGCATCCTCTTGCTGACAGGTAAACCCTATCTCCAGAATACAGGCTAAAATCCTGTAACCCTATCCCTGGATGATGAATGGCTGTCCCCCAAGCCATTCTCGATAATGAACCAGGCAACAGCCCTGTTCACTGACCGCCGGGCACGGTCCAACCACGGGGGGTCAATGCCTCTCCTATAATAGTGCCTCGGCACGATGTCTGACCATAGCAACCGTGTGTACGGCCATAAATGGTAAAGAAATGCCAGGTCACTGCACTCAGAATTCTTTAAGTCCAGGCCAGTGATCTGTGCAAGATCATTGCCTCCGAGGTGGCGGTCCAGCATCCCCAATGGACATCAGGAATGGCAACAGTTCCCACCACCTCATGCCGTGCACACCATACCACTGCATACACGCGGTTGCACGTAGCCCGAGATGGGGTCCCCACTATGACGAAGCAGCGTACTGTGCCGCCCAGTGCACATAAATTGTGGCCCACCAGCCACACTGCACCGGTGTGCGGAAACACACAGGGTCTGGAAGAGAAGAGAATTGAGGGCATAACAAGGCACTCATGAAGTGAGGGGACGAACAGACGGAGAAAAAAGGCGCAAATCCCCACCTGCCCAGGGGAGTACCCAATTGCAGCCGCAGTTGATGCAGCGCCTATCTGGAATGAATGGGTATCGTAACGAGCCCCAGGGACCCCGCATTGTGAAGTGCCATCCCGGTAACCCTCCAGAATTGTAATTTGGTAAGGGGAGACCGATCTTGGTAGCAGAACAACAGGCCAGGGCATGAACCACGTGCTGCCACAAACGAGTATAGGGCACCAACTGGAAAGATGGCACCATCATGCTACTACCCTTTCCCCGCTGACCGGCCCTTGAGGAGCGAATCCTCCACAGAGCCCACTCCCCGACGAGCGACACATCTTCCAGTTCCAGTGCCCTGCAGAACATGTCCCCTGTTGAAAGTGTGACCAGCTCACTGATTCTCATAGCCCCAAAGAAAGCCACGGAGGTAGTTGCCTGCAAATAGACTCTTCGTACGGAGCATAGGCGCTGGCCGCATAGGGGTCATATACAGTAGCCACAACTGCTAGCAGGGCTCGTCCCACCGCATCTCAGGCTGAAGGGCCACCCTCATCCTTAGTTCCTCATCATAGGCCAACCATGACGGGCCAGGGAAATCAACCACAGCCCGGTAAACATTGTCCAGGTACTGGACCATTGGGATGGCCAAATCAGGATGGGCCCTTAGATATTCTGCCATGGATATCCAATAGGCCCTCTACTCCTCAGTGGGTTCACGGTGCAGGAGGGTGAAAATGTCAATATCTTCCCCATGCCATATCTTCTCCCTAGTAGCCTGGGATACATGGTCCCAGGGGTAGGGAGTAACCGGCCGTCGGCAGGGCCGCTGTTGGCACGGATTGGAGTGGGGGAACACATAATAGGCCCTATCGGACCCCCGAGAAGTTAGGTGGAAGCATTGGGGTGGTCACCCCTGTAAGAAACTGGGGGTAATTGGGCTGTTGCGGCCATGGCCACTATACCCCCCCCCCCAGTGTTATGAGCTAGTGTCACGGTGTGCTGATTTGACCAGGATACTCACTCGGTGCACCCCCATGGGCCGCCCCCACTGGGGGTTCCAGCCCGCGGTGGGCGTCGTAGCTCGCGATGGCCATCGAGCTCTGTGTCCCGGTGTGTCCCTGCCAAGCAGGACCAGTCTCCAGTGGAATGCCCTGCTGTAATGGCCTGATGGGGAGCTGCGAGGTGCCAGCCTGCGCTGGCCTGATGGCCTCCAACAGCTCAACCCTGTTGGCGGCCCGCTGCGCGGTCGTGGCCAGCATGTGAGCCGGAGCTGAAGAGCTGCCAAGCCCACCATCCGAAGGTGGTGGAGCAATTCCTATAGATGCCGCGAGTGCCGATATGCGGGTAAGGAGAGCATCCACAGCGTCAGACCCACCAGGAAAGGGGCGCCGGATGGGCCGGACGGCCCGCCGGGCAATTGATGAGTGGGTAGAGGGATAAAACTGTGTGGCAATCCCTGGCCAGAATAGGGCCATGCCCAGTAATCCGGCCCATGGGGGGCCGGTGGAATGGTGGGGCGCAATCCCGCGCCGTGCCCAAATGGGCTGCTATGCCCCATACCGGGCAAAGATTGGATAAGGGTAGAAACCCCAGGGGAGCAGGCCTGCACAGCCCCCGCCAGAGTCCTCCGACTGGGCGGGTAGGCAGAGGCCTGGTCACCCTCATTGGTGGCAGTGGGATTGTAACCCTGCCACCCCCTTGTGGGGCAGCCGCCCGGGCCCTCTGGCCCAGTGGGGGTCAAGGGGGTGGGCCAAACCCTCCCCCTAGGTCGTGGCCTATGGGCTGCCTGAGACTTGCGCTTGGGTGCCATAGCCACCCAAGCAGTGCCGCGCTGATTGGGGGAGAAATATCCACCGATCAAAATTGCAAAAAAAAAAAAAAAGAAAAAAAGAAAGGCGATCAAGCCGGGGGGAGAAGCGTTGGAGCGAACTTCTCCGCTCCGTCGCTTCTCTTTAAAATGGCAGCAAGGCTGTCTCGTGGCCACCCCTTTTATAGAGGGATGGCCATGCCCCCTGACTGACCCGGATGTCTGAGTCTGCGTGGGCCCCCCCGCAAAGAGCGTGGTGGCCATTTTGGCACCGCGCTTGCATTTTAGATAGTAATATGGGGAAAATAGTTACAAAAAATAAAATGATGAAGACAATATTGGGAGTATGGAAAAAGGTGAAGAAGGAATTGGCTCCAGACACATCTCCGATAATAGAAATAGAGGATATAAAAAAATTTCCAATGTTGTTGTTGTTCAGTCGCACAATCGGTTCCGACCCTTTGCAACCCTATGGACCATTGTTCTCCAGGCGCCTCTGTC
Organism: Bradypodion ventrale; assembly: GCA_035047345.1. Lineage (NCBI taxonomy): Eukaryota > Metazoa > Chordata > Lepidosauria > Squamata > Chamaeleonidae > Bradypodion > Bradypodion ventrale. The sequence continues at coordinate 106,000,722 of JAWDJE010000002.1, read as the reverse complement.
CTCCACCATCCCCCTCAGCCCTCCCAGCTCTCTGCCCATTGTGTCTACAATGCCATCTAGCCATCTCATCCTTGGCCTCCCCCTTATTCTTTTGCCCTCCACCTTTCCCAACATCAATGCCTTCTCAAGTGAATCCTCCCTTCTCATTTGATGTCCAAAGTACTTTAGCTTCATCTTTACTATTTGACCTTCCAATGAGCAGTCAGGGTTAATTTCTTCTAAGATTGACCTATTTGTTCTCCTCGCTGTCCAGGGGACTCTCAAAACCCTTCTCCAACACCACATTTCAAAGGCATCTATTCTTCTGCGTTCAGCCTTCCTAATTGTCCAGCTCTCACATCCGTACATTACTACTGGGAAAACCATTGCTTTGACTATTCTAATTTTTGTTTTCAATGTGATGTCTCTGCTTTTCACTATGTTCCCCAGGTTTCTCATTGCTTGTCTCCCAAGAATCAGTCGCCTTTTTATTTCATGGCTACAATCCCCATCTGCAGTGATCTTTGATCCTAAGAAAGTAAAATCTGTCACTGCTTCTACTTCTTCCCCATCTATTTTCCAGGAACTGATTGGGCCTGTTGCCATTATCTTGGTTTTCTTGATATTTAGTCTCAAGCCAGCTTTTGCACTCTCCTCCTTCAGCCCAATCAAGAGTTTCTTTAGGTCTTCCTCACTTTCTGCCATTAGGGTGGTATCGTCTGCATATCTCAGATTGTTGATGTTTCTCCCAGCGATTTTAATCCCATATTGTGATTCCTCCATCCCTGCACTGCGCATTATGTGCTCTGTGTATAGGTTGAATAGGCATGGTGATAAAATGCAGCCTTGTCTTACTCCTTTTCCTATTCCAAACCACTCTGTCATTCCGTGTTCTGTCCTAACTGTTGCTTCTTGGTTCATGTACAGATTTCTCAGAAGGCATATGAGGTGCTCTGGAATTCCCATCTCTTTAATTACTTGCCACATCTTGTTGTGGTCCACACAGTCAAATGCCTTAGTGTAGTCAATAAAACAAAAGTAAACTTGTTTCTGGTATTCCTTTGTTTTCTCCATGATCCAGCGTATGTTGGCAATGTGGTCTCTAGTCCCCCTGCCTCTTCTGAAACCGGCCTGCACCTCTGGTAATTCTCTTTCCACATGCTGCTGAAGTCTATCCTGTATTATCTTGAGCATCACCTTACTAGCGTGTGGGATGAGCGCGATTGTTCGATAATTTGAACATTCTTTGGCATTGCCCTTTTTTGGGATTGGGACGTATACTGATCTTTTCCAATCCTGTGGCCATTGTTTTGTTTTCCAAATCTGCTGGCATATTGAATGCAATAATTTGACGCCGTCATCTTTTAGCGCTTTGAAAAATTCAACTGGGATACCATCATCTCCACTAGCTTTGTTGTTTGCAGTGCTCTTTAGGGCCTTTATGACTTCGCTCTCCAGGATGTCTGGCTCAAGTTCTACTTCTTCATCATTGTGATTGTCAGGAGTGTTGAGGTCTTTTTTGTAGAGTTCCTCTGTGTACTCTTTCCATCTTTTCTTAATCTCTTCTGCATCAGCTAGCTCCTTTCCTTCTTTGTCCCTTATCATGGTCATTTTTGCTTTAAATGTTCCCTTAATTTCCCCGATTTTTTTGAAAAGATCTCTGGTTCTGCCTCTTTTGTTGTTTTCCTCCATTTCTCTGCACTGTTCTTTAAGGTAGTTTTCCTTATCTCTCCTTGCTTTTCTTTGAAATTCTGTGTTCAAATGATTGTAGTTTTTCCTTTCTCCTTTGGCTTTTGCATTCCTTCTTTCCTCTGCTATTTTAAGAGCCTCATCAGACAACCACTTTGCTTTCTTACTCTTCTTTTCTTTTGGTATGGTTTTCTTTGCTGCTTCCTGCATGATGTCCCTCATCTCCGTCCATAATTCTTCTGGTACTCTGTCTACCAAATCTAAGCCATTAAATCTGTTCATCACCTCCACCGTGTATTCTTTAGGGATGCTGTCTAGGTGATATCTTTCTGGTCTCCGTGTTTTCCTTATTTTCTTTAGTCTAAGCCTGAATTTTGCGATCAATAGGTTGTGATCTGAGCCACAGTCTGCTCCAGGTCTTGGTTTTGCTGACTGTATGGAGGTTCTCCATCTTTGGCTGCAGAGTATGTAGTCAATCTGGTTTCGGTGTTGGCCATCTGGTGACGTCCATGTGTAAAGTCGCCTCTTGTGTTGCTGGAAGAGAGTGTTTGCTATGACCAGTGCATTCTCTTGGCAGAACTCTATCAATCTTTGCCCTGCTTCATTCTGTGTTCCAAGACCAAATTTGCCTGTTATTCCCTCCACTTTTTGATTTCCTACTTTGGCATTCCAGTCTCCTAATATAATTTGGACATCATTTCTTGGTGTCTGTTCTATGAGGTGTTGTAAGTCCTCATAGAACTGGTCCATTGTTGCTTCATCTGCACCAGTGGTTGGTGCGTATATTTGGATCACAGTGACATTGAAAGGTTTGCCTTGAATTCTGACTGACATCATTCTGTCATTTTTGAGATTGTATCCCATTACTGCTTTTCTCACTCTTTTATTGACAATTATGGCTACTCCATTTCTTCTAAGGTTTTCTTGTCCACAATAGTAGATATGATGGTTTCCAGAGCTGAATTCACCCATCCCTGTCCATTTTAGCTCACTGATGCCCAAGATGTCAATGCTTATTCTTTCCATCTCATTTTTTACCACTTCCAGTTTACCTTGGTTCATTGATCTCACATTCCATGTCCCTATGCAGTATTGCTCCTTACAACATTGCATTTCCCCTCCTCCTTTCCTTTCCCTCCCCTTTCTCCCCTCTGTGGTGTTAAGCATCCTGTATCACCTAGCCTGCCCTTTTGTTTTGCCTTTTGTTTTGGTCAATAGGGTTCTCTTGGCAAGATTTGTGGCGTGGTTTGCCGGTGTCTATGCCATTTTTCCCTCCTCATACATTTTATCACAGTTTTTAAAAGTTTAAAACATTTAAGTCATTTAAGACATTTAAGACAACATATTATCATGCATATTATCACACTTTAAAACACAGTCTCTATGTCAGTTTCTATGTTTAGTCAGTATAAAGTCTCTATGTCAGTTGCTATATTAGGTCTTCTACATTTGCATATCAGCTATATTTATATTTGCATATAAAAAAATTTCCAATAAAAATGGACAAAAGGATGAAAGAAATGCTTTCTAGAAATGATGTTTTCCTGTTGAGAGACTAGATATGGGCTTGTAAAGATATATCTAGAGAAAAGCAGACATATATGCACAGTTGAGGCTGAACTGTCTCCAGATATTGTTGGTAAATATGTGGAATAGTAAATATTTGAGGGAAGCCAGTTTGGAAAGAGGTAAGACTGATTTTGAAGAATTGATACTAAAGATAAGAAAGGGAGAAAGGGGAATTAAGGGCTTAGTAAGCAATATATATATATATATAATGTTAAATAAAGATGGTAATCCACAAGAAGCGTTAAAAACAAATTGGGAACAAGATTGTAAAATAAAGATTGCAGATGAGGTTTGGAAAAATAAATGGAAGAAAAGGATTATGAGAACTATGTCTGTTAGAGTGAAAGAACATAACTATAAAATGTTGTGGAAATGGTACTTGACCCCAGTGAGGTTACATCAGATAGATAACAATAAAGATAAAATGTGTTGGAGATGTAAGGATACACTGGGAACGTATGAACATATGTGGTGGGGTTGTAACATGGTAAAAGATTTTTGGGGAAAAATTGAGAAAGAGATTTGTGCTATTATGGGCATGAGACTTAAATTGGGGCCAAGTACTGTTTTGTTGACGGATGTGGAAAATATGAATTTAAATAAGGATAAAAAAGAGTTACTGTTACAGTGCATTGCTAGGAATTGGAAAAATGAAGTAATTTTGAAAATAGAAGAACGGTACAAGGAGATGTGGGATCTTGCGTTGAATGATAAGCTAACATGGGAGATGAATAAGAAAAAGGGTATAGTTAAAAAAAATAGATTTTGGAAAATATGGCAATTATTTGTGGATTACTCATTGAAGGGGGATGAAGGGAATAGACCAGTACCAGATCAAATGAGTTTTTGGGAATAGAAAAACAACTGTGACACTCCGCATCCTCCAGGGCATTGCATAAAACACTGGGTGTATATTGTGAAAACTGTTTATTGTATCTTAATTATTGTATTTTTATTTTGACTTAGTAGTTGTATTAAATTGTGGAGTATAAGAAGTGAGTTTGAATAGGTATATTAGGATAATTGCAAGAGTGTAATAATGTACTAAAATTTTTGGAAATATAATCAAAGATGTATGGAAGAAAAGGGAAGGTGTTATATTACTAAGTTGTAAACTAATTGTATTTTATGATTTTCTTCTTTCTTTTTTTATTTATATATTTTACTTGTAAGTTTGTTGTTTGTATTTTTATTCATAATTGTTTTTTTTAAGATGTATTATTGTTGAAAATGTATTGTTGTTGAAAATGTATATTGTTGAATATATATATATATATCTATAAATTTTGGCATATAGTCCAAGAACCTCCTGGATGTAAAGAAAAACCAATCATTGGATTTAGAAAGACCAAAACTTTTAGTAACATTCTTACAAAATCAGATCATACTGCCCGCAGCTTTAAGGAGTAACCCCTAGCAACAGGACATTTTCGTTGTCACAGCTGCATTCAATGCAGATACTGTTGGGAAACTAAAGAGGTGGATATTCCCGGCAAAGACTACATGTTTAAAATTAGACATTTTAGCAATTGCAACAGTTCTAATGTAGTATATATGATAGAATGTCCTTGTCGCAAACATTACATCAGTCAAAGCTCTTGCTTTATAAAAACTAGAATATCCAAACACAGGATGAAAATTCGATTAAACGACCACCTAGCACCTAGTACTACACATTTTGTCGAAATGGGTCACTCTGACAAAGATATTAAATTTGTTGTTCTGGAACAGGTTTGTCCTTCTAAATATGAAAAAATTAACATATACAAAAGACTTTTGCAGTGTGAAGCCTTTTACATTCATTTTTTAAACACCTTAGCCCGCAAAGACTCAACTCAGAAATTGAACTCTCCTCCTTTTTGTAGGTATATCACTATTAAATACTACATAGCTCTGTAAGTATTGACAGTTCCTCTAGCCACTCTTAAATAGGTGTTTTTTATTTAACACCTGAAAAAATACTTCTTCTGTATAAATCCTTGAGATCATAGACTCAATTGACATCCCAACGCACATAAACAGAGTACGTAGTGAGGCGATGGATGCAGGGTATACTTTGACTTAAGAAATGGTAAGCCTTTATCAATATTTAGCTACTTTTTCTATGATAAATAAATATAAGATTTTTTTGTACAGGTGTTAGTTCCTGTATTTGTGTGAGTCGGCAACTTGTACCCAATGTGCATTTAAACATGTTGTAATTACATATATGTCTATACTGTCCTATGTATATATATATATATATATATATATATATATATATATATATATATATATATATATATAGCACTTTAATTAATATAAATAATACCTGTATTTTGTAAGCACCTTTGCATGTCATGTTATGTTATATTATATAGTCTGATTACATGCTCTAATTATTTCTAATTATTTGTAGATTCCTTGGTAAAAGACAGTCAGTCTGAAAAGCTAATATACCGGATAGCTTCGGAAAATATTCCTTCTACAAATCTATTAACAAAGCCGAACATTTTGGACATATATGAATTTACTTTTGGCAACTGAATGAATTTAGTTTTGGCAACTGAGCCTTTTCTTCTGAGTGTTACAGTTTGTGCATTTTTTGTGAATTTGAATTCCTGAATGTAAGGAAATTTATTTTTACAATTTATATCTACATGGACGTTGAACATTTACAGTGTGTGAATCAGTAAAGCAATAACGTTTACAAACGGTTTTGCTCTTTCCTTTCAAGTTACACCATTTGGCCCCATTAGTACTCACTCACACATGCATGCATGTATCACAACATTTTGGAATACATCTAATTATTCCTTAGGTATAGGAGTGGAACTATGGGTCAGGTTTGCCTTCATTTGCAGTCATATTTTTTAAAAAACAGACATTCTTTCCCATCCCAGATAAGAAGAGGAGTATAAATTTGGGTAAATTGTTATAAAAAATGAATCAAATCAAGGTTCCCATTCACTTATCCTGGCCAGATTATTCACCTATTTCCAGCTGTCGCAGCTGGATGCTGAAAATGAGGAACATTGGGGGGGGGGGGGAGTGAGGGATAGCCATCATTTAGTGCTATTATTGTAGAATATACTGCAATTCAAGCAGAGCAATTTAAGATTTAAGCACAGAAATTGCTGAGATGTAAAAGCTTCATAGTTTGGTTTTTTTAAAAAAAATTATTTGCATTACTGGTCAGGTGATTTTTGCAAGAATTTTTCAGATTTTGGCAAATTCTAGTGGAAAAACAAGATGAAATAAATGATTAATCTGCCACGTTTTAGGAGCATATGTACTAAATGGTACAATATACTGAATAAGAATTTTTCTAAACTGGTGGACTGTGTGGCCCACATGCAGAACCTGAAGTCCCAAAATCAGCATCCAGGACTCTATACCTCCAAGTGCCTGCAATTAAATTTGTTGGGAAAAGATGCTGGAAATGTCACTTTGTGGATTCTATGGAATGTAGGAGGAAATTTTGTCTTATTTATAGCATACCTCAGGATCCCTGCCTCTCCAAAGGCTTTTCTCTCTCTAAAAAGGGGTGGCCAACCTTTTTATGCCACAGGCCTGACCACACCCATGGACAGCTGAGAAGGCTGGACCATGCCCCCTGGAAGCAGAAGCTGTCATAAATGTGCCCACTTCCATGTTTACAACAGCCACGGGCGTATTTGCACATATGCAGGCGAGTTTTATGGCTGGCGTAAACATACCTGCTTCCACTTCCAGTTGCGGTGGAGGTGGCAACAAGCTGGATGGAATGGCATCATGAGCCAAGTCTGGCCAATGAGCTATGGTTTGGGAACCCCTGGCCTAAAGGGTCTGTTATCTTGCCTATGCCATTTAACATATATATGAAGCCATTGGGTGAATTCATTTGAAGATTGTGAATGTGGTACCACTGATGATACACAACTCTATCTCTCCTTCGCATTTTCTGCAATGGTTACTTTGGAAATCCTGGACCACTGCTTGGCTGTGATAATGGTTTAGACCAGGAATTCTCAACCTGCGATCCATGGGCCAGAAGCGGCCCATGACACCATTTCATGTGGCCCCTACTGCCTCCACCACACCAGGAAGTGCCATGTGGTGGAGGAAGGGCAAAATGGCCATCTGGCCTCTGAAGCTTTCTGAGGGAGTGTGACCTGGCCCCCGGCTTAAAAAGGTTAAGTACTCCTCATTAGACAAAGGCTAACAGGTTGAGCCTGAATCCAGACAAGGAAGATATCTTTCTGTTGGGTAGTTCTTTGGATAGATTGGGTGGAATTCAGCCTCATCTAGATGGGGTTACTGTTCCCTTGAAAGACCAGATATGGGATCTAGGCTTTGTCTTAGACCTGGCCATCTTCATGGATAAATGAATCTGTCATGATTAGGGCTCCCTGTTTTCACCTGCTGATAATTTAAAGAATCGATTACTGCAATGTGCTCTATATGGAGCTACCCTTTAAAATGGCCTGGAAGTTGCATGGGATCCAGAATGTGGCCATTCTGCTGGTGAGGTCTGTTGCTTGGATCAGATCTCTAATCTGGCTGCATTGGTTACCTTTGGCTTCCGGGCCTGTTTCAAGGTGCTGGACAGTTTACAACATCATTACTTGGTACGGCACCTCTCTCTGATGGATATGTTTCAGACAACCCGTTTCTTTCTAACGTGACAACTTAGTTAATTGGGTGGTATAGAAATAAAATAAAAAATTATATTTAATTGGGAAGAAATGCATATTAATTTTAAAAAAGTTTTTTATACTTACCATTTTAAAAGTAAAAATCTTTCAGAAAATCTGTAATGTTGAGATAAGCAAATCAGCTGTGGAAAACAAGGTGAAAACAGAAGAATCAAGTCAGCATAGAACTGTGATGGTGAACCTTGGCACTCCAGATGTTCTTGAACTTGAATTTCCAGAAGCTCTTTGATGCCTTGTGGAGGTTTTAAAGGTTGCCCTCTGGTTACTTTTGTGATGGAAGAAGGTATCATCTTATCTTTCATGCCAGGCAGCAAAATAATATGGGACAGCTATGAAGGTAAGGCATGGCACTAACACTCCTGCCCTGTTGCATCTCCCTAATGCTCAGACAAAAACTGTTCTTTCAGGATCGTGGTATATTGAGAAATGTGCCAGGTGTTGGAGAACTAGAGTAGAAAGAGGGAGCCTGGTGAAGAAGACGCACCTCACATTGTGCTCTCATCAAATGAAACCAACTCCCAGGTTGTATTCTTTGCAGAACTGGCATTGACAATACCACCCATCCAAATATTTTCCTCAGATAAGAAGCCCAACTGACACGTCACTCATTTCCCTCTGTAAAGGCCTCCAGGAGTAAAACAATAGCCTTCTCATAGTAATTTATGGAGGTAAATCCTATCACTGAAGTGCTCACAAAAGTGTGCGAGTAACAAGCGGAGTAGTGGGGGTCAGGGCTGAGATTACTGTCAGACACCCCTACCTCCCCCTCTCCTGACTTTCTGTTTCATAATGTTGCCTTAACAGGCTAAAAATGGAAGCAGCTGACCCATTTCAGCTATCATTGGCATTGCTGTGCATGTTAGGCAGGAATTTTAAGCACTGTGCTGTGCTTTAATGTGGCTCTAATAGTTGTACAAGAGGGGAATGGGACCTTATTTTTTTCTGTTTATGCTGTAAACAAGGTTTCAGGGGGAATCCTTTGAAGTAGAGAGATCTAAGTTGGCCGATTTTTAATTCCCCTGTGGAACTACAGAAGAACAGTAGGTATTTGATAATGTTTGCACTTGGAATAAATCTTTCTGTGCATCAAACACAGCATTGACAAACAAGATAAGAAGTGGATTATTTAAAAGCAACACTTATGATAAGTAGGACTATTTACATCAGGTGTGTCTCTCAACCTGACAACATTAGCTCTAAGGGAAACTGTATTCTTTGTTTCTCTGCATCTCAAAAAAAGAAAGAAAGAAAGAAGTGGTGGTATTTGACGGAATTTCAGAGCTGACCATTTCTAGATCCCTTCCCCCCTCCCCCAAATTTCTTCCTCTCTGTTTCTTATATGTGGCTCCTAGGGATGAGGAAAGAGCTTCATTTAAATTTTTGGTAAGAATTTATCCAAACCTGTACATTTCTTTATATATGGGATGTCAAGGTTAAGAAAAAGTATGATGAACTGAAATGGGCAGATTTGTCCATGCAAGTCTTAAGATTTGAGTTGTTCTTAAAGGAATATATTCAAATTACTCTGTGCCCAACAATGTTAGTGTTAACAGCTCAGTGGTTTAGGTATCTGCATGCAGAGTAAGAGGTTGGGAATTTGATGCCCTACAGTACCTCCTTGACGGGAGGTGGACTTGATGATCCATGGGGTCCCTTTCCTGCTCTGCAATTCTTGCTGCTGCTGCTGCTGCTGCTGCTACTACTACTAACTAGTATTGCTGTCACTTTTTTCCTGAGCAGTTTCTTACTTTTGACACCTGTATGGCAACCAGGGATGACATTGTTCTCCTTACCACTGTTGAATTTGATTAGAATGGGTGGAAGAAAATGTCAACGCAGTTCATTTTTTCCATATCTATTTATTGACAGTTCACAATCATACATATGGGATGGAAATGACTTGGAACTTTAACAAACAAAGAATGCAAGAGGAAACAAAACTGTCAAAATATCCATTCTAATGACTATCATGTGAACATCGAACCATCACATGTGTAGCATCATCAGTCCAGGATAAATGGTGTAGTCTAGGTGATTTGGGACTAGCTGTTGCATATGTCTTTCAAGCACAGGATCTATCTTTGGCTGTTGCAAGCGCTGCACTTGTGTAACATACATCTGCCTGCATTTGCTTAGGCAGAACATTTTCCCTTCCCTTCTTACTCCATTATCAGCAGTACTTCCAGTCTTGGCTTTGTTACATATCTTGCATCCCGATCTAGTCTTCAGTTTGTATTAGATTGTGAGTCTTCATTTTTTTTCTTCTGTTGAAATTTGTTTACGTTCCACATTATGTATTCATTTATTTATGAACTTCCCTTAATGTATTATTATTATTATTATTAGGTTTATTTCTATACCGCTTTTCTTCCCCAACGGGCAACTCAAGGCGGTTCACAACAGTAAAATAAACACTAAAACAAAATACAGCATTACAATATCAGAACAAATAGCAATAACAATACAATAATCAGCAAAATAAAAGATAAATACATACAAAATAATACGATCAAATCCATATAATCAATAACATAGTAACAATAAATAAGTAATAAATAAATATACAATAAATAAATAAATATACAAAATGCATTTTGTATACATTTTAATTTTCCTACAATAGGTTTTTTAGCCATTTGCATTTAAAGAATTTATGCATGCTTTTTTGGATATGGAATATATCAAAGCCATAAGAACCCACCAATTACTGAATTTATGTTACAAATAAGTTAAAAGTAACTCAGTTGCATCACTTATTGCTTCTTTACATACTGTTTGCAGTTACACTCCTTCTGATTATGCAAATATTTTTTGCATTGTTTATTGTTATCATGTTGCATTGTAATTAAAAAGAGAGGGACATTTACAGGGAAATACTATCAAGTTCCTGCCTGTGGTAAATTCTGATATTGTGCCTTGAAAATAGTTATAGAAATACAAGAGTCAAAAAACAAAGAAAACCTCCCTTGCTACTTAGGATTGGTAACATTATGACAGAAGATCTGCAAAAAAAAATAATGATTATAAAAATCTATCTTAAATGCCTTTAGAAAATAAATTTTGAAAGTGACTAAGATGGTGATGCTACTTACATGCTACTATTATTATACCTGAAAAGTGTAGACACTAATTACCAACAGTAACTACTAATATGTATATTAGAGAGTAAACAAAACAAAACAAAATGACCCCAAAAAAAAGATGTGGCACTTTAAAGACTAACTGGTGTATTGTAATGCTAGCTTTTCAATATGTGCTACTTGTACTTATTTACTTTTAACCTCCTCTCATAGAATAAGCGGGAAAGAAGAGGAGGAAGAGGCAGCTGCTGAAAGAAGCCATTTACTTTCTACCAGCTTAAAGAGGCCAGTTCTGCAAAATTGGTACCAGCAAATCTCAATAGGAAAATGAAGTGAAAGAACCAGAAAGCCCAAAGCAGAAGTAAATACAGGTAGGCAGCTCAAGCACCAATGAAAAGCCCAGGCTTTTCTGGAAACTTCAGTCACAGAGATCTTGGAAGGTCTGCTCTTGTAATTGGCACTAATTTCTCATTTTGGCAAGGTTAGGGAAGGGTATCATTAGTCTGTTAGAAATTATCATTTGCATACCTTTTGGTATGTATGTGTGGTGTTATTGAAGAACTTTTTCATTCTTTTAGGCAGCTGCAGATCTCAGTCCAATCAATTGCCTATGTGTGAATGTGCCATGGGTGTCTTTTTGAGCTCTTGTATGGGGTTTGGAGCAATTCAGTTGCTATTTGAAAGACATATAATTCAGGCCAAACCTGTGAATAGTATTTGCTTGCCCTTCATTTCATTTCATTTCATTTATTATTTATATCCCGCTTTCCTTGACCCAATGGGTGACCCAAAGCGGCCTTTACAACATGAAAAAAAATATACAGTATACAGTGTCAAAATTCAATGCAACAAATACAATACAGTTACAATACAGATACAAAATTACAAACTACAGGTTAAAAAAGCAATACAAATTAGAAATTCCTTAGAACAAAACAATATCAATTCCAAGGCAACATAGCAATAAAGGGAACAGTATCATCTCAACAATAGCACTACCATGATCCCCTTGCCCCTACCAAGACAAGTCCAAAAAACGGGGTGGGGAATGAGGACCAACCATCCACCACCTCCCCAACCCCTTAATGGCATTGGTCCTTAGAGAGGCTCGGGGGTGCAGATGTGGCAGCGGCAGCAATGGTGGCTCTGGCATCCTTTGAATCCCCCACCCAAAAGGACCAGGGGGAGGGGCACCAAGCGCAGGTGCCTCCCATCCTAGGGCCGATGGTGTTGGTCCCAGGAGAGGCTTGGGGGTCCAGCTGCGGTGGCGGTGGCAGCAGCGGCTCTGCCATCCATTGAATCTCCCACCCGGATGGATACATTTTACCAGAATAATCAAGATATCCTAAAGTGTTACCATAAAGTGTGAACAGCATTAGCATATAAGCTTTTTCTGTTGTTAAACAGTATCACAAATAACATATTGTATAGTTCACAATTTTTCTTAAAATAGTTTTGTGAATGATATTCAGAAGACCACTAACAAAAACTAAATCCAGACACTCTGCGCTAAGTGTTTGAAGGATAACATATTTCTGTGTGAGGAATCCATGTGTTTTCTCCCGAATTCTTGGTGTTTGAGCTGATGGTTTGTGATGATTATGAGAAATCTGGTTGGAGGGCACAAATGTGTGAAATTCTGCCTCCTAACCAAGTAATATCGAACAGCAGATAAATATGGGGATGAAAATGAAATCACCACTAGTACTAAATGATTTCCCCATCATGTTACATGTGGTTGCAGTGGGCAGAGCGGTTCTGGCTAGCAGACCCTGAGGTCTTCATTCAGCAGCATAATCAAAGTGCATGATCTCTACAAAGTATATAATGAGTTACAAATGGCAGACTTCAAAGACAAATTCAAAAATTAATTAGATACAGGAAGCAATGGGAATGCTTAATGGAACATCTCTGAAATGTTTGTTAAGTTCTCCATTTTCAGTTAAAATAAGCAGTGGAATCTCAAGCTCTTGAAGTTGCTGAAAAGTTCTTGGTGATAAAAATGATGTTTATAGACCATTTATTCATTTCATGTAGCATAGTTAGATAATCCATACTGTAGCACCATGAATTATAGAAGCTAAGTCAGTGGTGGCGAACCTATGGCATGTGTGCCAGAGGTAGCACTCAGAGCCCTCTTTGTGGGCACCCATGTGGCTCCCCTAGCACAGATTTTGCCCCATCCCTCTGCCCAGCAGTCCAACAGGAGCACTTTCTCCCTCCTCTGTTGCCATGTTGACACTTTGTGATAAATAAGTGGGCTTGGGGTTGCAGTTTGGGCATTCGGTCTCTAAAAGTTTTGCCATTACTGACCTAGGTTTAAGCAGCCTTCACAATAAAACGTTTATAATATGAGGCAGACTTTTTTCAAATGAGATGAAACATCTCATGAGGAGTAGTTAGGGATGATTAAATTAAATAGCCCAATACACTTGGGAGTAGGCTACTTTAGCCATTGCTCAAATGGAGGCATATGGAGCCAAAAGTTGTGTAGCACATGTGTGTGCATGCACATGCACACATGACTGACTGATCACAGGTTCTGACCAGATAATTCTAAATATTTTAGAATTGTCTGGCTGAAGCTAATCCATCATATTATTCCCAGCATTGATCTGTTATCTGTTTTGGCAAGACATGACATAAAAGACATGGCAAAAAGACTGAATTGCTTCACTAGAATTCTTTGATCCTGTGCTAGCATAGCTTTTCCAAGGCCTTAGAGAAGTTACTTTTTGGACTTATGCTGATGCAAGGAATCTGGGAACTGTGAAAAAAGGGAAACATTCTAAGATCTGGTTAGGCTTATTTAATTTAAATTACTGAACTGAAAACATGTTAGATTGCTTACAAATATATCTCTCTGTGTTTATGTGTTTTCTATGGACTCAATATGGATTTCTTAGTGTACTCTTAGCTACCTACTGTCATCATTCTGGCTATTTAACAGGGATTTCCTCAGAACCTATCTCCGCACCATATATAATAATGGAAGAGTGGCGCCAAAATGGCCGCCGCGCTCTTTGCAGGCCCCCCCCACCGGACGAAGCCATCCGGGTAGTTAGGGGCGTGGCCAGCACCCTAATAAAAGGGCTGGCCATGAGGCAGCCGTGCTGCCATTTTGGCGAAGCGACGGAGCGGAGAAGTTTTTCCCTCTTACCTCCGTCGCTCGTATCCTTCCACGGGAAGCCTCTTTTGGGCAGCTTTTTCTATTCGTAGGCTTCTTAGCTAACTCAGCTCTAACGTGGCTTGATCGGCGCGGAGGCGTCAGCCGGGTCGGAGGACTGCGACTGCGCCCGCGCAGCAGCCACCTTTGGCAGAGCCCACAGAGACCGGTGGGATGGGATCGGTGGCCCCTTGGCCCGATGCGCGGCGCGCGCAGGCTGACTCAGCTGGGGCCTCGGCCCTTGGCCCACAAACGATGAACACTACCCCGGGCATGGTCCGTGCGGATTTCCCTGCCGTCGCAGGGCATGCCCACGGCCCCTCAAGGGCCGAGCAGGGGCTCTTGGCCGTATCTGGCCCCCGGGGCCCAGGGACCTGGACAGGTGCCCGTTACTGTGGGCCGGCCGGCCCCTTTTGCCCCCGGTCGGGGCTGGGGGATATATTAACGTGGAGGCCTTTCTGGCCCGCGTAGCGGCCCTCGATGCATCCCTGGTAGGGGTCAACCAAGGGGGCGCCTTTTCGATTTCCAGGTTGATCCTTTGGCTGCCGGGCAGCGGCAGGCGGCGGGTCGGGTCGAGCTGCTTGAGGCGCGCGGGCCGGTGGCGGCCACTGCCTCGCAGCTCCCCACTCAACAGGCGCAGCAGACTTGTGCTGATCTGGCCCCGACGACGAGCTCAGCTTCGGTCGTGAGCTCCGACGCCCCCAGCGGGCCGGAACCCCCGGTGGGGGCGGCCCGTGGGGGTGCATCGGGTGAGTATGCAGTTCAAGCTAGTGCACCCACACAACTGACTTCCCTGGGGGGGGCATTTCAGTGGCCATGGCTTCGCACGGGTGGTGCAGCGGTGCAGCCGCCTCCGGCCCACCCGGCGACTTCATTCCTGACCCGGGGCCCGGGTTGGGGTGGCGCCCCCTATGCAGTGGGGAATGTGTTGGGGGTGCCCGGGTTGGTTCAGGCTCCCGTTGCTTTGCCCGCAGTTCCCTCTGTGCCGGTGTCGGCATTGCCGATAGCAGGGTATTCCTTGCCCCTAGGAGACCTTCTGGCCCAATCCACTAAGGGAAAGATTTGGAGGGGTGAGTACGTGGACATCTTCTCCCTTCTTAACAGGGAGTCTACCAAGGAGGAGGGGGAAGGGCAGGACGAGAAGGATAAGGAGCAGGCACGTCGTCGTAAGCCGCCACGTACGTGGGCAAATTGGTTGCCAGCATACCTAATTTACATGGCTGTTTACCTCAGGGCCAGGCCGGATCTGGCCATCTCGATGGTACTGTATTTGGACAACATTTACCGGGCAAGGGTTGACTTCCCGGGTCCGTCGTGGCTGGCTTACGACGAGGAATTCTGTGTGAAGTTTCCACTGCACCCAGAGATGAGGTGGGACGAGCCCTGTGAGAAGCTGTGGCTTCTGTATGTGACCCCCACGCGCCCAGCGCCTGGGGAGAGATGCTATTGTGGACATGCGGTCCAACGAGCGGCCCCAGTACAGGTACCCCTCCAGGTGGCGGGGCAGGGGGTTCCAGCCTGCCTGCTGTGATGGACCTTCTCGTCCAATGGTTCCTGCAACAGGAAAAATTGCAAGTACAGGCATGAGTGCCCCTCTTGTTCTGGCCCCCATGCTGCCCCCGCCTGTCCCAGGCCGGGAGGACTTCGGGGCGGGGGTAGGGGTGGGTAGGGGGCAGGTAGGACTGCCGCTGAGAGAGCAGGTCCACCAAAGGCCCCCTCCCCAGTTAATGTGGACATGCTGGAGCGTTGGCTCGCATTGTGCCCGAAGAGGGCAGACGCAGATTCCCTGCTTCATGGTTTTCAACTGGAGTTTCGTATTCCTTTCACTGGGGATAGGTCCCCTCAAGACGCACACAACCTTTTGTCACCCAGGGGAAGGGAGGAGGTGGCTGCCGCCAGCATTAATAAGGAGATTGATGCGGGCAGGGTCGCTGGCCCTTTTCCTGCACCCCCGTTTCGCAACCTTAAAGTATCCCCACTGGGACTAATACCCAAGAAGTTCCCGGGCGATTTCCGCCTGATTCATCACTTGTCCTACCCAGCCGGCCGGTCGGTTAGTGATGCTATTCCTGATAACCTTTGCTATGTCGGGTGTGCATCCTTTGATCAGGCATTGCGCATGTGCGCTCGTGTGGCCCGGGTGCACTGTCAGCTAAATGCGACATCAAGTCGGCTTTCCGTCTCCTGCCGGTGCACCCGGGTGACTTCGAGTTGCTGGGTTTCAAATTCCGGGGGAATATTGTTTTGACAAAGCCATGCCTTTCGGCTGTTCCATATCCTGCTCGGCCTTCGAGCATTTCAGTACATTCCTACAGTGGGCATTGGTACGCAGGTCAGGGTTTCGGTCTGTAGCCCATTGCCTGGATGACTTTTGTCTGGGGATGAACGGGGCTGGGACACATGCACACGTCTCCTCAACACATTTCAGACGCTAATGGAGGAACTTGGTGTCCCTTTGGCACCCGAAAAGACCGAAGGCCCATCTACTGAGCTGGTGTTTCTGGGGGTGGAGATTGACACAGTAGCGTAGACGTCTGGGTTGCCAGGGAAAAAGGTGTCCAGGATAGTGGCCCTCATTTCGGGATTGCTGGCTAAGCGCAAGGCATCCCTTTGGGAATGGCAGGTGCTACGTGGCCGCCTTAACTTCGCTTGCAGGGCGGTCGCACCTGGCAGGGCATTTGCTCGGTGCTTGTGCGACGCCATGACAGGCTTACCCAGGCCCCATCACAGGGTGAGACTGACTCAGGGGATCAGGGCAGGTAGGCACATATGGCTCCAGTTCCTGAGGGAGTTCAATGGGGTCTCATTTTGGAGGTCTGACATCCTGGCTTCACCTCGCTTTCAGATACAGTCTGATGCCTCTGGATCCCTGGGTTATGGGATGTACTTCTATGGGAAGTGGGCCTATGGTGGGTGGCCACCAGCCTGGTCAGGCACGGGTCGCCTGAGAGATCTCACATAGTTGGAATTTTTTCCCATACTGGGGGCATTGATGCTATGGGGTGAGGAGTGGGCCAACTCTGTGGTGCATTTCTGGTGTGACAATGCGGCCGTTGTCCACATTGTCGACTCACAGACCTAAATCTCCCGGGGTCATTGTCCTCGTGCGCCAGTTTGTATTGCGCAGCCTGCGCCTCAATGTACTGTTCAGGGCCAGGCATGTCCCGGGGGTGAATAATGATATTGCTGATGCTTTGTCCCGCCTGCAGATCTCCCGGTTCTGTGCCTTGGCCCCGGATGCGGAGGAATTTCCCTCGCCACTCCCGGAGGAGATATGGACCTTTGGCAAAGAGAGGTGAACCGGGCGATTGGCTTGTCACTAGCGCCACGCACGCGTAAGGCGTATCACCATGCATTAGTTTCTTGTCAGACATTTTGTACACAATTTCAGCTGCCAGATACCTGGCCGATCCCGGTGGCCCACATCCTCCGTTTATGGTTTACCTGCATGCCCAGGGCCTTGCACCCCACACCATAGCATTCAGGCTGTCAGCGCTGGCTTTTATGGCCAAGGTGGGAGGTCATGCGGATAGTACCGCTGATTTCCGTGTGAGACACTTTTTGGAGGGGTGGGTGCGGGAACGTGGGCGTAGCCTGGACGACCGCCACCCAATTTCCCCTGGGGTTCTTACCCAACTGGCACGGGGCTGGCATGACCTATGTTTCGATAGGTATGAGGCACCCCTGTTTCATGTGGCTACAACAGTGGCCGTTTTTGGAGCGCTCCGCATCAGCGAGCTTGTGATGCTGTCTAAGGCGGATGCAAGTCGTAGGGCACTGGAACTCGAAGATGTCTATGGCAATGTTTGGGCTCAGTTGAGGATACGCTCCTCTAAAACAGATCAGCACGGCGTAGGCAGTTGAGTAATACTGCTACGATGTTCCTGGAAGACATCTGTCCGGTTGGTGCCCTACAGGAGTTTCTTGCACTGTGTGGCACGCACCATGCCCCGTTTTTCTGTCACCAGGGTGGGTCTCCCCTCACTCAACCATTCCTGCAGGATGGGGGCGGTTTCTACTGCGGCTACTTTTGGGTACTCTGGGGCTGAAATATGCCGCATGGGAAGGTGGGGATCACATTGTTTTCAGTTTTTGTGTTCACCCTCTTCAACCGTGAGTGCCAGTTTAGTCACTGCAATGTTTCTCACCCCCCCTTTTTTTCCTTGACAGACCCTGGGTGTCGTTTTACACCGGTGACAGTAGGGCTGGTGGGCCGTTGCCACGTGCACAGGGCAGCGCGTTACGCTGCACAGGGCAGCGCGTTACGCTGCGGCGACAGAGTGGGACCCCGACTGGGACTGGGTGCACCCGCACATCTCAGGTGGTGTAGTAAGCGCGGCATGTTATGGCGGGAACTGTTGCCATTCCTTTTCTACATCAGGGATGCTGACTCGCCTGATGTCCTGGTTATTCACCTTGGGGGCAATGGTTTCGGACAGGTCACTGGCCTATCGCGGAAGCTTGCGATTTGCAGTCACCTGGCCTACTCACATTATGTGTGGCCTGCCACACCCCTCATTTGGTCGGACACGATATCGCAGTACGCTTACAGGGGAGCGTTTGGCCTCCAGGCGCTTGACCGGGCTCGTCGCTCCAGGGCTATTGCCCGGTTCCTTTTTGACAAGGGTTGGGGACGCCTCATTCGCCTCCCCGCCATCAGTCTGCAAAATTATGAGCTTTATTCAGGGGAGGGGGCCCATCTGTCATGAGGAGGTATGGACCTCCTGCTGAGTGATTGGCGAGCAGGCCTGTCGACCGAGCTGACGGTCTTGGGGGGGGGGGCTTCGAGCCTTTATTGAAGCCTCTCCGGGTGGCGGGTAGCACTGGTAAGGTAAACATTTATGACCCACAGGTATCCGGCAGGTTCGCAATTGACTGGACAACACTAGATAGGCATAAGTTGGTTAAACGTTGTCCGGTCAACGACGAACCAGGCGAGGGGGTGATGGTTACCACTAGACAGCTGGAATCACCCCCTGATTTTACGGATACACGTCAGAGGGTGGGGTCATTAGTTAGATATTGACTATGGTCAACAATTTGTTTGTTGTCAACAAACAAATTGATACAAATAGATACATTGTAACAATTGCCGTTGGCAATTTTGGGTGGTACCTTACCAGTGTTACTTCGGCCTGCTTGCCTTAAGAATTATGATTGGTCGTTTTACCAATAGAAATTTATAATTCGGACTAGGGCATGAATCAATAAATGTGGCCCAATGCCGTTATCCACTTTCATTTGTGTCTGAGTCCATTATTGGGGGGGTGCGCCTGCAATGGAAGCGTGGTGCCAAAATGGCCGCCGCGCTCTTTGCAGCCCCCCCCCCACCGGACGAAGCCATCCGGGTAGTTAGGGGCGTAGCCAGCACCCTAATAAAAGGGCTGGCCATGAGGCAGCCGTGCTGCCATTTTGGCGAAGCGACGGAGCGGAGAAGTTTTTCCCCTCCACCCCCTCCCTAGTTAACAGTGTGATTTCTTGGTCGCTTCGGGGCCGGGTGGGAATTTTTGGCTGGGACTCGCAATTGGCCCTTGAGTCCTGGCTTTTTCGCCCATCCCACACTGTTGCTATGGTTTGATATAGGGGTTTTGTTCTGTGCTGCTGTTGACTTTGGTCACATTGGCGGGTAGCACTGGTAAGGTAAACATTTATGACCCACAGGTATCCGGCAGGTTCGCAATTGACTGGACAACACTAGATAGGCATAAGTTGGTTAAACGTTGTCCGGTCAACGACGAACCAGGCGAGGGGGTGATGGTTACCACTAGACAGCTGGAATCACCCCCTGATTTTACGGATACACGTCAGAGGGTGGGGTCATTAGTTAGATATTGACTACGGTCAACAATTTGTTTGTTGTCAACAAACAAATTGATACAAATAGATACATTGTAACAATTGCCGTTGGCAATTTTGGGTGGTACCTTACCAGTGTTACTTCGGCCTGCTTGCCTTAAGAATTATGATTGGTCGTTTTACCAATAGAAATTTATAATTCGGACTAGGGCATGAATCAATAAATGTGGCCCAATGCCGTTATCCACTTTCATTTGTGTCTGAGTCCATTATTGGGGGGGTGCGCCTGCAATAACCTACATACAGCATAATATATCTTATGATATATTATGTAGAACAGAATCAAAGAATAACTGAGTTGGAAGGAGCCTACAAGGCTCAATGCAGGAATCCAAATCAAAACAGATATGAAAGATGGCTATTCAATTTTTTTCTAGTTTTGGAGCACTCATTATCTCCCAAGGTAATTGTCATATTGATCTAACAGTTAAGTTTTCCTCATATTCCAGCTATATCTCACTTCCTGTAGTTTGAGCCCAATCTTTCAAATATTTGAAAAATGCTTTCATATCCACTCTCAGTTTCATTTCCTTAGGGCAGTGGTGGTGAACCTATGGCATGCGTGCCAGAGGTGGCACTCACAGCCCTCTCTGTGGGCACACTCACCATGACCCCAGCACAGAGCTTGCCCCACCCCTCTGCCCAGCAGCCAAATGGGAACACTCCCTCCCTCCCTCCCTCCCTCCAGCACGGAGTTCACCCAGCCCTTCTGCCTAGCAGCCCAATAGGAGCACTTCCTCCCTCCCCCCGGCACAGAGTTCACCCTGCCCCTCTGTTCGGGCACTTGATCTCTAAAAGCTTTGTCAGCACTGTCTTAGGGTTACACAGAAAGAGCGTCCTTGAAGATTGTGATATTTTTGAACCACAATCGGTTGTACCCTGGTAACGGCAACCTTGTGTTGTGAGCTAATCTTCCTCACACTAGGTCAGATGAAAGGAACTGCTGAATGAACCCACGTCTGGCCTAGACACAGAAGAAGAAAGGCTAAACATGCCAAGTTCTTTCTGTCTTTACTCATAACCCCTGATCATCCTTGTTGTTCTCCTCTGAATTTGCTCCAGTTTGTTTGCATACGTCTTCAAGTGCTGTCTAGAACTGGACACAGTACTCAAGGTGAGACCTAACCAGTACCTAACAGAAGTGTACTTCTGTAAATGCAGCCTAACATACCAATTGCCTTATTTTCAGCCACTTTGCAATGTTGGCTCATATTCAGCTTGTGATCTACAACAATTCCAAGATCCTTCTTGCTTGGGGTATTAATGAGCCAAATATCCCCAATCTTGTAACACTGTAAAAGGGTTTCTCTCCTCAGTGTAGAACTTCGCTGCACTTCTCCCTGCTAAATTTCATTCTATTGTTTTCGGCCCAGTGCTCAAGCCTATCAAGATCTTTTTGAATTTTGTTCCTGTCTTTCAAGGTATTAGTGATGACATCTAATTTGGTGTCATATGCAAATCTGATAAGTGTTCTCTGCACTTCCCTTTCCATGTCATTAATGAAAATATTGAAGAGCACATGGCTAGTACAGAGCCTTGTGATGCCCAACTTGTTATCCCCTCCCAGTTTGAGAAGGAGCCATTCATAAGCACTTTTTAGTAATAATCTATTCAGTGTGTATGAGAGAAATGGGAAAAAGTTAGGCAAACAAAATTTGCAGCCCTAGTAGGAGGGCTAATGGTCAAAATTAGCTTTTGGGGAGCAATATGGAGTTGACAGTAGTAAACTTGCATTTTCTGTAGAGTGGGTCAACATAAAATACAACAACAACAGCACAATGTACACAATTCCCCCTTGTCAATACAAACAGTGTGGGGCCTCTAACAAACTTTGTTAGCATACAGATGTGTGATACCTTTTAAGCTCCCTGCAGTGTTTTCCTACCTGCTGTGCTTAATTTCAGATTCTAGTGCAGCCATTAAGAAAAACCTGCTTGCTCCTTTATCTCTGCCCTACTTTGCATCAGCTTCCATCTGATTTTTTTCCTGGGACTTATCCCCTCAAACCCTATTGAAATATCTGTGTGTAGTATTATTTTTTAAAAAAACATGCCTGTCTACTGCTCTATTTTGCATTGAATAAAATACTTGCATTTAAGTGTGGTATACCTATTTCCCAAAACACATGGGCCCACATACCCCATAGATTATGTGTGAAAATAGTTCCTATATAGTATAACATCTGGACTGCATTTTAGTAAAACAAGCATGTTTTTCATGAAAATGAGATGCTCTAAGCCTAATTCTCATTTTGATTTATTTGGCTTTGGTTGTATCACTATTAAATTAGGAAAGACAAGCAATGAACAAAACCCTGGAGATGAATTAGCCATTGTATCTGGTCCATTAATCTCGTCTTCAATTCTAAAGAATTGTGGCTCACCCAGACCCTAAGATCAAATAAAATGCCTAATTGGGAAAATCCTAAACAAGAGTATCCTGGGGAGTTTGAATTTATTTGTCAACTCTTCAAACAATGATGTTGTTTATATGTCTGATAGAGTGGGGGAAAACTTTTATCCGAGAGTCTTAAAGCACAGGAGGGTGATTTAGAATTGTTTTCAATTAACTAAAAGAGAGAGGGGAACTTATGTGAAAACCTGAAATATATGCCTAAGAGAATGAGTGTTTTTTTAAATGTAATGTACAAATTGTAGAATATTTCTGACCTACCTAGTTGTGGATTTGCATTAGTGCCACAGTAGGGAATGTGTGGCCTTCCACACAGTGGAACCTGGTGGCTCTCATGTCAGTGGAATAGTGAATCCAGTTTGGTTTTAGCCTTAGTTTTAAAGCAAATACATGAAGTGCTGAACTTCTTAGAGGAGAAGGAAAAGTTCAGCACCCTGGATAGTTCCTATGATATTTGGACTGAATCTGAAAGCAAAATTACTTCCTCTCTGACATCATGTTACATAATAATTGCATATTATATATAATTATGTTTGCCTTCTTTTTTCCTTGTATACCACACAGAGTGAAAATTTCTTCCTAGATGGGTAGTATAGAATGTCACAAGTGCTCAGGGGCCTTTAGACTAAAATTCTGCTCAGGGTTTTGAAGCAGACAACAGTCCAAAGATTTATAATGAAGTGTCGAGGGAATTGTAAAAAAAACTTTTTACAAATAATAGATAATAGATAGATAATAGATAATGAATAGATAATCAGCTTCAGCTGACAATTAAAATAGCTGCATGGGAAATTTATGAGAATTCAGCCTCATAATCCAAATAATGCCCCTCTACAAATCTCTCCTCGTGAGGCACTCCAAGAGTCCAGTTTTCTCCTTGAAAAATGACGAATGGTCAGTAGATAAGAAGTTCCTACCGCAGGCTAAGATTTGACTTCTACCTCCCTTCTGTAGAGAGAACAGCCTGGCACTTTTCAAAGATAAAATATCTTCTGGCTGGACACCTAAACATTCCCTCTTTAAACTAAGAGGCGAATAAAATCAATCTACCCAGTATTCAAAATAGCAGCACTTTATTGGCTTACAATATTGAGGTAGATTAATATACAGTTATAATAAAAATTCAGGAATACAAAAAGAAATCATAAAAAACATAAACATGAATAACTAAGCTGTCTAAATAGATATAAGAAAGTGGGGCAAAAAGCCCCTCATAGGTTCAGACTGTCATGGTCTGGCCTATGGGGAAAAGAGAGGTAGCTTCTCTCTGGCTGAGAGAAGCTTACCCTATCTTGATCTTCTCTACTTAACACCAGGGTAAAAGGATTCTTATTTATATACTTTTCAGTCAGACACCTGCATCAGAAACATGTGAAAACTACCAACTATGTCTTGAGGAGACAAGCTGGCTGGATGTGTTGGTGTTACGCCCCCCTACCCACCTGTTTGGGACATCTGCTAATTACGTGAGTCCGTTATCTCTTGTGCCATCTTCTTATCTGGTGAGATGGACAAAGTGTCTGGGTGTCAGACTTCAAGTCTGCACATTGACTGCAGGTGTCTGAATGAACATATTTGTCTAAACATCTGTTCTAACAGACACCTGTAAGTTAGTATTACATCATAGAATAAGAATCTAGCAAAACATTTTTACTTCAAGCAGTAAACAACTTTAACGAGAGCAAAGTTCACTCTTTTTAAATGCCAATTCCTTTACATAGAACTGTATTCATTCATTCATTCATTCATTCATTCATTCATTCATTCATTCATTCATTCAACCAACCAACCAACCAACCAACCAACCAACCAACCAACCAACCAACCAACCAACCAACCAACCAGATTTCTGCTCCAATCAATCCTAAACGTAGGATAATCTTGTCTTTAAAACTCTTGCACAAGACTCGTATTTCCCAAACCAAAGACAAGATACCAGCATCATATACTACCAGAGGCATAAGGAATGCTATCCCTACCATGGGATAATAGACTACCATTGAGTAGGAAAGAATGAACATATCAGCTTTGTTATCTCCAACATTCAAACTCTTAATATCTAGTTTCAGCCATCATTTTTTTAAAAAATAAAATAAAATTGTATATATTCTTTCTTATTGAAAATCATATCCAGTGAAGTTCTTATTCAACTAAATTAACCAAATTCAGTAGACTGGCCTGAACTTAACTTCCATGTAATTCTTAAGGGAAAGGGGCTCAGCATGTGGGGAAAGGAAAAATACATTCAACTTTGTATTTACTCTATTACTATCAAATTTATGGAGATGTTTGTTTCTACACCATCTTTGCAGGCGCACCCCCCCAATAACGGACACAGACAACATTGAAAGTGGATAACAGCATCGGGCCACATTTATTGATTCAATGCCCTAGTCCGAATTATAAATTTGTATTGGTAAAACGACCAATCATAATTCATAAGGCAAGCAGGCCGAAGTAACACTGGTAAGGTACCACCCCAAAATTGCCAACGGCAATTGGTTACAATGTATCAATTTGTATCAATTTGTTTGTTGACGACAAACAAATTGTTGACCGTAGTCAATATCTAACTCATGACCCCACCCTCTGACGCGTATCCGTGAAATCACAGGGGTGATGCATGCTGGTTAGCAATCGTCATCACCCCGTCGCCTGGTTCGTCATTGACCGGACAACGTTTAACTAATTTATTCCTGTCTAGTGTTGTCCAGTCAATTGCGAACCTGCCGGATACCTGTGGGTCATACTGTTTACCTTACCAGTGCTACCCGCCAATGTGACCAAAGTCAACATTAGGAACCTAGAAAGACCCCTATATCAAACCATAGCAACAGTGTGGGATGGGCAAAAAAGCCAGGACCCGGAAGCCAATATGGGTCCCAGCCAAAAATTCCCACCCGGCCCCGAAGCGACCAAAATATCACACTGTTAACTAGGGAGGGGGTGGAGGGGAAAAGACTTCTCCGCTCCGTCGCTGAGGTAAAATGGCAGCTCGGCTGCCTCGTGGCCACCCCTTTTATAAGGGAGTTGGCCACGCCCCTAACTACCCGGATTCTCTGTCCTGTGGGGGGGGGGCCGCAAAGGGCGCGGCGGCCATTTTGGCACCGCGCTTGCATTGCAGGCGCACCCCCCCAATAACGGACACAGACAACATTGAAAGTGGATAACAGCATCGGGCCACATTTATTGATTCAATGCCCTAGTCCGAATTATAAATTTGTATTGGTAAAACGACCAATCATAATTCATAAGGCAAGCAGGCCGAAGTAACACTGGTAAGGTACCACCCCAAAATTGCCAACGGCAATTGGTTACAATGTATCAATTTGTATCAATTTGTTTGTTGACAACAAACAAATTGTTGACCGTAGTCAATATCTAACTCATGACCCCACCCTCTGACGCGTATCCGTGAAATCACAGGGGTGATGCATGCTGGTTAGCAATCGTCATCACCCCGTCGCCTGGTTCGTCGTTGACCGGACAACGTTTAACTAATTTATTCCTGTCTAGTGTTGTCCAGTCAATTGCGAACCTGCCGGATACCTGTGGGTCATACTGTTTACCTTACCAGTGCTACCCGCCACACGGAGGGGCTTCAAAGAAGACCTGACGCCCCCCCCCAGACCGTCAGCTCGGTCAACAGGCCTGCTCACCAATCACCCAACAGGAGGTCCATACCTCCTCGCGACAGATGGACCCCATCCCCTGCGTACAAGTCACAATTTTGGAGGCTAATATCGGGGTGATGACTGACCCGTCCCCAAGCCCTGTCGGCAAGGAACCGCACCACCGCCCTATTGACCGCGCGCCTAGCGCGGTCAAGGGCCAGGAGGTTAACGCCCCCTCTGTAAGAATGGCGCGGGACAATGTCCGACCAAACCAGGGTTGTGGCAGGCCAGACATAATGCAAGTAGGCGAGTTCCTCGCAAATCGCATGCTTGAGCGATAAGCCGGTGACCTGGCCCAAATCATTGCCCCCCAGGTGGATGATGAGAATGTCAGGCGGGTCAGCACCCAGGCCAGAAAAAAGGAAAGGCCGCAGCTCCCGCCATAACATCCCAGGCTTACCATGCCATGTGAGACTGGCGTGTTCACCCAGTCCCAGTCGGGGTCCCCACTCTGTCGCCGCAGCGTAACGCGCTGCCCTGTGCACATAGCTGTGGCCCACCAGCCATACTGTCACCGGTGTAATACGACACCCAGGGTCTGTAAGGAAATTGAGAAAAATTGGCGGTAAGGTGACTGTATTGGTACTCATGGCGGGAGTGGGCGCACATAAAACTGAAAACATTGCGAGCCCCACCTCCCCATGCTACGTATGTCAGCCCCGGAGTACCCAAAAGCAGCTGCTGTAGAGGCTGCGCCAATACAGAATGAATGTGTGCCATAACGGGCACCTGGTAGGCCCACCCTGGTGAGGGCTATGCCTGTCACCTTCCAAAACTGAAATTTAGTAAGGGGAGACCCATCTTGGTGACAGAAAAACGGGCCGTGGTGCATGCCACGCAGTGCCAGGTACTCCTGTAGGGCACCAACCGGACAGATGTCTGCCAAAGAACACCGTAGCAGTCTTACACCACTGCCTACGCCATGCTGATCTGTTTTAGAGGAGCGTATCCTCAACTGGGCCCAGTCTTTGGCAACATAGACATCTTCGAGTTCCAGTGCCCTACAACTTGCATCCGCCTTAGACAGCATCACGAGTTCGCTGATGCGGAGCGCTCCAAAAAATGCCACCGTTGTGGCTGCATGGAAAAGGGCTGCCTCATAATGATCAAAACAGAGGCCTGGCCAGCCCCGGGCCAACTGGGTAAGAACCCCTGGGGAAATAGGGTGCCGGTCATCCGGGCAACGCCCGCGCTCGCGCACCCACCCCTCCAAAACATGTCTCACACGGAAGTCAGAGGTGGTGTCCACATGACCTCCCACTTTGGCCACAAAAGCCAACGGCGAGAGCTTGGATGCTATGGTGCGAGGTGCAAGGCCCTGTGCATGCAGGTGAACCATGAACCGCAGAACATGGTCCACCGGGATAGGCCAGGTCTCTGGCAGGTGACATTGAGCAGAAAATGCCCTGTAAGAATTGAATGCTTGTTGATACGCCTTACGCGTGCGTGGCGCTAGTGACAGGCCAATCGCCCGGTTCACCTCTCCTTGCCAATAGTCCACATCTCGTCCGGGAGTGGCGAGGGAAATTCCTCCGCATCCGGGGCCAAGGCGCGGAACCGGGAGATCTGCAGGCGGGACAAAGCGTCAGCAATATCATTATTAATCCCTGGGACATGCCTGGCCCTGAACAAGACGTTGAGGCGCAGGCAGCGCAGCACAAAATGGCGCACTAGTTCCATAATCCTGGGCGATTTGGAAGTCTGTGCATTGACAATGTGGACAACAGCAGCATTGTCACACCAGAAATGCACCACCGAATTAGCCCACTGTTCGCCCCATAGCATCAAAGCCCCCAGAATAGGGAAAAATTCCAGGTATGTGAGATCCCGCAGGCGACCTGTGCCTGCCCAGGCCGGTGGCCACCCACCATAGGCCCACCTCCCATTGAAGTACATCCCATAACCCAGGGATCCTGAGGCATCAGACTGGATCTGAAAATTGGGGGATGCCAGGAGGTCAGACCTCCAAAATGAGACCCCATTGAACTCCCTCAGGAATTGCAACCAGACAAACATGTCTGCCCTGATACCCCGGGTAAGCCTGACTCTATGGTGGGGCCTGGATAACCCTGCCATGGCGTCGCATAAGCGCCGGGCAAAAGCCCTGCCCGGTGCGACCACCCTGCAAGCGAAATTGAGGTGACCATGTAGCACCTGCAGTTCCCTCAGGGATGCCTTGCGCTTGGCCAGCAAATCCGAGATAAGGGCCACTATCCTGGACACCTTATCCCCCGGTAACCTAGAAGCCTGCGCTACTGTGTCAATCTCCACCCCCAGGAATACTAGCTTGGTAGATGGGCCCTCGGTCTTTTCGGGCGCTAAAGGGACACCGAGTTCCTCCATTAGCGTCTGAAATGTGTTGAGGAGACGTGTGCACGTGTCCCAGCCCCGTTCACCCCCGAATAAAAAGTCATCCAGGTAATGGGCTACAGACCGGGACCCTGACCTGCGGACGAAAGCCCACTCTAGGAAGGTACTAAAACGCTCGAAGGCCGAGCATGATATGGAGCAGCCAAAAGGCATGGCCTTATCAAAATAATATTCACCCTTAAATTTGAAACCCAGCAACTCAAAGTCACCCGGATGCACTGGCAAGAGGCGAAAAGCCGACTTAATGTCGCACTTGGCCAGCAGGGCACCCGGGCCACACGAGCGCACCATGCGCAGCGCATGGTCAAACGATGTATACCTGACTGAACAAAGGTCATCAGGAATAGCATCATTGACCGATCGGCCGGCTGGGTAGGACAAATGATGAATAAGGCGAAACTCGCCTGGGGACTTTTTGGGGACCAAGCCCAGTGGCGACACCTTAAGATTGGGAAACGGGGGTGCAGGGAAAGGTCCAGCGACCCTGCCCGCATCTAACTCCTTTTTAATGCTGGCCGCAGCCACCTCCTCCCTTCCTCTGAGGGATAAAAGGTTGGGAGCATCCTGAGGGGACCTATCACCCATGAAAGGGATACGGAATCCCTGCTGAAAACCCTGAAGGAGATACTCCCCATCCTCCCCCTTCGGGTACGATGCGAGCCAACGCTCCAGCATGTCCACATTAATTGGGGAGGGGGCCTTTTGGAGAACCAGCTCCATCCGTGGCAGTCTTGCCAGCCCACTGTCCACCCCTCCCTCTGCCTCGTGCCCCTCCAGGCCTGGGACAGGCAGAGGCTGCGTGGGGGCCCGAACATGTGGGACACTCATGCCTATACTTGCAATTCTTCCTATTGCAGGAACCATTGGACGAGAAAGTCCAGCACAGCAGGCGGGCTGGAACCCCCTGCCCCGCCGCCTGGCGGGTAACCTGCGCTGGAGCCACTCGCTGGACCGCATGTCCGCAATGGTATCTATCTCCCGGGGCAGGGCGTGTGGGCGTCATGTACAAAAGCCAAAGCCTCTGGCACAGCTCATCCCATCTCATCTCGGGATGGAGGGGAATCCTCATATGGAATTCCTCATCATAGGCTAGCCATGAGGGGCCCGGGAAATCAACCATTGCCCTATATATGTTGTCCAAATATTGGACCATGGGAATAGCTAAATCCGGCCGCGCCCTCAAGTACACCGCCATGTATATTAAATAAGCAGGGAGCCAGTTGGCCCAGGTACGTGGCGGCTTACGGCGGCGTACCTGCTCCTTGTCCTTCTCGTCCTGTCCCTCCCGTTCCTCCTTGGTGGGCTCTCTGTTCAGGAGTGAGAAGATATCTACGTACTCCCCCCGCCATATCTTTTCTCTGGTAGTCTGTGCCAAGTGT
The DNA here is from genome assembly GCA_035047345.1 of Bradypodion ventrale. Taxonomy (NCBI): domain Eukaryota; kingdom Metazoa; phylum Chordata; class Lepidosauria; order Squamata; family Chamaeleonidae; genus Bradypodion; species Bradypodion ventrale. The sequence goes on along the minus strand of JAWDJE010000002.1, from coordinate 105,970,872 downwards.
TCACCCAGTGGCAAGGAATACCCCGCCGTCGGCAAAGCCGAAAAAGGCACCGCCGGCCTAGGAAAAGGGGCCTGAGCTAACCCAGCCACCCCCAGAACATTCCCCGCAGTGTAAGAACTAGTAACCACCCCAGTGCCCAAGGTGGCAGTCGTCGTCGCCGGGTGGGGTGCCGACAGCGTGGCCCCCGCACCACCCGCGCGAGGCCAAGGCCATTTAACCCCCCCCCCCATATTGGGAATGTGTGTGGATGTACTCGCTTGCACTGTATACTCACATGCTGCACCCCCGCGGGCCGCCCCCACCGGGGGTTCCGGCCCACTGGGGGCGTCGGAGCTCACGACCGACGTAGAGCTCATCACCGGGGCCTGACCCGCACCTGTCTGCTGGCTGTGGAGCTGCGAGGCAGTGGCCAAAACCGCGCCACGCGCCTGCAGCAGCTCAACCCTCCCTGCCGGCTGTTGTCCTCCTGCCGACAGCGCCTCAAAAGGGGGCCCGAAGGGGGCGCCCGCCTGACTGGCCCGAGCCAACGACGCTTCCAGGGCCGCAATGCGGGCCAGTAAGGCGTCCACGTTGACCAGGGGCAAAGGGCCGGCCGGCCCGCCCGGTCCAGGCGTGGGTACAGGTCCCTGTACCCCAGGAGCCGAATATGGCCATTGGCCAGCACCGAAGCCTGGCAGGGTCGGTGGAGAAACCTGCCAAGGCAGGGGGCCGCACCACCCCCCAAGGCTAGAGGGCCCAGGGGGAGGCTGCGACCCAAGAGGAGTAGGCCCAACAGGGTGGGCAGATGCAGGAGCGGTGTCCACCGCTCGCGGGCCGCGGGCCGGAATCCCTTCCGCGCCCGCACTCTGGTCGCCCACTCCGGGCCAAGGGGCAATAGACCCCATTTCGCCGGCCCCGGCAGGGGCCTGCAAAGGCGGCTGCTGAGGAGGCGGCACCGCGGTCCTCCGACCTGGGTTGCGCCTCCTAACAGCGCGAGCCGCACTCGAAGCAGCCTTCTTCTTCGAAGGCATCTCCACCGAAGCAAAGGGAAGCCAAAAAGGAAGAATCGCTACCAAAAGGCTTCCCGGTAAGCTAAAGAGCGACGGAGACACAGGGGAAAAGACTTCTCCGCTCCGTCGCTGAGGTAAAATGGCAGCTCGGCTGCCTCGTGGCCACCCCTTTTATAAGGGAGTTGGCCACGCCCCTAACTACCCGGATTCTCTGTCCTGTGGGGGGGGGCCGCAAAGGGCGCGGTGGCCATTTTGGCGCCGCGCTTGCATTCTCCTGATAGGAGATACAAGGTGGCTCACAAGAACCAAAACTATTTTTTAAAAAATCAATAGTTTTGAAAATGCAATATAAATATCACATTAAAACATGCATACATTTTTGAAAACTCTTACTTAAAAATCACAAACCAAATGAAGAGCTGACAACTTACTCATCCCTACAAGAGGTCTAATATGCATTTCTGTTTCTCTCATTGGATTGGGATAAAAGCATGGGATGTAGTAATATCAGACTACAGCATATCACTGAAGGGTTGTTTTGTGCTTAGCAGATCATGGGCCTGCTGGAAAAGGACCATTGATTACGTTAGTGAAGGAATGGTTTTTTGTTTAGTAATATACATTATCCACAGCAGTAGGCAAGCCTTACAAAAGTAAAGCATATATTGTTATGATGTTGTAGTGCTTTTCAGCCCACCTTTTCATTTTCATATCAAAATGCTGTATTTGGAAATTTTACTTTTTTGGATTCTGGGTGTCATAAAAAAAGCAATTTTTTCAGAGAAGAGTTTCTCCGTAAATCCCTGTCCATCATGACTAGAACAATACAAACCAGGAGTTCTCAACCTTTTAAAGCTGGGGGCTGGGTCATGCTCCCTCAGACAGCTTTGGGGGCCAGATTACCATTTTGCCCTTCCTCCACCAAATGGCACTTCCTGGTGTGTTGGAGGTGATGGTGGGCCACATGAAATGGTGCTTCAAGCTGCATCCGGCCCAAGGGCTGCAGGTTGAAAATCCCTGATATAAACCCTTGGCATTGAGGTATGCTGTTCATATATCCACTGCTTGGTATAAAACTGTCTTAAACCATCTGATAAGCTATTGGGGGAAATATGTGTGAGAAAGATGAATTACTGTTGGCCCAGTAGTTAGACTGCTATCCTGCAACCAAAAGGTTGTGAGTTCAATCATGACCAGGGATCAAGGTTGACTCAGCCTTCCATTCTTCCGAGGTCGGTAGAATGAGTAACCAGCACATTGGGGGCAAAATTCTAATTAACTTGTGAAATGCCCAGAGAGTGCACTAAGTGCTATGGGGCAGTACATAATTGTGATTGCTTTGCTTTATATCAGCTGCCTCCCTTTTTTGCTTGAAATCAATACCAACCAACCACTGGAAAAATGTTCATTTTGCTAAATATTTGCATTGTGTTTTGTTCAACACTATCTTCTCTTGTTCCTTTTTCTTCTCAGTACTATCATACATATTTTCCTTTCTCTTCACTGTTCTTGGGCTTTCTGATGCTAATTTGATTGAACTAGGGAGGCCACATGATTTTGTGTACATGCGTATAAAAGATTAGAGGCATGTACATCATTGTTACATCATGATATTGAAACAAGAACATGGGTAGATGAGGCTGTGAATTAGAAGGGGGAAATTTTGCCAAGAAGGCTAGGTAAAGGTTAAAGGCTTTCCAGCCCTTGTGAAATAGAACAAACAAAATGAAAAAAAGTAATTCAAATTATGTCAAAGTCTGAGCTTCCATTGCATGTACAGCAGCTAAGCCAGAAAGATGGAAATGGAGTGAAGCTTTATATTATTTTGCTACTCCATTGGAACCTTTAAAAATTGGTTAAAGTTATGCAATCCTTGACAGGAAGAACTAAATAAATTGCTACAAAAACCTATAGAAATAATATATAGGAGAGTAGGAAGCATTAAGGCAGTCATCCTCAAGCTGATGATCTCCAGCTGTTCTAGAAAACAACTCTCATGTATCCTAGCCAGTATAGAGAATGTCAAGGATTATGGGGGTTGCAATTCTGTATCTGTAGGGTGACAGCTTTTTGAAGGCTGAATTAAAGCTACATGTAGAGTTGCACATGTTTTTATTACTTGCCTGCACCATTTGACATCAGAAGTGGGGGACTAAACGTTTTGAATATTCTCCCCTTCACTCCCCTACTAAAGTAAATACTAATTATTTTTTCCTGACAGGATAATATGTTTGTGAAGAGAGGGGTACTTCATGTGTATGGATGTTTGACAAAGACAATACCAACACAAACCAAACTTATCTGAGTTCAGAAGGGTTGGACAGGATTAGGAAATAATTCTGCCAGAGACCCTGGGTTGCTGGTGTTAGTAAAATTTGACACTTTCAATATTATATTATTAAAATAATATTATATATTATTAAAAATAAGACAGCTTTCTGTGTTCCATTGTCCTAAACTACTGCATAAAGTACTACTGCCTTCAATAAAGTCATCACATAACATTTATGTTCCAAATAAATATGGCAGCTGCCATTCCCCATTGCTTTTGCAAACAAAAGAAAAACTCAATGTGTTCAGATTTGGAACAATGGGAGACAATCCCCCAAGCTGCTTGGAGAGGAGTTGTAGTCTCTGCCAGTTCAGTCCATCCTGATAATGTGGATAATTAGACCCATTCATTGAGCAAGAAGCACTTTCAGCCTGGACTCTTTTTATGATCATTACATTTGCATTAAAAACGTTCATCTTGCTGACAAAACCTGGCATGAGCAGCCTTTGTTGAGTAATTAACACAGATAACTGAACACCAGTCCAAAATGTTGTGCATAATTAATTGATCAAGTTACCTGTCAGAAACATGTAATTTCCCATTACCTTTGGGAGGCCTTGCTAGTGAGCCTTTCAAATCTTACCTGACTCAGAACATAATAAAGTGTAACAGCCAGGAGCAAAATGGAAGACAGCCATTCTGTGAATCGAAAAATATATTCAATGTGGCGGCAGTACAAATTTGCATTTAAACCTTTCTTAGTGATGGCATGGTGACTAAAGATGTGAGTATAGATCCAGAAGACAATGAATATAGACTAAGACCAGGAAATATCTGGTCTACAGGCTAGTTTCCCCCCCATCAATGCTCCCCAATCAGTCCATGAACTTATTCTGTAGGTTTCAACATGTCTTCCTCCAACGCTATGCCAGAAACCTTCACTCTTATCTCTTATGAATAACCACAGCTAAAAGCTATTACTTCATTGCTTAACAGTGAAGAAAGTCTTTTTTCAGTACAATGTGGGAAATCCCTGCTCTTATCTCTGATCATGGCTCAGTGATAGAAGGGAATTCACTGGCATTCAAATATGAAATACTTGACTTTTCTTTTTTAACAAAATCAAACTTTGGTTTTTCTTTTTACAATGTACATCTTAAAGAAAAGAACTGGATATAAAATTTATTATAAAAATAATTTCAGATCATTCCTTAGGGAAGAAGGAAGACCAATTATCAGATTCCTCACAGTTTCCATATATTGGTTTGAAAAACCAGTAGCATTATGATCATTTGGGATTAACATTCGTTACAGCTTTGTTCAGGCTGATTAGCTCTAACAAGGTGTGTTCTCACATTTCAATATTATTATTTTTGGTATTATATTAGAATTCAGATAAAGGAGGAACAAAACTTGGTGGAAGAAACACCAAGAATTTAAAATATGCTGATGACAACATTTTACCGGCAGAAAATTATTTTAAGTAACTTTTAGTGAATGCGAAATAAAGTGTAAAAGCAGGACTGCAGCTGAACACAAATGAATATCATTTGTTCAGACACTTTGTACTCCGGTGGCTTAGTGGATAAGACACTGAGCTGGAAACTGGAAGGTCGGGTTTCGATGCCTGAGAGCTGCACTTGGGGACATGAAAGGAGCCTCATTTGGGCATCCCCTGAGTGGAGTTTCTCCAGCAAAAATCCTTTCAACCCAGAGTAATCTCTGACACAAAATTATTATTATTATTATAGACATTTTGTATGTGGCATAGTGAGAAACTCTCCTGTTGCTTTTGTGATCTGATGGTTCTTTGCAGGCGCACCCCCCAAAGAAAGACTCAGACACCGGTATTGAATTAAAGGCATCGGGCCACTTTTATTGAATAATGCCCTAGTCCGAATTATCACTTTCAATTGGTGTATCATCCAATTGTAATTCTTTAAGGCAAGCAGGCCGCAGTAACACTGGTAAGGTTCCTCCCAAAATGCCAATGGAAATTGGCTACATGTATCTATTTGTATCAATTTGTTTGTTGACACAAACAAATTGTTGACCGGAGTCAATATACTATCTACTGACCCCACCCTATGACGTGTATCCATTCAATATCAAGGTGATGCAGGCTGTGAAGCTCCAGCCATCACCCCTTGCATGGTTCGCCCTTGACCGGCCAATCCTATTTCCCCTGTACCTATCTACGTGTTGGCCAGTCAATTGCGAACCTGCCGGATACCTATGGGTCATAAATCTTTACCTTACCAGTACTACCTGCCACACGGGGAGGCATCCGTGATGACTCACCGCCCCCCCCCCCCCCAGACAGTCAGCTCGGTCACCAGGCCTGAATGCACATCCTCAAGAAAGAGGTTCATACCTCTGGCCGACAGATGGACCCCATCTCCTGCATATAGACCAGAATCCTGCAAGCCTATCCTAGGATGTTGAATGGCTGTTCCAAAGCCATTGTCAAAAAGGAACCGGGCGACAGCCCTGTTCACTGACCGTCTAGCATGGTCCAAACCACGGAGGTCAATGCCTCCCCTGTAATGGTGTCTCGGCACGATGTCAGACCATAGCAGCCGCGTGTACGGCAATAAGTGATGTAAAAAGGCCAGGTCACTGCACACTGACATTTTTAAAGAGAGGCCAGTGATCTGTGCGAGATCATTGCTGCCGAGGTGCAGAATCAGGACATCAGGCGGTCCAGCATCCCTGATGAACATCAGGAATGGCAACAGTTCCCGTCATCTCATGCCGCGCTTACCGTACCATCGCATACGTGCGGCTGCACGTAGCCCGAGATGGGGTCCCCAGTCTGTCGCGCAGCATACTGCGCTGCCCAGTGCACAAAACTGTGGCCCACCAGCCATACTGCCACCGGTGTGCGTGAACACACAGGGTCTGTAAAAGAAGGAAAAGGAATTAATGACATGACTGGCACTCATGCAGTAAGGGGCCGTACATATAAAGAAAAGCGCACGGACCCCCCACCTGCCCATGCGATGTATATCAGCATCAGAGTACCTAAACGCACCCGCAGTTGAAGCGGCGCCTATCCTGAATGAATGGGTGCCATAACGAGCCCCAGGGACGCCGACACTGTGAAGTGCCATACTGGTCACCCTCCAAAACTGAAATTTGGTAAGGGGAGACCCATCCTGGTGGCAGAAAAACGGGCCAGGGCACGTGCCACGCACTGCCAAAAACTCATGTAGGGCACCAACCGGACAGATGTCAGCAATCTTACACCGTAGCAGTCTGACACCACTGCTTACTCCATGCTGATCGGCCTTTGAGGAACGAATCCTCAACTGGGCCCACTCCTGGTTGAGAAAGACATTGTCGAGTTCCAGTGCCCTACGAGACATGTCCCCCTTTGACAATGGGACCAGCTCACTGATACAGAACACTCCAAAGAAAGCTACGGTGGTAGCTGCATGAAAGAGAGTCTCCTCATACCTATCGTAACACAAGCTATGCCAACCTTGTGCAAGGTGTGTCAGAACCTCTGGTGAAACAGGGTGACATGTGTCTGGGCGGCAGCCACGTTCACGTGTCCACCCTTCTAATACATGGCGTATGTGGAAGTCATTCACGCAGTCAGTGAAACCCCTCGCCTTAACCATAAACGCCAATCCTGAAAGCCTAGTGGTGATGGTGCAAGGGGCTAACCCTAGATCATGAAGGTAAACCATGAACTGCAGAATCTGGTTGACCGGGATCGGCCACACTTTGGGCAACTGCCTTTGCCCACAAAAGTTCCTAAACTGTAGGAGTGCATGTAGATACGCCTTACGCGTGCGAGGTGCCAAAGACATGCCGATCACCCAGTTCACCTCTCCTCGCCAAATGTCCAGATCTCGGCCGGGAGTGGAGAGGGAAGTTCCTCTGCTTCTGGCGCCAAGGCACGGAACTGGGGGATCTGCAGGCGGGATAAAGCATCATCAATATCATTATCAATGCCTGGCACATGTCTGGCCCTGAAAAGCACATTAAGGCATAAGGATCTCAAGACAAATTGGCGAACTAAGGTCATAACTCTGGGGGATTTGGATGTCTGGGCATTGACAATGTGCACCACTGCAGCATTGTCACACCAAAAGTGAACTACTGAATTAGCCCACCTATCCCCCCAGAGCATCAGGGCCCCCAAGTTGGGAAAAAACTCCAGGAAAGTAAGATCGCGTAAACGATCCGTGCCTTGCCATGTCTGAGGCCATTGACCATAGGACCACCTTCCTTCAAAGTACATCCCATAACCCAGAGAGCCGGAGGCATCCGACTGTACTTGGAAATGCGGGCTGAGCATACGCTCCGATCTCCAGAAGGAGATGCCATTAAAATTCTGTAGGAATGTGAGCCAGACCGTAAGGTTCGCCCGTAAACCTCTGGTCAGCCGAACCCTGTGGTGGCGTTTTAAAAGGCCTGCCATGGCGTCACACAGATGCCTGGCAAAGGCCCTGCCCGGTGTTACTACCCTACAGGCAAAGTTGAGGTGGCCGTGAGGCACCTGCAACTCTCGGAGAGACACCTTACGCCTGGCAAGAATTGCCAGAATCGCATCAGAGATCCGAGTCACCTTTTCCATGGGCAACCTGGATGTCTGGGCAACGGTGTCAATCTCAATACCTAAAAAGGTGAGAGTGGTGGCTGGTCCCTCAGTCTTTTCAGGTGCTAGGGGAACACCCAGTTCCTGCATAAGTGCCTGAAAAGTGGCGAGGAGATGAGCACACGTGTCCATGCCATGTTCCCCTCCGAACAAAAAATCATCGAGGTAGTGGGCTACAGACCGGGACTCTGATCTACAAACAAAAGCCCAGTGAAGGAAGGTGCTAAATCGTTCGAAAGCCGAACATGAGATAGAACAGCCAAAAGGCATGGCCTTATCTACATAAAAACTGCCCCGAAAACGAAAACCTAACAGCTCAAAGTCATCTGGGTGCACTGGCAACAATTGGAATGCCGATTTGATATCACACTTTGCCAGTAGCACCCCTGGGCCACATGAGTGTACCATCTGTAAGGCCTGGTCAAAGGATGTATACCTGACCGAGCAAAGGTCATCAGGTATTGCATCATTGACCGAAGAGCCCGCAGGTTAAGAAAGGTGGTGAATTAGTCAAAATTCACCCGGGGACTTCTTAGGGACTAAACCCAAAGGTGACACCTTCAAGTTTGGGAATGGTGGGTCAGCAAATGGCCCAGCCACCCTCAGTGTGGTGACCTCCTTAGCTATAGATTGGGCGGCAATATCCTCATTACCCCTGAGAGAAAGTAAGTTCGGGGCGTCCTGAGGCCCGCGTACACCCTGAAATGGTATGCAGAAGCCAAACTGAAAACCCTCAAGTAGGTACTTCGCATCATCCCGTCTAGGATAAGCGGCAAGCCAATGTTCTAGCACCTGGACATTAATTGGGGAGGGGGCCTTTTTGATGGGTAGCACCCTCAGAGGGAGCTCTGACCGCCCCCTGCCCACCCCTTCCTCTGCCTCGTGACCCACCAGCCCACGGGCACGCGGAGGCGGCGTGAGGGCCAGAACAAGAGGGGCACTCGTGCCGGAACTGACACTGACGCTTGTTGCACACTCCACTGGTGGAGAAGCTCCAACACAGCAGGCGGGCTGGAACCCCCTGCCCCGCCATCTGGCGGGGAGCCCGTGTAGCAGCAGCCCGCTGCACGGCGTGGCCACAATGGTACCGGTCACCAGGCGCCGGCCATGTGGGGGTCATATACAAGAGCCACAATTGCTGGCATGGCTCATCCCACCTCATCTCAGGATGGAGGGCCACTCTCATCCTAAACTCCTCGTCATAGGCCAACCATGACAGGCCAGGGAAATCCACCACCGCCCGGTAAATATTATCCAGGTATTGTACCATCGGAATGGCCAAGTCAGGACGGGCTCTCAGGTATACCGCCATATAAATGAGATAGGCCGGTAACCAATTGGCCCAGGTGCGCAGTGGCTTACGACGACGGGACAACTCCTTGTCCCTATCGTCCTGCCCTTCCCTCTCTTCCTTGGTGGGCTCACGGTTTAGGAGGGAGAAAATGTCCACATATTCCCCCCGCCAAATCTTCTCCCTCATGGCCTGGGAGAGATGGTTGCCCAGGGGTAAGGAATAACCGGCTGTCGGCAGGGCCGCCGTTGGCACAGATTGAATTGAGTGTGTGCACAGTGGGCCCTGAACAACCCCTGAAACATTAGGCATACCCATAGGGGCGGTCACCGCTGTCATAACTGGGGGGTAATTGGAGAACCAAGAATTAACGGGACAGTGCGGATACAACTGTCCTCCCATAGTAACCTGTCGTGGCCATGGCCACTGTACCCCCCCCCCCACCCCCAGTGTTGCTAGGTAGTGTCACTGGTGTACTTAATTGACCAGGATACTCACCCGGTGCACCCCCGTGGGCCGCCCCCACTGGGGGTTCCGGCCCATGGCAGGCATCGGAGCTAGCGATGGATATCGAGTTCTGCGTGCCGCTGCACCCCTGCCACACAGGACTGGTCCCCGGTGGCAAGCCCTGTTACGATGGTCTGGCGGGGAGCTGCGAGGCGCCAGCTTGGGCTGGCCTGATGGCCTCAAGCAGCTCGACCCTGGTAGCGGCCCACTGGACAGCGGTGGCCGATGTGTGGGCAGGAATTGCAGGATTTGCAAGCCCACCATCGGAAGGTGGCGGGGCAATGCCCATTGATGCCTCCAGCACCGAAATGCATGCGAGGAGGGCATCAACAGCCTCTGACCCACCTGGATAAGGTGGGCCGGATGGGCCGGATGGCCCACCGGGCAATTGCGGCGGGACAAACCCGAATGGGGATCCCGGGCCCGAATAGGGCCATGTCCAGTAATCCGGCCCATGTGGGGCCGGGAGAATGGTGGGGCAGAAACCGCCCTGCCCAAAGCTGGGCAAAGACCCTACAGGGGTAGGAACGCCAGAGGGGCCGGCCTGTGCCGCCCCTGCCTGAATCCCCACACCGGGCGGGTAGGCAGAAGCCTGTTCGCCCACATTGGTAGTAGTGGCTAAACCTACCCTACCACCCGGTTGCGGGGGCACCGCCTGAGCCCTCCGGCCAGGAGGCAGCCCCCTAGATGTGGAGCGGGTGGGCAGAGCCCTCCCCCTTGGCCGCGGCTTGGTAGTCATTGCCTTGCACTTGGGAGCCATGCCTCCCAAGCAGAATCAAAACAGCAAAGGGGAAAAATTCCCTTTTAAAAGAGAGCAGGGGCAAAAGCTGGGGAGAAAGCGGCGGAGCGAACTTCTCCGCTCCGTCGCTTCCAAAATGGCAGCCAAGCTGCCTCATGGCCACCCCTTTTAAAGAGGATGGCCACGCCCCCTAACTCACCTGGATGTCTGAGTCTGGGTGGGGTGGGGGGCCTGCAAAGAGTGCGGTGGCCATTTTGGCACCACGATTGCATTGCCTGGTTTCAGTATAGCAATTACTTTTTCTTTTGCCACATTTGTGGTATTTGTTTGCTTGTCTAACAGTTATTAAAAAGTTGAAGGAAACATTCCTTTGTGTTTTGCCCAAAATGTTTAATTTGTTGGATATCATTGAGTTTTGCCACTTTGTCATTCTTACTTCTTGTTATGGCTTCAAGTTCCACCAATAAGAATGCTTGAAAAAATTATTTGAATTTCTCTGACTATCCCTTTAATGTTTTTATTTATTTATTTATTTATTTATTTATTTATTTATTTATTTGTTCAAATTTATATTGCCGCCCACTCACTGAAGCGATTCAGGGCAGATTACAAACAATACATTAAAATACGTTAATGGGAGGTGTGCATTGATTGGTTTTTCCTGCCAAAAGCAGTTAGTGTGTTATTTATTTTTGGGTTATATTTGCATGTTGTGTTCTTTTGTTTGTTGTCTTTTCAGTAGTCTGCAAGATAGTGAGAGAATAATACCAGGAAAGGTTGAGTGTAGTGGTTACAAAGAAAGACAAAATACAAGATGGATTGACTCCCTAAAGCTAAGCAGGGCTGTTGAGGATAGGCCATTATAGAGATTTCTCATGTGTAGGGTTGCTGTATGTCAAAGGCATCTTGATGGCACACAACAAAACAACATACAGTAGTTAGAACAGCTATAGCCTGTATACATTGATTTTATGTTCTCACATCTCTCTGTCTCTCTCTTTCAGTGTGTGACCCAGTAAAGTTCATAAGATCTCAAACTCAAGTTACAGTATTTCCTTTATAATCGGAAGGAAAGAATTTGAGATCAAGAGCCAAAGTTCTTGTTAAGAAAAGAAAATGTTTCCAAAAGTACTCCCCCATGTGGTGGAAAAGTGTGGTTGTAAAGATGCATAGAAAAGAGAAACAAATACTATTGTTATTATTCTGGAATGTAAATGATGGTTTTCTTTGCATGTTTAATTCTGGATTTATGGAGAAGGAAGTAGATTTTGTTGCTGGCAGAGAACAAAAACTGCATTTCTCTAAATGTATAGGTATATCTTGACTCTGATGAAAACTATAAATAATAGTACAGTAGAACCTCAGATAAACCACAAGTTTGGATTTTATCCAGTTTTGGACTTTATTCAAATCAAATGGGCGATGCATCGGTTAACGTCAAAAATGGACTTTATCTGAGGTTCCTATACCAAATACCTCAGATAACATCCATTTTTAGCAGTTTTGGACTTTATGTGATGCATTACGTTGCATGAAAATGGCAACTTTATCCGAATTGGACTTTATCCGAATTGGACTTTTTCTGAGGTACCACTGTACATTCCTATATAATGAAAATGACATACCACAAACAAAGTCTTCTCAGACCCTATGAGTAACCTTTGGAGTACCCAAGGTAATGTTGGCTGTGGCCCGTTAGGATTTTAATCTGGATAAAGATCCCCTGGTTCCTGCAGTTTAACTAGCAGAACACATCTACAAGTTGATTAACAGTACAGAGATTAAAAATTAATGTCTAATGTCTAACTATTAAAGTCTATTACATAGTAAAGTTGGAGCAAATACTAGATTTTACCAGCTGAGATGCTCCTCAAGACTTCCACCTGCAGCACTGAGAATACTAGTAACAAAGAACAAGAATAACATAAAACAATAGAAAAAGGGGAAGGTTAGTTTTGCCAAACAATTTGTCTCTCCCCACCCACCCCCATTTTTGTTTTGTTCTTGTGCATACGAAATTGCCAAATTCTATGCAGCTCAATGCCTTTTCCGGTAAATTTTCGGCAGAAGAGATGTCATTGTGTGCCAGAATTAGAATAATTCTGCAAATATTAGTGTTTTTTTCAGGGGGGGGGGGCAGGCATAAAATATCTGAGAAAGCACATTTGATTTCCTGTGAGATTTCTCGGGGGGGGGGGGGGGCACAACAAAATCTTGTATGGGACTCACTGTGAGCCGAAAAGCATTGGTTTTCTGGGCTTCTTCACTACAGGTGAGATTTCTCATCTCTCCATATCCTGAATGACATGCAACCATGTTGTTGTTGTTTTTATGAGATGTGACCAGACAAAATTATTTTAAACTCTGGTTATAATTATCCACTCTCCATTTGCAATGGTATATCAAACAGGGAATATCAAAGAAAAATACTTCAGTTCTTAATAGATTTTAATATTGCAATTAATACAACATATCAAATGTAGAAATACCGATTACCTCCAAATATCCACGTGTGATCATTTTAAACCTCTTTCTTCTATTGTTTTAAAGCTAAAATTGGATATATCTTTGCTCAATTCTAGGGATACAGCAATTAGTTAAAATTAGACAATTTTGGATCATCATAAAGAACACAAATGTCAATTTTTGAAGTTAAATAGAAATCTGCCCACTTCCTCAATTACAGAACTGTATCTGCAAAAATGACAATTGTCAATGCAGCATTGCCACTGCGTTACTTATAAACATGACATTCCCCCTTCTCACTTTCTTTCCTTTCTTGTTTTTAACCACACTAATAAAGAGGACAGCAAAACCCAAATGTTTCTTATGCTAAACATATTTTCACGTGCACTTCTCATGTATATAATCAGGAGCTGTTGCCTCCCAAATTCATCTTTAGGAATCACAATTCTTTAGAGTCAAACTAGTAGAGCTGTTCTCAGTAGAAGTATTTTAACCTTTTTGGACTGAGTGTGGCATTTCTCATTCTAGATGAAATAAAAGACTCTGGGAATTATTCCGGGATCAGTATCAAAGATTATTATCAGGAGACACAATTCCACTTGCTGTTGGAATTGCCACAAAGCAAGATCAAAAGGGTTACAAGGATCGTATTACAGGTGTTTGCCATTTTGGGTTATTGAGAAAGGATAAAGAATTTTTTTTCTTTTGTTTATCAAACTTGTGTAAGTTGTTCATGTGCAAAGTAAATTGAACATGTTTAGTAGTTTAGAAAAAAAACTACATATGTAGAAGAAAGGGCCCAAAAGATGCAGTAATTAATCCCATTTTGAAAAGGGAGTGGAATAAACACTTTCCATGAAAGACAAGCAGAATTACTTGATGTGCCCAAGACTTGTACTTGAACTAGGTATAAAAAGTAATAAGCTTCTAGTAACCTCTTGATCTAAGAGCCATTAAATATATACTATTACAGTTAGTAGAGCTGTCAGTTGGGAGCAAAATGCTAATTACCTTTTCAACCACCCAGAGAGTGCCCTATGCCCTATGGGGTGGTATATAAGTGTAATTGCTATTGCTACTTAATTATAAGTTTTTACATCACAAGCTAATAAACACGTGAAAGAATGATCGATACCAAATAATTCAACATAAACAAAAACTGTTTTTATTATATTTTGTTGGCCTTCATCTTGTTATTATTACTACCAATAAAGTGTTAAAACAGAAGACATTCCAGAGGACAAAATTGAGATCAACTGTCTCAAAATAAAAACACCAGCAAAATATAAATTTTCAATTCAGTATAGTTTGGGTGTTTTCTTTTACCATGAACAGTTGTTTTGATGGCTGCTAAAATTATACTAAAAGATAAAATGTCTCATAGTAAACCCAGATCATGGATTTAAAGCTTTCATCAACAACTGAGGCTATAGCATATAACCCAAGCAATTCATATTCTACAGTTTTCTAGCATTAATAGTCTTAATTAGGTTTTTTATTTATTTATTTATTTATTTTTCTGATTTATATTACCACCCAACTCCGAAGACTCTGGGTGGCTCACAGCAAATAAAACCAATCACATTTTAAAAACCATATAAAAACCCATTAAAACTGCCACCAAAAATTACTCTGACCCCTACAGATTAAAAGAGATCAAAAGAGGGAGACAGTGTTCTTACTAAATCAGCCAGCAAGCAGGGGTCACCACATCGCTGGTGCCCCACACCTACTTTGCCAGCCAGGTTTTTAGCCCTTTCATGAAGGACAGCAAATCTGTCTGGAGATGCAGCTCAATTGACAGGAGGTTCCAAAGGGCCGGATCAGACACTGAGAAGGCCCTCCATCTGGTGCTAGAGAGATGAGCCTCCATAGCAGATGGCACAATGAGAGAGCCTCTCCTATCTGCTCTGGTGGGATGGACAGATGTTCTCAGGGTGACACGGTCTCCTAAGTATCCTGGCCTACTACCATGTATGTAGGGCTTTAAAGGTCATTACCAGCACCTTGAATTGCACCCGGAGGCACACTGGCAACCAGTGCAGCTCCCGAAGCAGTGACGAGACATGAGCATACCGCTCTCACCCCATCACCACCTGGGCAGCTGCATTCTGGACCAGTTGCAGCCTCCAAATGGCCATCAAGGGCGGCCCCATGTAGAGCGCATTACAATAGTCAAGTCTGGAGGTGACCAAAGTGTGCGTGACCATGAACAAGGAGTCCCAATCTAGGAGTGTTGCCTTTACTACAAACTTAAACAGAAATTGCCAAGTTGGAGTCCTTTTTTTTTGGGGGGGGGGTGTTGTAGTGGGGTATGTTGTATTGGGAAGGAGGTCTCTTTGTATGCATGTGTATTAATGCAGTATGTTTGGCATTTGATATGTGCATTGAATATTCATATACTGTATGTGAATTTGTGTTGGATCTGGAAAAACATTTTAGAGCAATATGTGAACAGAGGTTGGATTATTCCACCCACCCTTGGTCTGAAGCTAATTTGTTGCTCTGCCCTCTGCCAAATATTCAAGATATTGGGATGAATGCTGCAACATATATACCAGGACTCATGAACTGCCTAAGGTCTGAGGTGAGCGAGTGCACATCACACACAGATTTCAGGATGACAGTCTTCCTTGACCTCAAACCATCAATGGCTATGTCACTACATTCACTATAGTGGTGTTAATGGGACGTCACACAGGGATCATGATGGTGGTGTCTAATAATGTCTTTTTAGGCATTGGAGATCTGGAAAGTATATGAGGGATCTCATTTGTATTTCAGAGCTGATGTGAGTTTAGACTGCCTTATGGTGGAATGCAGATCGATTTCTGACTGAAGCTGGCATATCAGGGAGTCATGACACTCACAATATTGAACAATTGTAAACAAATATGCTTCCTCGACCACTAGGTTCACAGCCTAAATTTTGGTGATGGTTAATTGTACACAGCAGTAAATTCCTTTCCAGCCCCTCTTAAATCTCAGCTGAAGCTAAGAGTCTACTTTAGGGTTTGGTATGATGCACAAATGCAGCATTTGATGAATTGGATTAATATCAACTACCTTTAAATGGTGTTTCTTTTTAAAATAATTTTTATTTTATTTTATAAAAGGAAAATAATACATAAAAGAAAAAAGACATCAATACATAATACAAAATAACATAAAAGTACAAATTACAAGCAAACATTAAAAATAAAATCACATACTTAAAAATACAATAATAACAGATAGTGCATATTCACTTTTACCTTATTTGAACCATCTTATTTAAACATAAACGATTTTAATGTAAAAAATACACTATCTTAAAAAACAAATCTGAACATAAGATAATGCCCCAGTGCTATGTACATTGCCTTGGGATTTGCGGAGCTGCCCAGCATCACATGTTATAACCAAAAACTCATGTGGCTTGGGGCTGGTCTGCCACCTTTACCTTCAGACAATGTATAAACCAGAAATGGTTTCCAAATAATTCCAAATTTGTTTTTACCTGTCATACCTCTTTTTATTTTCAATTCCCATGTTAACTGATCATTTAATGCAAGTTGCCACATTTCTCTATACCATTCCTCTATATCTACTATAGAATCATTCTGCCAATACATTGTCTTGCAGTTGTCAATATTATTGTTAACAATTCTTTATTATGTTCTTCCATATTCATATTATCAAATTCCATCAATAAGGCGGTACCTGACTCCAGTTTAAGATTACTGCCCATTATTTGTGATATTTCATTTTCTATTTTAAGCCAAAAAGCTTTAACCACATCACAACTCCACCACATATGTTCATAAGTCCCCGTAACAGTCTTACATCTCCTTACACATCCATCTGATTTAACCTAACCGGTGTCAGGTACCACCTCCACAACATTTTATAGTTATGTTCCATGACTCTCACAGACATAGATCTCATAATATTTCTTTTCCATTTATACCTCCAACTTTCCTCTGAAATTCTAATATTCAAATCTATTCTCCATTTTTTTCTTAATGTTTCCTGTGATCCGTCATCATCATTTAACATTGCAGGCGCACCTACCCAAAGAAAGACTCAGACACCGGTATTGAATTAAAGGCATCGGGCCACTTTTATTGAATAATGCCCTAGTCTGAATTATCACTTTCAATTGGTGTATCATCCAATTGTAATTCTTTAAGGCAAGCAGGCCGCAGTAGCACTGGTAAGGTTCCACCCTAAATGCCAATGGAAATTGGCTACATGTAACAATTTGTATCAATTTGTTTGTTGACACAAACAAATTGTTGACCGGAGTCAATATACTATCTACTGACCCCACCCTATGACGTGTATCCGTTCAAATATCAAGGTGATGCAGGCTGTGAAGCTCCTGACATCACCCCTTTCATAGTTCGCCCTTGACCGGCCAAACCTGCTTCCCCTGTGCCTATCTACGTGTTGGCCAGTCAATTGCAAACCTGCCGGATACCTATGTGTCATAAATCTTTACCTTACCCAGTGCTACCCGCCACACGGGGAGGCGTCCATGATGACTCACCGCCCCCTCCCCCCCAGACCGTCAGCTCGGTCACCAGGCCTGCTTGCACCTACTCCAGAAAGAGGTACATACCTCTAGCCGACAGGTGGACCCCATATCCTGCCTATAGGTCAAAATTTTCTCAAGCCTATTGTCAGATGTCTACTGGCTGTCCCCAAGCCAATCTGAGCGAGGAACCAGGCAACAGCCCTGTTCACTGACTGCCGGGGATGGTCCAAACCATGGAGATCCATGTCTCCCCTGAAATGGTGTCTTGGCACGATGTTAGACCATAGCAACAGCTTTACGGCCAAATTATGTAAAAAGGGCCAGGTCACTGCACCTCGACATTTTAAAAGGTCATTGATCCGTGTGAGATCATTGCCGCTGAGGTGCAGAATAATAACATCAGGCGGTCCAGCATCCCCGATGGACATCAGGAATGGCAACAGTTCCCGCCCTGTTATGCCGCTCATACCATACCACCACATACGTGCGGATACATGCAGCCCGAGCAGGGGTCCACACTCTGTCGCCGCAGCATATACTGCCGCCCAGTGTACATAGCTGCGGCCCTCCAGCCCCACTGCCACCGGTGTGCGTAGACACACAGGATCGGTAAAAAAGGAGAAGGAGTTAAGGACATAACTAGGTACTCATACAGTGAGGGGACGTACATTTAAAGAAAATATCACACACCCCCACGCGCCCACATATATCCGCCTCCGAGTACCCAAAAGCTGCCGCAGTCAATGCGACGCCTATCCTGAATGAATGGGTGCCATAACGGGCCCCACACTGTGAAGCGCGGTACCGGTCACCGTCCAGAACTTAAATTTGGTAAGGGGAGACCCATCCTGGTGGCAGAAAAACAGGCCAGGGCGCGCAGCAGGCACTGCCAATTGCATGTAGGGCACCAACCAGAACGATGTCAGCATATGTACGTCATCGCAGTATACACCACTGCCCATTCCATGCTGATCGGCCTTCAAGGGATGAATCCCCAACTGAGCCCACTCTTGGTAGATATAGGCATCTTCGAGTTCCAGTGCCCTACAAAACACGTCCCCTTTTGACCATGGGACCAGCTCACTGAGTCGTCGAGCTCCAGAAAAAAAGCTACAGTGGTAGCTGCATGAAAAGAGACTCCTCCTACCTACTACAACATCATCTATGCCAACCTCGTGCAAGGTG
Source organism: Bradypodion ventrale (assembly GCA_035047345.1). Lineage (NCBI taxonomy): Eukaryota > Metazoa > Chordata > Lepidosauria > Squamata > Chamaeleonidae > Bradypodion > Bradypodion ventrale. Next base: position 105,952,295 of record JAWDJE010000002.1, on the reverse strand, counting down.
GGTCAGAATATCTGTGAGAATAGGGCGACATGTGTCCGGGCGGCGGCCACGTACACGTGTCCACCCTTCGAATACATGGCGTATGCAGAAGACCCTCGGATAGTCAGGAAAGCCCCGGGCCCTGCCCATGAATATCAAGGCTTAAAGCCTGGTGGCTATGGTGCGTGAAGCTAACCCCAGATCATAAGGGCGGAGAAGACATGAGAAAACCCAGTCGACCAATGTCGGCCACATTTTGGGCAATTGCCTTTTGCCCACAAAAGGCTCTAAAGTGAAGGAGTGGATGCTGATGCGCCGTGCACATGCGAGTTGCCAAGACATGCCACTCGCCCGGTTCCCGTCTCCTTGCCAAATGACCATGTCTCAGCCAGGAGTGTAAGGGGTAGTTCCCAAGCATCTGAATCCCAGTCACGGAACCAGGAGATCTGCAGGCGGGATAAAGCATCAGCAATATCGTTATACATGCCTGGCACATGTTTAGCCCTAAGGAGTGCCTTAAAGCGCACGGACCCAAGAACAATAGGCGAGCTGAGGCCATGACTTCGGGGGATTTAGACGATTTGGGCCTTGACAATGTGCACCACCGCAGCATTGCCATACCAAAAGCGAGGCACAGAATTTGGCCACCCGTCCCCCCAGAGCATAAGAGATACCCAGAATTGAGAAAATTATTAGAAACGTAAGATCGCATAAGCGATCCATGCCCTCCCATCCCTGGGGCCAATGACCATAGGCACTGTCCTTAATTAAATCCCCCCACCCCAGGGAGCCGGAGGCATCCGACTGTACCCAGAACTGGTGGTGACCAGAAGCTCAGACCTCCCAAGGAAACAGCAGGGAAGTCCTGCGGGAATGTGAGCCAAACCAACAGGTGCACTCGTAAACCCCTAATCAGCCGTACCCTGCGGTGTCATTTAGCGAGACCCGCCATAGCGTGACCCAGACACTAGGCGAAAGCACTGCCTGGTATTACCACTCTGCAGGGGAAATTGATGCGGCCATGCATCACCTGTGACTCTCACAGAGGCACCTTCCACTTGGCAACATTGCCACATTGCAGCCAGGGCCGCTCCCCTTGACCGACAGTTTGGTCACCTGGCCCTCTTGGACGTTATTCAAAAGTGAGGTGCCTCGACTTGTTGACAGGTGAACCCCATCTCAAGAATACAGGCTAAATTCCTGTAACCCTATCCCCAGACTACAAATGGCTGTTCACGAGCCATTCCAGGGAAGGAACCAGGCAACAGCCCTGTTCACTGACCGTCGGGCACGGTCCGATCGCCGGGTCAAAGTCTCGCCTATGATATTGCACCGGCATGATGTATGACCATAGCAATCGTGTAGATGGCCATAAATGGCAAAGAAACGCCAGATCACTGCACTTGGAAGTCTTTAAGTCCGGGCCAGCAAATCTGTGCAAGATCACCACCACCGAGGTGCAGAATTAAAACATGTGGTGGCCCAGCATCCCCAATGGACATCAGGAATGTCAACAGTTTCCGCCACCTCTATGCCGTGCACACCATACCACTGTATATGTGCGGTTACGCGTAGCCCGAGATGGGGTCCCCATTCTGACGAAGCAGCATACTGCGCCGCTCCAGTGCACAGAGTCGTGGTCCACGAGCCACACTACTACCAGTGTGCGGGAACACACAGGGTCTGTAAATTAGAGGGCAAACAAGGCACTCATTCAGTGAAGGGACGAACAGACAGAGAGAATTGGGCGAATCCACACCAGCCTATGCAACATATGTCAGGGCCCAGGTACCCAAACGTAGCCGCAGCTGATGCGGTGCCCAACCGGAAGGAATGGGTACCAATTCTAGTTCAGTCAGTGTAGACCCGGCTTGGTAGCAGATGACAGGCCAGGCGTGCATCACGTGCTGCCACAAACACCTGTGGGGGAGGAACCGGACATATGGCAGCGCCAGGCTAGTACCCTCTTCCGGCTAATTGGCCCTTGAGAAGTGAAGCCTCACCAGAGCCCACTCCTGATCAAGCAACCCATAATCTGGGGCCAGTTCCCTGCAAAAACCTGTCCCCCGTTGAAGATGGTAGCAGCTAACTCAATCTGAGAGCTCCAGATCGAGGCACAAAGATGGTTGCCCAAAAGTGGACTCTGCGCACGGGGCATAAGCATTGCCACGTAAGAGTCACATATAATAACTACAAGTGCTAGCAGGCCTCATCGCTGGCATCTCAGGGTGAAGGGCCGCCCTAACCCTAATTTCCTGACCTAGGCTAACCACGACGGGCCAGGGAAAACAACCACAGCCTGGCAATCATTGTCCAAGCACTGGACCATTGGAATGGCCAAATCAGGATGGGCCCACATATATCCTGCCATGAACGCCCAAGAGGCAGGTAACCAATTGGCCCCATAGGGAGGCAGGTTGCGGCGACGGGGCAACTCCTTGACCCTGTCATCCTGCCCCTAATGCCCTAACCAGTGTGTTAGGGCATTAGGGGCAGGATGACAGGGTCAAGGAGATACTCACTCGGTGCACCCCCACGAGCTGCCCCCACTGGGGGTTCTGGCCTGCGGTGAGCGTCGGAGTTCGCGATGTCCATCCAACTCTGTGTTCCCATGGGTCCAGGCCGGATGGGGAGCCGCGAGGCACCAGCCTATGCTGGCCTGATGGCCTCCGGCAGCTCAACCCTGTTGGCGGCCCACTGCACAGCCATGGCCGGCATGTGGGCCGGAACCGCCGAGTTGGCGCGCCCACCATCCAAGGTGGTGGATCAATGACCATTGATGCCTCCATCGCCGAATTGCAGGCAAGGGGCATCCGCAGCATCTGACCCACCAGGATAAGGTGGGCCGGGTGGGCCGGGTGGTAATCCCTGGCCAGAATAGGGCCATGCCCCTTAATCCGGCCCATGAGGGGCCAGAATGACGGCGGGGCGGAAACCCGCACCGTGCCTGAGTGGGCCGCTATGACCTGCCGGGCGGTGAGGCAGCGGGGCAAGACCCCAGTGGAGCAGACCTATGCTGCCCCCCGCCAGAGCCCTCAGCCTGTGCTCATTGGTGGCAGTGTGTCCGACCACCCTGCCACCCACCTGCAGGGGTGCCATCTGAGCCCTCCGGCCCGGTGGCACTCCCAAAAATTGGTGGGGTTGGGCTGAGCCACCCCACCCCAGGCGCGACCAAGGGGCCACCTGAGGGCAATCCGCCCTGCAGTACTCCGGGGTAGAACCGCTGACCTTCCGAGTCAGCCTCTCAGCCACCCGAGCCACTGCAGGGCAAAGTGAGCCTTTGCTAAGAGGCCAGCAAGCGGGAGGAAGCGACGGAGCGAACTTCTCCGCTCTGTCGCTTCTAAAATTGGAGGCTTCTAAAATTGGAGGGTTGGGCTAAGCCACCCCTCCCCAAGTAATTCGCCCTGCAGTGCTCAGGGATAGAACCGCTGACCTTCCGAGCCAGCCTCTCAGCTACCCAAGCCACCGCAGGGGAAAGCGAGCCTCTGGCAAGAGGCAAGCAAGGGAGGAAGCGACGGAGCAAACTTCTCCACTCCGTCGCTTCTAAAATGGCAGCCAGGCTGCCTCATGGCTACCCCTTTTAAAGAGGGTGGCCACGCCACCTAACTAACCCAGATGTCAGAGTCTGGGTGGGTGGGGCACCCGCAAAGAGCGCTGCGGCCATTTTGGCGCCACACTTGCATTTTATACAATTTACCAACAAGGCCCTTAATTCCTACCTCTCCTTTTCTTATTTTAAATACCAACTCTTCAAAATCTGTCCTTTCTCTTGTTAAACTAGTCTCCAAAAATATTTATTGTTCCATTTATTCAATAAAATAACTTGAAACCAGTTCAAATTCATTTGTTCATAAATTCCCAGCCTTTTTTCTTTGTTTTTACATATCTGAATCCAATTCTTCAGCAGAAATACATCATTTTTCAAAAACACATCCCTCACCTTCCTATCCATCTTTAACGGAAAATTCCTCAAATCTTCCATTTCTGTAATTGGGGACACATCTGGAGCTAACTTCGTTTTCAATTTCTTCCATAAATTCAATGTTGTTTTTAACAATCTATTTTTAAATTCAATTTTTGTTGATACTTTGTAAAAAAAACTTGCTTTACCAACATGCTTCACTTCCTTCATCTCCATTTCCTCCCATATAATCTCTTCTTTCATTAAATTTTTTGCCACATTTTTAATTGAAATGCCTTATAATAGGTATCAATACTTGGTATTCCCAATCCACCATCTTTCTGTGCTAAATACCACAACTTTTTTGATATTCTTGGTCTCTTCCCCCCATTACAATAGTCATTCAAAAATTTTTGAAAGTCTTTTATCTCATTATCTTTAAGTTGTATTGGTAAAGCATCTAACAAAAAGTTTAATTTTGGTAATAATTTCATTTTACACAGTGCAATTCTACCAACCCAAGACAGGTTAAGCCTCTTATATTGTTGGATTTTTTCCTTCATTTATTTTTTCTGTTTTTCATAATTTAACTTTATTAAATCCTCAAATTTATTTGATATTTTTATCCCCAAATATTTCAAATTTTCCTTAGCCTGAATATGATATTTTAATTTAATCTCTTCTCTTTTCTCTTTATTCATATTACAAAATATTACTTCCGATTTATCCCAGTTTATTCTCAATCCAGTCATTTCCCCAAATTCTTTAAGATGCCATTGTATTTTCGCTAAGGCTCCTTTTGGATTTTTCATAATTATTAGAGTATTATCTGCATACAAACCAATTTTATTCCCTTCCAATCCTTCAATGTTTTTGTCTTTCCTAATCATGTTCGCCAATATTTCCATTGCCATTATAAATAATATTGGTGAAAGTGGTCAGCCCTGACGTGTTCCAGCCTTAAGATCTACCTCTTCTGTAAAAGCTTCATTTACACTCACTTTAGCAAAACCATGTTGGTATAATTGGTCTATAGTCCTTTTAAATTTCATACCAAACCCATAATTATTAATCATCTCTTTGTAATGAATTGTAATGAATCAAATGCTTTGTATATATCCAAAGATAATAATCCCACCTCCTGTTTAGTTTGAAGTGCTGAATCTATTAGATCTACTACCCTCCTTGTTAAATCTGTCATCTGCCTCCCTTTTAAGAACCCTGCTTGATCCCTGTTTATGTAGTCTGTCATAAAGCTATTCAACCTTTTTGCAATAATGGCTGTAAATATTTTAGCCTCTTGATTTATTAATGAAATTGGTCTACATGCTTCTATTTTCGGTAATCTTTCCTAGGGTTAGCAATCAATACAATTATAGTCCTGTGCCATGAAGTCGGCATCATTAATCCTTCCAAAATAGAATTGAACAGCTTCAAAAGTCTAGGACCTATCATTTCATAAAATTCAGCCAGTAGTCCATCCTCCGCAGCAGATTTCCTTCATTTCAACTTATTTATGTCTTCTTTAATTTCCTTCTTAGTTATCCTTTCCTCCATTTTATTTCTATGTTCCTCTATTAATTTAATATTAGAACCCTTCTCTAAATATTTTTTCAACTTTTCCACATTAACTACTGAGTTAACTACTGAGGGGGATGGTGGAGGACAGAGGCGCCTGGAGAACGATGGTCCATAGGGTCGCAAAGGGTCGGAATCGACTGTGCGACTGAACAACAAAAAATTCTTGATAGAAATCTTTTACAATTTTAAGTTTATCTTTTGTTTTATTGCATCTAATCCCTTCTCTGTTTATTAATGTTCCCATTTCTCTTTTAATCTTTTTCTCTTTTGCTGCCCTAGCCAATAATTTTGAGTTCTTATTACTATATTCAAAATATTCTCTCTTCAAATAAATCAAATCTCATTTCACCTTTTCTATATCTTTCCCAATCAAATCAGCTTTTAGTCTCTGCAACTTTTCATAAATCTTTGTATTCTTGGTCTTAACATGTTCTTTTTGGAGCTGTTCAATTTCCTTTTCCAAATCCTTTTGTTTATTCTTCCACTAGCTAATTTAATACATTCTCCTCTAAATACTGATTTCATGGCATCCTACACTATATTATATTTCACTTCACCCGTATCGTTCCATTGCCAACATTCCTCCCAATTTTTCATTATTAATTCTTTATTTTTAGGGTCTTTAAATAGATTTATATCAAATCTCCAATTATTTCCTCCCTGATTCTGTCCCTCCAAACTTAATTCTAATAACACTTTTGCATGGTCTGATTCCTTAAAAAGACCCATTTCTTCCAAATTTCTAACCATATTTTCCGTAACAAAGATATAATCCAATCTAGAATATGAATTATGAACTTGTGAGAAGTAGGTATAGGATCTTTCTGACCCTTTAAGTTCTCTCCATGCATCTCGCAATCTCAATAATTTAATCCATTTATCAATCAATTGCGTTTTTACCCCAGATCTATATTTAGTCACATTTGTACAATCTATATCAGATCTTATTAAATTAAAATCACCTGCAACAATCATTTTTATTGACCTTTCTCTATCTATTATTTTCTCCAAAAATTTATCTTGGTGTTCATTTGGGGCATACACATTAACCAATGTAATCTCTTCATCTTCAATTGTTCCTTTTACTATCAAGTATCTACCTTCTGGGTCAGAAATACTTTTTGTCATTGTAAAACCCAATCTATTTGAAATCAAAATTGCTACCCCTCGTGCTTTTGATGTACCAAAAGCTTTTTCATAAATTTGTGTCCATCCCAAAAATAGTTTATTTGTGTCTTCCGATTTTTGATGAGTTTCCTGCAGAAAGATTACATCAGGTTTATCCCTTCTAAGGGCCAATTCTAACATTCTTCTCTTTACTTGGCAGCCAGACCCTTTAACATTCCAAGACAATACCTTTACACACTTCATAATTAAATTTGATTAAATTTCGCTAGGTCCTCCACAATTTCCCAAGGTGTGCATTTAACTAAACCTTTAAACCCATCTACCCTACATGTAAACATATATATATATATATATATATATATACAAAAAACCTCCGCCATCTCCCCCATACTCTTTCTTCACGTACTAAAGAAAAGCAGCCCTTGTCTTCCAAAGATGGGGGGGAGACGTGTAAAATGTTCAGACTTTTCATATTCTTCACTCTAACCACTCTTCCCATTTAATAGCTTCGTTTCTCATTTTTCCTCCTCTTCCACCACCCTCAACCCCTTCCCTGTCACTCCAGCTGCTATCCCTCCCACGGCACCCCTTTCTTCTGCTTTATCTTACCCCTTCTCCTCACCTCCCAAGACCTCCAACTCCTCCCTCTGTTCACCTCGTTCTTGAGAACCACTTTGAATCAGACCAATTGCTCTCAAATATTCCATTGCATCCATCTCTGAATTAATTATATTCATTTTCTTAGCATAAAAAAATCTCAGCTGTTGGGGAAACCTCCAATTATATCTAATTTATTGTTCTTTCAAAATCTTAGTAACCGGCTTCATCTTATACTTCCATATTCTCTCATCAATTGCAATGTCATTGTAAATTTCAATATCTTTTCCACCCATCTTTAAAATGCCAGATCCAGCTTGTTTTATAAATTCCATCACTTTCAATTTATCTCCCAAATTTGAAAATTTCACCAACACATTCATTTGCTCCTCTCTCCCTCTCCTTGGTCCAATTCTGTAGACACTTGCAATGTCCGCCATCTCAAAATCTTTTCCAATCTTCAAATTGTTCAGCCAATCTAAAATTCTTACTCCTCCTTCTGTCTGTTCTCCCTCCAGCAACACTTCAACAACACTCACATGACTCCAATTCCTCTTCCAACCTTCTCAACTTTCTTTATCCTTTACCAACTTCCAGCTCAGTACTTTCACATCCACTTCTAGAAGACAATGTAACTATTTTTCATCTCTGCCCTCTGAATCCATAACATTGTGTCTTTTCCGCTCATAACTTTTGCTTCTCTAAACACTTTCCAGCACCGCCATTACTTTCCGTCCACCTCCTTCCCTTCTCGATCCTCTCCTAATGCTTCTTACATCCAGTATCCCACCAACTCAAACCGGTCCAAAACACGACACTCTGACTCACTTCTCCGCCGTCCAACAGGGCTCCACTGCTGATTTAGTAATTTTTTCACTTAATTTCCCACTTTCCCAATCTCTGCATCCCATACCTTTTGGCGTCAGCACCCCCATCCAGCTTCCGCCCATCGGGTTGCACTCACCACCGATCCAGTACTCCGATGCATGATCGATCATATATCACAGTTCAGCAAAACATATTTCGGCAATTCAGAAGATCTTTTTCTTTTCACTTTCTCTCCTTTCCAAGTTTGTTTTAGCTCCTCATTTACCAAATCTTATCTCACTTTCACTTTCTCTGGCTTTGGCATCTCGAGCCAGCTTGGCATTAAAGCCTTCTGCCTTGCTCTTCGGGCCGTCAGCCCACTTGAAAATCAAGACCTCTGATCACCGTCAACTTATTTTTTAAAAAAAGTCCTTTAAAGTCTCGTTTTGAAAAGCATTCCCATTAATCCACCTTTGTTAAAGCGGGAGCAAAGAAAAGTCGGTGTTAAACTATTGCCATCTTGGCCACACCCCAAATGGTGTTTCTTACAAGGGTAAACTTTTTATCAGAAAGTCTTTAATTACTGAAAATTACTATTGTCAGATAACATTACTAGCAGAAGAGATTTATTTAGTCATTTATTTAATGCCTTGCCCCAATTGGTGCAAGCACCACTCTGGTCAGATTACAGCAATGAAATAGACAACCCCCCCAAACAATATAAAACAAAACAGAAAAAAAGACTTAATTAATGAATTTCTTCTTCCTATCCTACAAGGTGAATGGCTTCTACATAAAAGATATTGCATTAAATTGGGAAAAGTCATGGGACAGAAATAGGAGTCATACTGTTATCTTTCCAGAGGCATAAGCTACTCAAAAGGATTGCAGGCATTGGCTCCTAAACTAAAGTAAGAGCTGAAGCCAGTAATATATTCTTAATTAAGCAGATGATATTCTCTTAGTATGTACTCTCATGTATTAGGAAAAATGACTTTCAAAAAATAAATCATTTTCTTCTTATGAAAGAAGTCAAAACAATACAGATCAAGATCAATCAAAATATCCTCCCCCCTAGAGACCATGGTATGCAATGCAAAATAAAGGGTTCACTGTTATCTGTGGGTTCAGGTATCCATAGTAGGTCTTAGAAATATATCCCACAGTTATGGGATGCAACCTGTAATTTCATACACTGATACTGAAAAAAAAAGCATATGAAATGTTAAATTGTTGTGTTTATTGAAAACTGTATATCCTTCCATATAAGACAAAAAATTGTTAATTTAAATAGATTAATTGATTTTCACACCAAGCAACATGATAAAAGAATTTATTATTTCTTTTTCAGATTAGCTAGGATAATCTTCTCTCCTTGCTAATTTAATTTATATTTAGAGACTTCAGCTATCACTATTAAAGAAAAATCCAAATGTAAATTGAATTGCTTAATTACTAGCAAGTAAAACTGAATATTTTTGAGATGACATAGCTCAAGCAGCTTAGAAGCAATTAAAATATTATCTGAAGTTTTAAAACTTGTAAAAAAAACTATAATAACAAGGTAAAAGATTAATATACTGTATCTTAAACAGAGTTTTCAGTCCTCCCCCTCTATTGTTAGAAATAATAATTGACATCAAACGTATTTGATGGTGATTTAGTGATTGCAAATAGTCTTGTATATTACCCTGGAAAAGATTTCTTTTGATGTTTGCGGTGTTTTCTTTTTGAAAATTAGAATTATTTATGAATTAAAGTTAAGAAGTTTATGTATCAACTCTCATTAGAAGAAAACTTATTTAAAGTGTATTGCCAGTTGTAACAAATTCTATTGATATAAATATGACTATTAAATTAAAATTAAATTAAATAAGAACACTTTGGATCTGTTAGAAATGTTGAGAAATAGAGGTGAGCACTATAAATGCAAGGTGAGAGCCTTGTCAGGGCGCGGGGGCTTGAATGGCCTAACTAGGCAGTGTTGCCCATCTCTTGTCAATGATGTTGGGCCAGGACTAAAACTCACCAAAGTTCCCTCTGTCGGGTCCCTTGGGCAAGGTGAAAGCAGAGGGCACACATCATGGTCCGCCTAGCCAGCAGGTGATGTGATATCCAAATGGCTAAAAAAAAAATGCATGCAAATGGACTTGATTTCTCAAGTCCTTTTGCATGTGTGGAATGTCATCATGGAAATGTCTACCAATGCATGGAACTCCTTGCTAAATAATGACTCCAAGGTATTCAAGGAAATATAATTGTTAGTGTTCTCTTGTGTCTATGCCAAGAAATACGGGGGAAACATTAAATCCATCTGTTATATTCTGGAAGAAGGTTTGATATTCAATTAATGTTGCTGAAGGAGAAAGTATTATTTGGATAGTATTGTAGAGGATCCAAATAAGAGGCGGGCTTCTTGGATTTACACAGGATGTGGAGATACTAAGGACCAACACCTTCACCCAAAGAGCACCCAGACAGCAGGATGAGATTTACTACCTAAACTCACTTCATCAGGTGTCTGTGATGCAAGCCAGCAAACACAATGATTCAAGATCAAATCTTAGACTACTGTTGCTTTTCCATTTACTACCTGGCATTTAATGTTAATGTTTTCAATGTGGATGACTCTGACCAAGGGCACAGCAGATCTTTGAACTGAGAGTTAGCTTGTAAGAAAGTTTTTTAAAAAATGAAAAGACCCAAAGATTGTGTAGCACATCTCGACAGAAAATGCCTATATTTGTCTGTATTGAATCAGGCAGGCGAACATAGTGCACCACAGATCTCTGACTAATAATAAGGGGGTAAATACAAGTGCATGAACTGTCTATTATGGAAAAACTTTTCAATTTGCTAGATGTGATAATTACTGATATGTCAAGTGAGAATTACTACAAGACAGCTAGCATTTCTTCAACAATGCTTGAAGTTACAAACATTGCATGCAATCCTTGGAATTTTGCCTTGAAACATTCAGTAAAAATATTTTCTTGCTGCTGTAATGACTTCACTCATCTTTCTAAATAAATATGTGGGCTTTTGTGTGTGTTTCTAAAAACATACATGGTGAGCACTACGGAATAAGACACTGTTAACTCCTGCACTGTTTTCAAGGGCACTCTTAATAACTTTACAATGTAAGGCAACTGACTACAAGGGCCATGTATAAATGGGTACAAATTTGAGTCTTAGAAAATCTAGTGTGAGAGAACACAGTACTGTGGGAACTTTGATCTCAAATATCATAAGACAATTTCCAGAACCTGAAAAAGTTACTCTTTTGGATTGTAACTTCCAGAAATCCTTGGCCAACATGACCAATTGTCGTCTCCCCAAAAGTAACATTGCCTCCTATATATCCTTAAAGATTTATGACTATATTCAGGACAGACTACATGCCATAGAATCAATTAAATTTAGAAAAGTGATAACTCAGTGTCCTGCAATTGTCTCAATGGTTGTATTTTAATTCAGACTAGCATTGGATTTAGGGCACTGTCTTAGGTCATTGTAGCCTTCTTCACAAGCAAAATTGCAAAACTATAGTTAAGCTTAACTATAAGTTAAGTGAGTTAAAAAGGAAATTCAATGATTCGAATTAATGAAGGGGGGGAATATAAAGTAATAAGGTAACACTAGATTAGGATGCTGACATCAAAGAGAAGGTAATTAACAATTCATAAAGTCCAAGATCTCTTCAAACATTAAAGCACTAGCCAGAGTTCAGACTGGCACCCTATTGCAGCCATTCTTCCAGCAAATTCACACACCAGTAGGGCAGAGATAATGTTTCACCATTAGGTAGTCTTTTTGCATTCAGAAATACTCTTTTCTTTATTAACTCACCAAATTTAGATTACTAAACGTTATTAAAATTATTATTATTACACAGTCAGGATTAAGTGTGTGCTTGATTGTGGAAAAATGGTTGTTGTATGGGCTACCAGTAGATACAGTATATACTAAAATATAAGTTGAGTTTTTGAACCACCAAAATGAGATCCAAAAGGGGGACTTGACTTATACTCGGGCCAATGACCCTGAGGGTCCCAAGACTGCACCGGATTGAGATGTGCTGACCAACAACAAGATGGGGGAAGCGGGTGCATCTCAAACCGGTGCAGAGAAATCTCCTTTCTTGCTGCTTCCATTTTGGGATGCTCGTGGCTGCCTCCTCCCCCATCCGGCATGTCTCTCTAGCAATGAGAGACAACAGAACAGGGGAGGCAAAGCACACACGTCCCAAGCCGCTTGGGAGGAAAATATCATTTTCTTGCTCCTGCAGATTTGGGACTCGCATGGCCGCCTCCCCTTGTCCTCCCGGCACGTCTCTCTAGCAATGAGAGACAACAGAATGGGGGAGGTGAGGTGCACACATCCCAAGCTGCTGGGGAAGGGAAAAAAACCCTTTCTTGCTACTGCCAGCTTGGAACACACATGGCCACCTCCCCTTGTCCTCCTGGTGCATCTCTCTAGCAAGAAGAGACAACAGAATGGGGGAGGTGAAGCACGTGTGTCTCAAGCCACTGGGGAGAAAAAAGCCCTTTCTTGCTCCTGCTGGTATGGGATGCACCTGCTTCCCCTGCTCTCGTAGTTAGAGAGATGTGCTGACTGAGAGGAGGGGAAGCAGACACATCCAAAATTGCTATGGAGAAAAATCACTTACTGTGCTGCTCCATGCGGTGACCAAGATTGACAGGGAAAGCCACACTTGCTCGCCGCAAGAGCAAGAAGCTAGGCTAGAGTGGCGCTTCCTGCCTCAGTGCACACTCACTTCCTGCACACCCACTTCCCCTGCAGCACCACCACCGGTTGGGTGGTGCAAATTCAAACATGGAGTAAAAAAATGCACTAACACTACCGTAAACACTCAAAAACATACCCATTTTACTGTATTTTCATGTATTTTAATTATTGTAACTCACTAGCAGCTGCTACATTTTCCACCCCTGACTTATACTCGAGTCAGTATATTTTCCTAGTTTTAGAGGACCAAATTAGGTACTTTGACTTATATTCAGGATGACTTATAGTCACGTATATACAGTAGGTCACACAGTTTGGACACTGTAGAAACCCTCCTCAAGTCATAGCAATTTGCTTTACTACTTGCTTCAGGTTTGGATAGTTTGCTTAATGGAGACCCAGGCATATCATACACCCAAAGATGGAGTAGGTTGGAATGTCTTCTAAGTGAACAAAGGGGATTGGCCTGATTTAGATGCATTATATTTAGATACAGAGTGGTTGGGAGTGGTGAGCTTCTGCCCATTCATATTTTAAATTTGAGAAGATACAAACATAATAAAACACATAAGAAATACAAAAAGGGAAAAACAATATACAGAATACAAACAACATAATTATACCCAATTCTTCATTCAGTGTTACAATACATATAATCATTATTACCAGCCCACTTGGTATCTCTAGCTTTTGATTAACTCATCCCACATCTTGATTTCACAAATTATAACTCAGAGCTCAATTTGGGGTGAATAAATTAAAAAAAAACCAAACATAAAAAATTGACTATTTTATCACCCAGTGATATGCACATTGCCTCCAGGATTATGATTATAATTATTTAATAGTTTAGTTATTCACTTCCAAAAAGTCATTTGATCAGTTGTTGGTGCACAACCTTTCTTGTTTTTTAATGACCAAAGAAGGAAACCAGTTAGAATTTATAAAGAACGAGTGGGAACAAGACCTAGAAGCCAGAATAATTGAATTGGAAAGGAAAGTGAAAAAATATATATGAGGAGTTTGTCTGTAAGAATTAAAGAACACAATTTCAAACTGCTATGGAGGTGGTATCTAACACTGATAAGACTTCAACAGATGAACAAACAGAACTCAAATAAGTGTTGGAGATGAAAAGATGAAATAGGGAATTATACAGTGGTGGGCTCAAATTTTTTTTTACTACCACACTGTGCCCTGCATTGCACCCGGATTAGGACTACTTTATTTCAAAACTTTGATGGGCGCAGCCAGCCAGAATTTCCGCTACCGGTTCTGGCGAACTGGTGCAAACCTGCTGATGCCCACCACTGGACATACTCATATGTGGTGGGAATGTAAGGTGCTAAAGTGTTTTTGGGTGAGGTTGAAAAAGAGGTAAAGGAAATAATTGGTCAAGATCTGAAGTTTGATGCTGGTTTAGCATTGATAGTAGAGGTAGATGCAACTAGCATTGACAAACACAAAAAGGATCTAATAATTACTATGACAACAGCAGCAAGATTATGTATTGCATGAAGCTGGAAATTTTTTCTTTTCTTAAGATAACAGATTGATATAAAGAAATGTGGTCAGTAGCACTAAATGACAATGGGAAATGAATTATAGGAAGAGAATTATGAAAGAAAACAAATTTTATGAAATATGAAATCCATTTTTAACCCATTCCTATTTGTAATAATATTAGAGCTAGCTTCCAGGAGGAGGGGAAGAGCAACAAGGGGAAAATAGACTTTAGGAAAATAACATTTGGCATTGTGGAGGTGTCATTGCTAATATAGAGATTGTAATTCATGTATATTGTAAGTAATAATAATTTCATGTCAGAAATTATCCTGGGTTGAAAGGATTTTTGCTGAAGAAACTTTGCTCAGGGGATGCCTGAATGAGGCTCCTTTCATGTACTCAAGATCTTTTCCCTCCAAAGTGGTCCCTATTTATCTAATTGCAATTTATTAGTTTCGATCTGTTAGATTGGCAGAAGCTGGGACAGAGACAGGTGCTCATTCCATCATGCAATACTCAGGTCTTGAACTGCCAACCTCCCAGCTAGAAAGGCAAGCTTCTAAACCACTGAGCCACCACAGTCTCTTTATTGTATGTAATTCACTATGAGTAGCCATAGTGAAAGGTCACAGGATGACAGGTCATGTAGACATTTTGTCTTTGCCACTGTGACGAGAAGTTATGCATAACAAAACAAGAATATATATCAGATTAGTGGGAATGGCAAAGCCCAGGGGCTGCATGTGATCATTTCTATTATCCTCCTGTCTTCTCTTCCTTCTCCAACATTTAAAACAACAACCCTCACATGAATAACTTCCAGACACTTCCAGTTTTGGTAGAAGGTCTGCGGGATGGAAAATGCCCCCAGACCACCCACTCCAAACTGCTCACTGACTGGAACAAAGTTTAAGGGTAGAGCTTTCATGTACAGTAGAACCCAGCATAACAAAAAAACTCAATTCCACAGAGATCTTCGCTATGCGGTTTTTTCGTTATGCAGGTCCCTATGGGAGATACCCCGCATAACGGGGGAAAAAAGTTCATTAACCGGGGTTCCCATTAAGTGGGTATACCCTGATTACCAAAAACCCTGCATAACGGGGAAAAATTCATTATGCGGGAAATTTCATTAGGCGGGGTAGCACCATTGCATAATGGATGCTTCATTGTGTGAATGTTTTGCTATATGATGCATTCGTTATGTGAGGTACCACTGTATTGTAAAATCAGCTTTTGTTGCAGTACAGAAAAGTCCATAAGCAGTTATTAAAGTTATGAGTTTGGGGTTAGATCAGGATGATCATACAGGATATCTTCAATGATTTTTGACTCTAGGATACAAAGCATCTAATTTAATTGGTAACATTATACTGATGTATTTCAATGGAAGATAGACTGATTAAAGGAGGTATTATTAATCATTGTTCTCCTACAACCAGGGAAGACGAGAGAAAGGGATATGTGCATGTGTGATGAGATGTTTGCTAGTGATTGAAATGTGTCTGAAGTACTAAAATTGCCAAGGACACCAATAAGTCCTCTGCAGGTACTCCTACAATAGCATCAGTTCCCTTAAAAATCTAGTGGGGTATGGGAATCTATACTGCCAATACTGAAAACCCTCATGTTATGCTCATTCCCAATACATGTGTAAATGAATCTCAAATTTCTATGACACCATACCTTTCCAATGACTTTCTCCTATGGAAATGGTACTATAGGTAAAACAATGGAAAACCTCATACTCAGAAATAGAGTGCATAGCTCCAACACCATAAGCCAGAAGGAGAGGCACATTGATGGCAGATCATCTACTTAGGTGAGCTACTACTTGAAATGTTATTACAGTGTTCAGGTCTACTTTAGGAAACTCAGGATCTTCTTTATTCTGTGGGCTGCCCTGGTGAACAATGATATATTTTTAGAAAACCATTTTATCAATTTGTGCCCTATTGGGGTTTACTTTTTTTCATTCATAATTTATAAGCATGAACCCTTCTGGCCAAATTCAAGAGAGGAAGAGGTGAAGACACAATACTCAAATGAAAAGGTTAACCACCATGGGCCAGTTCCAACATAATTTCCCCCACTATGAGGACTTTCATGTCAAAGCTGTATTGTTCTACATATTATCTTCCACAGAACACATTCTGACAAAATTAGCTCATGATTTAAAGTGTTACTATTCAGGATATAATAAACAGTAAATGTTGCATTAACCATAGCAACAATCCAGATTGTAAATGGAATTGTACCAACTTTTCCCCACCGTTCTTGAGGAATTTTGTTTAATGGAGTCTAATATACAACTTTCCTCTCAATATAAAATGTATACTACAGATTTCTTAGTGGAGTACTTAGGCTGGAAAAGCCTTACAGCATTTCCCCATAATAATACAGTAGTGCCTACTTAATTGGTCCCCTGGTAAATATCAAACTGACTTAATGGGGGCTATTGGCAGGAAGAAGATTCAGTGCAATGTATTGCAGTGTCTCTAAACAATGGTTAAATGGCTCAACTAATCTGTTTAAATGGCTCACCTGTTGGTGTCTAAAAGCCCCTTCTAGTAGTTTGATAGTGTGTGATGTTATTTTCTGAAATAAGCTTCACTTTGTGTAGTCTTTTACACAATCTGCACTGCTTGCAGAGTCTGTTTTAATGGGTAAACTAGATACTGCTTTAATATAGATTTTCTCTATATTGTTATTTTTAAAATCATGTTTCAATGCTTTTGCTACTGTGAGCCTTGGATAATCACAACAGCTATTAATGGACACATTTCAGGTTATGGGCATCCTGTTTTCCAATTAAAAAGATTAAGTAATGACCTTCTGTGAGTGCCAACAAGTAGGCCAAGTGGACACACTTAGAAGTGGAAAGACATCATCAAATGATCTTTGAATTACTAGGCTGGAAGTCTATCTTATTCATCTCCCTGGCCACCTCCTACTGTGTGAAATCTTTCCTCCACTAGATTTTCACAAAGTAGTCCACACAAGTCATAATCCTTAGTGTGCCACAAACTAAAAATAAATCTAAGGGCAAAAGTGCTAACTAGAAATATCTTTGGGGAGCTCACGATCATTTTATCAAAACAATGGTACTGGATTCAGATTGGATCAATTTGGATCCAGTACCCATGCATTGACAAGAGAGATACAATCACAATTCTAACTGATACTGATAGCCTTTAAAACTTTATTTGATTTGGAATAATTATATTTGAATAGTTACAATGCTGAGGTTCAGGATACTGCTATACCCATTGCAGACTGCATAGGAACACTGGCCAGAGGTCTCACTATCTGATCTTGAACCACAGTCTGTTTTATCCCTTTATATTCTACTGCGTGTTTAAAAGTGAGACAGCATTTGTGAAAAGCAACTTTCAAATTAGGTAGCCAGCTATATAATCCAAGGTGTATATACAGTATAAAGATATACCTCTTTAAATATCCATCAATACATTATAATAACTTCTATTTCGAGACATATTTAGGACAGGTGCTTTTAACTTTATTGTGAACTAGCTTATTTGCACGACTTCATCCGGGCTGGTTTTTGGGGGTGTTGAATTCCCCTCTCCCCCATACTCCCATTTGCAAGGAGTCCCCTCCAATTCTTAGGTGGGCTACACCCCCAGGCTTGCTACTGGGAGGGGGCGATGCGAGTGTGTCCTTCCTTCCATCTGGCAAGACTGGGGGGGGGGAGAGACTGTGTTCGGGTGGTGCCTCTCTCTCAGCCTGGCTCCCTGGCTTGCATAGGGGGGGTGGGGGCTATGATGCAAGTGCAGCCCCCCACCTACCCCTCGCAAGGCTGGTGCCTGTGTTTGGGGGCTTGGAATGCTGGCTTTCTGGCTTGTCTCTCTCTTACTCTCCATCTCTGTGTCTGTCTGTCTGTCTGTCTTTCTCTCTCTGTCAATCTGTCTGTCTGTCTCTGTTTATGTCAATGTCTCTCTCTGTTTTGGAGGGGGCGTGGGGGAGAAGTGGGCCCCTCTCCCCCAACTCCGCTCCTTCTTCAAGGTCCAGTTTTGGTTGGGGTAGTAGTAATCCGGGCTGGGGCTGGCGTTGTTCCTCATGATGCCCCCGCGACCCTGTTTTTTGGCTCCACATCAGGTGGGGGAAGGCATGGTGGGGCTTTTCCACCCATTGCTGCTTTTTTTGTGAAGGTCCAGGTGGGGTTGGGAGGGCTACTCATGTGGGATGGGGCTTGCGTTTCCCGGCGTGGTGGCCAGGCAATCCTGAACTCCCCTTTTTCACCCAGAGGCCGTGGCAGGTGGGGGAAGGGGCAGCCAGAGGTGGGGGGCATGCCTCCTGGTGGCTGCCTCCTGTGGCATTTCTTGAGGGAGTGATGCGTGTGTGTGCTTGCACTCACCAGCATGTGATTTGGGTGCCAGGGTGTGACATCATTGCCCTGGCGCCACCGTCATTTTCCTCGCTGGTGGGGCTTATGCCCCACCCATGGCTTCTGGACCCCCTTCTTTGACCACTAGGCTGGTGTAGGTAGCTTTGTGGAAACTTTAAGGGGTGTGTGTATGGGTTACTGACGGAGGTTTGTAGTATTTTGGTTTCAAGTATGTGATTTGGCTGTTTGTGTGCTGGGAATGCGTGGAAAGCCTGTGTGAAAGTTTTCGCTTTTAATGGGTATGTGTTTTGTTTATATTATTTGTGATGGGTCTGGTTGTGCTCTGGCGATCTGCTTTCTTGTATGCATGTTGTTTTTCCTTTGTTAAAAGTGTTGTTGCTTTTGGCTGGGTCTGATAGCGCTCTCGCGATCTGCTTTCTTGTGTGCATGCCTTTTTAAAAAAAAGTGTTGTTTTTTTGGCTGGGTCTGGTCGCGCTCTCTTGTGTGCATGGTGTTTTTACTTTTTTTAATAGTGTTTAAAAGTGTTTTGCAGGATCTGATTTCTTGTGTGCATGGTGTTTTTACTTTTTTAACAGTGTTTAAAAGTGTTTTGAAGGATCTGATTTCTTGTGTGCATGCTGTTTTTCCTTTTTAAAAAGTGTTTCAAAGTGTTTTGCGGTTTGGCTGGGGAGACAGACATTCTGTTGTTCAAGCATCTGTGCACTGGTGGCTGGTTGCAGGCTTGTGCGAGGCTGTGGCGTGAGTCTCAGTGCAAGCCATGGTGGAATGGTTGATGGGGGTCTGCGTAGTCATTTGTTGATGTTTTGTGGGTCCTGTGCCCACCTGAGTCCACCAGACCTGGACCTTTGGATGCTCGAATTGGGAAGGTAGGCTGGTGTTTAATGGCAGGACAGTCAGTTGCGGGATATAGGAACGCATTACAGACCCACTAACGTATGTTTCTGCTTTATAGATACAGATAGGTTTATTTACTTCATTGAATACTCTTTAATTGTTATTGGAGGAACAATTTCAGTACTTCATATCAAAGCTTATAAAATATTATTTCTAATAGTTGCTTTTAATGGAGGGGTTTCAGTTGCCTTTGGAAAAAAAGAGATTTAAAACAAGCAAGCAAAACCAAATATAATTATGGTGCTGGAAAAGTATGGATTAGTAGATCTGCCTATTCTAGATTCACTCAATTTCTCATTATTTGACAGTAAATTTCTTTTGGCTCATTTCTGCAAATAGAAACATTTTACTTTCTCAGTTCTTTTTTCTTTCTTTTGCAAATTCAGCAAAAACTCTACTTAATATTTTGTATGCATACTTGTGAGTCATGTGCATAATTGCCAGTATTTTAAAACAGATGT
This sequence comes from Bradypodion ventrale, assembly GCA_035047345.1. Classification (NCBI taxonomy): domain Eukaryota; kingdom Metazoa; phylum Chordata; class Lepidosauria; order Squamata; family Chamaeleonidae; genus Bradypodion; species Bradypodion ventrale. The sequence goes on along the minus strand of JAWDJE010000002.1, from coordinate 105,932,323 downwards.
ATTTTGTGCCCAGTTTTTAAGAATTTTTGTGCACTTTGTCTTAAAAATATACTTTCAGGTCCCATCCAGCTCCATAGTTCTAAGATTTGTATTTTTCCCATTGGTTACAATATTGAATAATTCTGAAATATAAACATGTTAGTTTTGGGAAGTGAAAATGATGTCTGGTCATGTAAAAATTCAGCTCAAACAAATGTATCTTCCTGCAGTCCTGATGTAAAAATTACAACAACCCTTCTTCCAGGGTTGTACAAAGAAAACAAAATGGGAAGAATACATTACTATCTTTGCATTGCATTACACACAACATTCTGAAACTGTTTAATCAGTCTGAAACATGTTGGGCAGTTCAAAATTCCAATGAAGTGATATATTTTATACACGCTGAGACTTTGGTTGCTCTTTCACAATCAGATCCCTCTTGAAGTGTATAGCTTCATGTAACTTGGACTTAGGCAAGGCTTTGATGTAGGGAAAATATCTTCTCAGCTATTTATTCAGATTGCCAATCAGCATGAAGCAAGATGAGATAAGAATAGGGCTGTGCAGAAAAAGAAGTAGGCTACCTGGTTAGAGGGGCCAGTGACAAGGGATTATGAGTCTTGTAATACAAAACATTTTGAGAACATAAGGTTGACTATGCCTGGTATGACAATTACTAAAAGATAGTCTTTAACAATTACTTTAAAAATGGCAGGCTGCCAAAAAAACATGTGTGTATGTGTGTGGGGGAGGGGGGCAGGAATGGATGTATGTATAAAAGACTGGTGACCTGTGGCTGTTACTAATCACAGATTTCTGGGCTGCTACAAGTGCTAAGAGTACCCTGATCTTTAAAGCTTTTTTTAAAAAAATGACTGCCCACTGCAGTTGACTCTGTCTTGTGACTCTGAGGCAGGATGCAAGATGCAAGTCTGCCTGCATGCAAGTTATCACACAATTCTGGACATATTTGCTTGGAAGATGCTGAACTTGAAATTGGAAGGTTGGAAAGTCAGCATTTCGAGACCCGAGTGCTGCGCAACAGAGTCAGCACCCATCATCTGTCCCAGCTCCTGCCAACCAGCAGGTTCAAAACTAGAAATTGAATGAAGATAAAAAGGTAACAGTGTTCCATGCACTTTGGTGTCTGATGATGATGATGATGATGATGATGATGATGATGATAATAATAATAATAATAATAATAATAATAATAATAATAATAATAATAATAATAATAATAATAATAATAATAATAATAATAAGTTTATATCCCGCCCATCTGGGGTCACCCCCACTCTGGGTGGCTAACAACAGCACATTAATAACACATAATAAAAATAAGATAATAAATCACATAATTATTATTTTATTATTTATTTATTTATTTATTGGATTTTTACCACGCTTTACTCAAGGACAAGGCTGACTCAGAGTGACTACAACAATTCAATATATAAACAGTTACAATCAATAAATTACAGTTCAGATAAGAAATATAAGAGCAACAAAATACATAATAATTGAAAGCATTACAAAAACAGGAGGAAACCTCATTTCAGACGCCCCCACAAGGACTGCCAGCAGCAGGACTACCCCATGAAACAGAGTCAAAAAAGTCACCATCCTTGTCTCCTTCTGGCTGATAACAGGCTGGGAGGACGTGGCGGCTCACGGTGGTAGCTTCTTCAGAGCTTACCGTGGCCATGGGGAGCTCCCTTTATCCTACCGGCATTGGTGGGGCCGTGAGGGTGCAGTGGCTCATGGCGATGGCTTCTTCAGAGCTCCCCATGGCCACAGGGAGCTCCCTTTATCCTCCCGGCATTGGCGTGGCTGGGAGGGCATGGCGGCTCGTGGCGGCGGCTTCTTTAGAGCTCCCCATGGCCACAGAGAACTCCTTTTATCCAGCATTGGTGGGGCCAGGAGGTCATGGCAGCACACGGCCACGGCTACTTCAGAGCTCCCCATGGCCACAGGGAGCTCCCTTTATCCTCCCGGCATTTGCAGGGCTGGGAGGACATGGCGGCTCACAGCAGTGGCTTCTTCAGAGCTCCCCATGGCCAGAGGGAGCTCCCTTTATCCTCCCAGCATTGGCAGGGCCAGGAGGGTGTGGCGGCAGCTTCTTCAGAGCTTCCCATGGCCACAGGGAGCTCACTTTATCCTCTTGGCATTGGCGTGGCCGGGAGGGCGTGGCAGCTCATGGCGGCAGCTTCTTCAGAGCAAATATCAAACCTAATTTATGTCAAACCTAATATCAAACCTAAAATACAAATATCAAACCTAATTCACAGAGGGGGGGCCCGACCAAATAAGAAGCCTAACACTAGTCCGGTGACTACCCCTACTCAAATGTCTCCCTAAACAGAAGCACTTTAAGCTGTTTTCTGAATACCAGCAAAGAATTGATCTGATGCAATTCCACCAGAAGGGAGTTCCATAGGGTTGGCAGCACCACCGAAAAGGCTCTTCTCCTGGTTGTAGCCTTCCTTGTCAATTTCGGCATTAGCACAAAGAGCTGGCCCATTTGGGGAGATTGAGTGGTGCAGGAAGATGTTCTAAGAGGGAGACACTCTGCCAAGTAGAGGGGTCCCAAACCGTTTAGGGCTTTGAACCTGATATGGAATGAAACAGGCAACCACTGCAGCCCTGCCAGGGCTGGTGAGATATGTTTGAATTTCCTCACCCTGGTGATTAGCCTAGCTGCTGCCTTTTGCACCCATTGAAGTTTCCATACCAGGGTCAGGGGAAGCCCCATGTAGAGAACATTGCAGTAATCTATGCAAGAGATTACCATCAAGATAGCCAGTGTCATAAGGGACTGCCTGTCCAAGTAGGGATGCAACTGGCCTATTTGATACAGATAGAAAAACAAATGATTTGTGTTTCGAGGGTCAGATGATGATTGAAAATGACCCCCAAGTTGTGTACCTGTTTACTTGGTGAAAATCACATCCCTGCTATCATCAGGTTATGGAATCCAAGTTGGGCAGATGGACCCTCCAACACCAGAACCTCCATCTTACCTGGATTCAGTCACAGCTTGTTAGCTCTAGTCCACTCCAGCACCGTGGCCAGGCAATCATCCAAGCACCGAGGCACATCTACTGCTGATGATGTGAAGGAGAAATAGAGTTTTGTGTCATCCGCATATGAATGACAATGCACCCCAAATCTCTGGATGATCTCTCCCAGCGGCTTCACATATATGTTAAACAGCATAGGGGAGATAATCGAACCCTGTGAAAACCCCATTGGAGCATCCATGGGGCCGACAAACTCTCCTCAAGCTGGACTGTCTGAAGGTGGTCCCCAAGGAAGAAGCAGAACCACTGGACACCCCTTCCAGATTAACTGCGGGAACTATGATATCAAGGTCCCTGCAGATGATCTCCACCTTTGATTTGAAGTAGGTTGTGAATGAATTGCAGGACAGTTGGAATGGTCGAGGGCCAACGGAATGGTTGGCTGTGAGGCTACGAATGATTTTATATAATTCAGCCTGACTGTTGGTAGCTTCCTTTATGTGCATCGCATAGTAGGTCTTCTGGCCTTCGTTACTGGTTTCTGATACAGCGAGGAGGCCCTCCTCACTTGTCCAAGGTTCACATCCAATGGAATCTGTCTCCATCTGCTCTCTAGCCTCCTCCTATGCTGCTTCATCACTTGGAGTTCCCCCATGAACCACAGGGAAAACCAAGCTCTGCTGCGAAGAGGGTGTTCGGAAGCAATCGTATCCACCACCCAGGTGGCTTTGACATACCATCTTGCCACCTGGACTTCAACAAGAGTGCCTGCCACATGACCATGGAAACATCAGCAGACATAGACAGCACTGGCTCTTGAGCTGTAAACAGAGATTTAGAGTTGGACATGTCTAACTTTCAAGCAAGGGAAACATTTACCTTTACCTAAGTATCCCTGTATTCAGATCAATCCCCATTACGTCTGTCAGCATCATGCCTGGCCTGGATGGAAGATTTCTTTGAAGGAGAAGGAGAGGAGGATCAAGGCCTGCCAGAGAAAAAATGAACAAGCCTTCAGCCACAGGAGGAGAACGAAGAGGGATAGGAAGAGGTCAGACTATGTGCCCCAAAAAAGCAGAGCTTGCTTACAATGTTGGAGCAAAGATGCCAACCTAGTAAATACCTGTATTGCATAGGGAGAAGTCCTACAGCTGAAGTGGATGTAGCTGAAGTAGCAAGGGTAATCGGAGTTCATCTGCTAGAAACAATGGTTATGTCTCATGTTTCCTATCAGTTCTGGATGGATCCGCACTCCATCGGATAGCCTTACACGTTTAGCTTGTCTCTACTTGCTGTCTGTTGCTCCCATTAGCGAGTGATTTGGGGCTTATTGAGACTGCGACTACTGCTTCTTCTCCATTGACTGTTTCCCCTTAGCTGTCTGCTACAAAACATAAAAGTAACTTTGAGAGGAGACTACTGGCAAGATGCCTGGAAGAATAATATAGTTGCAGTACAGTTTAAAAATTACAAGGCTGAAGATTCTGTTGGATTAAAAAAAACAACCATTAGCTGGAGTGACTGGGAGTGAATTTCCTGGACTGGGGCAACTGTCTGTCTATCCAGCATTAAACAATCATTCAATCATTCCTTCTAGCCTCTAAATTCAAACAGTGTCCTGCTCTGTGTTCTTCCTATTTTTCATGTCATTTGTTATCAGTTGTTTTGTTGCTGTTGATCTGTCTGTTTGCATGCATGCAATAAAGAAAGCAGCATGCACACACCTGTAATTCCAAGTGCTGTAAGTAATTTCCACCCACTTTCCTTCAAATGCCTCAGAATAAGTTACAGAGACTTTAAGTGCCAGTTAATGTGAAAGGGGTGGACTCTGGGAAATTTGTAGTTATTCTCTTCTGTGGGCCTCTGTATTTTTGCTGTACAGCTAAGGGGAATTATTATTATTATTATTATTATTATTATTATTATTATTATTATTATTATTATTATTATTATTATTATTATTATTATTATTATTATTATTATTATTATTATTATTATTATTATTATTATGCGTGGGAGCCGGCAGATGTGATGGCCCAGTCCCGCTGGCTGATATAGTACCTTCAATTGACCTGTCTTTTTTTATTCTCCCCCCACCACCACCACCTTTTTTAAAAAAACCTTTTAATTCCTGTTTTAATTCATTTTTGGCTTCTTAAGGGGGTAGGGTGAGTATTGTAGGGTTTACTTGTTTTATGATTCTTCTTTAGATAGGGGTTCTAATATTTAGGTTATTAATTTAGGATTTTAAATCTACTTTTCTTTTGTTTCTGTGATACTCTCTGCTTAGCCTAACCATAGCCATTTTTAGTTGGCACCTGACATGAAATGGCATCATCCCTTTTCGCTGGGGAAGTACATTTTGGTTCTTCTTTCCAAGGTCAGTGTCTGGGAAGATATTCTATTTCACAGTCTGAGATGGAACACAGATAAGATAGCCACCTGATATCCTTTGATCTACATAAGAACTTGTCATTTTAAGAAGTCAATTAGCACTTTTCAAGGACACTTTCCCAGACAAAATGATATAAAACCCAGGGTTTTTGCTCTGTTCAGAAGTCGAATTTCGAATCCTGCAGGAACTCTGTCTCTCTTGCCATCTGAGATAGACTCCCCATCGAAACATCTCGTATGTGGTGGTGGGGCACCGCCACATTTAGAAAATAATCCAGAAATGATGGGACTTAGGTTTTGCAGAGATTTCAACATTTAGACTTTATTCCGAGACTATGCTATTTTTCTATTACTTCGCATTTATTGGACTTTATTAATTTCTTCAATAAATCAAAAATTGACATTGATTGTCAAGAGTGCTCATTCCGCTCCGCCTGAAGCGAAGCGGATTGAATGGGGATATTTAACAATAAGGCCTTTTTCCTAAGAGAAGGATTGCAACTTTTGGGTGGTTTCATGGGAGCCGCTGCAAAAGGAGAAATTTTGTTTCATGGCTTGGAATCCAGCTACAGAACAGCAAGCTGCTGCAGAGGTAACAGAATTACTCCCACACACCTTACACAGCTCCAAGGCCGTTATATTCCCCAAAAAGAGATAAGGGTGGTTGATGATCAGGATGAACATGTGGTAATGGCGGAGATACATCACATTATATACAGTAGCACAATGCGTTTGAATCTTGCTGCACGGTAGCTTATTGGCTGCTACCGGCGTGACCAAGTCCCAAGTCACGCCCCTCTTCTGTAGTTGTTTGATCGTGCGGGAGAGTTCCCGCGGCTGCCGGTGATTTGAGGAATGAGAACCATGTGAGTTGAACGCTCGCAGCTGCCCTCTATGGGCAGCTAACTCGCGTTCCTTTAACAGCTGGGTTACAATGTAATTGTGGTCAGGTTACATTCATACATTTCTTAAAGCAACATTGTACATACATAACATCCCTCCCCCCTAGGATGGGACGAAGTCCCTCAACCATTGTGGCTTGCCGCACGTGCGCCTGGGGCGTGCGGCCGCCTGACTTAACACAGGGGAGCCGGAGGCTCCTGGTTCCGCGGAGTCCTGTCCTGCAACGGAAAGGGGGGATTCATTAGTGACTCGGCGTGGACTCTGCGGTAACCTTGCATTGGGGGACGGGAATGGAATGAACAGTTGGGAAGTGAACCCTTGCCTACCGTTTGAGGAGCTTGGGGTCCCCCCCAGTACGAATCTCGGGACCGACGAAGAGGCCCTCGTGGCCTCGCCACCCCCCGATACCTGCCCGGGAGTTCTAGAGACTGTGGTGGGCGGACTCCCCCCTGTTGCCTGTCTTGGGGGTGTCTGTCTCTGGGGAGCTGGGGCTATGGTATATTCTAAAACAAAAGGGCTGGGGGGACTGGAGGTACCAGGGGCTGAACTGAAACCCCTCTTCTCGCTAGGACGGGTGGGGGACCACTCCGCGACACCCCCCTGGTACTGCAACTCATAATCAAATTCATCCTTCTCCTCCAAGGTATCCTCCTCTGCGGCTGAGAACCGAGGATGTGCATTTGTATCCGCGGGTGCCGCCGTGTCTCCCCCTTGGGTAATGCGGGTGGGGGAGGACCCTAACGCTGATTCCCCCTCACAGGTGACTCGCCTTCTGAGCTGGTCGGCATGCCTTCTCCAGAGTAGACCTGAGCTAGTCTCGACCCTGTAGGATACCAGCCCTGTTGCTCAATAATCGTCCCTGGTACCCACGCTGGCCCCGAGGCCGCGTAGTTCCTGCAGTGAACCAGGTCCCCTACCGGAAAACTTTTGGAGCTCTCTCCCCCTATGTTTATATTTCTCCCTTCATCCTCCACCCTGGATGGATCCATCCGGTCAAAAAGTGTTACCGGACGCCTCCTCATGAGGAGTTCGGCTGGGGAAAATCCTGAAGCTAGGGGGGTTGTCCTATAGCAGATGATGAACTGATACAGGTGAAGATTCAACTCACCGGGACCCATGCGCCGCAGTGCGTCTTTCGTAGTGCGCACTTGGCGCTCTACCTGACCGTTTGTGGCAGGGTGAAACGGGGCAGCGGTAATGTGCCTGATGGCGTTTCTCTCGATAAACGTCTTGAACTCTGCAGACGTGAAGGTACTAGCGTTATCGCTAACAAGGACGTCTGGCAGGCCGAAACAGGCAAAAAGCTTGAGCAACTGTTTAATGGTTGCCGCAGAGGAAGTGCTGTTCATGGGGATTACCTCCAACCACTTGGAGTAGGAGTCGACTACCAGCAGAAACATGGACCCGCAGAAGGGGCCAGCGAAGTCGACATGAATCCGGGACCATGGCCCGCGGGCCGTGTCCCATTCCCTATGGGGCAACCGGGACTCCTCGGGCCGAGAGCTCTGGCAGCTCTCACACGTGCCCACTAAACGTTCTATATCTGCGTCTATCTGGGGCCACCAAAAGAAACTCCTGGCCAGAGCCTTGGAGCGCATGATCCCGGGGTGACTGGTATGCAGTAGCTTCAGTACCTTGGCCCTTAGCTTGTCTGGGATAACTACCCGCTGGCCCCAGAGTAAGCAGCCCCTTTCCAGAGAAAGCTCCACTCTGCGCCTGAAAAATGGCTTGAAATGTTCCTCGGGGGGAGTAGTGGGCCACCCTTTCCTAACCCAGGAACTAACTTGGGCCAGCATCTTGTCGGCCGCCGTGGCCTTGGCGAGGTCGGCCGGGACAATGGGGGGTGAGTCGAGGGACTCGATCAGCAGGACTTGGTGGTCCTGCTCTACCTTGCATGTGGGATCCCCTAAACTCGGGAGGGGAGACCGGGACAGTGCGTCCGCATGGGAGATCTCCTTCCCTGGGCGATAGACCAGCTCATACTGGTAGGCGTTGAGGAAGATGGCCCAATGCAGCATCCTGGGGGATAGGATCTGTGGGTGGGTTTGCCGGTAGTGAAGATCCCCAGAAGTGGCTTGTGATCCGTCACTACCGTAAACTCGCGGCCGTATAGGAAATCGTGGAACTTCTTCGTTCCCGCGATTATGGCCAGGGCCTCCCTATCTGTTTGTGCGTAATTGCGCTCGGCCTTCGAGAGGGACCTTGAATAGTACACCACCGGGGCTTCCCTCCCGCTCTCCAACACGTGGCACAGAACCGCCCCCACCCCCACTGGGGACGCATCACAGACTAAAACCACTGGCTTTTTTGGATCGAAGTGGGTCAGTACAGCGTCCGAGGATAGGAGTGACTTAAGCTCCTTGAACGCTTTCTCCTGCCTGTCCCCCCACCGCCAAGCCGCGTCCTTTTTAAGTAACACGTGCAGTGGCTCCGCGACCGATGCCTTCCGAGGCAGGAAGGAATGATAGAAGTTTAGGAGCCCTAGAAATGACTGCAGCTCCGGTTTCGCGGTGGGGCGAGGGGCGTTCCTCACGGCTGCAACCTTGGACTCAGAGGGTTTGATTCCATCCGGGGTTACCTTAAAACCTAGAAACTCAACCTCCCTCGCAAAGAATACGCATTTGTCCCTCCTCAGTTGGAGTCCTGCCCTCTCGAACACTGAGAGGACCCCATCTAGCCTCTTTGCTAACTCTAATTCGCTCCCCGCCGTTATCAACACATCGTCGAAGTATGGGAGAACGCCTGGAAGCCCCTTTAAAAGGGGTTCCACGAGGGACTGGAAAATTCCGGGGGCCGAATTCACGCCAAACTGAAGGCGCGTTACCTTAAACGCCCCCTTGTGCGTCACGATCGTTTGCGCGGCGGCGGCAGCCAGGGTTACAGAGAGCTGCTGATATGCCTACGCCAGATCCAGCTTGGCAAAGCACCTCCCCCCATGTAACGTGGCCAGCAAGTGGCTGACCACGGGCACCGGATATGCATTTGGCCGAATGGCCTTATTGATCGTACATTTATAGTCCGCACAAATCCTGACTTCCCCATTTGATTTAAGGGCTGTAACAATCGGCGTTTCCCACTCCGCCGAATCAACTGGAACCAAAATCCCCTGCCCCACCAATTTGTCCAGTTCCGCCTCAATCTTGTCCTTGAGGGCGAAGGGCACTCTCCTTGGTTTGAGGCAGATGGGCCGGATTCCTGGGTCCAGCTCAAAGGAAACCGGGGGGCCCTTGTATTTCCCGAGCCCCTTCTTGAAAACGTCCGGGTGTGCATTGCACACGTCCCGCATTGGGTCAGTCTCGATGGCGTTAATGCCGGACAGTTCGATTCCCAGGGGAGCAAACCACTGCGTTCCCAAAAGGCAGCACCTCCCCCCTTGAGGACCACAAGGGGCAATTTCTCGGAGTAGTTCTTGAACTTCACCTTGAAGTTCCCCACCCCCAACACTGGGATCCCATTTCCCTGCACGTCCCGTAGGTGTGACTTCATGGCCCGCAGTTTGGGCCGCTTATCTGGGGGAATACGCATAAACTCTTTTTGGGACAGGATGGAATAAGATGACCCCGAGTCTATCTCCATCCTCACTGGGAGCCCCTGCAACAGTACCTCTATGAAAAACCGCCGGTGCTCCAGGCCCATGCGGTTCACGCCTTCCTCGCTGTAGTTGGCTGAGACCTTCCTGGTGCCGGCCGCCTTCCGTTGGTGCGTCTGGGGATGGCTGGAACTGCCCCTGTCCTCGACTCGCCTGCGCCTGCATACTCGGGCGATGTGTCCTTTTCGGCCGCAGTTGTGACACTCAGCGTTTCGGAACGGACACCTCGTGTGGTCGTGGGACGCCCCACAACCGTCGCAGCGGTGGTCCTGCCGCTCTCGGGTCTGTCGCTTCTCTCCTCGTTTCTTGATCCTCTGGACGTCGTTGTCCTCGCTGGAGCAGGGGTCCACCGTCGTGGACGACTCCTCGGATGACGTTGGTGTGCCGGCGGGCGGCTTGGGGGCCCGCCAGGCCGTCTTCGCTGATGTCCGCCGGGCCGCCTGTACTGGTGACTTGGCCCTTTCGGACGTGGCCCCTCGGGACTTGAACACCTTGACCCCGCTCCTGGCCGCCTCGGCCGCTTGGGCCTCCTGCAGTACCTCGTTGAACGTGAGGCGGTGGTCGCGGGTCATCAGCTTCCTCTGGAGCTCCTCGTCCGTCAGGCCACACAACATGCGGTCTCGGAGGGCTTGGTCCAGGTCATCCCACTGGCAGTGCACCGCTGCAAGCCTGAGGGCTGCCGCGTAGGCGGACACGGATTCACCCGGTCACTGGTCTCGCCTGTGGAACGCGACCCGGGCTGGGAAAATGGAAACGGGAGGCTGGAAGTGTTCGCCCAACAATTCCAGGATGCGGTCAATGGGCACCACGTCTACTTTCCGGGGGGCCACCAGGTTCATCAGGATACGCAGCGTGGCCGGCCCCACCTGGGCCAGGAAGTGGGAGCGCATTTTCGCGTCGTCGTCGACGCCCGCGGCTTCCATCGCGTGCCGAAACTGGCACTCGTAGAGCTCCCATTGTTCGGGCTCACTGACATCGAACTGGTACGGCTTGACCTTGGGATTCGCCATCGATCCCATCCTCGTCGCCAATTTAGTGTCTTGCACGGAAGACAAAGAAGGAGTCGCAGTAAGGACTAACACAGGTTTATTGGTTGATGATCAGGATGAACATGTGGTAATGGCGGAGATACATCACATTATATACAGTAGCACAATGCGTTTGAATCTTGCTGCACGGTAGCTCATTGGCTGCTACCGGCGTGACGTCGTCCCAAGTCACGCCCCTCTTCTGTAGTTGTTTGATCGTGCGGGAGAGTTCCCGCGGCTGCTGGTGATTTGAGGAATGAGAACCATGTGAGTTGAACGCTCGCAGCTGCCCTCTATGGGCAGCTAACTTGCGTTCCTTTAACAGCTGGGTTACAATGTAATTGTGGTCAGGTTACATTCATACATTTCTTAAAGCAACATTGTACATACATAACAGTGTTCTTTGCATGGGAATCTGGAGTCCTGTCCCAAGGGGCTTTGCAAGTTTAATTTCTTCTGCGACATTAGTCACAGATTGCCATTTCCCTGCGAACCTGTTAACCAGCTCTGCTGGATCAGCCTTTCTTGGCCCATTTTCAAGACAGCACACTCTTCTCGGCCGCGTGAGCCAAATCACCGGGGCTTCTCGCCTGTGCAGCACCTGTGGGTCTCTCAATCAGAGGTAACCGAGGTTTGTGTTGGACGAGAAAGGCCCCGATAGAATGTACTGTAAATGTCTCCTTGAAGACAAATAAGAACAAAATCACAAATATATCTATCAACTGAGGTAGGAGCTCCAAATCATAAAAGAAAACAGCTCAAAGTATATAGTATGTTGGCAAGATAACATTCCTTGAATATTGGGTCATTCCCAAAGACATAGGATATTCATAGGCATTTCCTTCAAACATGTGCTTTCCAAGAAAGAGAACTGCAATTGGTATATTGTGCTCTCATTTATGTGAGTACAAAGATAGTTTTTAAAAGATATTTGGAATTCTAGAACTTTTGGAGTTTGTTGTTGCTGTTGCTGCTGCTGCTGTTACATTGCACTTCTTGCTGGTTCACATGAAAGGGTGTAATTCTAAAAATTAGTCCTAATAATTAGGATTCAAAACCTAAAAAAACCTGTAAGGTGACATGCTTGCAAACCCCCGATTTTTGAATTTTAGGAAGAAAATTAGCAGGTATTGACAATTGTTTTAAATGGGTAACCATAGACTTTGGAATTAGTCCAGTTGCTGAAATACCAATGTCAATAATTATAGCTATCATTATGATCATCACAATCTCATTTACTTTCATTTGAAGAAAAGTTATTGTGTTATTTTAATTGGCCTTTGACAAAATCCCATTCGTGCAGTTTTTATTTCATTATAGCATATTTCTTCCCATTGCTTTGTACATGCAAAACCTTTTGATCAATGAACATAATTGCTCTCCCTGCTGATTAATCCAATGAGCATTTGGAGAGAAAGACTATCAGGCAATGTGTCAGTGAAAGACAGAACACCATAGTTAAAAAGACACAGCTGTACAGAGCTACTACTTCACATGTGGTACTTCACGTGTGGTCATTGGAATGCCAGGAAAGGTTACCTTTTTGTAATTTCACCATGTTGGCTAAGGGATTTGGAAAACTGTACACTGAAAGATGCAATTTCACCAAGTTCTGTCTCATTTCAGCATGTGAATTAAGAGGCCAGCAGAGATACAGTATGCGGATGATACTATGAGTAAGAAAACAAAACACGAAAAGTAATACATGTCCACAGAATTCATTTTGAAACAGACAAGGGTGGAAACCTACAGATTTTTGTTTCAATGTGTCCAAAGCAGATTAGATTTATTGCACCTCAATTTGTAAGTAAAAACAAAAGGTTGTAAAACCTCTGAAAAAAGCATGATTTCTGATCATACAAACTGCACTTGGTTGGATTTTCATCTGTTTCTTGCGATTCTAGGAGGGCTGTCTATGAAAAGAGTACTTTGTCCATTTAAGCTGTTGATTTTTTTCCCAACTGGAAAAGGGAGGGGAAGAAGTCCATAATGCTCACTGCGAGACACCCCATATGCAATCAGCTACCTTTCCCTTGATTTGCACTGCATTGCCATTTCTCTCTCTCTCACATCAATAATCTCTGAACATCTGGCATGCCTGCTTTACTTACAACAATGAACATGTCCAGGGACTTAGATTATTATTTGTTGCAGCTTTGTTTTTTATTATATACTAAAAAGTATATTAAAATACAATTACAGCCCTAGATTAAACTAGTGAAAGCCAGAAATGCAGAATGAAGGATTATCTCTCATCCTTAACTCTCTCTACTGTGGCCGAATCTTGCTTTCCTGTAGCTGAGAGAATGAAAGGTAAACTGGGAGATGCCCTTCCTTCCAGCCACTACTTTGAGAGATGGAGCTTCTGGACTGAATTAGACATAACATAACAGCCAAATATGAGGTTGGCTCTTCACCCGAATAAGAACCCAGTTTTGAAATTTACATATCGACAGTTCTTCACCCATTGTGGCAAATCAACAAATCAACCAGAAACCAATTCCTCTCCTGTAAAATTGGAGTCCTAGTCATGTTAACATTTACTTGCTAATGGGACAGGGCTTTCTTCCCATGCATCCCCTTGTAGTCTTCTGTGTCACCCAGAATCCTTAGCTCTCCACAGGCTGTTTTGAGAGTACAGTAGAAGGGTTGCAAAATTACATCCTTCCAGTTCCCATCGGTGGAGCAGCCCAACTGGATCCTCACCAAAGTGAGAAGCCAGATCACCTAAAAACACTTCCTGAACAACCAATCCTAATTATAGATGAAGTTATGTTGGTTGTGCTAACAGAAAAACACCCCATCTAGAATAGAAGTAAACAGTAAATGGTTGTAAAAATTATAGATGTCCACTGACTCAGACCTCCTCAACCTGGTACATACTGTACATGAGTAAAGACACACAGAATGGCACTTTTCCTGTCCACTGTCCCTTTGAAAACAAGCTAACTCAATCCTTGTCCTGGATGTGGGTCTCTGGGAAGAAAACCTATTCCTGTGAATGAGAAACACAAATGGCAAGGCCAGATTGTATCAAATGGTTCAGTTCCTGGGAAAGAGGGTGTTAAAGGGAAGTCAATGAGCCAATCAGCTTCATGTATATATGCATACAGCATAAACAGGATACTTCCGTGGTTTTCTCTTAAACACAGAGTTTTAAAAAAATGAAACTGAGGCATAAAAGGCTAAGACAGTAGACATTTAACTGATTAAAGTGTAAAAAACAGTTCCATGAAAAATCACCATAATATGAAATGCAGTCGAATAGGGAGAGAATAGGCAAGTAAGCTTGCCTTGCTAACTGCTTTTTCCCCCGTGAGGGGAAAGCAATCATGCAAAGGGGTGGTTCTTCCTCCACCAGGGGGAGCCCAATATTCCTCTGCTCTGGTATAAGGCACACACCTCGTGAATAAAGATATAGAATGATAATATATGGAAGATTTACATGCCCCTGGGTTTATTTAAAAATACGGGAGATTAGGGGCACTTTATGGGGTTTTCCTTGGCAAAATGGGATACTTGACAGGTATGCTTCCCACCCATCCCTTTGCTATCCAGCACAATAAACTCTCTGCTTATTAGCCACCCAGAGTCATGCTTGCACCTAATTGAAGTAGGATACAAATCTAATATATAAAATTTCCATAAAGTTTATATTGTTGTTTGTTGTTGTTTGTTTGTTGTTTATTGGATTTATACCCCGCTCTACTCGCCACAGGCCGACTCAGAGCGGCTTACAGCAAGTTAAAACAAGAAATATAACAATATAATGATACAGAAAATAAATAGTCAATATGTTTACAATAAATTCCACAATAATAATACAATATCTCAGCACAACATGTCAGAATAATAACAATCAATATATCAAAAGGGCATATCCAACATGAAAATACAATACAATGCAATACAAGTACAGTTCCAATATCACAAAAAGCAAAAAAAAAATACAATATAGAAAACACAGTGCAAACTACAATAGATACAAAATCCAGTAGATACAAAATACAATGAAAAATAACAGAATAACCCATGACTCACTCCCTCTCCCGACGACAAATTCGCAGAAGGAAAATAGCAGCCATGAAAGTCCTGGTGGTGGCAGCACCTGGGACGCCAGCTGGTGGTGGGTTGGCTTGGCGTCCATCCTCACGGGGGCCTCCCCACCCCACCGGGAGAGCCGAAGGTGGTGGCAAAGGCTCAGCCGCCTCGACAGCCTTTTAAAAGTCCCGGGCTGGAGGCGGGGCTTAGGACGCCAGCTGGTGGTGGGTTGGCTCAGCGTCCATCCTCACGGGAGCCTCCCCACCCCACCAGGAGAGCCAAAGGCGGTGGCGAAGGCTCAGCCGCCTCAACAGCCTTTTAAAAGTCCCGGGCTGGAGGTGGGGCTTGGGACGCCAGCTGGTGGTAGGTTGGCTCAGCGTCCATCCTCACGGGGGCCTCCCCGCCCCACCAGGAGAGCCGAAGGTTCTACCTGGCCTTATTTTTGTTCACTAATATCCATCTCTAGACTAAGTTCCCTTGTTCTGTATTCAAGGATTAAAAAAAAAAATAGAAAACTCAGAATATCTTTTCTCATTGTTTGAATTCAATGGTTCAGGTCCTATCCTCTGCATCCCATGTCTTGCCTGCTGCCCATAGTACAGACCAGCTTTCTGGAAGAATCAGTCATGAAGATACAGGATGCAAAATGAATCATCTGCAAATATCATGATTGTCAAACACAAGAAATGCTTTCTTTATAAAGGTTATAATCTATTAGAAGAAAGACAGCTGCTATTTTTAGTTTAAATATGGAGGCAGTGTTTAATACAATCTACAGGCATAAACATGTGTGAACAAGTGGGGGCCGAACAACACTTACTGACGTCGAAAGCATATAATACATTGCAGGCTCCCTCGGTGTCATTACGGCCACCCCAGATGTAGATGGTGTCATCGATGATCACCGCAGAGTGTCCATATCGCATGTAGGGAACTTCCCTCACATGGTCTCTGCTGTTTGTCCATACAGGTGGTAGCTTGGTCCAGCGCAGAGAAACTGTATTAAATACATGAACATCAATCTGTCGCAGAGTTTCATAATCTTCACCAGAACAGTAGCCACCAAAAGAGTAGACTTTGTGCCCAACTGCCACTGCAGCATGTTTTACTCTTCGGGGCCCACCTTCTAAATGCACTGTCCACCGTAACATTCCCTTTTGTGAGTGCTTAGTCCCTCCAAGCTGCGGGCAGAGCCATTACAGTTTTAGAGCTACAGGGCAACCAGCCATGTTTGCCTGTAGCCACAGAATTCTCGTGTCCAGAGCAGCTACCTCAGCAGCATTACCTGCCTGGGCGGGTGGAAGGGGAGAGAAGGTGACGGGGCCGCCCCGCGCGGCCCCCGGGAGGAGGGTCATATTGGCATAAGGGATGTATGCTAGGGGGTTAAAAACCATCTTCTATGGTTCATTACTTTGGAAGTCTGTTACAAGAATATTGCTTTTGTACATTTCTGTATTCTAAGAGCATATTTGTTATGTGACTGAGTGGAGAGTAGTCACAATTTGTGTTGGAGAATTGCGATTAGGATTTTGTGATCTTTTTGCCCATCAAAAATGGTGGGAGGGATATTTAGACTCAAGCAGAATTCTGACCTATAAATGGTGGGTGTTGAATATGGATTCTCTGGGCAAGTTGTAGGAAATATCAGGAGCATTTAGCCTTTATTCACTCCCATCCCAAACAGCTACAGAGGAGAGAAATAAGTAAGTTTATTGTTTGGATATCACAAGTGCCACAAAAATATGTTGCAATAAGCAAAAGCTGTTTAATAAAGAAGAATGTGAATGCTATCATGAAATGATGTGCCATGCAGTTCCTAGAGATTAAAAAGGGTAAACACGAAACCTCTCCATAAAAATATCAGCAGTGATGAAAACAGATTACCAAAGGGCCCCATAGTACCTTATAAATTAAGAAGTGCATTCTGGAATACACTTTTATGGACTACAGTGTTTAAGAAACAAAACAATTTTCAGAGGGGTTTTTGTGCTTCCACGTGTATGAATTTGCTTCAGTAGAATGTGTGTGTAAATTGAGGGACATTCTGTGTTTAAGAAAAAGACATGCCTTTGGGTGAAACTATATGAAAATAAGAACAATTTCTGTGCATTTTTAAAAGAAAAAGTTGGCCTAATTTAGAAGTGAGACAGAATTGACTTTTTCTGAAATAGTCCCACAAAAAATGTTTTATTAATTTTCCCTAAAGGAATGTTTTAAGGTGAGTTTAGTCTCTTTTTTTGGTCATTAGTTTATTATGCGCTGGTAAGTGTAGCTGATAGTGATGAACAGGCTCAGAAGGCCTAAATTTGAATCACAGCTCAGCCATAGAAACTCACTGGGATAGTGGAACTGGCAAAGCCATACCTTAAATATCTCACTTACCTTGAAAGACTTATAAGGGTTGTTAATTCTGACTTGAAGAGACATAACAACAGCAATCAGCAATACCACCACCAGTATTTTAGCAGAGGCGACTCATGGCTCAGGATGGGTGATTGCATCACTATCCCAAATTCCAAAGTTTGTCCCCTTGACTACTTATAAACTACCTACATCATACCTCCAAAAGCAAATCAGGATGAAAAGCTTCCATGTACTGGAAATGTTCAAATTATGAGCCGGGTGTGTGTGTGTCCACTATCCCTCCTTCAATCACATATTTCTCTCAGTTACCCTCTCCCAAAGGGGCTGTTGTTGTTACTCTGTGTGTGTGTGTGTGTGGGTGTCTGTGTGTGTGTTATAATAAATGCCTGGCTGTAACAAGCAATTTTGCCTTCACACTGATGTCTGTACCTCTCTCTCTTTCCCCACTAAAGCTTATAGAGAAAAATTTGATGGTCTGAATGAAAACATGATCCTATTCTTGTTTCGTTATATTCAGTGTAACATGGAGGTAAGGCATACTTGTCAAGTTTCGGGAAATTTCTGTCAAACCCCTGTATTTTACACTCTTTCCCACCGTCATCCTGTATTAGCTAGACTGCAATTAAACTGGAGTTAGACTAGAGGCCAGCACATGATGAGCATAGCTGTCCAATTTCCTGTTTTGGCCGGGAAATTTCCCTTATTTGACAGAAATTTCCTGAAACTTGACAGGTATGAGGTAAGGGAACAGGTGACATTTTATTGAGGTTTCTGACAACTCCATGTGATATCCTGACCCAGCATTTTTGGAGGGATACACCAACAATGGAAATAGATAATTTAATACTTCTTTCCCCTGCCACCAATTAAATTGATAGTACAGTATTCATGACAGATTTGATGTAAGTGTTGTAAGCTTTACCTCTTTTAATGAATCTGTGGCAACTTCATCAAGCTGAACACATCAGGAACTTCTGCCCAATGCTGGAGACGTCTCCATTTCCATTATTTCATGGGAAAGACTTCCTTCTCTATGACTTATAAACCTTCTCTGAGGGTGTATGGTTATCATAACTTAATAACACCCTTTGGGGATTAAAAACACTTATCTCTGGATTATGACTTGCAATACCCCAGGGGGGTGATTATCTCAGGAAACTCACCACTCTCTGTCATGCCTAATTGCTTAATTAATCTACCTGCAAGTTCATGTTGTTGTACAGAAGCTCAGATTATGCCAGAACCTCTGTTAAGAATCTGAGTTTTGAGTGGTTTTTAAAAATAGTGATAATATATGCTATCGGCTGATTCACCATGCAGAATAGCTGTACCGGGAAGTGAATTTTGCAACTCAAGCTGCAACTACTGTTCTCTCGACATCTGATGGAGTAAAAGAGGAAGCACAGAAGAAGAATTTTGCAACTCAAGCTGCAACTACTGTTCCCTCGACATCCGATGGAGTAAAAGAGGAAGCACAGAAGAAGAAGAAGCTGCCACTATACAGGCAAGTGGAATAGGAGCGATTTGATTTTTAGCATATATTATGGATGAATTAATAGTCAATGATCACACAAGGGTTCACGTGTGATGTGATGTGTTTTGCATTTCAGTCCATAGCTCCCCCTTCTTTCCTTCCTCCTTCAAGTCAATCCTTTGCCAAGCCACTTGGTTTTGAAATGGCTGTCTTCATCATCGTTGTTTTTGTTGTTGTAGACTGCTATTCGTATATGAGCATACATTTTACTGCTGGAAATCATATTCACAGTTGAAGGGAAAATGCCATTGGCGTGAATCTGTTTAAGGTGGATCTCAGCTTGCCATGATGTGACCCACACACTATGATCATGGAGCCAATTCATATGGCATGTATGAAATGAAATATGCAGGATTTAACACTGGGACTGCAATGGACTGCTGTGGCCTTGAGGATACTGACAAGGTGCTCCTTCACAGTCAGCCCATCTGGCATGGCCTCTTCCACCTTCATAACCATTGGGAATGAGAATAGTGAAGTGGTTACTCCTCCACTCATTTTGCCGTTGGGTGCAATATGATGGCTTCCAGTGGCATTTCCTCCACTGAGGGGGACCATCACCCCACCTAAAGGGGCTCATCCACCAGTAGCCATTGGCCCCTTTAGGGAGTCAGATAATTTACCATCACCAAACACTTGGCATTGAGATGCTGGCTGTACAGTCTACTCCATTACCATAACGGGATGGCCAGCCAAACAGTAGAAAGGGCTGTACAATGTTCTGGAAAATATGGTAGCATTCTTCTTCACATGTAGAGAAATATTACATACTGCAGGAATGCCTTCAATTTTGTCTTGGTTGTTTCTGGTTTCCCCCCATTGAAATAAAATTCTCATCTGCAGGTGATAGAATGCTAAACTAGCATATAAATACTATGCTAGTAATCTTCAGTATAAATAAATAAATCATGTATTAAATAAGGACACGTTCAATATACACTTCAAGGAAGAAGTAGCAAGTTACCTTTGAGGTAGGTCAGTAGATAGAGGCTGTCAAAATAATGTCACACAGCACAATACATTGACTACTGCTTTTGAGCAATAAAGAGATAAATAAGCAGTGCTACTTTTCAAAGTGGTAGCAAAACAAATCTAAATTAAAAACAAACAGAAAAAAGAAGACAATGCAAGCGCGGCGCCAAAATGGCCGCCGCGCTCTTTGCGGCCCCCCCCCCCCACAGGACAAAGAATCTGGGTAGTTAGGGGCGTGGCCAGCTCTCTTATAAAAGGGGTGGCCACGAGGCAGCCAAGCTGCCATTTTACCTCAGCGACGGAGCGGAGAAGTCTTTTCCCCTGTGTCTCCGTCGCTCCTTAGCTTACCGGGAAGCCTTTTGGTAGCGGTTTTTCCTTTTCGGCTTTCCTTTGCTCTAGTAGAGATGCCTTCGAAGAAGAAGGCAGCTTCGAGTGCGGCTCGCGCTGTTAGGAGGCGCAACCCAGGTCGGAGGACGGCCGTGCCGCCTCCTCAGCAGCCGCCCTTGCAGGCCCCGGCCGGGGCTCGCGAAATGGGGTCTATTGCCCCTTGGCCCGGAGTGGGCGAACAGAATGCGGGTGCGGAAGGGATTCTGGCCCGCGGCCCGCGAGCGGTGGACACCGCTCCTGCACCTGCCCACCCTGTTGGGCCTGTTGCTCTTGGGTCGCAGCCTCCCCCTGGGCCCTCTAGCCTTGGGGGGTGGTGCGGCCCCCTGCCTTGGCAGGTTACTCCACCGACCCTGCCGGGCTCCGGTGCTGGCCAATGGCCATATTCGGGTCCTGGGGTACAGGGACCTGTACCCATGCCTGGTCCGGGCGGGCCGGCCGGCCCTTGGCCCCAGGTTGACGTGGCAACCTTACTGGCCCGTATTGCGGCCCTGGAAGCGTCGTTGGCTCGGGCCAGTCAGGCGGGGGCCCCCTTTGGGGTCCCTTTTGCGGCGATGTCAGCAGGAGGACAACAGCCGACGGGGAGGGTTGAGCTGCTGCAGGCGCATGGCGCGGTTTCCGCCACTGCCTCGCAGCTCCCCAGTCAGCAGCCAGGTGCGGGTCAGGCCCCGGTGATGAGCTCTACGTCGGTCGTGAGCTCCGACGCCCCCAGTGGGCCGGAACCCCCGGTGGGGGCGGCCCGCGGGGGTGCAGCATGTGAGTATACGGTGCAAGCAAGTACATCCACACACATTCCCAATATGGGGGGGGCTTTTCAATGGCCTTGGCCTCGCGCGGGTGGTGCGGGGGCCACGCTGTCGGCACCCCACCCGGCGACGACGACTGCCACCCTGGGCACTGGGGTGGGTACTTCTTCTTACACTGTTGGGAATGTCCTGGGGGTGGCTGGGCTAGCTCAGGCCCCTTTTCCTATGCCTGCGGTGCCTTTTTCGGCTTTGCCGACGGCTGGGTATTCCTTGCCACTGGGTGATCACTTGGCACAGACTACCAGAGAAAAGATATGGCGGGGGGAGTATGTAGATATCTTCTCACTCCTGAACAGAGAGCCCACCAAGGAGGAAAGGGAGGGACAGGATGAGAAGGACAAGGAACAGGCACGTCGCCGTAAGCCGCCACGTACCTGGGCCAACTGGCTCCCTGCTTATTTAATATACATGGCGGTGTACTTGAGGGCGCGGCCGGATTTGGCTATTCCCATGGTCCAATATTTGGACAACATATACAGGGCGATGGTTGATTTCCCAGGCCCCTCGTGGTTAGCCTATGACGAGGAATTCCGTATGAGGATTCCCCTTCACCCCGAGATGAGATGGGACGAGCCGTGCCAGAGGCTTTGGCTGTGGTACATGACGCCCACACGCCCCGCCCCGGGGGACAGATACCATTGTGGACATGCGGTCCAGCGAGCGGCTCCGGCGCAGGTTACCCGCCAAGCGGCGGGGCAGGGGGTCCCAGCCCGCCTGCTGTGCTGGACTTTCTCGTCCAATGGTTCCTGTAATAGGAAGAATTGCAAGTACAGGCATGAGTGTCCCACGTGTTCGGGCCCCCACGCAGCCTCCGCCTGTCCCAGGCCTGGAGGGACACGGGGCAGAGGGAGGGGCGGACAGTGGGCTGGCAAGACTGCCACGGATGGAGCTGGTTCTCCAAAAGGCCCCCTCCCCAATTAATGTGGACATGCTGGAGTGTTGGCTCGCATCGTACCCGAAGGGGGAGGATGGGGAGTATCTCCTTCAGGGTTTTAAGCAGGGATTCCGTATCCCTTTCATGGGTGATAGGTCCCCTCAGGATGCCCCCAACCTTTTATCCCTCAGAGGTAGGGAGGACGTGGCTGCGGCCAGCATTAAAAAGGAGTTAGATGCGGGCAGGGTCGCTGGACCTTTCCCTGCACCCCCGTTTCCCAATCTTAAGGTGTCGCCACTGGGCTTGGTCCCCAAAAAGTCCTTAGGCGAGTTTCGCCTTATCCATCATTTGTCCTACCCAGCCGGCCGATCGGTCAATGATGCTATCCCTGATGACCTTTGTTCAGTCAGGTATACATCATTTGACCATGCGCTGCGTATGGTGCGCTCGTGTGGCCCGGGTGCCCTGCTGGCCAAGTGCGACATTAAGTCGGCTTTTCGCCTCTTGCCAGTGCACCCGGGCGACTTTGAGTTGCTGGGTTTCAAATTTAAGGGTGAATATTATTTTGATAAGGCCATGCCTTTTGGCTGCTCCATATCATGTTCGGCCTTCGAGCGTTTTAGTACCTTCCTAGAGTGGGCTTTCGTCCGCAGGTCAGGGTCCCGGTCTGTAGCCCATTACCTGGATGACTTTTTATTCGGGGGTGAACGGGGCTGGGACACGTGCACACGTCTCCTCAACACATTTCAGACGCTAATGGAGGAACTCGGTGTCCCTTTAGCGCCCGAAAAGACCGAGGGCCCATCTAACAAGCTAGTATTCCTGGGGGTGGAGATTGACACAGTAGCGCAGGCTTCTAGGTTACCGGGCGATAAGGTGTCCAGGATAGTGGCCCTTATCTCGGATTTGCTGGCCAAGCGGAAGGCATCACTGAGGGAACTGCAGGTGCTGCATGGTCACCTCAATTTCGCTTGCAGGGTGGTCGCACCGGGCAGGGCTTTTGCCCGGCGCTTATGCGACGCCATGGCAGGGTTATCCAGGCCCCACCATAGAGTCAGGCTCACCCGGGGTATCAGGGCAGACATGTTTGTCTGGTTGCAATTCCTGAGGGAGTTCAATGGGGTCTCATTTTGGAGGTCTGACCTCCTGGCATCCCCCAATTTTCAGATCCAGTCTGATGCCTCAGGATCCCTGGGTTATGGGATGTACTTCAATGGGAAGTGGGCCTATGGTGGGTGGCCACCGGCCTGGGCAGGCACGGGTCGCCTGCGGGATCTCACATACCTGGAATTTTTCCCTATTCTGGGGGCTTTGATGCTATGGGGCGAGCATTGGGCTAACTCGGTTGTGCATTTCTGGTGTGACAATGCTGCTGTTGTCCACATTGTCAATGCACAGACTTCCAAATCGCCCAGGGTTATGGAACTAGTGCGCCATTTTGTGCTGCGCTGCCTGCGCCTCAACGTCTTGTTCAGGGCTAGGCATGTCCCAGGGATTAATAATGATATTGCTGACGCTTTGTCCCGCCTGCAGATCTCCCGGTTCCGCGCCTTGGCCCCGGATGCGGAGGAATTTCCCTCGCCACTCCCGGACGAGATGTGGACTATTGGCAAGGAGAGGTGAACCGGGCGATTGGCCTGTCACTAGCGCCACGCACGCGTAAGGCGTATCAACAAGCATTCAATTCTTACAGGGCATTTTCTGCTCAATTTCACCTGCCAGAGACCTGGCCTATCCCGGTGGACCATGTTCTGCGGTTCATGGTTCACCTGCATACACAGGGCCTCGCACCTCGCACCATAGCATCCAAGCTCTCGGCATTGGCTTTTATGGCCAAAGTGGGCGGTCATGAGGACAGCACCTCTGACTTCCGTGTGAGACATGTTTTGGAGGGGTGGGTGCGCGAGCGCGGGCGTTGCCCGGACGACCGGCACCCCATTTCCCCAGGGGTTCTTACCCAGTTGGCCCGGGGCTGGCCAGGCCTCTGTTTTGATCATTATGAGGCAGCCCTTTTCCATGCAGCCACAACGGTGGCATTTTTTGGAGCGCTCCGCATCAGCGAACTTGTGATGCTGTCTAAGGCGGATGCAAGTTGTAGGGCACTGGAACTCGAAGATGTCTATGTTGCCAAAGACTGGGCCCAGTTGAGGATACGCTCCTCTAAAACAGATCAGCATGGCGTAGGCAGTGGTGTAAGACTGCTACGGTGTTCTTTGGCAGACATCTGTCCGGTTGGTGCCCTACAGGAGTACCTGGCACTGCGTGGCATGCACCACGGCCCGTTTTTCTGTCACCAAGATGGGTCTCCCCTTACTAAATTTCAGTTTTGGAAGGTGACAGGCAGAGCCCTCACCAGGGTGGGCCTACCAGGTGCCCGTTATGGCACACATTCATTCCGTATTGGTGCAGCCTCTACAG
The DNA here is from genome assembly GCA_035047345.1 of Bradypodion ventrale. Classification (NCBI taxonomy): domain Eukaryota; kingdom Metazoa; phylum Chordata; class Lepidosauria; order Squamata; family Chamaeleonidae; genus Bradypodion; species Bradypodion ventrale. Next base: position 105,908,011 of record JAWDJE010000002.1, on the reverse strand, counting down.
CAGCTGCTTTTGGGTACTCTGGGGCTGACATACGCAGCATGGGGAGGTGGGGCTCGCAATGTTTTCAGTTTTATGTGCGCCCACTCCCGCCATGAGTACCAATCCAGTCACCTTACCGCCTTTTTTCTCAATTTTCTTACAGACCCTGGGTGTTGTATTACACCGGTGACAGTATGGCTGGTGGGTCACAGCTATGTGCACAGGGCAGCGCGTTACGCTGCGGCGACAGAGTGGGGACCCCGACTGGGACTGGGTGAACACGCCAGTCTCACATGGCATGGTAAGCCTGGGATGTTATGGCGGGAGCTGCGGCCTTTCCTTTTTTCTGGCCTGGGTGCTGACCCGCCTGACATTCTCATCATCCACCTGGGGGGCAACGATTTGGGCCAGGTCACCGGCTTATCGCTCAAGCACGCGATTTGCGAGGAACTCGCCTACTTGCATTATGTCTGGCCTGCCACAACCCTGGTTTGGTCGGACATTGTACCGCAACATTCTTATAGAGGGGGCGGTAACCTCCTGGCCCTTGACCGCGCTAGGCGCGCGGTCAATAGGGCGGTGGCGCGGTTTCTTGCCACCAGGGCTTGGGGACGGGTTAGTCATCACCCCGGACTAGGGCATTGAATCAATAAATGTGGCCCGATGCTGTTATCCACTTTCAATGTTGTCTGTGTCCGTTATTGGGGGGGTGCGCCTGCAAAAACATTGTGGTACCTTAAAGACTAACTGCTATATTTTTATGTGAGCTTTTGTGGATCAAATCCACTCTCTCAGCTATAAGAATGGTATTGATTAAGAGTGGGACATGTGGTCTTGATCCATGAAAGCTCTCATTAAATATAATTAGTCTTTAAGTTGCCACTATGTTACTTTTATTCTTTTCAGTTCTTTCAGTTTGCTTGTTAAAAGAATGAACGTCACTTCCATGTACAGGAGCATTTCCATTTTAAAATAAATAATCATAATGGGCTATGGTTGCCTATTGCCAATTTGCACTTGCATAAGGGAAATTTATGAAAATTTGATGCTCACACTCTGGAACACAACCTGCATATTGTTAATGTGCCGCAATTTGCTGCCAACACTTACATGATTTCCCTCAGGCAAATATGTTGACAATAGAATTCTGCTCAATAAGTCAGGTCTATAATAGACATATATAGCTAAATAATTATAGTATGTTGACTCTATAGTTCCATAGCTCTATAGCCAGGTCAGGTCTCTCATGTCAAACATGCAGATATATTTTCCAAATACTTTTCTTTATATTTATACACTTTTTTCTGTATTTCATAATAAGATTCAACCAGAAATCCTTTAGATCTTACCCTTTATTGTTACACAGAGAATTGTGGAAACTTTTTATTGAAAAAGAAAGCTGACAAAATACACATCACCCACATTTAGAAGTGTTTTCAGTATCATTCATTTGCTGACAGATCTTTAAGGCTCATTAACAGAATGTCTAGTGAAGTAACCTAAACTGAAATATGATATAAGACTTGTCGGAATCTCTTAATTTGTCTTTCCTTCTTTTAGAAAACACTTTAGAAGTAGCTGAAGTAGGGAGAAAGACGATATTATTTCAAGTACCATGAACATGTGAATTTGATCAATAACATTACTTGCTACTGACAGGAAGTGACTTAATTCACTGTGGATTTTTAAAACAAAACATAAAATACAGCTGGGCTGGAGCACTGGGAACACAACAAGACTTTGCGAATTGCACAAACACAAAGTTTTAAGGGATGTTGTTGGAGTAGCTTTCTGTCAAGGTGCTATATTAATGATCAAAGTTGACATTGACAGCTTTGAGAAAGAGATAAAGTACTTATACATCTTACAGAAAAAAGATGAGAAGAAAGCAGCCCCTCCTTCCCTCCCTGCCTATCCTTTTCTGCCGAGAGCAATTTCTTTTCCCCTGTTGTTGTACTGGTGAAATAAATTTCAAATGTAAGCCACTCTATTCTTTTTTCTCTCCCTCTATTGCGTTCTGCTTGCCTCTTTTTGCTCATCGTTAGCTGGCACAAAGAACAGCCCCAGCTCTAATGTATGATCAGGTGGAGAGCTTCCAGGATCTTACCCAGTTTGCTACATTTCAAAGTAGGACATTTGACTCCTGAAAATCACCTGCACAAATACCAGCATACTTCTCCCTGTATTTTATTTATTATTTCATTTCATGTTGTATATATACAATAGATCACAGATGAAAGCAGAGACAAGAGTCCTCTAAATTGCCCTGATCTGTTTTATTCTGTTCTGAGCATAGTACATGTGCAAGCTGGGGATGGGATAAAATACAATGTGGATGTATCCATTTCCAGGGAATCCTAAGCAGGTGAAGGCATCTGCTTGGGAATAGCCTGAAGGAAATGGTGAGCCACTGTGTGAGACAGAATGCTGGACTGGATGGGCTGTGGCCTGTTCCAGCAAGGCTGTTCTTATGTTCTTATGTATGAGTTGCTTTCCAGCCGATTGCAGGATGCATGGGTTCATCTAGTCCAGGGGGTCAGCAAACTTGGCTCTCCAGAGGTTCTTGGACTTCAATTCCCTGAAGCCCTGATCAGCAGGTGTACTGATGGGCTTCTGGTAACTGAAGTCCAAGAACACCTGGAGAACCAGGTTTGCTGACCCCATCTCTAGCCACATGGCCACCCTGGAGAAGACCCATCTTGTTCCTTTGGAAATGCAAATGCTGTTGGAAAGAGGGGATCCTGCCCAATGACATTTTGCTCTTCCTTCCTGATATTAAGTAACTTTTTAAAAGCTGCACTACAGTGGCCTGGGTGGGCCAGTGTAAACAGACCATCTGACAAAACAAACAACTTTCACATTGAAAATGGAATCATGTCCCATAGGTATGTTATCTTTGCTGTCACATGGTGGTAAGGAGAAGCCAGGGACCATAGGACTAAAGTGTCAGGATGTCCTGGTAAGCAGGGAGTGAGGACAAGAGGTATTTACATTGCAAAAGACCTTCTCTGGGTAAAATAGAAAACAGCTGGAGCTGGTAGACTGGTATGATCTTGCAAAACTGCTTACATTTTGGGACTCTTCCTGAGGTTAGGGTTGTGTTTCAAAATGTACTGCTAGTTAAATAAATGTACTCTTAGGTATGCACCTGTGTAACCACTATGCCTCTCACCCAAACCTTTTATCATTCTGCCTTCCTCACAGGATCACAGCATGCTAAGTATGGGTTTTTCAGCTGTACAAGTTAATGGCAAGGTTATGAGGTACTGAAAGTCTGAAAACCTTCACAGGTTTCCCATTTAAAGGTAAAGGTAAAGGTCACCCTTGCTTGAAAGCTAGTCGTATCTGACTCTAGGGCTCAGTGCTCATCTCTGTTTCATAGCCAAAGAGCCAGCACTGTCTGCTTCTGCAGTGGCAGGCATTACTCAATATCAGAGTACACAGAACACTGTTTACCTTCCCACCAAAGTGGTCCTTATTTATCTACTTGCAATGTCTTGCTTTCGAACTGCTAGGTTGGCAGGAGCTGGGACAAAGATGGGAGCTCATTCTGTCCTGCAGTATTTGGGTATTGAACTGCTGACCTGCCACCTTCCAGTCAGCATCTTAGCCACAAGTGTAATATATTTGACAATGACTGCCTCAGTTAAGTATTGGTCACAAAAGCTAGGACCCTGTGAGATGATTCACGTGTCTACAAACTATTACATAAAAATGTATTCTATTAGTGGAATGCAGATCTTGAGGTGATTTGTGACCTAGCATTTAATGGATTAATTTATTGATACAATTTGAATTAATTCACTTTATTGATTTAAATTAATCACTGTCATGATAGATGAGTTTAATTAAATAATGTTGAATAGTGCCAAAAAACCTGTTCACCAATGCTTGTGAAGCTATTAAAGGAGCCAGACAGCTTCTGATAGGTTATGAATTGGATTTTGTTAGAGATGGAGAAGAAATTGTTCGTTCTGATAATTTCTGAGATAAAGCAGGTTTCCCATTGAAAATGACAAAACTGGGCCTCACTTAAAGTTTCATTTACACTTCATAATTTAGAAAAGTAGAACGTCAAGTATCAGAAGTACAATCAGGATCCCAGGTTTTTCCCTCTGTGTGTGTGTGTGTGTGTGTGTGTGTGTGTGTGCGTGCGTGCGTGCGTGCGTGCGCATATAGAGATTTGCATGGAGATAATATGAAAAATAATATTTCTGTGAGAAAGCGATTATTTTCATATAAACAGAAGACTCCTGAGAAAGACAGCATTTAAAATTTTGTTTATGAATGATCTATGAGTTTGGAGTATAGAATAGTCTTTATTTCAGTCATAATTGCTAGTCAAGATACTTCCCCCTACAATAGAAATCAAATGAAGCTGCTCAAATCCCATTAGTATTGTGGATTGAAAATGCCACTTGAGACCCACTTGAGCTGAAGATAAATATTTTAAATGGATCCTCCCTTCATCTTTCCATCATAATGAAATCTAACCAGCCGGTTTCCTCTTTGTTTTGATTACTGTAATTTTCATTGAAGTTTCTTACACCCTGTTAGCAGTCAAGCTAAAATTTCTATCAAATGATCTTGCCAGCACCATAAGTGTGATTCAGCTCATTTACAAGTTAATTCCATTGCCTATTGGTAAGGAGAGGACATGAGACCACTCATTCATAGAGTCGCCATAAATTGGAGGTAACTTGACAGCACCGGTAAATTATTAGGATTATGTGACTTGGTTAATCCATTATCTCTGGTTTCCTTTGAAACTATTTCAGAGTCCAATCCAAGGTGCCAGTGCTTATTTTTGAAGCCTAAATGACTGAGAATCAGGTTGCCTGGATGTAGTAATCTACATGGATTCTGACCAACAGAATGACTCAAAATTTGTGGGGGGCTAGCTGGGTACTTCTAGTGGTGGGCATCAAAAAGAATTCCTACCACACTGTGGGCATGGCCATGTGACTGGGTGGGCATGGCCTGTTGGCCATGTGACTGCTCTTCGCTATAGAGCTATGAAAATAGAAGCCTCTTCTATTTTCATCACTCTATAGCGAGCCACTGAGACCATTTCCCCCTTGTCCAATGCTTTTCCAGGACTCCGTTTCACCCCAAAGTGCCTCCCCAGCCACTCCATGTAGCGTTCAGGTGGCATTGGGGGGTGGGCTTCCCTTCCCGTGGCCTGGCCTCGCTGGCCGGGCCGTGGGAACCCCAGCAGCGCTTCAGGCGGCATTGGGGGGAGGGCTTCTCTTCCCACAGCCTGGCCTTGCTGGCTAGGCCACGGGAACCCCAGCGGCCCTTCAGGCCGCTTGTTTGTTTTGTGTGGCTCTGAGGCACTGTGGTTTGGATTTTTATTTTTTGCACGGTGGCCTTCTCAGCGTTCTGCGCGCTCATGGCGCGCAGGACTCTGGGGCTTGTAGTTTTGGGTTTGTGGTTACTGTTTGTTCAGCGGTTTTTTTCTGTGGCTTGATTTTGATTGGCTGCAGCGCGTTTCTGAACATTCCTTTTGCTCGCGCCTCTCAGCCTGATTGGCGGTGGCGCAGCGCAAGGAATGTTGGGACTTGAAGTCCTTTTTCTTTGAGTGCGTTCGTGGATCTTCTGCCCCACTGTCGCATTTCTCAACCCGATAGTTACCTGCGAACCCCGGTCGGGCAAGTGCACGAATGCTCGGTATGGGCTAGTAGGGCCTGGTGCAAGATCCTTTGTCACATTCCAACAGTTAACGCACAGATTTATAGGTATAGATTACATTATCAGCTCCTAATGTGATATTTTATGTATTGTCTATATTGTCTTGTAATCCTTTCTATGTAGCTTTCCTGAAGAAGGAACAGAAAGTTCGGAAAAGTCGAATTAACTAGTATCGACTTTGAAAAGTTTGCAACAGCTGTCTTAAGTCAACAATCTGATTTGGTAAAGTTAGTTAAACTGCAGTGGAATAATTAAACGCATGAAGTGAAGATATAAATATAGCCTTGTCATAGAAGAATTTCATTTTACCCATAGTGGAATTATTTTTGTTGATCTTTGAAATATAGAGATCTTAACAGCCTGAGGCAGAGCAGTTTATAATCACAGATAACCACAGGAAGAATTAGGAATTCTAACGAAGGCCAGCTCCATTAGGAAGAATAGAGAAGAAACAGAGAAAGATTGAAATACACACACGACAGTCGTTTTGAGCTCAACAAAGGAATAATGGCGTCTCTTTATTAAACAGAGTATAAGATACATGAGTCATACACACATCAGCCTATCAGAATCTCAGACCCATATATGGAGGGTGAATCAGCATTTTTCACATTGTCTGCGCATGTACCAAAGCAAGCATCATCTCACGTCACACAGTCCATAGACTCAGAAACACACAGAAAGGCAATACAGGCAGGTTAAGGCAGTTACACGAATTCCCACATGTCCTCTTTCTTTACTTTAATTTTGAGAGAGGGACAGCCAATTATACCCCTGCATGTCAGCATACTCCATAACTACTCCTCCATATTCATCATCGCTGTCCTCCTGGACATTGTACCCCTCCTGACTCCTGGTACCTTGTTCCAGAGGATGATATCTCATCGAGTACAATTGCCGTCTTGCAAAACCAGATATCTCCCTTCTACACAGTGGACATGCATTACACATAGAAATAAGATTAGGAATACAATAAATGCAAAAACATAAAAATATAAGGCAAATAATAGCAATGACCCCATAAAAGAAAACTTGTCTAAGGACAGACAGATCAGGCAACCAAGAAGTCATCCAATCAAAGAGATTAACATCAATGTGTACATTATTAGTAATGCTCTCCTGTAAGTCCTGAAGTTCTTTCTCAATAGTATTATTCAGATCCTGGAATTTCACCTGACACCCCTGGTTCCCGACCAGTTTACAAAATCCTCCGGATTTTGCTAATAGGTAATCTATGGCCAGTCTGTCCTGCATTTGATCTTGATGGAGTTCAGTGATTTCCATTTGAAGATCCTGTATAACCCTCCCTGTGGTGTTGATTGATTTCTCCAGCCTACAGGTGAGTCCCAAAATGAACCTTCTATTCTCCTGGGAAATGACACCAGGGTACGATCCCAAGGTGAGTGCTCCAGTGATAACACTCCCTATAGCTCTCCCCCAGGAGCTACCATTAGAAAGCTGAACATCAATCATTCATCATTGCAACCAAAACCCATCAGCCCGGCAACAGCCCTCCGGCGCCGTGCATCAGCCTGAAGCGGCATTTGCACTTGTATGGGTAAGGTAAAATAACCCAATGCTGCACATTGATATAGTCCTGGGTGGAAATTCGTGGCAACTCCATTAAAAAAGAACCATATGTTGGGATCCTTAATTTGCCAACCATTGCAAATTGAACCACTAGCTATAGCAGAATAATGAGGAGTAAACATAGGAAATACATCATATATATCTTCAATAGTAGTGTTAAACAAGGTATAATTAAGCTTATAAGAACTGTTATAACTACCCCATAACCAAAAATAATCATCACATCCCGTATAATTGCCTATATTCTGCAAAACCCTTTTTGCTCGAGTCCAGTACTTCCATTTACTATTCCAGACCCCAGAACTATGACAGCAGAAACAAAGCCCTTTAGTGTATTTCTTGAATGTCATGCTTCGCCAGCGGGTGTTGTTAAATTGTTCTGGGGGGTTGGAGAAGAGGGTAGACCTGTCAATATGTTGCAAGTGTCCGATAACCAACTCGGGCATGTTGAACAATGCCGGAAGGAAGGCCATTTGAGACACTGCCAGTGGATGCTCATAGTATAACATTGCATTCTTACCATGAACATCAAACATATAGTTAGCATGGCGAAGCCAAAAGTTGGGGTTACCCCCATGAATCATTGTTCTTACAGCTGGAAGCGCAGTAAGAAAGAAAAGAACAAATGTCAGCAAATTTAGTTTACTGGTGAACCACCATCCTGGAGCTGAGTAACCTTCTTTTCTCTCCATGGGCGGATCGCTCGGGCAGGTACCCACACAGGCCCTGAGGTAGTAGAAACAGCTGCGTATCCTCGTCCCCAGGCGATAAGAGGCACAGGACCCTTCCACTCAGGATCCGGTTGTTGCCGATAAACGACCAATGGCTTAGGAAGACACTCCTCGGTCCTGAAATGCAATTTGACTGGAGAGTGTGACCTGTTATGGGGAGCAAGAAGAAAATTAAGAGTATACAGTACTTTAGCAACAGCTGTAGGTATTTCAGCCACAGGAACCCCTCTATCTCCCACTTGCTTGTGTAACAAATTCTTGAATGTCAGGTGGGCTCTTTCAACAATCGCCTGCCCAGTCGAGTTATAGGGTATTCCATGGTTTAACTTAATGTCCCATTGACGGCAAAAGTCCTGAAAGGCAGAAGAAACATATGATGGCGCATTGTCTGTCTTAAGGCTTTTTGGTTTACCCATTACTGCAAAAGAACGAATGCAATGTTGTATAACATGTCTGGATGTTTCCCCCCGTAAGGGTGTAGCCCATATAAATCCAGAGAAGGTATCAACAATCACATGTAACTTAGAAAGTGGAGCCAAAGCAGGTACTTGCGTGACATCCATCTGCCATAGCTGATTGGCTTCTGTTCCTTGAGGATTAACAGCATCAAATGGCAGGAATATAGGAGACTTCATACAGGAAGCACAGGATGACACAATGTCTCTAGCCTGTGACATAGGAATGGAAAATCGTTTATGCAAAACCTTAGCAGATTGATGAAACATTGCATGACTGTCAATGGGGTTGTTAAAGAGAGAAAAAACCTCAGCAGAGTCCCGGAGAGCAGAATCTGCTCGTGCATTGCCCTCAGTCAAATATCCTGGGATCCTCGTGTGAGAGCATATGTGGGCAATGAAGAATGGAACTACGGTTGGAAAGAAAACCTTGAAGCTGTTGGAATAAAGCAAAAAGATCCCTATCCATCGATGGAGACAAATAAGCTTGAGCTAGAGTAAAAATAAGGCGGTAAACATATTGAGTATCCACAATCAGGTTGAAAGGCACATCAGAAAACGTAGAAAAGGCAAGTATGACCGCCGCCAGCTCCAACCGCTGGGCTGATGATTGAGGTCCTGTAAAAACAACTTCCCATTCCCCTGTAGGACCCTGCCATGTAAGGACTCCACGGGAGGGGGAGCCATCCGAGAAAAGAGTAATGGCATGCAAGATGGGTTGCATGGAAAGCGGGGATGACAGAGAGTAAGAAGTGAGATTCAGCAAGGTAAACTGCTTATCTTTGGGGGTGTTAAATTTAACTTGTACCACAAAGTCCGCCATGGCCACCTGAAATGCCTCAGAATGCTGTAGTAAGGTGGTTAGCTGGTACTGTGAAAGAGGAAAACAAACAAAGTCAACGTCATAGCCAGTCAAATGCTTTGCCTTAGTACGGCATTTAAGGAAAAGATCAGCAAGCGCATCAGGCAAGCAATAACAGTTTTTTGAGGGAGTGTGCGCCAAGTGAAGCCATTCCACACTGGCCACCTTCTGAGCGTTGACAGGCACAAACAAAACAGCAGTGGGCAGCCTCGGTGTGGGAAGAAGAGCGCATGCCTGAGGGCACCCGATCCACAGCGATGGTATGTAGCTTTTCGTTGAGGCGGTGAAGAGCTGTACGCATCTCCGTTGTGCAGGGGATGATGTCCGCTGGAGAAGTGTGTCCAGAAAGAGCAGCAAAGAGTGGTGACAGTTCCTCAGTGCTCAGGGCCAAGAAGGGACGAGCCCAATTTATGTTCCCTAGCAATTGTTGCAATTGTACAAGAGTGAACTGCTCTGAAATAGCTATTGTTGGCAACAGCGGTGTTGAAGCTGTAGCTGAAAGCCTATGTCCCAGATATTGGAATGGATACATCCGCTGCACTTTTTCAGGAGCTATTATCAAGCCCGCGTGTAGCAAAATGTCTGCTAGGTCCTGCAGGTGTTTCTCCGTGACTTGTGGACCATGCAAAAAAAAAAGTCATCTGTGTAGTGATAGACTTTAACCTCTGGATGACATTGTCTGAAAGGTTCCAAAGCCATGTTCACAAAATGTTGGCATAGAGTCGGCGAGTTGGCCATACCCATAGGCAAGACACACCATTCAAACCGTTGAGTAGGATGTTCATTATTGTATACTGGCAATGTAAATGCAAATTTTTCTCTATCTTGCAGCGCTAGCAAGATTGTATAAAAACAGTCCTTCAAATCTATGACCATGAGTTGGTGATCTTCAGGAACCATGTTCGGATTAGGGAGCCCAGATTGTAGAGGTCTCATTGGCAATATGTGCTCATTAACTTTTCTCAAATCATGCAACAATCTCCATATTCCAGACTTCTTTTTCACCACAAAAATTGGAGAGTTCCAAGGACTAGTGGTTGTTTGAATATGTCCCAGATTTAATTGCTCCTGTACAAGGGCCTCCGCCGCCTGGAGCTTTTCTCTTGAGAGTGGCCATTGATCTGTCCACACCGGTGGGGTGTTTTTCTATTGCAGTAGAAGTGCATGTAATGGTGCTGCAGGGGAGGCCCGTATCAAAAATTTGTCTGCAAGGTACACCCTGTTTTAGCCATAAGATCCCGGCCCCACAGGGTAATAGGAATGTCCATAATCAGTGGGTGAAGAGAAACTTTTGTTCTCCCTGAGGTCTCAAAGGCGATTGGATGAACACTCTGCTGTGCTGGCTCGTACCCGCCCAACCCAAAAACCTCCCTACAGGGGCGGACGGCCCATCCAGTTGGCCAATCCTTTTTTGCCACCACTGAAATATCAGCTCCTGTATCAATTAGTCCAGACACTGATCATCCACCCATAATCAGTGAGCGGGTCGGTCTATCCTCGGTGATTTGTATCACAGCCATAGCCGCTGTTACAGTCCCCTCCTGGGATGGAGTTACAGGGGGCCCTAGTGGGAGCAGATGAAGATGTCCTACAGGTTGTCCCTTAGGCAGGGTGAGATGTTGCGAGGCTGATGCAGGGATGACAATTTCTCGGTGACCCAGTGCAACTGACCCTGCTGCAATGTGTACAGAAGCGGGCAAGGCATCTGGGCAAGGAAGAACAATGCCCACCATGCCCTGGGGAATAACATCATCAACCAGTGTGGGAAGAGCCTCCACACACCCTGGCACAGTAAAGGTACAGTCCTTAGATAACCTCATGATTAGTCCTTCTTTTAAAGGATGGTTCTTTCTATATCGTGAGATCATTTCTTGGGCAAGTTCCATATCTTCCTCCATCTCTTCCAAAACCTCCTCTATCTCTTCCTCACTGACCTCTGGCAGCTCTATTATTTTGCCTGGGCCTGAGCATGGCCTGCAATCCCATTTCCCTGCTGCTGTGGAGAAGATCCGGAGTCTTTGTGCTGAGCAGCCGAGGGGTTGGCCTTAGGATTTGAGTGGCACTGATTGGCCCAATGGTACCCCTTCTGACAAATGGGGCATTTCCTTGAAGGACGTGCTGCTGGCTTTTGAGAGGAGCGACATTGTGCTTTAAAATGCCCTTCTTTCCCACAACTAAAACAACATTTGTTTTGGGCCTGAGTTGTGGGCAACTGAACTGCAGCCACCAGAAGTTGAGCCTTGTAACTGTGGGTCCCCACATTTTCGCAAACTTTCATCATGTCTGCTATCGTTGTGCCTGGCTGAGCATAAACAACTGTCAGAGCACCCTTGCAATTCTCATTAACATTTTCAAAAGCCAGTTGTTTCATGAGCATTTCCCGTGCCGGGACATTTTCCACTTGGTGGTTGAGGGCAGTCATGAGTCTGTTAATGAATTCAGTGTAATCCTCTTTAGGCCCCTGCCTAATCGCTGCAAACCCAGCAACTGAGCTGTCCCCCTGGGAAGGAATCTTACTCCAGGCACGCATGACTATCTGTGCAATATCTCCCAACTGGGCATCAGTGAGTGCCAACTGCTGTGTGGGGTTGGCAAAATTTCCCTCCCCACATAACATGTCCATCATGAGAGCAGGGCGTGTGTGATGCAACTCCCAAGCCACATCCACTCCTGCAAGCAGAGCATGGCTTCCGCAGGAGGCAGGAGTGCTTTGATCATCTGTTTCCAATCAGCTGGTATCAATTTTTGAGAAGCAATGGCTTCTAACAGAGCTTTTGTGAAAGGTGCATTAACCCCATAGACATGTATGCTGACTTTCAGTTCCTTCAGATATTTGTAATGGAGGGTTTCATATCTATCCGGAATTGCAGGAGCATTTCCAATTGCAGGAGCCCCTCTAATCACTGGGTATACCTCAGCAGGTTCCATATCCAGCACAGCTGCAGTTAAAGCAGTAGAGAACGGTGTTTTTGTAGGGCTAACAGCGCTTGATTGCTGTAAGGCAGGATATAATGTCCCATCTCCATCTCCACCCCACCTCCATCAGGGGCTCATGCTGTTGTTTCCCATATGGTGAGGGGGCAGTAGGGGACAGAGGCTCTCCCTTGGCTGGTGGCAAAAGCTGTGGCAGTGTGACAGCAAGCCTCTGAGACAAAAGAATATTTCTTGGAGTAAGTTTTTGAAGGCAATTTCTAATCATACACCAAGTGAACTGCACTGGAACAGAAATCCCAGCATGTTTCTGCAACTCATTTCCAACCCTGTCCCATGTTTTTAGATCAAGACTGCCCTCTCTCGGAAACCAAGGGGAAACATTTTCTATAGTCTGATGTAATTCCTGCACCTCTGTGGTGTCTGCTCTTTGTCCATTCTTATGCAAAAGATAAGTCAAATCCTTGCAAAACTTCTGTTGCGGTGATGTAAAAACACCTCCCATAACGTAAGCTGTCACTCACCCTGTGGGATCCAAGATAGAGCTTGGATGATGTCAGGCGCCTGAAGACCTTTTTCTCTGGTCAGACCTTACACACTCGGTCGGGGCTGAGAGACAATAAATGAATTATCCTGTCGTTATGAGGTGTTAAAAGCTTGTCTCAGGTGAAAAGCTTTTTCCGCAGTTCAGAGCCTCACACGGGGCACCACTTATAGAGATCTTAACAGCCTGAGGCAGAGCAGTTTATAGCCACAGATAACCACAGGAAAAATTAGGAATTCTAACGAAGGCCAGCTCCATTAGGAAGAATAGAGAAGAAACAGAGAAAGATGAAATACACACACTACAGTCGTTTTGAGCTCAACAAAGGAATAATGGCGTCTCTTTATTAAACAGAGTATAAGATACATGAGTCATACACACATCAGCCTATCAGAATCTCAGACCCATATATGGAGGGTGAATCAGCATTTTTCACATTGTCTGCGCACATACCAAAACAAGCATCATCTCATGTCACACAGTCCATAGACTCAGAAACACACAGAAAGGCAATACAGGCAGGTTAAGGCAGTTAGACAAATTCCCGCATTGAAACATACAAGAACCAGTAAAAGAATTTAAAAACTTATATTTTTAAAAAACGGGACTCTTTAATATTATTCTTCGTCTCAAACGGTTTAATACTCTCCAGGGCTTAGTGGTTAAGACACTGAACTTGATGACTGGATGGTCGGCAGGTCAGTAGTTCAAGACCCAAGTGCTGCATGATGGAGTGAGCTCCTGTCTGAGTCTCAGCTCCTGCTGACCTAGCAAATGGAAAACCTATATAGAGTACCAGTGACAGCTGTCAGTCTTGACAGCTTTAAGAAAGGATTAGACAAGTTCATGGAGGACAAGGGTATCAATGGCTATAATTATGGATACCTAAGGACAACCTCCATGTTGGAGAGATAGGCAGGATATCTCTCAATGCCATTTCCAGGGAATCCTAAGCAGGTGAAAGCATCTGCTTGGGAATACCCTGAAGCAAATGGTGAGCCACTGTGTGAGACAGAATGCTGGACTGGATGGGCTGTGGCCTTTTCCAGCAAGGCTGTTCTTATGTAACTTGTGAACTGCCCAGAGAGTGCAGTAACTGCTATAGGGTGGTATAGAAGTGTGATTCTTCTTACTTGGAGACCAGAAGAAGCACAGCAGTTTCCTTGAGATTTTAACTGGAGCCCAGAGGCCAAGCAGCCTTAGAGACAAAGGTCTTACAACCTCTTCTGTGTGCTGGCTTATGATTGCTAAATATGGCTGTTTCTCCCCACATATTGAAAGTATTCTCTTTAAATACTGAAAGCTGGCTTGGCCTGCTACCACTGAGAGCCATAGACAACAATATACAATTTGCTGGGATTCAGCAGTTACATTTTTTAAAAGTCGGATGTTGCTCTGGGTCCCAAATTAAATTAATAAATGGTTGTACATTGAAGACCTCAATGAGTAGTAGTAATTTCCATCTTTAAAAAGGAATCTTTTGCCTTCTGACATTTCTATTTTTTCTTCAAAATTTGTTTTACTTTTTTTATCTGTTCTCTCTATATTGATTTTGGCGAGTGTATTTTAAAAAATTACTCAATACAAATTCCTTTAAGTGCCTCTTTTGAGAAAAAAGTGTGGGATAATAAATCTAAAAAACAAATAATAATACCAAATGCTTTCTTCTCTGTGTAGAAACCTCACCTGTTGGATATTTCACCTTAATGAACCTTGAAGGATTAAGTTATTAGATAAATTCAAAGCTTTCCATCAAATCTCAGCTCCTTTCCCATTAAAGTAAATATGACTAAATCTGATTCATATTAGTTCCTGTATCATCTCTGTAGAAATTGCCTCTATGGTCAGTGGTTCAGGCAGGAGCTATAACATGTGAAAGCTGTTTATGATATGGATTATGCTTCTCATGTGGAGTGGTTCCATGACACACACATATATATTTCTGATGGCAGCATGAAAACTCTCTATACAAGCAGAGCAAACACTGGAACAAGCAATTCACACACTTTGTGGCCACTATGTGGAGCTACTGCTAAATGGAAGCATCTTTAGCGACTTCTCTGTGGTGGCCCTAATATAAGAACCATGATAGGTAACACATCTTTGCTGGTTTTGTTCTGTCTACAATATACATAAATAGTGATTTTCAATTTGGTCTGTTTTTGTGGAAAAAATACAAGATATGAATATACTTTGGGTATATGGAGAATGTCATATACATGAGTAGATGCATAGGGCAGTTACAATGTTTTTTTAAAAAAGAAAGTCCTAATAATAAAAACTGCTGTCTTTGCTGCCCCCCCCCCTGCCAGAGCTCCTTCCCTGGTCTGGCATTGGCCACGGGGAAGTCGGAGCACCTGGGGCCAGCAGCGCCATTGACTTAAAATACTGCCGCCTTCACTGGTTGAGTCCAAGGCATTCTGAAATTGTAATTGTATTTAGTTATTTTGCTGTATAGTATTTTGAAATTGTAACTATGATATTGTAAGATACTGTACTGTATTTTATTGACCTTCTTGTATTGTATACTTTTATTTATTTCTGTATCGCTTTCTTGGTATTGCCTGTTATTTTATTGTATATTTTGTTGTTATTGCCGCCTTGAGTCACCCATGGGTAGAGAAAGGCGGGGTATAAATAAAGCTTGAATTGAATTGAATAATACACAGATGGGAAAATACATGACACAGCAAAAGTTTCATAGCACTAGAATAATGGGACCTTATTTTCTCTAAATACACAATCTAGGTGGGAAATATCATCAAAAGATATTTTGTGCTCATTTCTCTGGAAACAATGGAAGAAAGACTAAAGATAATGGTTAATGATAACTGTCATGCACTATTCCCATCTTTCAAGAACATATAATCTGAAGGTATGCTGGCCAAGTATTCTGTCTGTACATAAGGGTCAGAAAACAAGATCCTTCCCTCCCTGTGGATCTGAGACTCCCAAGCAAGGCCCTAGTCTATGTCTCAACTCTCCATAGAATACAATTGAAAATGACAGGATAACCTTGACAATGGTTCAGTCCAATTTGCACTACAGCAATTTATTCTTTGCTCCTTTTTTAACCCTTCTCTCTTCCTTTCCCCTCTCTTTTCCCAGAAGAATTTGAAGCTAACAATTGTTGATAGATGATAGCAGACCCCTTTTCTAACAGCCGCATTCTTCATATAGGAACAACACACTTTGTTAATGGAGATTGCAGTGCAAATGGTCCTTTTCCCAGACAATACCAAGGCTGCAGCTTTGAATTGTAATACAGAACTTTGGTACAGCGCAGGCAGAAAACCTCTTTCTTTTTCTTTGAAAATTGTTGTTGTTTTTTAACTGAAAGTTTGTATCCATTAGCTTCCAGGGTTGCAATTAGTGTTTGGGCCAAACAAAGAGTCAATATGATGTCATGTCTAGACAACATGTAAATTAATATGAAAGCAAGTGAGTTACAAACTCTATACTAATACAAATTAATCTGAATTAAGTTTAATCCACTGTTATTAACTGATTAAATGTGGCTGTTGGTAGCTACAGGGTGCTGACTTCCATCTGTGTTTATTAAGGGCACTGCTTAATCATGGATTCTGCATGGGGAAATATTTAAAGCACATGTCATCTTATGCTGCCTTGGTTGACTTGCTGGGAAGAGCTCAACATGCAAATCAGAACAACTCTTTTTAAAAGTGGTAGAATCCCTTTCTAGAGCTTCATAATTACATGTGGGTGGAGTATGTTTTGTTTTTCATCATGTGTTGATTATCGCTGGCTCTCCACACACTTATTGGAAATGCATACATTTAGGGAGAGGAAGCAGACACCTTCTGTTAACAATCAGGAAATAGCCATAGAACATAGGGGGTGCGGGGGAGAGTCCCTAAAATATCCAGGTCTGTTGTTCTCATCATTATGCAATGTATAGATCACCTGTTGCCAGGGATGAGGATGTATGTGTCTGACACTGACCTCGCTAGGCTGAAGCTGTTTACATTTCAGAGCAGGTTCCTCACCTAATGTAAACATGAGGTGGGCAGATTTGTCTACTGAAATTAGGAAAATGTCAGTAGAAGCTGTCAGAGGAAGGCTCTGAGTTAAATGTATTCAGTGGGGAAACTTCTTTTAAACATAAGGCTTTGGGAGTGACAATAATAATAATGCTACTAAAAATATCACCTACTTGCATCCAAGGATTGTTATAAATCTATGTACATTATCTATAAGGTACATTATTTGTTAAATCCCCCTCCACATTTCAATCACCCATTGAAATCTCATTGTGAGCAAGTCTGCAGTAAAATCACGGTGTTCATGTTGCTTTGGGTGTCTTATTTATCAATCAGCCAAAACTCCACTCAGATTACTCCTGCTTGGAAAACCACTCTGACAATTGTATGAAATTGTGTTGCCTGCTTTCTTTCTAACTATGGACAGAGAGCTGGCTCATTCAAACACTAACTCTCTCTCTCTCAAAGTTTTGACAAGGTCTTGAAATCTATTATGAATCTATCATATAGGACATATAGCTGGTAATTACAAACTATGTGATATCAAAACCAGAGTCATTGCATTGTATAGACTCTTTTATAGACATCCCACTCATTGCCTTAATAACTGAAGCTGTCACGACAGTGGTCTGTGCCTAGTGTGAAGCCCTAAACAATTCTGACAAGCTGCAGCTCATTAAGGGACAGTCATTTTGCTGAAATGTCTATCAGCTCTCAGGGATGTACCAAGATGAATAGGCCCAAAACAATAGCCCCATTTGTGAGAGCAGGAGCTTCTCTAATGCATGATGAGACAATCAAGCCAAGCCATCTTCAGCACAAAGACATAATTAATCAAATGGACAAATGGTTCAAAAATGGCTCTACTGTGTTCAGTAGTGGACAAGGCGTTTCCATGGAAACATTGGCGTTTGCATCATGGTTAATGACCATTCTGTACAATGAAGTTCCAAAGCAAAACAACAGAAAAATCCAAACAAGATGAGGGAGGGAGGGAGGGAACAGGAAAACACCACTCATTTGCTGGGGTGGGTAGAATAAACAAGTTTTGATCAATAATTTTAAAAATGATAAGCTTAAAGATGAAGAACTTCCACATTTTCAGTTTCTCAGTAAAAGACTTATTTAGTTAGGTGAAGAATGTATTGGTGTATATTTGAATTAACCTTTTTCATAACAAGGTGCTAAGATGTTTTGTAGTATTACATGTTTAAATAACACTTTTGATCAGTGCCTTCTGGAAATGAATTGGTGAATTGGGCTTTAAGAGCTGTTCTCCGCAGTGCATTATACATTAGTTGCTTTCTGGATATATGTTACGACTCCTCATTTGATGGACAACTGACTGTGATTGTAAGAAAACAGTCTCTGATACCACCATTTCTACCAAACACTCAGGTTGAGTTGCCCCTAGTTTTGAAGATCCTTTCTCCATATAGTATGTGATCAAAGATGTGAGTCAACTTCTCTACTACAGGAGAGGGTAAGTATTGGGGATTGGGGAACCACATTGGTTTCCTCAGGCTATTCCAGTTGATTCCACCACTGGATCTATTATTTAAAAATTACTGGTAGCCTCCAAAGTTACCATAATTGCAGTGGCTGCATTGCAGGGGGTGTCAGAGTGGGGCTTTAGTGGAAGATTTATAAGTATAGTAATAATCAGCAGGTGAGCAAGAAGAATAAATCAAGAATGGGTATGTCGACACACACTGTTCAGTAAGAAGTAGCTGTTTTTTTCTCATGGCTTTCTAGCTTGTTGCCATCAAGTTGCATTGCTGCAACTTCTTCATCCCTGGCAGTGAAATGCTTACTGTCAGCTCACTGGGTATGTGTTTTCCCCCTTCAGGTCATAGGCATTTGGGGTTATGCAACAAAAAAATGCTCATTGAGGTCATGCTGCTGCTGCTGCAGTTCTAGCCCTTGTTATCTTTCAAAGGACATGATGGGCTCAGCTGCATCCACTTATTTGCTTTCTCACCATTCCCTCTTCTCATTTCATGCTTTTTGGTATGCTGATTTTGTGCAACAGCATGCTGAGCCAATGAGCCTGGGTGGAGATGGTTGGCAAGGCATTAAAGACATCCCCTGCCCACACCCACAGACACACCCACACCCACACAAAACAGACATTTCCCTCCTCCAGTGCTATTTGTCTTGAGTTTTGTCTCCTACCTGAAGTATAGCAATTATTTGAGACTTTCAGCTAGCATTCTGAAATCAATGATCTTAGTTTCAGCAATGCAGTTTTCCTCAGCCCTCTATACATAATCCCTTGATGACAATTCTGCTTCTTTCTCTAAAATTACTAAAGGTATACAGAACCCTGCCCACTACTTACTGTAACTCTACCCAGTTGGACTGCTACTTCATGTGTGGGATCTCTCCATATCAACTTTGGTACATATGAACAATTTGCCATGAATGTGTCCTAGAGCTTGGAAACTGAAAAATTGAATTGTTACCCTTGCTTTGTTAAAAATTTCAGCATTTTAAACAATACTTATTTTAATGTGCCTATGGCCATGATTTCTATTTGTAAAGTTACTATTATCAAGTTACTACTATGTTATTAACATTAACATTTGGGTGTTGATTTATTTCATTAGTTTGGAAGGGATATCGTGGAGCTGGACATTTTGCAATGACAACATTGTATAAAACAAACAAAAATGAAAAAATAAATAAATAAAATGACAAAAATGTTGTAGCACCTTAAAGACTAACTAAACATTTTTAATAGGAGCTTTCGTAGATCAAGTCCATTTTCTATGCCATAATAGTGCAACTATATGGCAATCATTTATAAATTTCTGATGTCCAATTTATGTCCATTAATTATTTTGTGAAGAGATTGCCCCACTTGTCCTATGTAGAGTGCAGAGGGGCCTTGTTGACAACAAGTAAAATTGCCCTTGATGTTGTATATGAGATCATTGGGCCATGTAATTGTGTTACCAAAGTAGATGTGGGGACAGAACTGGCATTTGGGTTTGTAGTAAGGTATAGTCCCCATCACTTCATCAGTGTTGTGTGTCAATTATTGCATGAGATTGGAGGAGTTCTCTGTAAGCAAGCATTGGCTTGCCAGGAATGGCTCGAGAGAGTGAAGTATACTTATCGAATGTGCTGAAGATCATTTATGACATGTGTGAGTGGCCTAAGATGACAACCATTGGCCTAAGATGACAACCATTTTCTCTTCTGGGTATGTTTTGCAGTAGGTTGTATCAGGTAATCATCCTTTTGAAGAGTGGGGTAGGGTGGAGCTAGGAAAGACCACACCTGACACACTGCCTTGACTTTGCCAGGTGCCAGTGGTTTCTAAACTGGTCAATGGTTAGGGCTTTGAAGAAATCTTTCTATCCCTCCCTTCTCACACACTCTGAGTTCAAACACCTCAATGTTCCAGGGAGAAGAATTAAAAATCACCAGGGATGTGTGTCTTTAGCTTACACACCTGCTCTGCAGTATAGGACTATTTTAAGTGTGCTCAAAATATCAGTCTGGAGTTATTACCATCGATGAACCCTCAAAACAACAATAAACCAAGCACAAATAAATTTTATGAACTTTTTCTTAAAGAAGAAAAAAGTATTAAGAAGACAAAAAATAAAACTTGTAATAACAGCTCCATATTTTTCAAGACTACTGCTAAAAGGTGAAGCCATTGCTTCTTGTCTTGCAAAAAGCTAAGAAAGCATATGCTTAAGAGTTCCCCTAAAATAAGATAGCTATCTAACCTATTGTTCTTATGTTATCATAAGTCCAGCATGTGGTGGCCAGATTGATAACTGGGGTGAAGAAATATTAACATATCACTCTGGCTCTGGCCAATCTGCACTGACTTTCCGTTCCTTTCTGTATCGGTCATAAGGTGTTAACAGTAACATAGTAAAGGTAAAGTTCACCCTTGCTCAAAAGCCAGTCATACCTATTTATCTACTTGCAATTTCTTGCTTTCCAATGACTAGGTTGGCAGGAGCTAGGACAGAGACAGGAGCTCATTCCATTGGACAGTACGTGGGTCTCGAACTGATGACCTGCCGACCTTCTAGGTAACATGTTCAGCATCTTAACCACTAATCCACCGCAGTCCATTAAAAGTAACAAACAAAGTCCCATATGGTTTAGACTTCATTATGTCTTGGAAGATCTCTCCCAAAAGAAGAGCTGCCTGCATCACCCAATCCTCTCAAACAATGCAACTCCAGGTGCTGACATGGAGGGTGGCTAGGAATACACTGCCAGTGGAGCTCACCAGGTCATATCCCTGGATGTATTTAAGAGATGTCTTAAAGCAGTGCTTTCTAATGAAGCTTTCAAGAACATCTCCCATCACAGCCAATTAAAACAATGTGTAGTTTCATTGATTAGAATTTAAAATTATATATTTTCTTATTTTGCCAATGCTGTTTTTCTTAATTTGTATGATTCTCTTTTTATTTGTGTGGCTGCATGTTGATATTGCTGCCAGGATTATGAAATCTTTGCTGTTTGATTGTCCTTGTTTTTAAAGATGAAAACTGTCCAGAGTAAAAGCAGAGTTCCAAAAGAAGAAAGCTTAGCAATAGGCCATGAGTTAGCATAATATAGGTCCCACACCCCTTCTAGGTTTTCCCATGAATTAGGTCTTTCAACTATCAGATGTTTCTAGACCTAGGTATACTTCTCGAAAGTATTTTTTCCTAACTTCCAATCTTATCTTGCTTGTACCAATGTCCTGCTAATTAGAAAACTACAAATACCTTTTCAAGTGACTTTGAGCACTTAAGGTACTGACAAACATAACCATTCAGTTGTGTTGATCTCATCTGTTTCCCCTCTTTCCCATTCTCCTCACCTTTGGTCTTCCAGCTATTTTATTTCGAGCCTTCTAGAAAGTCATAGGAAGATGGGGCAAACACCATGTTATGTCCGGCACTTGCAAGCAATAGTCCAGACAACGATGAACCAAACAGTAACAAGTCTTTAATTAACAGTATATTCAAGATGAGCTTACAAGGTGTATCAGACACAGAGATGGCTATACAGTCCCATGGAATCTGTCCCTCCTGACTCTTGCCATAGCGTGGCAATATACTAGCTAGCATAGGAGCGTAGCATAATGGAGGAGACCCAGGCTAGCATGTTCCTGGCTACCTGTATGGAGAGGGAATTATAGATCTGGTCCGGCCCCACCCTTGTTTACCTGTGGGGCTTATATAGTGTCTCCCCAGTGTTGGCTTCTTGATACAAAGTAGCAACCCTCCGGATAACCATAACTAACCAATCATAACAGGGAATATATGTATTTAACCAATGGAGAACAGGATCCAAAAGTGTAGCCAATCACAGGATTTTGATTAGCATAATGAAAGCGTGGCGCCAAAATGGCCGCCGCGCTCTTCGCTGGCGCCCCCCCACCCGGACTCAGACATCCGGGTGAGTTAGGGGGCGTGGCCACCCCTCTATAAAAGGGGTGGCCATGAGGCAGCCGAGCTGCCATTTTAGAAATAGCGACGGAGAGGAGAAGTTTTCTCCGTCGCTGTTTGTTTCCTAAGCAGCGCCACAGTGGCTCAAGTGGGTAAGGCGCTGAGCTTGACGAGTTGCCTCCCAAGCGGAGGGCTGCGGCTACTGAGCTGCGGCCAAGGGGGGAGGAATTTGCCTGCGATGGGCTGGGGACAGCCGTTGGGTCGGAGGACCGTGGCTGCGCCCCTGCAACGGAGCAGGACAACACCTTTACCACCATTACCGGTGGGATGGGGCAGATTGGGATATTGCCATCGGCTCTCCAGCCTCAGGCCGGCCCTTCAGGGGTTTCGGCCCTCGGCCCGCAGTTGCCGGCCATGGGCCGGAATGATTGGGGGAGGGCCTGGTGCTGGCACACAGTACGTTTTACCTCCTCAGGGGCTGGAGTTTTGGGGCATTGCCCTATTCTGGCCCAGAATCTCAAATGAGGGCCCCTGGCCCAATACCTAGCGGGCCGTACGGCCCACCTGGCCCACCTTATACTGGGGGTTTCCGTGGCAGGGGATGCCTGGTTAGCACGTTTAGCTGTGCTGGAGGCATCCTTGGCAATTCAGTGGGGGGGGGGTTTCCTTCCCTATCTACCGGGGCCCTTCGTGTCTGCCGGCTACTTCGACTGCTGCCACGCTGCAACAGGCGGCCAGCCGTGTTGAGCTGCTTGAGACACTCCGGCCCGTGCCTGCCGCCGTCTCGCAGCTCCCTGTTTGTCCAGGACTGCAACTGGGGAGTGGTCGGGTGTGGCCCCAGAGCTCGATTTCAGTCGCGGGCTCCGACGCCCGCCATGGGCCGGAACCCCCAGTGGGGGCGGCTCACGGGGGTGCAACTGGTGAGTATTAGGTTCAAGTTGAACGCACTCACATCACAGTCCACTTCCAGCGGTGGGGTTCAGTGGTCATGGCCTCGCCAATTTGAGGCTAGTGGGCATCAGTTGCCAGCCTATCCCAGTGCCCCTTGGTTGCATTCTGGCACGACGTTGGGGGTGGGGGTTTCCACCCCCGGGGCAGTACGTGGCATCGCAGGGGCTGTACAGGTCCTGCTGCATATGCCCGTGTACATTGTGGGCCGGTGATGGCCTTGCCGACGACTGGTTATTCATTGCCCCCTGGTGATCATGTGTCCCAGGTCACGAGGGAAAAGATTTGGTGGTGGGAGTACGTGGATGTATTCTCCCTATGAACCGAGAGCCCAATAAGGATTGGAGGTACGGACAGGAGGACAGAGACATTGTGCGGTCCCGCCGTAGTAAGCCACCACGCACTGGGGTGTCCGCCCCCGGGACAGTGCTGAGCATCGCAGGGGCTGTCTGGGTCCTGCTGCACATGCCCTTTATACAGAATGTGCCGTCGAGAGCTTTGCCGACAGCCGGCTATTGCTTGCCCCTGGGTGATTATTGGCCGTAGGCCATGAGGGGTAAGGGCTGGAGGGGGACATGTGGATATTCTCCCTATTGAACTGCGAGCCCACTAGGAGGAGAGAGGGGGACAGGGCGACTGAGACGAAGAGATGTCCCATCGTCGTGAGTCACCGCGCACCTTAGGCCAACTGGTTGTCGGCATACCTTGTACGTATGGTGGTGTGCCGCAGGGCTTACCTGCTTGGGCCATCCTGATGCTTCCGTCCATTGCTAATATTTGCAGGGCGATGGTTGATTAGATGGGCCTGTGGCAGTTGGCTTAAGGTGAGGAATGTGGATGAGGGTGGCCCTATACCCTGAGGGGAGGTGGGATGAGCCCTGTCAGCAAGTGTGCTCGTGTACATCACTCCCACGTGACTGGTGCCTGGTGATCGGTACCATGGTGGTCATGCTGAGCAGCGGGCTGCTCAGACTCAGGCTCCTCGCTAACTGGTCGGGCAGGGGGCTTCTGCCCGCCTGCTGTGTGCGGCCTGCTCAGCTGACGATGCGTGTACTAAGCGCCACGGTCGTTACCGACTTCGTGTCCCCTTTTGCGCTGGCCCTCACGCCGCCTCCGTGGGTTGGTGGGTTTCTGGGCAGAGGTAGGGGTGCACAGGGGCGATCAGAGCTCCATCGGAAGCAACTAACCTTGTCATAAGCCCCCCCGCCCCAATTAGTATAGTCAGCCTGGAGAGATGGCACTCAGTTCATCCAAGAAGGGATGGGGCGGGATACCTGCTGGAAGGTTTTCAATGGGGGCTTTTGTATCCATTCGGGGGTGTTGGGGGGGTCCCAGGATGCTACTAATCTGGTTCCCTTGCAGGGTAACGAAGAGGGGGCTCCACTGTGCACAGCTAAGGGAGTTGGGGCTATGAGAGTAGCAGGGGGCCTTCTTTGAACCACCTTTCCTAAGTCGAATGTCTCCCCCATGAAGCTCATCCTGAGCTAGAGCTGGGGTGAATGTCATTTCATACTCCATTCAGCTTACCCTGTGGGTTCCCCATTCAGGGATGCCATTCCTGATGACCTTGTTCGGTCAGGTACTCGTAGTTGGTTCGGCTACTATGGGTGGCACGCTCACGCAATCCTGGTGCTGTTCTGGCACAGTGTGATATGCACTCGGCTTTCAGATTATTGCCAGTGCACCCAATGATTTAGACCTAGTGGGTTTCTTTAGGTTCCAAGGGGAATTTTACTTAGGTAAGGCCACCCCCTTCTGACTGAGTTAATTCATGTTCAGCACTCGACCGATTGGGGACTTTCATTCAGTGGCCATTTGCTCACAGGTCGGGGTCTCGGTCTCTAGCCCATTACCTCAATGACTTTTGGTTCGGGGGTGAACGGGGCTTGGACATGTGCACGCGTCTCCTCATTACAATTCAGACACTCAGGTGGGAACTGGGTGTCCCCTTGGCGCCTGAATAGACCGAGGTCCCATCTACTAAGCTCACATTTCTGAATCGACTCTGTCGCGCGGGCATCCGGGTTAACCATGCATACGGTGGCTTGGATCTCCGCGGCGATTTTGGCATTGATTGCCAAACATAAAGTGTGCCCTCGTGAGCTGCAGTTAATTCATGGCCACCTTAATTTTGTCTGGTCTGGCTCAAATTACTCCTGGGTTTAACGGGGTCTCTTCCTGGAGATCAGACCTGATGGTCTGCCCTAGATTTCAAGTACGGTCGGATACCTCCGGCTCCCAGACTTATGGGGGTTTACTCTGAGGGTGGGTGCACGGATCGCCTCCGCGATCTTACTTTCCTTGCGTTTTTCCCATTTTGGAGAGCACTGATGCTATGGTGCAATGAGTAGGCCTACTCAGTGGTCCAATTTCAGTGTGACAATGCGGCAGTGGTGCACATTGTCAACACCCAGACATGCAAATCCCCCAGGGTCATGACATTAGTTTGTCTATTCTTTTGAGAAGCCTACGCCTAAATGCGCCGTTCTGGGCCAGACATGTTCTAGGTACTAATAAAGACATTACTGCTCCTTTCCCCCACCTGCAGATCCCCCGGTTCCGTGCCTTACTCCGGAAGCAGAGGAATTCCACTCGCCACTTTTGGCCAATAGCTGGGCGTTTGGCGAGGAGATGTCATTGGTATCTCGCACGCGTAAGGTGTATCACCTTGCGTTCATGCGTCGTGTTCGGGAGGGGTGGACACGGGAACGTGTCCGCCGCCCGTACACGCGTCACCCCTGTTCCCAGAGTTTCTGACCCACCTTCCACGAGGCTCGCATTACTTATGTACAGATAGGTGTGAGGTGGCTCTTGGCCACGCGGCTACCATGGTAACCTTTTTGGAGCGCTCCGCATCAGTGAGTGGGTGCCAGAGTGCTGCCACCTGTGTAAGGCGGATGTGTCTCGTAGGGCACTGGAACTCGAAGATGTCTCTGTCACACATGAGTGGGCTCGAGTGGGGATACGGTCCTCACGGGTTATTCAGCACGGTGTAGGCAGTGGTGTATACTGCTACGAAGTTTTTGAGACATCTGTCCGGTTGGTGCCCTACATAATTTTTGACAGTGCCTGCCGCGCACCCCAGCCTGTTTTCTGCCACCGGGATGGGTCTACCCTTACCATAGTAAAGTCCCTGAGGGTGACCGGTGCCGCGTTTCGCGGTGTGGGGCCCGTTTTGGCACCCATTTACTTAAGATAGGCGTCGCATTGATCGCGGCTACGTTTAGGGTACTCGGAGGTGGATATGCGTGTACGCGCAATTTCAGATATGTACGTCCCCTCACTGTACGAGTACCTAGTTATGTCCTTAACCTTTTTTCTCCTCTTTTACAGATCCTAGGGGTCTCAACACACCGGTGGCAGGGGGCTAGTGGGCCGCAGCTATGTACACTGGGCAGCAGTATATGCTGCAGCGACAGAGAGTGGACCCCAACTGGGCTGTGTGCATCCGCACGTATGCGATGGTATGGTATGCGTGGCACATGGGGGCGGGAACTGTGGCCATTCCTGCTGTCTGTCGGGGATGCTGGACCGCCCAATGTTTTACAGGCACCTCGGCGGCATTGATCTTATACGGATCACTGCTGTTACTAAACCGTCGAGGGGCTGTGACCTGGCATTTTTATGTCACGTATGGCTTACATACGGTCGCTATGGTCTAACATCGTGCCAAGACACCAATTTAGGGGAGATGCGGATCTCCCTAGTTTGGACTGTTCCGGCAGTCAGTGGACGGGGCTGTGGCTCCATCCCGTCCTGAGCATGGCTGTGAGACGGCCATTGGATACCGGATGATAGGCTTATACAAAAATTTTGCTGGTAGGCAGGAGAAGGGGTCCACCTGTCAGCTGGAGGTTTGTACCTCGTTCTGGGTGTGATGCAAGCAGGCCTGGCGACCAAGCTGACGGTCTTGGGGGGGGCGTGAGTCATCATGGATGCCTCCCCGTGTGGCGGGTAGCACTGGTAAGGTAAATATTTATGACCCACAGGTATCAGGCAGGTTCGCAATTGACTGGCCAACACTTAGACAGGTACAGGTGTAATAACGTTGACCGGTCAACGACGAACCAGGCAAGGGGGTGATGGCAGGAGCTCTTCAGCATGCATCACCCCGTGATTTGACGGATACACGTCAGAGGGTGGGGTCAGTAGATAGTTTATTGACTACGGTCAACAATTTGTTTGTCTCAACAAACAAATTGATACAAATGGATACATTGTAGCCAATTGCCATTGGCAATTTTTGGGAGGAACCTTACCAGTGTTACTGCTGCCTGCTTGCCTTAAGAATTATAATTGGCTGAGTACCAATTGAAAGTTATAATTCGGACTAGGGCATTATTCAATAAATGTGGCCCAATGCCTTTATCCATATACCGGTGTCTGAGTCTTTCTTTGGGGGGTGCGCCTGCAATGAAAGCGCGGCGCCAAAATGGCCGCCGCGCTCTTTGCTGGCGCCCCCCCACCCGGACTCAGACATCCGGGTGAGTTAGGGGGCGTGGCCACCCCTCTATAAAAGGGGTGGCCATGAGGCAGCCGAGCTGCCATTTTAGAAATAGCGACGGAGAGGAGAAGTTTTTCCCTCCACCCCCTCCCTAGTGAACAGTATGATATTTTGGTTGCTTCGGGGCCGGGTGGGAATTTTTGGCCTGAACCTACAATTGGCCTGCGGGTACTGGCTTTTTTGCCCATCCCATACTGTTGCTACGGTTTGATATAGGGGTTTTTGCTCTTGACTTTGGTCACATGGGCGGGTTGCACTGGTAAGGTAAATATTTATGACCCACAGGTATCCGGCAGGTTCTTAATTGACTGGCCAACACTTAGACAGGTACAGGTGTAATAACGTTGACCGATCAATGACGAACCAGGCAAGTGGGTGATGGCAGGAGCTCTTCAGCATGCATCACCCCGTGATTTGACGGATACACGTCAGAGGGTGGGGTCAGTAGATAGTTTATTGACTACGGTCAACAATTTGTTTGTCTCAACAAACAAATTGATACAAAATGGATACATTGTAGCCAATTGCCATTGGCAATTTTGGGAGGAACCTTACCAGTGTTACTGCGGCCTGCTTGCCTTAAGAATTATAATTGGCTGAGTACCAATTGAAAGTTATAATTCGGACTAGGGCATTATTCAATAAATGTGGCCCAATGCCTTTATCCATATACCGGTGTCTGAGTCTTTCTTTGGGGGGGTGCGCCTGCAATAAGCACACCCTGTGCAGGGGTTTTCGCGACACTTTGTGTTCCTAATTTGGATGGAGGGAAACCACCATTTTCCTCTTGCAAAGATGCTGCCCACGCTACTTGCAAATGTGCCTGAATACACAGCATTCCTCCCCCCCCAATGTTTTCAGTAGGGACCCCCAGGTAAAACTAAGATATGGAATCCTCAACCGAGGAGTAAATTATCTTGTGATCATGCAAACACTCTTCACCCTCCCAGCTAGTGTTCTGAGGCTCATATTTTTTACTGGTGCTTTGTGCTGCGAACAAAGGATTTTGCAACTGAGGGGGTTTTGTGTGTGTGTAACCAAAGGCAAACCAATCCGGCGAATGGCATATCCCTTTTTCTTCTTTGGCCAGGGTAACTGTCGATGGTCCCAAATGTGGTGCATGTAAAGAACTCTCATGTTCCAAGCCCTTAACCGACTTCCCTAGAAGCAAACCAGGATTCTTTGCTTGGGATGTTTGCAGACTATCTGCTGCGGCTGAGGCTTCTTGAGAGTGGACAGCTCCAGAGTTAGCTTCCTCAGCTGCCTGCAATAAAGGGCTTGCTGACCGCTCTCCATTATCACCTGAGGAAAGCTCCCTTTGCCTCTCCTTTGTACGGAGATCTTGCTTTCCATTACCTTGTCTCTCTAACCTTGGAGACTGAGAGTGCTCCCACGACCCCCCCCCCCCCGGGGAAGCGAGACCGCACCCGTGTGCTCCTTCTCATACCAGTCAATGTCCAGAGGGTGATAGTGATGCTTGCATCCCCCCTCCAACCCCAGGGGACCGTGAGCCCTTACCCGCCATGAGGAATTGGAAAACCTTCCAGAGCCTTGTGCGCTTAAAGTACAATGTTGTAGCCCCCAAATCTCAATGGTGTGTTCGATTCCCGGCCACCAGAAATAGCTACGTATGACTGTTTGTGAGCAGAACAAATCCTGGGACCCACTTAACATGTGCTGTAACAGTTTGTCCCGCTACCCCGGTGGTACTACTGTCTTGCAAAGCCTATATAAGCACCCTCCCAACACCGAGAGTTTTTCTTGGTCCTGGTAGTACACACATGCTTCTGCATTGTATGGAGGAGGCGGCCACCCAATATCTACCCACACAATAACATCAGACAATAATGGGTCAGTCTTTGAAGCTGCGGAAAAGTCCAGGGACATTTTGAGCGAAGCAATGGCCAATTTGTCCCAATTGTCAAGATTTTCAAAGTCTAGAGCATCAGGCGGCAAAAGTTCTTCCAAATCAAACACATCTGATTGTCCAGTCTTTTTGGCAAAGTCACTGTCCTTGGGCGCAACTGCACTTGATGGGAAAACAATGCACTTAGTCCTTCCATGGAGGAATCACTTTCAGGAGGCCCATGGGACAAACCCTCCCTGAGTAGTAACAACGCTTGGGTCTGTAGATAGGAGCTAGTAAATTTTAGTATTTCTCTCAATTTTCTGAGTGTAGCTCAATTTGAACATGACAACCACAGGTCTTACTTTATCTGCCTCTTTGATGACCATGTTAAGATTGTGAATTGAGGGTGGGTAAAAATAAGTGAAGAGTTGACAAAAACTCATCCATTGGGTTTAGGGCTTCTACAAGCATAAGAGTTAGCAGAATAGAACATAAAGCCAGACTATTGCAGGGATAACACAGCATGCCTTCTTGTACCTCTTGAGTTCAGTGTTACTAATACACTTTCTGAGGAACTGTCATCATACTTTTGTGAGAAAACAACATTTTCCAAAGCCTACTGAATTTTGTCCATACTCATATATATATTCTGAAGTGAAGCCTGGCTTCTGCTACTTAAAGTGCCTCTATCTCACATTTGTATCTTCCTAACACTGTATTAATATTATTGTTTCTCTGTTTAGTTAGCTGAACGTTTTGTTTACATTTCATAGCCTTTAAAGGAGAACTTACACCTTGATTATTCACAATGCAAAGGAGGCATTTCAAAATTGCAAATAAGTTCTATTTTATGACTGAAGGGTGGAGATAAAGGTGGGTGGGTGGGGGAACTCCAGGAATTAAATAGGCCTTGGTTCCATAAAATCTGATAATAACAACAGCAGATTATTCAGTGCTTATCTTTTCTTAGTTCATTATATTGCAAGCTAAAGGCATGAATAAAACAATTTCCCTACAGATGCTCTTTGTGACCTTTTCCCTTGGAATTCTAGAGTCCCCTAAGAATCTTCTAACTTTAGCATTATATATAGCACAGAAAAATAATCCTTGCAGTTGAGATTCATCTGGCTCACTCCAGATGGGTACAAAATAATATCAGGAAACTGGGATGTAGAAGCCCTGAGAGAAGGTGAAGAATCCTGGTGTGTTAAGCATTCTGTTCATCTGGGGATATTTCTAGGCTAATTGTTTCATAAGCATCTGCTAATTTTGCATACCCAAAGTGATACATGTGGGAATATCTTTTTCTTTCATGTGTACATATGTACAGCAGGAAGAGATCAGCATCTGACCACATCTCTGTTCTTTCCAGCTTTTGATTCCTTGTTTTGTATGGGGTACTTTATCAATCCCTATCAGGCCTAAGGAGTATGGATAGGTACTAACAATTATACTAATTGAACCATGGCAACTTTCAGAGCTATTTTACTGTAAGTCTTCTAAAATGTGGGGCACTATACAGAGATGGAGAATATTGTTTGGCTTGCAAATTTCTTTATAAATTGATTGGAAATAACTTGCAATTTTGTAAAAGTTGGGAAGAAAGCTAAACTGGCACATCTGCTCATCTAGCAGAGATGCCGCCATGCTTTTGTGTGTGTGCAGAAATTACAGTTTTCCCCTCTTTTTCTGTTAGGCTCTTTATCTTTTAATAGCTGCATACTGTATTTGGCAAGTATGGCATTGTTCTCACTGGGAACACTTATCCAAAATGGATCTGGTCAGTCCAGATGAGTGAGAATTTTGTTTATGTTGCTTATTGGAAACCAGCTTTCAACAATCTACAATTGTTTTATAATCAATTCAGTGGAGGGAAGTGGTTGCTTTAAAAAAATGGCAAGAATTCTATTGATTATTTATTTATGACAAGAGCAATTACAGAAGTTGCCATGGATAACTGATGAGATGCTGGTCACTTTGATGCAACTAGGTTAGACATGGCAACTTTCGCAATTCCGCTTATCTGCACAAAAATATCTGATATGATTTTTGGCCACTGTGGGAGAAAGTGAAACTGGCAAATTCATCAGTCTAGCACTGCTGTTGACGGTATATCTGCCTCAGCAGTTTACACTGTAATGTATAGTCACCTCATGTTGGTGAAAACTCTATGCTTTGCTTCAGTTTTTCTAATTTTTCCTCAACCTGTTAGCCAGAATTTTTGTTATTTATTCTAGTGTTAAGAGGAATAGTAGAGATCCCAAGTAGTGAATTGCTGCTAGTTGCAGCTTGTATTCCTCATTTTGCACTAGGTCATGATATTGGTGAGTGGTACAGAATAAAGCAAAAGCTTGTTAACGAGCAGATATCTCTTGTTGGGATTTACATCAGTGCGCTTATGCTGACATTTATAAAAAATATGATTCTCGCCGGTCTAAGTGGTACTTAGACAGCATTGATCAAAGTTGTCTTTCAAACATGCATGTCACTGCTATTGCTTGTTCACTAATAACAATGTGGGTGAGGAATCAGCAGCAGCAAATGATTACTTGAGTAATTCTTACTTCACAACCTTGACCCTTTTATGATTTTAAAGGGTTATAATTAAGTAGCAGACATTAATTTTCCTTTAGGTGAATGTATTTGAAGGCACACAAATACAGTCGTGTTTCATTAGATGTGCCTAAAATGGATCAATGCAGATCTTAAAAAGAGTCACCATTAGCAAGACTAATAAGAGGTTTTTGTCCAACAGTGCAAGATAATCCATAATATAAGACCTAAGAGAAGTGCAAGTCTGAGAATACGTCATTAGTTTTCCTAGTGTTGTATCAATAATTTGGACAGATTTCTAGAAGGATAATCATCTTCAAACATAAAATATTCATTCCACAGATTTATATCATACCTGTCAACCGCGGCTCTGGAAAACTCGGGACCTGCGCAGAATGGTTCTGCGCAGGTCGCTTTTTACGCATGTGTAAAAGCCTTCTATGCACGTGTAAAAGCAACTTGCACAGAACCGTTCTGCGCAGCTCGCTTCTACGCATGCGTAGAAGGCTTTTATGCATGTGTAGAAGGCTTCTGTGATCCCCTCCTGCACAGAAGCCTTCTACGCATGCGTAGAAGGGTTCTACGCATGTGTAAAAGCCTTATACGCATGCGTAGAAGCGAGCTGCACAGAAGGAATGCGCAGTAACGCCTTTCCCCCCGCTGCCAAATTCCGGGGTTTCGGCAGCTCCGGGAGGGAAATGGCAAAAATCGGTGCCGAAAAATGGGAAATCCCGGCCAATCCGGGAAGGTTGACAGGTATGGTTTATATACGCTGTCCATGGATTGAATTAAGACCATGTAGAATGACAAATGCACATTAACACCTGATAACAAGCTTGCAAGCTGATAATGACATTAACTTAGGTAGTGAGGATCCAAGATATTGATAGCATTGACATTCTGACAATTATTATACTATTATTCATATTATTATTATTATCTATATAAGTAAAATGGAAAGGTATGCCTGTGTGTCCCAAATCCATTTCCACGCCTCTGGACAGAGCCCCCTGAAAGCTTGCACATGCCTACCTTTGGTGTCACAGATTGCATAGCCAGAGTCTGGGGGCCACGGGTGGGGCATGAGCCCCACAAAAAGCAAAAGAAAAAATACAGGGCCCAGCGTGCCCTGCACCACACACCAGCCAATCAGAGAGTCCTGAATGAATCCAGAAGAGGCATGGCCATGCACATGTGCCAAGAACACAAACAGCCACTGCCCACTCACCGGGAGTGAAAATGCACTGCTTCAAAGGGCCTCTCTCTCACACAAATTTAGTTTTGTTTTGTTCATATTTTGGATATATTCTCCTTCCTGTTTTGAGTATTTTTTGTCAAAGTAACTACTTCCATCTATGCTTCCTTAACTGTTCCAAAATGTTTTTGCCTTTTTGATCAATAGCTAATATGGACTATCTTTTCAGGTGTACTTTCTGAGAATGGCATAATGCTGTGCGTGTTTCGTGCTGAAAAATATAGGAAGTGGGCATAATTCCTTTCCAATGTTCTGCCAATTTTTGTTTCATGGAATTGAAATAAAACATATTGTCCTTCCACTCCAAGTTTTCATTAAGTCATCTTGTGCAGGAAACCTGACCTTGATTCTGACCATTCACCATATAATGAGTTTCAGGGTCCACATAGCTGAAA
The DNA here is from genome assembly GCA_035047345.1 of Bradypodion ventrale. NCBI lineage: Eukaryota > Metazoa > Chordata > Lepidosauria > Squamata > Chamaeleonidae > Bradypodion > Bradypodion ventrale. The sequence goes on along the minus strand of JAWDJE010000002.1, from coordinate 105,874,309 downwards.
TGCATGTTGAGCAACCCTAGTCACTGTCATTTTTCTTTGAACTAGTTAGTTTTGTGATCAGCATGACTGATTTAAGGCTCAAATAGTGTCCCTTCCTCATTTTCACACCTTGAAGTGTTCACCAAATGCCTGTTCTTTAGCTCCTTTTTTAAAAAATATAGAAAACCACCAATCACAACCTGTTATTCACCTCCAAATGTGACAGTTCAGAATAAGTGGTAAAGACCTGCTTTTCTGACACCACTTTTGGAATGGTAACAGTAACAACATTACTGCCATTAGACAGAATGGGCAGCATCTCAGGCAGCAGATGTCAGATGTGACAGAAGGCAGAAAATAGTTAATATTTACTGTACTTTGTTAATTTGCCTGGGATGGAACAGTTACTTATAACTTACTTGACTTTTGGTATTGTGGGCTAGGCAGAGCTGACATCAGAAATTTTCAGGCCTGGTACCCCCCCCCCTTTTTGGCCATGCCCCCCATGGTTTCTGCGCATTGTGTGGTCTGTTTGCGCATGCTATATTGGTGGTTTCCCGGCACGGCCACGCCCCCGTGGTTTTCTGCACATGTGTGGTCTGTCTGCGCATGCAAACATCGTTTGTTTCCTGGTGCCGACAGGCCCCCGTCATCTCCGGGCCCGGGATGGGAGTCCTACTTGTCCCCCCCCCCCCCCCCCGCTGATTGCGGCACTGGGGCTAGGCTACCATTTGCTGTTCTGCCTCAAGCAGGAAAATAACTTATGATGCTCTTGAGGGTTGTCAACTATGTGTTAGTCTCAGGGACATGCTCCTGCTGCAAACAGGAATTGTTCAAATGAAAATGAGTGGCTGCTTTAAACAAAGACACCAGCATTTGTGCAGGAGAGGGTACAGCACCTCACACTCCATCATACTGAGGGTTTGAGGCAAAAATTCTTCCCCCTCTAATCAACATGACAAGTTGGTAAGAGCTTTTATATTAGCACTAGCTTTTGGACTGAATAAGAAAAACTACATATCTCTAAGATGATTGGAAGGTCGGCAGGTCAGTAGTTCAAGACCTGAGTGCTGTGTGATGGAGTGAGTGCCTGTCATCTGTCCCAGTTCATGCCAACCTAGTAGTTCAAAAGCAAGAAATTGCAAGTACAGTGGTACCCCGTAGAACGATTTTAATTCATTCCTCAGTGCAAGTCATTGTACGATTTAAATTGTTGTATTGGACAACTAGCTGCACATGCTTCCTAGGGAAAAGGCAGCCCCGTGCTCTTTGGGGCAGGCATCTACAAAGCTCTGCTTGCCTGGAAACACATTTCCCAGGCAAGCGGAGCTTCGTAGACACCTTCCCCAAAGAGTGCAAGATGGCCCATTACACACAAATGGCCATAGAAGTCCAGGCTGACACATCCTGGGGGGGGGGTGAGCATTGCATAATACAATGACAATAATCGTTGTATGATGCAAACATTTTTTGAAAATTCCAATCGTTGTACGATTTAGTCGTTGTATGATGCAATCGTTGTACGATTTATTCGTTGTATGATGCAATCGTTGTATGGGGTTTTACTGTAGACAAATAGGGGCTGCTTTGGTAGAAAAGGTAGCAGCATTCTGTGCACTCCAGCATCTAGTGATGCCTGCAACATGACCATGGAAACATCTGCACACACAAACAACACTGGTTCTTTGGCTGCAAATTAAGATGAGCACTTCATCCTAGAGTTGGACATGACTGGTTTTCAAGCAAGTGAGACCTTTAGCTTTAACATATCTCTAAACTCCTAGTACATACCATTGCTTAAATTATGTGAAAGAAAACAGGAGTAATAAAATTGTCTTCTACTCTTGTCAAATCAGTAGTGCCTTTATTCTCTGTATTTTAAGAACTGCTACTTACTAATCAACTAGACCTCAAATTGAAAAATTCCTGAAAAATTTCCTGTGATTCTTCAATGGAGCGTGGGGAAAATGGAAGTTAAAAAAAATGCAAGTGTTGGTGCAGAAGGGCACAATATGCACCAACATTTGCATTTTTTTTACTTCCATCTTGCCACACTCCATCATATACAGTAGTACCTTGCTTAAAGAGCATAATGTGTTCTACAGGATTGCTCTTAAAGCGAGTTTGCTCTTTAAACAAAACACCATTGTAAGTGACCAATTGTGACTTCTAGTGGGGGGGAGGGGGGACTGAGACCCCCGATTTAGTTGTTAAGTGAGTTTTTGGTTGGTTTTAGTTGTTAAGCGAGGCGACCATTCAGAGAAAATTCTGCTCTTTGAGCGATTTAGTCTCTAAATGAGGTGCTCTTTATGAAAGGTTTTACTGTAATAGTCATGTAATGTAGTTGCATAATGAGCATAATGGTCCTAGTGGCCTATTAAAAACATAGGCTATGGAATTTAAGAATGGGAAGTGCGGTGGCACAATATGCCACCGCGCTCTTTGGTGGCCCCCGCCCCCCAGAAGACGGGCCTCCGGCATGGTGTGGCCATGCTCCATATAAAAGGGGTGGCCACGCGGCAGCCCGTCACCATTTTTACAAAGATCGGCTCAGCGAGCACATTTGCCTCTATCCAGCCAATCTTCTTCTCTTTGGCTCGGCGGTGGAGCACCTCCGAGCCCCTCCTTGGGGCAGCAATGGCCCCCAAATGGAAGGCCATGCCTGCGGCTGCTGTGGCACGACGGGTGGGCAGATGGGCCTGCCCATCTCCTCCCGCCCCCCTGGGCCAGTCCAGCCTCGAGCTGGAGGGCGAGGGCGGGCCAGGTGGCTGCCCCCGGGGCATTGTCCCCTGCTCCTGTTGCCCCTGCCGGGCATCCTGGTGAGGTGATCCTCCCCAGTGCTGTCCCCCCCGAGTCGGAGAACCTGGGCGGTGGCGGCGGGGTGGCCCCCATGGGGGCCTCCCCCTACTATGGGCCGGATGGCCCTCCTGGTCCTATGGGGGTCCGGGGCCTAGCCCTGGTCCCACCTCACCATCCTCTGGTGAGCATGGGCCGCACAGCCAATCCTGGCCCTGTGGGGGACTGGGGCCTAACCCTGGCCCCACTTGGCAGTCCTGTGGTGGGCTGGATATGGCCGACCCACAGCCCCTGTTGGCATGCTTCGTGGCACTGGAGCGCGCTGCGGGCATCACCCCACCACCCCAGGACTGCTGGGTGGACCAGTCTGTGTGCGGCTCTCTTCTCTACCCAGAGGCCGGATGGTCTCAATTGTCCAGGCAGGCCCTGAGCCGGGTTGAGCTGCTGGAGGCCATCCGGCCCACGCCTTCCGGTCCTCCACAGCTCCTTGCACAGCCACCCCAGCCAGGCTTGCCTCAGGCGGGCCCTCCTGGTCGGATGGGATCCACGGTGGTGCAGAGATCAACTTCGTTCGCAAGATCCGATGCCCCTCACCAGCTGGAACCCCCGGTGGGGGCAGCTGGTGCGGTGTGTGAGTATGGCGGTCAAGCAAGAGCACACTTCACTCACCCCAACTCAACTGCAGGGGTACAGTGGCCCTGGCCTCAACAGGCCACGACGGCCTTCCCAGTCCGGCCTGGCCGCCCCCTGTTGCTTGGAGGGCCCCTTACCCACCTGTTATGCCCGGTTTTCCACCTGCGGTTCCCAACGTGCCGTACCCTATTTGGCCGTATGGCCCGCCAGCGAACTCAGCATATAACTCTGTGCCGACCTCCGCCATGCCTACGGCTGGCTACTCGCCAGCCACCAGGGATAAGATATGGCATGGGGAGTATGTAGACATTTTCAGTTTGCTAAACCGCAAACCCACAAAGGATGAGAAGGAGCGGCAGGATGATAGGCACAAGGTGTTGTCTCGTCGTCGCAAGCCGCCTCGCACCTGGGCTAACTGGCTGCCGGCTTACCTAATATATGCGGCAGTGTATCTGAGGGCTCGCCCCGATATGGCCATCCCGATGATACAGTGCTTGGACACCATTTATCGGGTATACATTGATTTCCCTGGCCCGTCTTGGCTCGCTTATGACGAGGAATTCAGGATGAGGATGGTCCTACACCCCGAGATGAGATGGGATGAGCCCAGTCAGCTCTTATGGCTGCTTTATATGACCCCATCCCGGCCAGCGACCGGTGACCGGTATCACTGCAGTCATGCGGTGCAGCGGCCCAGTGCGGCACAGTCTCTCCGCCAGCCAGGGGGGCAGGGGGTTTCAGCCCGCCTGCTGTGCTGGAGCTACTCGTCCTCGGGTGTCTGTAATAGACGGCAATGCAAATTCAGGCACGAGTGCCCTTCATGCGCCGAACCGCACGCTGCTTCCGCATGCCCGCGGGCTGGTGGGTCACGTGGAAGGGGTCGGGGCCAGCAAGGGCCAGCCAGAGGTGCCCCTGATGCAACCGCACCTCCAAAAGGCCCCGTCCCCAATTCGAATTAGGATTCTCGAAAGGTGGTTGCGCGTCTACCCGAGGAAGGATGATGCAGTTTATTTGTTAGAGGGTTTCACATCTGGCTTCTGCATCCCTTTCACGGGTGTACACGCACCCCAGGATGCTCCAAATTTGCAGTCACTCTGGGGAAAGGAAGGTATAGCCGAGGAGAAGATAGCCAAGGAACTCAGGGAGGGGAGGGTTGCTGGTCCCTTTGACAGCCCCCCCCCCCTATTCTAACTTGAAGGTATCCCCACTCGGCTTGGTGCCTAAAAAATCCTCTGGTGAATTTCATTTGATTCACCATCTGTCCTACCCGGAAGGCTCGTCGGTCAATGATGCTATACCGGATGAACTTTGTTCTGTTCAGTATACATCTTTTGATCAAGCCTTGCAAATGGTTCGCTCATGTGGTTGTGGGGCGCTACTGGCTAAATGTGATATTAAATCGGCTTTTCGATTATTGCCAGTACACCCTGATGACTTTGAGTTGTTAGGTTTTTGTTTTAAGGGGAAGTTTTATGTGGATAAGGCTATGCCATTCGGCTGCTCCATTTCGTGCTCGGCCTTTGAATGCTTCAGTACCTTTCTTCATTGGGCTTTCGTTCAGAGGTTGGGGTCTCGGGCCGTGGCGCACTACCTGGATGATTTTTTGTTTGGTGGTGCACATGGTTCGGGCACCTGTGGATGGTTGTTGGCTACCTTCCAGGAGCTGATGGCGGAGCTTGGCATTCCCTCGCTCCTGAAAAGACGGAGGGCCCTGCCACCACTCTCACTTTTTTGGGTATAGAAATTGACACCCTGGCACAAACGTCCAGGCTGCCATGGGAGAAGGTGACCCAGATCTCAGACGCAATTTTGGCCATGCTAGCCAAACGTAAGGTGTCTCTCTGTGAGTTGCAGGTGCTGCACGGGCACCTCAACTTTGCTTGCAGGGTAGTCACCCCGGGCAGGGCATTCGCCAGGCGACTGTGTGACGCAATAGTGGGTCTCTCCAGAAAGCACCACAGGGTCCAACTCACCAGGGGCTTGAGGGCCGACCTATCAGTCTGGCTCGCCTTCCTCAGAGATTTCAATGGGGTTTCCTTTTGGTGCACAGAGTTAATTGCCACACCACACTTTCAGATCCAGTCGGACGCATCAGGTTCACTGGGCTATGGCATTTATTTTAAGGGCCGGTGGGCTTATGGTAGGTGGCCTGATGAATGGCAAGGTACCGAGCGTCTACATGACCTCACGTTCCTTGAATTTTTTCCTATCCTGGGTGCACTTATGCTGTGGGGTGAGATGTGGGCTAATTCTGTGGTTCATTTTTGGTGTGACAATGCTGCCGTGGTGCATATTGTTAATGCCCAAACCTCCCAGTTGCCCAGAGTTATGCCCTTAGTTAGGCAGTTTGTGCTGAGGTCGCTGCACCTTAATGTGCTTTTTAAAGCCAGACATGTTCCAGGCATTAATAATGATATTGCTGATGCTTTATCCCACCTGCATATCTCCCGGTTCTGGGTCTTAGCACCAGACGGTGAAGAACTTCCCTCACCACTCCCGAGTGAGATGTGGACCTTTGGCGAGGAGAAATGAACCGGGCGATCGGCATGTCTTTGGCCCTGCGCACGCGTAAGATGTATCAGTGCATGTATTTGGTTTTTATGGCATTTTGTAGGGATGTGCATCTGCCTGACATATGGCCAATCCCGGTTGACCATATCCTGCAGTATATGGTCCACCTTCATAGCCAAGGGTTAGCTCCACGCACTGTTGCTACTAGACTTTCTGCTTTGGCCTTTGCTGCCAAGGCGCGGGGTTACCCTGATGAAACAGGTGACTTCTGAATACACTGTGTCTTAGAGGGGTGGACGTGTGAATGCGCCTGCTCCCCTGACACGCGGCAACTCATTTCCCCTTCTCTGCTTGCTAGCCTGGCTAGGGCCTGGCGTAGCCTTTGCTATGACCAGTACGAAGAATCTCTTTTTCATGCGGCCACCACAGTGTCTTTTTTTGGGGCTCTTAGGATCAGCGAGTTGCTGCCCCTTTCCAAACATGATAGGTCTCGCAGGGCATTGGAACTGGCAGATGTTGCCCTTGTGCAAGAGTGGGCTCAGCTGAAAATTCGCTCATCTAAAGCTAACCAACCAGGGAGGGGCAGTTATGTGACGCTCCTGAGATGTACTTTTTCTGATATCTGTCCCATCGGTGCCCTCCGTGCATTCGTGGCGGTGCGGGGCTCACGCCCAGGCCTGTTGTTTTGCCACCGGGATGGGTCCCCACTCACCAAGTTCCAATTTTGGAGGATTATGGGGACTGCACTTCATGGTTTGGGGGTCCCTGGGGCACGTTACGGTACTCATTCCTTTCAGATAGGTGCTGCATTGACAGCTGCGGCGTTCGGGTACTCAGAGGCCGACATACGGAGGATGGGCAGATGGGGATCTGCATGCTTTGCTTTATATGTTTGTCCTTTCCTCGCATGAGTACCATACTCACCCTCACTTTCTTATCTTTTATTACAAACCCTGTGTGTTGGCGCACACTGGTGGAAGTCTTGCTGGTTGGACACAGCTATGTGTACTGGGCTGCACGTTATGCAGCAGCATCGGATTGGGGTCCCCATCTCGGTCTACATGCAGTTGCACGTCTTCGGTGGTATGGTTTGCGTAGAATGAGGTGGCGGGAACTGATGCCATTCCTTATGTCCGTTACGGACACCGAACCTCTGGATATCTTAATTATTCACCTGGAAGGCAATGATCTTGCGCAGATCACCGGCCTTTGGTTGACAGTATCCGTGCGCAGGGACCTGGAGGTTTTACACCACGTGTGGCCGCGAACACGGTTGCTATGGTCCCAGATCATACCTAGATACCATTATAGAGGAGGACTTGATCCTCGTGGTTTGGACCATACCCGGCGGTCAGTGAACAGGGCTGTAGCCTGGTTTCTTGCTGAACAGGGTTCAGGGACATTGGTCCTACATCCGGGGATAGGGCTACAGGACTACAGCCTGTATCGTGGAGATGGGGTATACCTTTCAATGGGAGGCATGGACCTCTTTTTGGAGGATTTGCAAGCTGGCCTGGTGACAGAGTTGACAGTCAGGGGGGGGGGGCAGTGAGTCATCAAAGATGCCTCTCCGTGTGGCGGGTAGCACTGGTAAGGTAAAGTTGATGACCCATAGGTATCCGGCAGGTGCGCAGTTGATTGGCCAACCCAAGGACAAGGTATAGGGAAATTGGGGCTGGCCGGTCAAGGACGAACCATGAACAGGGTGATGCTATGATCTAGACAGCCTGCATCACCTTGATATTTTACCGAATATACGTCAGATGCTGGAGTCAACAGGTAGCATACTGACTTGGGTCAACAATTTGTTTACACCGGTAAACAAGTTGATACAAATGGATACAAAGTAGCCAAATATAATTGGCAATTAAGGTTGGTTCCTTACCAGTGCTACTGTGGCCTGCTTGCCTTAATGAATTACGAAAAGTTAAAGTTAACTTTAAAGTTGAAGTTATAATTTAAGATTAAGGCATAATCAATAAAGTGGCCCAAAATTTTAAATCCATCAACGGTGTCCGTGTCTTTATTGGGGAAGCGGGCCGGCAAAAGTTATTTCTGATTACTTGGAGTTACTTTTGATCTGGGCTCTGCAAAAATCCTCATTCCCCAGTCACTACACTTCAGGAGGGCCAGAATTCTGTCACCACAGTACTCTAATGTTTTAGGAAACATGACTTTGTTGCCCTCAATCTTTATTCCCTGGGCAAAATTTCTTTTCATTTCAGAAGCCAATTCAGATTTTTCCTTCTGCTTCAAATCTTTCTTATGAACCTACTGCCATTTCTTGTAGTTATCTGATCCTACTCTTCTAGTAGCCCTTTCAGTTCTTCTAATCTTGGCCTCCTATCTACTGTATCTCTTTCCTTAGACTGCACATTTGAGTGTCCCCCTTGTACTTGTACTTCCATATATATTTGGAGTGATCTTTGTCTGAGTGACTCTCATTCTTCAGACTTTGCCAACAAATCTCTTCAGTTTAGTCTACTGGCTGTGTTGTTTTGATCAATTCTATGAAACTAGCAAAAGGCAGGATTGAAAACAACTTCCCTCCAAACTACGGTGACTGCTTTGGCCCCCCTTATATCAACTGAGGAACTTTGGCTTATATACCATGTTGTGGTGCTCTTCGTAATAATTGTGCAGAAAGATGGTATTTGTGTTAAACAGAATTCATGAAAAACAGAGAGAGAAGAAGAAGAAAAATCACATTTCCTTCCTCTGAAAGGAAGAGGAAACTATTAGTATAGATGTTAGGGTTCTGTGATCACATATTTTATTAAAGAATGGTATGTCAATCAGAATCATGTATTTTTTCCTCTGCCAGTTCAAGACCAGGTCCAGTGCACTCAGAAAAAACACTACATTCAGCAAATGACGAGATATTAGAACTGCAATATTTGTTGACCCCCAGATGAACTTTCTTCTTTATTCATTTCAGAAGCATCCCAGTTAAAATAAACACTAAAATGTAACATTTAAATTTGAAATATAGCATATATTTAATATATTTAAAAGTCTGAATTAAACAATTCTTGTCCAAAAGCAACATCTATTACATTCCCAAATGAACTGACATATCCTTACAGTTGTTTTGGTGATCATGAATTTTTGAACAACATCAACAGAAGGAGTCATGGGCATTGAAGTCTCCATATTCCAAAAGAAATGGGATCCCTTAAGCATAAAATTCAAAATCACCTCCATATTTTAGAGAGGAAGTTGGGCTGCTTGTCAGCAGGGTCAGTATTTAAAGAACCTTGAGAAAAGAAATATAAAATATTCTGTAATGAAGGTTAACATATTCATACATTAACATACAGCCTACCAGCAGAAATATTCCTGAATTATGTTAGAAAAGAAGTAATATTTTGTCTTTTCAACATGGTTTTATCTTTCTTTTCCTTGCCCTGGAGAAGATGGCATATGGTTCCTCTTATGTTTTCAAGTATGATATCTCTGGTCACCTTGCCAGAGGAATCCACTCAATAGAGCACTATAGGCTCTATTTGTGACACAAGAGCTCCAGGGCAAGATTCCCTTAGGTGCCATAATATTCCACACCAAGTACATAAGATTTTACAGGGATGGGTCTGCTTAAAAATGGCAACAAACTATGGGCTGAACAGTGCGTACAAAATGAAAAAATATATCCTTTCAGGATCTGTTCAAAATTGACAACAAAGTAAGGAATGTCTCCAAAGAAATAAATCCCACAGTCAAAATTGCTGGAATCTCAATGTCTTTTACTAACACAAATCTTCTATTACCCAAATTTTGTTTGCTTCTTAATAAATCTACTCCAAAAACATCTTTCTTTTCTGTTACATTTCCATTTCAAAGAAAATCCGGTATTTTTCTTTTCAAAATCTTCATCAGGAAAGGAATTCTATGTAGTGTTTATAACTCAACCCTGAAGTTTTTAAATGCTTTCAGACTGCAAGTAATAAGACAAAAGCAACTAAGTAAAACAATCTAAACCATTATTTACAAATGCAACCATTCCAACAATTTGGATTATCTCGTACTATACAATACCTTACCTATTTTATATACACTCAAGTGTATATAAAATATCATGTTGTAAAGGAAAACTAATTGTTGTGGTGACATTTATTTTCATGTGATCATAAAGATTTCTTGCTGGTTCATTCTAGAATCCATACTTCTGGATTTGACATAAGTTTTTATATAGTGCAATATTTGGCTTTAAATAACAACCAGCTATATTGTTTTGAAGTAGTCACAAGAGTCAGTGGTACAGAAGCAGTGCCCCAATCATGTTTAAAGATAACTGTGATAGCTATCCCCAGCTCCTTGTCTCAGCATTTAATTTTTACAGATACAATGCTTTTGAAAATAATATAGTGGCTTTGTTTGGCTCCCATAGCTTCTAGTTAGTAATATGCAGCAATCCAACTGCTTTAAAATATCTTTGTTATTTCCCACAAATGTTATGCAATGTGTGTCTTTTCCCAATTGATGCATCACCCCAAAGGACTATAGTTAAGTGAGGATCTGAACTAAGGGCCTAAAGAACATACTTCCATAATACAATTTGGCATCAGACTATGAAGCTTTCAAGTGCTTCTTACATTCTTTGCTATAATGGAATCCAAGGATTTTTGCACATTGGATGTAGACAGATTTTTTTTTTAAAAAAATGATAAACTATTGTCAACCTTGCCTCCACTTGTTGTGCGAATCACTGTATTGAACTCTAACAATTCAGTGCTATTTGTATATACAAAATGTCAATTGTTGTGACTGGAATGTCAAGGCTATAGCTCATTGAATTTACTAGTACAATGCATCTGGTGGGGAGGAAAGTGCCATCTTTATGGAAGATAAATTGTTACATCAGAGACTCACAGAAAAACAGATAATCTGTTTGCTTTTTGAAATTATTTTAACCCTTTGTGCAAGAGTAAGGAGGAGCTCACTATGTTCTTTTTTGGAATAAGTAGAAAAGAAAAGACACAGGAGAACTCTACAAAAAGAACTTTAATGTCCCTGACAACCACAATGGTGTGATCATTGTCCTCAAGCAAGACATCTTAGAGTGTGAGGTCAAGTGGGCCCTAGTGGCCATACAATTGGAAAATGAAAACGTGGTGCCAAAATGGCCGCCGCGCTCTTTGCGGCACCCCCACCCACCCGGACTCAGACATCTGGGTAGTTAGGGGGCGTGGCCACTCCTCTATAAAAGGGGTGGCCACGAGGCAGCCGAGCTGCCATTTTAGAATGCGACGGAGCGGAGAAGTTTTCCCCGCTGCATTTTTTGCTGCGCTTCGCTTCCCTTTAGCTTTCCAATCGGAGTTCCTTTGCTCTTTGCTACTGAGGTACTCAGGGCACAGGATCGTGATTTGGATCCCTGGCCAGGGATCGATTTGGGGGCAGCTTATCTTTGGCTTGGGTGACATGGCTCCCAAGCGCAAGGCTCCAGCTGCCAAGCCGTGCCTGCGGGGGAGGGCTTTGCCTACCCCCTCTTCCTTCGGGGGGCAGCCATCGGGTCGGAGGGCTCGGACGGCACCCCCGCAGCAGGGCAGTGGGATGGCTTTGCCCACTGCCGCCAATGTCACTGACCAGGCTTCCGCCTGTCAGCCTGGCACAAGCTTCCAGGTGGGGCTGGCACAGGCTGGCCCCTCGGGGATCCCTGCCCCTGGAGGGCCTTTTCATGGCCCAGGACAGGGTGGCCCATGTGGGCCTGGTGTAGGTTTCCACCCGACCATTCCTCCGGCCCCCCACGGGCCGTAATTTTGGGCATGGCCCTATTCGGGCCCGGGATCCCCATTCGGGTTTCCCCTTCAGCAACTGCCCAGTGGGCTGTCCGGCCCGTCCGGCCCACCTTATACAGGGGGCTTGGACACCGTTGATGCACTTCTCGCACACATTTCAGTGCTAGAGGCATCAATGGGCATTGCCCCACCGCCTTCCGATGGGGGCTTAGCCACCGCTTCAATTACGGCCCTTTCGTCGATCCCGGCCAACACGTCAGCCGTGCCTCTCCAGCGGGCCGTCAACAGGGTCAAGCTGCTCGAGGCCATCAGGCCAGCCCAAGCTGGCGCCTCACAGCTCCCCACATGATCGGATTTGCCGGTGGGGACCGGTCAGGTGTGGCCCCAGAGCTCAAGGCCTGTCGCGAGCTCCGACGCCCGCCGTGGGCTGGAACCCCCAGTGGGGACGGCTCACGGGCGTGCGACTAGTGAGTATCCGGTTCAATTGAGTGCACCAGCAACACTGTCCAGTCACACTGGGGGGGGGGTGCAGTGGCCATGGCCGAGGCAGGTTACTGTGGGTGGGCAGTTGTATCCGCACTGCCCTGTTAACTCATGGTTGCCAAATGGCCCCCCGGATAGGGCCATCCTAGACAGGATGATGCGAGGTACCTGTTAGAGGGTTTCCAGTTTGGTTTTCATATACCATTTAGGGGTGTTCGGGGACCGCAGGATGCCCCGAACTTACTTTCTCTGAAGGGTAATGAGGAGGTCGCTGCACAAAGCATAGCTAAGGAAGTGAATGCTATGAGAGTTGCTGGGCCCTTTACTTGAACCACCATTCCCTAACTTGAAGGTCTCTCCTCTGGGTCTAGTCCCGAAAAAGACCCCAGGTGAATTTCGTTTAATTCACCATCTATCTTACCCTGTGGGTTCCTCGGTCAATGATGTGATTCCTGATGACCTTTGCTCGGTCAGGTATACGTCATTTGATCAGGCCCTACAGATGGTACGCTCCTATGGTCCCGGGGCACTCCTGGATAAGTGTGATATTAAATCGGCATTCCGATTACTGCCAGTGCACCCTGCTGACTTTGAGCTGTTGGGTTTTCGTTTCCGAGGAAGGTTCTACGTAGATAAGGCCATGCCTTTTGGCTGTTCTATTTCATGTTCGGCATTCGAATGCTTTAGCACTTTCCTTCAATGGGCCTTTGTTCACAGGTCAGGGTCCCGGTCTGTAGCCCACTACCTCAACGACTTTTTGTTCGGGGGTGGACAGGGCTCGGACACGTGTACGCGTCTCCTTAATACATTTCAGGCGCTTATGTGGGAACTGGGTGTCCCCTTAGCACCTGAAAAGACTGAGGGCCCAGCCACCACGCTCATCTTTTTAGGTATCGAAATTGACACTGTCGCACAGGCATCCAGGTTACCCATGGATAAGGTGACTCGGATCTCTGCGGCGATTCTGGCACTGATTGCCAAGCATAAAGTGTCTCTTCATGAGCTACAGGTCCTTCACGGCCACCACAATTTTGCCTGCAGGGTGGTGACCCCGGGCAGAGCTTTTGCCAGGCGTCTGTGTGACACCATGGCTGGCCTATTAAAACGCCACCACAGGGTCCGGCTGACCAGGGGTATACGGGCAGAACTTTCGGTTTGGCTCACATTCCTCCAGGATTTCAACGGGGTCTCTTTTTGGAGATCAGACCTTATGGTCTGCCCTAAATTTCAAGTACAGTCGGATGCCTCTGGCTCTCTGGGTTATGGGATTTATTTTGAGGGGCAGTGGGCATATGGCCAATGGCCTCACGCATGGCAGGGCACGGATCGCCTACGCGATCTTACTTTTCTGGAATTTTCCCCCATTTTGGGGGCACTAATGCTATGGGGCGATAAGTGGGCCAATTCAGTGGTCCATTTTTGGTGTGACAATGCGGCAGTGGTGCACATTGTTAACGCCCAGATGTCCAAATCCCCTAGGGTCATGGCATTGGTTCATCAATTTGTTTTGAGAACCCTACGCCTCAATGTACTGTTCAGGGCCAGACATGTGCCAGGCATTAATAATGATATTGCCGATGCTTTATCCCGCCTGCAGATCTCCCAGTTCCGTGCCTTGGCTCCAGAAACAGAGGAATTTCCCTCTCCACTCCCGTCTGAGATTTGGACATTTGGCGAGGAGAGGTGAACTGGGCGATCGGCATGTCCTTGGCACCTCGCAAGCGTAAGGCATACCAACATGCTTTCATACAATTTAGAGCCTTTTGTGGGCAACTACAGTTACCTGAAGCATGGCCAATACCAGTAGACCAGATTTTACAATACATGGTTTATCTTCACGGTCAGGGGTTGGCTCCCTGTACTATAGCCTCTAGGCATTTATGGCCAAGGCACGGGGCTTCGCTGACTGCGTGAACTTCCGCATATGTCATGTTTTGGAAGGTTGGACACGTGAACGTGGCCGCCGCCCGGACACACGTCACCCGATTTCACCAGATGTTCTTACCCACCTTGCACGAGGCTGGCATAACTTATGTTATGATAGGTACGAGGTGGCTCTTTTTCATGCAGCTATCACCGTAGCCTTCTTTGGAGTGCTCCGCATCAGTGAGTTGGTACCATTGTCTAAGGCGGATGCGTCTTGTAGGGCATTGGAACTCGACGATGTCTATGTTACACACGAGTGGGCTCAGTTGAGGATACGGTCCTCAAAGGTTGATCAGCACGGCATAGGCAGTGGAGTCAGACTGCTACGATGTTCCATTGAAGACATCTGTCCGGTTGGTGCCCTACATGAGTTTTTGGCAGTGCGTGGTATGCACCCTGGCCCATTTTTCTGCCACCAGAATGGGTCTCCCCTTACTAAATTCCAGTTTTGGAAGGTGACCGGTACGGCACTTCACAGTGTTGGCCTCCCTGGAGCTCGTTACGGCACCCATTCATTTAGGATAGGCGCCAAGTCCACTGCGGCTGCGTGTGGGTACTCTGAGGCTGATATACGTCGGATGGACAGATGGGGATCCATGCGCTTTGCATTATATGTACACCCCCTCCATGCATGAGTACCAGTTATGTCATTGTTCCTTTTTCTTCTTTTGCAGACCCTGTGTGTCCACGCACACTGGTGGCAGTATGGCTGGGGGGCCACAGTTACGTGCACTGGGCAGCGCAGTATGCTGCGGCGACAGAGTGGGGACCCCATCTCAGGCTACGTGCAGCCGCACGTATGCGATGGTACGGTAAGCGCGGCATGAGATGGTGGGAACTGTTGGCATTCCTGTTTTCCATCAGGGATGCTGGACCGCCTGATGTCCTTGTCCTGCACCTCGGTGACAATGATCTCGCACAGGTCACTGGCCTCTCTTTAAAATTCACAATTTGCAGTGACCTAGCCTATCTACATTATGTATGGCCATCCACGCGGCTGCTATGGTCGGACATTGTGCCGCGACAGACTTACAGGGGAGGCATTGACCTCCGTGCCCTTGACCGCGCTCGCCGGTCGGTGAACAGGGCTGTTGCCCGGTTCCTTGCAGACAAGGGCTTGGGGACAGCCATTCGGCATCCTAGGATAGTCTTGCAGGATTACGATCTCTATGCAGGAGATGGGGTCCACTTGTTGGCCAGAGGTATGAACCTCTTTCTTGAGGATATGCAAGCAGGCCTGGTGACCGAGCTGATGGTCTGGGGGCGGTGAGTCATCATGGACGCCTCCCCGTGTGGCGGGTAGCACTGGTAAGGTAAAGATTTATGACCCATAGATATCCGGCAGGTTCGCAATTGACTGGCCAACACGTAGACAGGTACAGGAGAAATAGGTTTGGCCGGTCAAGGGCGAACCACGCAAGGGGTGATGTCAGGAGCTTCACAGCCTGCATCACCTTGATATTTAACGGATACACGTCATAGGGTGGGGTGAGTAGATAGTTTATTGACTACGGTCAACAATTTGTTTGTGTCAACAAACAAATTGATACAAATAGTTACATGTAGCCAATTGCCATTGGCATTTTGGGAGGAACCTTACCAGTGTTACTGCGGCCTGCTTGCCTTAAAGAATTACAATTGGATGATTACGCCAATTGAAAGTTATAATTCGGACTAGGGCATTATTCAATAAAAGTGGCCCGATGCCTTTCTCCATATACCGGTGTCTGAGTCTTTCTTTGGGGGGTGCGCCTGCAAAGTCAGTCAACATTCCAATTCCAAAGAAAGGCAATGCCAAAGAATGTTCAAATTATTGTACAATTGCGCTCATCTCACATGCTAGCAAGATCATACTCAAGATCTTACAAGCTAGGTTTCAGCAGTATGTGGATCAAGAATTTTCAAAAGTATAAGCTGGGTTCTGAAGAGGCAGTGGGAACTAGAAACCAAATTGCCAACATTCGCTGGATCATAGAGAAAGCAAAGGAGTACCATAAAAATGTCTACTTCTGTTTCATTGACTACACCAAAGCCTTTGATTGTGTGGATCACAATGGCAGATGATGGGAGCCTGGTGTGCGGTGGTCCATGGGGTTGCAAAGGGTTGGACTTGGCTGTGCGACTGAACAACAAAAGAAAAGAAAGTGCTTTAGGAAGGTGAATATGGTGTCTTTAAACACAGATGGCTAAAAATCTTGTAGAAGCTACTTTTTTGCACTATAGCTCCATGAATTCCTCAGCAGCATGTGGGTGGAGGATTCTGGGAGTGCACATTCAAAACAGTAACTTTTTCAAAATTTGGAAAAGTGGCACAGTGGTACAGAATGTTGGGATAAACTAACTAAAGCCCCTCCATATTCTGCCTGTGTTCTTTCTCATACTTAGCTACTAGTTTTTCAATTCCCTTCTTCTTTTGCCCTCCTCCTCAAAAGAGGTGTGCATGAATTGGAAGTAATAACACAGGCATACCAGGCTCTTTGTCTGCCAATTTCAGTTATGTTGCACTGAACCACAAGAATGTGTTAAAAGTTCAACTTTCAGAGTTTTGAGACATTTCTATATGGCTATTGTGATCTTTTGGGAAAAGGAAAAGAGAGAACCCAGCTCAACCCAATTTGAAACAAAATCAAATTTACAAAGATCTTTTACAAGATGTATGTTGTAAATTTTGCTTACTTTCTTGGTAATGGGTTACTTTCAATCAATTTGTGCCAATGTATCATTTATGTAAGCTTTACATTAAAGCTATCTGCACCTATACTGTTGCTCTGGTTGCTTCTGTAGCTGCACCCTGGTGATAGAGGTAGGAATGGTCAAGAGGATTGCAATGCAGAATTCAAGGCTAGAAACCTACATCCATTGATGGTACAGAAAAACAATACAAAATGAATGGTCTTCTTAGTTTAATAAAAGAGTCCAGTAGAACCTTTGTGAGTCTGCTGCCTTCACAAGATCATGGGAACAGATTGTCATGTTTAGGCCAGTTTTGAGACTGCTGGCTGCAAAATTCAGTTTAAAACTATGGTGTTCAAAAGCATCTGTGGATAGATGAGGTACCAGTAATAAAGACTACACAATGTTTGCACTCTGACATTCAAAGCTGCTCTGATCTGAAAGTAGTGTTAAAATTAATGTTTCTTCATCAGCATGGCCAAAACTTGAAAAGTTAAACTAGAGATGGAAAACTGATTCAAAAGCAGGTATTCCCCATCTCTTGTTTCAAGAATAATATAGTGGAGATACCCTGACTTTTACAAAGCTCTTCGACTTTGAAACAGAGATGAGGACTGAACCCTAGAGTCAGATACGACTGGCTATCGAACAAGGGAAACCTTTACCTTACCCTGACTTTTCCTTTAGCAGTAGCAATTCAGCTACTAGCTGTGGGAGAATGGATTTACCCCAGCAACAATATGTAGCAGTGAGCCTCCCTTATTGTAACCAAGGTTATTTGGTTTACCAGAATACTTAAGAGACCATGTCACCCCAAGGACATCTGTCCATCCCACCAGAGCAGACTGGAGAAGCTCTCTAATTGTTCCATCTGCTAGAGAGGCACGTCTCTCTAGCAGCAGAAAGAGGGCCTTCTCGGTGTCTGCTCCGGCCTAATGGAGCCTCCTGCCAATTGAGTTGCATCTCCAGACAGAGTTGCTGCCCTTCAGGAAAGGCCTAAAAACCTGACTGGCAAAGCAGGTGTCAGACATCAATGACGTAGTGATCCCCACTTGCTGGCTGATCTAGGAAGAACACACACACTCTCTCTTTTAATCGGAAAGTGTTGGGGTAAATTTTAATAGTCATTTTTTAATGTTTTTTTATAGGTTTTAGAGTTTTCAACTGTGATGCTGGTTTTTATTCTTTGTGTGCTGCCCAGAGTTTTTTTGATAACAATAAATAAATAAATAAAAACATTTATGTTTCTGGAGGAAGTGAAATCTGCTGGAAATTTTTTAGGTGGGGCCCTCAAATTTAAAAACAAACAGGTGACAATCAATAATATACAACATTTCTTCATCTTCAGGTGCCGTATCCATTCCGGATATTGGCTATCATCATGGCAATAGTCTTCCTGTTCTTAACTCTTTGGAACAGTTATTCCAAGGACATACCACACCAGTCTCTCAGGTTCTTCAGCTATGTAGTCCATCTATATCCAGGGCTTCTCTTCCCTGGGATCTTTTCTTGCAGAGTTAGTTGGAGTATTCTATACTTTATGTTGTTCCTCATGGTATGGCCAAGGTATTGGATCTTTCTTTGCTTAATGGTCTAAAAGAGTTCTTGTACTTTATCCATTTGGCACAATACTTCTACATTAGGCACATGGTCAACCCATTACATCCTTAGCAGCCTTCTGTAGATCCACATTTCAAAAGTTTTGATTCTATTTTCAGATGCTTTAGTCAATGTCTAAGCTTCGACTCCATATCACAACACTGGGAATACATAACATCTCACTATTTGGAACTTTGTAGCAAGAGTTAGATCTCTACTGCATAACAAATGTCACATTTTTATGAAGGTAGATCTTGCTTTTTCTATTTGTATTTTAATCTCTACCTTGGGATCCCAATTTTCATTTAACATACTCCCCAAATAGATAATTTTATCTACTCTTTCGATTTATTGTGTTCCTGCCATTAGCTTGCCATGAGTTGGTGTTCAACTTATAACCAGATATTTTGTCTTCTTGGTGTAGAGATCCAAACCATATTCTGCGCTTGAAGCTCTAACCCAAACCAGCATCAACTGAAGATCTGCAAGGTTTGTGGCCAACAACAATACAAAATTTAATATTATTATACTACAAAAATAAATAGACAGAAACAGAAAACCAAAACCAAGGAGAACACCTTACCCGGAGGAAGGAGATCAGAAAAGATCTCTCTATAGAGAAAAGTTTAAGAGTTTTGCTATGTTGGGGGGTGGGGGTGGGGAGGGATGGATCAACACAAGTACCTGCAGTTTTTGACTCTTAAAAAATGTTTGTACTTCAAACATTACCAGGATGCCATTAGAGGCTATCCTTGACTGAGATAACAAGGAATTCTGATTTCAGGGCAAAAGGTTGACACAAAATTTGTGCAATTTACACATTTTGCATGGTTAGGCCAATCTGTGGGCAAATAATTTTTGCAAATGAGGGAATACTTTATGAGAGTACTGTACTGACAAATATAATATTTTGCCATCATGCAGGCTGGTATTTTTGTAACATGTAAAAAACATGAATCAGGATTAATAACCCTACTTTATTGTAACTTAACAAAATGTTTTATTATTTCTTAAATGTTTGTGCCAAAAGATTTTCAAATAAGTATGCTTTTAAACCAATCTACAATAGGATGCAAATTATGAAATCAACATCATCATCCATTCAATTTCCATATTACACATAAATTAAAGATAGCACTTTTCAATAAATAGAATATGCTCTCAGCAGATAAGGATTTTTCTTTTGACAAGTTGTTGCTTTTGCATTATCAAAGACTCATGTCATGATTTTTAATATAAAATTATACAAAAGACAGATGACATAATATAAAATGATATGAAGGGCAGATCCACATATCGTAGATCTGAGCGGATAAACATTGATAAAACTGGGACAAAGTTACATGGAGCAAAAAATTATGGGTAACCTCAATGTTAGGTATAGCCGCTCCAGTCCAGGGTGTTGTATGAATAATATGAGAAAGACATTAAATAGGTATTGGATTTACAGAATTGCTGGGGTGTGTTGTTGATGCCAAACAAATTATAAGCCAGAGTTACATTGAAATCTACTATTATTTTCCCTGAAGCTTTTGGACAACCTTTTCCAATACAAATTGGGGGAAATGGCTTGAAATTCCTATCACCCTGCAGGTTAATGTGACTCAAAGTGATGTCACACAAAAATCAGTTGAACTACTCTGTAGTATCCATTTTTCTCCATCAAAAATCAGATCATCAAAGCAATAATTTGCTTAGCAGAGCAATGTAACTTACATAACCATGTTATGTAATAAACCATGTACATCAGCAGCAAATATACAGAAAAAGGTAATGAGCTTTGAACTTTAGCTAAATTCAACTATTCCTGAAATTTTGTTGTTTTGTTATGATTATAGAAGGCAAACAACATACTTTTCAGTGTCATTCAGCTGGCAAATAATGAGTCCTTGCTGGGATATTTGAGTGTACACCAGAATTCTCTGCAGTCAGTTATTAATTGCTAGCTGGAAATGGCTGAATGTTACTCCATTTGCCTTCTGCATGCAGGATTTTAGCCCATTTGTGATTTTTTAAAGTAATTACATAAAATGTATGGACTAGTCTAGCCAGATTATCTTGCTATGGTAATAGAGTAGACCATACTGCCAGCAACTCAGTGCCAGTTGTCAGGTGACAGCTAACTAACCTGACAACCATTAGGACTAATGGCCTTGAGTGGCAAAGTCCACAGGGAAGGGTGATGATCCCCAAATGGATTAAATCCCACTTGAATCCAAGTTGATGGAGGGCAACAGCTTCATCAATACTGGTCCGGGGCTGATGAGGACTTTGCATACCAAAAAGGCTTAGGACCAGAAAGTGACTTGCAGAACCAGATCAGTGGTATGCGTGTCATGCTGCAATGTGGAAGGTACACGGAAAGCCACTGCATTATATTCTCAGGACACCATGATGATTGCCAATATTCTGAATTAGGTACCACACAACAACAAGAAGAAAATGTATGGAATCCAACTGATGTAGGATATGCCTAATGTGAGCAATGTGATTTTCCTGACGAAGGAACTGGCATCTTGCATTCTGTTCCTGTTCAAGTTTTCAAAATGTTTTTAAAGGAGGTCTTTAACTATTGCCATGTGGCACAGAGCTTGGGAAATTATAACTAAAAATGGTTAGTGATAGCTCTTATTGAAAGTAAGATGTAAATCCTCTTTTGCTTTTTTTCATTTATATGTAGATAAGGACATCTAACGTTCTCCTTCTTGCCTGCAAGAATGGTCTGGAACTTCATGATCATCTCAGTATAGATGACTGAGCATGATGTTTTGCTTATTTCTATGCATGTTGCATAAATTGCACAGATTCCCCTAATTTCAGATATTTGCTGCTTTGTTTAAGAAATGAAACTATTGTCTGACTTATTTGCATTTTTTCATATCAATTAGGTAGTCCTTAAATTTTTGCTCTGCTAGTGTGCACATGTAGACATATGCAAAAATGCATTCATATGCTTTGTTTCTCGGAGGAACAGGTCACTGGAGACATTTTGCCTAAATCACAAAGACTTGGGAGCATACCTGCCAAGTTTTGGGAAATATCTGTCAAATAAGCGAAATTTCCCGGCCAAAACAGGAAACTAGACAGCTATGCTTATGCTGTGCTGGCCTCTAGTCTAACTCCAGTCTAATTCCAGTCTAACTAATATGGGATAACGGCGGGAAAGAGTGTAAAATATGGGAGTTTGACAGAAATTTCCCGAAACTTGACAGGTATGCTTGGGAGGGGGAGAAGAACCTGGAGGAAAGAAATCTTATGTGACTTCAAAACTCCAAGTCAAGGTATCTTAGTCTGGTGAGATAATTGCTGCAAGACCTAATTTTTAGTGGATAACAAAGTTAGCAAATATTCTTTCCATCTCTAATTCTATGACATTAATTACAGTTATAGTTACAGTTTTTAAAGCAACTCTATACCAGCCTGTTGCTCAGAAATAACTGAAATAGTTATCTTAAAGAACAGAGTGCATTCAGCACTTAAACTATATGATATTCCTTATGATATAGCTTCACACTCTACAATTATTCCACCTCATCTGGATTGCATTTCAATTTGTTTTTAAATACTCTTTTAGGGATCCTCCAATTACTGTACACTCCTATTTGTATGGAGGCTAAGCCATAGGTTAGGGGATGATCAGGAAATATCAGGGGTCTCCAGGTAGTGCTATAAAAGTAAGAAGAGACTCTGCAGTTAGAGCTGGTGGACATTTGGCCTCCCTGCCAGGGGACAGAGTTGGGAAGAAGGCTTCTCCACTCCCGGTGCATGATTTGCCAGTGCCGATGAACTTGACACAGCTGGATTTGGCTGAATTGTTAGCCAGGATCATGGCCTAGGAGTGGGCAACTCCCTTGAGCCCCGCCCCGGCTCCACCATTGTTGGTCACCCATAGCCGGGCTAACCCGGCTGATGATGCATTAACTTGGAAGGAGATTGCTCAGGTGCTACAGAAGCGCATTGATGCACTTGAGGAGGCAGCAGCAGTTCGTGTATCTGACCCTCCCCTGGCTGGGTCGCCTGAGTCGTAGGGATGAGGCTTCATCAGAGGTGGCTGTTCCAGTATCAGTGGAGTCAGAATGCAATATGGTTAGGGCACCGCCTGGTGTTCCCTGCAGTTTGCCCAATGCGAGTGAGTATTTGTTACCTAAAAACATGGCTACCCCTAGTGTCAGTGGTGGCCAACCCTCTTCCCAGCTGTATCCACAGCAGTTATGGATGTGGCTGGCCACTAGTCCACAGGTGGTGGCCTCGCCATCTGCCCTGCCACATATTCCTGTGGTGGTGGCTTGGTCCATACCTTATCCTCCTGCTGGGGTGTTTATGCCTGTTCAGCCTCAAACCTCAGCCAGTACAGGACACGGGGAAGTTTGCCTGACGCCTTCTTTGGTGACTGTTTTGGCTGTGGCATTGCCTTTTGGTGACCAGTTCCTTCCTCTGGGGGATCACTTTTTGGCATCCACAAGGGATAAAATCCTCTGTGGTAAATATGTCAACATTCCCCCCCTGCTTAACAGGGATTCTGACAAGCCAGTTAAAGATAAGGATGAGAAGGACAAGGAACTGGCATGATGTAAGAAGCCTCCCAGGACCTGGGCAAACTGGTCCTTATTTACACAGGTGTTTCTGTCAGAGCCCGGCAACATTTGGCCTTCCCATTGATCCAATATCTAGATATAATTTACAGAGCATATGTGGACTTCCCCAGGCAGGTGTGGATTCTTTATGATGAGAGCTTCCACATGCGTGCTGCGATCCGTCCAAACATGCATTGTGATGAGCAGCATGCTCCCTTATGGTTGTATCCTATGTCAGGCGACCACTACGATTGTGGTCATTTGGTGCAGTGCCCTGCAGCAGCTACTTCCTTCCACCAGCTGGCATGGCAGGCAGTTCAACAATGCCTGGTGTATTGAGAGTTTGCCGGGCAAGGGCGTTATTCCTGCAAACAATGCAAATATCATCACGAACGTAGCATTTGCGGAGGAGCCTACCTGGCTTCTAATTGCAGCAAAGTTGAATTGCAGAGATATAAAGGGCCAAGTGCGGCATTAAGACAGCATTTTGATTGTTGCCTATACACCCTGATGATTTTGAACTGCTTGGTTTTGCTATTGAGGGCCAGTATTTTGTTGACAGAGCCATGCCTTTTGGCTGTTCAATCTCTTGCTCAGCTTTTGAGTGATTTAGTACTTTTTTGGAGTGGTCCCTTCGGTGCAAGACTGGCCTAGGTCACGTGGTCCATTATTTGGACAATTTCCTTTTTTTTTGACCCAGTCAATGGTAGACCTCCTTAACACCTTTCAGTTCATTAACAGCCGAATTGGGTGTCCCCTTGGCGGAGGATAAGGTGGAGGGTCCGGCCACTTCCCTCCAGTTCCTGGGTGTGGTGTTGGACACCACATGCCAGTTGTCTTGTCTTCCCCAAGATAAATTAGTAGCAGTGCGTGCGGTCACCTAAATTTTGCTTGCAACGTGGTGGCTCCTGGTAGGGTGCTCGCCTGCTGTTTGTGTGATGCTATGAGAGATTTGACCAAGCCTTTTCACCATACCCGAGTGACAAAGGCAATAAGAGTGGACCTATAATTGTGGGTACAATTTTTGACAAATTTCAATGGCGCCTCATTTTGGCAAACTAAATTAACTGCAGAGGTGCAGTTTAGTGTATACTCAGACACTTCCAGCACCAGCGGTTATGGGATTTTTTTACCATTGGTGTTAAGGCCAATGGAAGGATGCTGGAATCATGAGGGACCTCACCTTCCTTGAACTTTTCCCAGTGGTGGGTGCTGTATTCCTTTGGGGTTGGTGCTGGCTGAACTCCTCAGTCAAAGTTTTAACTGATAACCTTTTGGTCACACATGTGATCAATACTATGACCTCTCACTCCCCTAGAGTAATGTGCTTGGTGCACAAATTAGTGTTGCAATGTTTGAAGAATAACATTCTGTTTAGGGCACACCATGTGCCCGGGGTTGATAATCAAATTGCTGATGCTTTATCCTGGCAGCAGATTGCAGATTCCACTCCCTTGCCCCAGACACAGCTGAAATGCCAAAGGTGTTAACACACGAGATTTGGAACCTTGGCAATTTGTAGTAGAGCATGCTATTGGCACAGCCATCGCACTCAGAACTCGCTGCTGCTACGTTGGAACCATATCGGACTTTGATGCATTTCATAGTAAGCAACAATTGGCACAGGATTGGTTTGGTTCCAGTGAAGCATGCCTTAAGGTTTATGGTGCATCTGCACCAGACATGGCTTTCACCCCATACTATTCGTTCAAAGATTTCAGCACTGGCATTTTACGCTAAGGCTCTGTGATTAGTATGGCAGTGTTAATATTATATTTTAATCTGTTAAATTCCAATAAAGTGGCTCAGGTTTTCACCAAAGAAATGGTCACCTGTCTGCTCCTTGGGAGGATTGGGTGGCAAAATCAAAGGTTGGGAAACACTGGGCTAGACAAACCAATGCTCTGACTAAAGTCTTCTTCCTCTGTTCTTAATCTTTCACAAGAACTCAGTTTCTTGAGTGTGTGAACTGAGAAGTTGTAGTGCAATTTCCTGAGTTTTTATTTATTTAAAAGCTAATGCTAATTATTGCTCTTAGTAATTGTATCCTCTGGCAACAGCTATCAGCCCCTCATGTTCTATCTTGGTTTATAATTAAAGAGGGAAAGTATTGTTCCAGTCTATAATAAATTACAAAGAGAAGTTGTGCCAAGGGTCACATATTAGCAAAAGGGGAACATGGGATTACAAGTTATGTCTGTGGACCTCTATTTCAGAAAGTCCTTCATCCTTAACTATGGCAGCGAGTCCTAATTTCTAGTAATGTGTCTGATTTTCCATGGTTGGCATTTATCACTGACACCAATTCCCCTTTTTATAGGGCATTCAGCACAAAGGCTACTGCAAAGCATTTCATAGGCAGTAACAGTTAACAGCCAGAATCTATTTTTAAATACAAAGCAAATGTCTAAGGGCAAGATTGTAAAACACTGAGATGGCAGGTAGTGACAAAGTGAACCAGAGTTTAGCAGTGTGACAATAGAAGGGCACGGCAACCTTTTTCTCCTTTAGTACAATTCTGATTCTTGAATGTATGGTAAAAAATCCAGAGTATATCACATGCACAGGTATATATAGGTATGCATGTAAGTTTTATAATATAGCCTAGGTATTTAAGTGGGAAGCTAACTGGACTTTGTAACTGAAGAAAAGCCATTTTGAACTTTCTTCTTCGAGTGCCATATCCGATTCCGAATATGGGCAATCATCATGCCAATTAGCCATGAAGATTGTCCTGGGGACAATATAATGCAGTGGCCTTCCATTTGCCTTCTGCATCGCAGTGTGACACCAGTACCACCACTCCAGTTCCGTGAGTCACTTTCTGGTCCTGAGCCTTTTTGTAACACAATGTCGTCCTCAGCCCCAGGCCAGTATTGATGAAGCTGCTGCCCTCCATCAAGGTGCATTAAGTGGGATTTAATCCATGTGGGGACCATCACCCTTCCTTGTGGATTTCACCATGCAAGGCTGTTAATCCTCAGGGTTGTCAGGTTAGTTAACCACCGCCTGACACTCGGCGTTGAGTCACTGGCAGTATGGTCTACTCTATTACCATAGCAGGATAACTTGGCCAGACTTCTGAACTTTAGGTAAACTAAGTGTAAAAAGTCCCCCTTGCCTCCTCCTCATTATGTACATGCCAAGAAGCAGGTAAAAGAACTGAGTTGTTATGCAAAAAAATAAGGGAGTCTGGTCAGACTAGTTCTGGCCTATTGTGAATTTTGTGTATATGAATGTCTTAGTCTTTCTCTATAATAAGAAGAGTTTTGACTCTTCCTTCTTTGCTCTCTTTGAGGCAAGCCAGGGATCCTGTATGTATATGTATAATAAAATCTTTTTCTCTCTCCCTCCCTCCCTATTTTTGATGCAACTATTTACTTTTTAAAACCCCATCCACCCCAAGCAATGCAAGCGCGGTGCCAGAATGGCCGCCGCGCTCTTTGCGGGCCCCCCCCCACGGGACAGAGAATCCGGGTAGTTAGGGGCGTGGCCAGCTCCCTTATAAAAGGGGTGGCCACGAGGCAGCCGAGCTGCCATTTTACCTCAGCGACGGAGCGGAGAAGTCTTTTCCCCTGTGTCTCCGTCGCTCTTTAACTTATCGGGAAGCCTTTTGGCGGCGATTTTTCCTTTTTGGCTTCCCTTCACTCCGGTGGAGATGCCTTCGAGGAAGAAGGCAGCTTCGAGTGCGGCTCGCGCTGTTAGGAGGCGCAACCCGGGTCGGAGGACCGTGGTGCCGCCTCCCCAGCAGCCGCCTTTGCAGGCCCCTGCCGGGACCGGCGGAATGGGGTCTATCGCCCCTTGGCCCAGAGCGGGCGAACAGATTGCGGGCGTGGTAGGGGCTCCGGCCCGTGGCCCGCGAGCGGTGGACACCGCTCCTGCACCTGCCCACCAGGTTGGGCCTGCCGCTCTTGGGTCGCAGCCTCTCCCGGGGCCCTCTAGCCTTGGGGGGTGGTGCGGCCCCCTGCCTTGGCAGGTTTCTCCACCGACCCTGCCGGGCTTCGGTGTTGGCCAATGGCCATATTCAGGTCCTGGGGTACAGGGACCTGTACCCACGCCTTGGACCGTGCGGGCCGGCCGGCCCTTGGCCCCAGGTCAACGTGGAAGCCTTACTGGCCCGCCTTGCGGCCCTTGAAGCGTCGTTGGCTCGGGCCAGTCAGGCGGGCCCCCCCCTTTGGGGTTCCTTTGAGGCGCTGCCGGCAGGAGGACAACAGCCGACAGGGAGGGTTGAGCTGCTGCAGTCGCGTGGCGCGGTTTCGCCCACTGCCTCGCAGCTCCCCAGCCAGCTGCCAGGTGCAGGTCAGGCCCCGGTGATGAGCTCTACGTCGGTCGTGAGCTCCGACGCCCCCAGTGGGCCGGAACCCCCGGTGGGGGCGGCCCGCGGGGGTGCAGCATGTGAGTATACGGTGTAAGCGAGTACATCCACACACATTCCCAATATGGGGGGGGGCTTTTCAATGGCCTTGGCCTCGCGCGGGTGGTGCGGCGGTGCACCCGCTGACGCCTCACCCGGCGATGACAGCTAACACCCAGGGCCCCGTGGTGGGGGGTGTTCCCTACCCTGAGGGGAATGTTTTGGGTGGCCGGGTTGGTCCAAGCCCCTGTTTCTTACCGCTGAGTGACCGCTTGGCACAGGCCGCCAGAGAGTAAATTTGGCGGGGGGAGTGCGTGGATATCTTCGCGCTCCTAAACAGGGTGCCCATCAAGGAGAGAGGGAGGGGCAGAATGAGAAGGATAGTGGCAGGCACGTTGTCGCAAGCCACCAAGTATGTGGGCCAAATGGTTGCCGGCCTGCATCATATGCATGGCGGTGTACCTTAGGGCCCAGCCGGATCTGGCAATCCCGATGGTCCAGTATTTGGACAACGTCTACCGGGCGATGGTTTACTTTCCGGGCCCAGCGTGGTTGGCTTGTGACGAGGAATGCCGTAGGCGGATTTCCCCGCACCCCGAGATTAGGCGGGATGAGCCAGGCCAGAGGCTGCGGCTTTTGTACGTGACGCCCACGCGCCCTGCGCCCGGGGAGATATACCATTGTGGGCATGCGGTTCAGCAGGCGGCCCCAGCATAGGTCACCTGCCAGGGGGCGGGGCGGGGGGTTCCAGCCCGCCTGCTGTGCTGGACTTTCTTGTCCAATGGCTCCTCTAATGGGAAGACTTGCAATACAGACAGGAGTATCCCAACTGTGTTGGCCCCCATGCGGCCTCTGCCTGTCCCAGGCCTAGAAGGATGCGGGGCAGAGGGTGGGGCAGACAGGGGGCTGGCAAGACTGCCGCAGATGGATCTAGTTCACCGAAGGGCTCCCTCCCCATTTAAGGTGGACATGTTGGAGCGTGGCTCACATGGTACCCGAAGGGAGAGGATGCGGGTTCTCTCCTTCAGGGTTCCAGGCAGGGGTTCCGGATCCCTTTCATGGGTAATAGGTCCCCTCAGGATGCCCCCAATCTTTTATCCCTTAAGGGGAGGGAGGAGGTGGCTGCTGCTAGCTTTGACAATAGGGTCTATGCGGGCAGGGTCGCTGGCCCTGTCCCTGCACCCCCGTCCCGGGGAGCATATTATTTCAATGATGCCATGCCTTTTGGCTATTCCATTGGGGCTCGGTATTCGAGCGTTTCACCACTTTCCTAGATTGCGCTTTTGTCCGCAGGTCAGGGTCCCGGTCTGTAGCCCATTCCCTGGATGGTTTTATTCGGGGCTGAACGGGGCTGGGACACGTACACACGTCTCCTCAACACATTTCAGACGCTAATGGAGGAACTGGGTGTCCCTTTAGCGCCCGAAAAGACCAAGGGCCCATCTCCACAGCTAGTATTCCTGGGGTGGAGAGTAACACGGTAGTGCAGGATTCTAGGTTGCAGTGGGATAAGGTCTCAAGGCTAGTGGCCCTTGTCTCGGTCTTGCTGGCCGAGCGCATGGCATCACTGAGGGAACTTTTGGTGCTACATGGTCACCCCAGTTTAGCTGGCAGGGTCGTCGCACCGGGCAGGGCATTTGCTCTGCGCTGGTGCGATGCCATGGCGGGATTCTCCAGGCCCCACCACAGGCTCAGATTTACCCGGGGTATCGGGGCAGACGTGCTGGTCTGGCCATAGATCCAGAGGTACTTCAACGGGGTGTCATTTTGGGGTCTGATTTCCTGGGGCCCCCCTTGCTTTCAGATGCAGTCCGATGCCTCAGGATTCCTGGGTTTACGGGATGTACTTCAATTGGAAGTGGGCCTATGGTGGGTGGCCACCATCCTGGGCAGGCAAGGGTCGCCTGCATGGTCTCACGTATCTGGAATGTTTCCCTATCCTGGGTGCTTTGATGCTATGGGGCAAGGAGTGGGCCAACTCGGTTGTGCAATTTTGGCATGGCAACGCGGCTGTTGTCCGCATCGTCACTGCACAGATTTCCAAATCGCCCGGGGTTATGGAGCTAGTGCGTTGGTTTGTGTTCTGCAACCTGTGCCTCAATGTTCCTTTCAGGGCCAGGCATGTCCCAAGGGTTGATAATGATATTGCTGCTGCTTTGTCCCGCCTGCAGATCTCCCGGTTCCGTGCCTCGGCCCCCGGATGCGGAGGAATTTCCCTCGCCACTCCTGGACGAGAGATGGAACGTTGGCAAGGAGAGGTGAACCGGGCGATTGGCCTGTCACTAGCGCCATGCATGAGTAAGGCGTATCACCACGCATTTAGTTCCTTCAGAGTATTATGTACCCGATTCCGACTGCCAGGAACCTGGCCGATCCCAGTAGCCCATGTTCTGCGGTTCATGGTTTACCTGTACGCCCAGGGCCTTGCACCACGCACCATAGCATCTCAGCTGTCGGGTTGGCTTTTATGGCCAAAGTAGGAGGTCGTGTGGACAGCACCAATGACTTCCGGGTGAGACATGTTTGGGAGGGGTGGGTGCGCGTGCGCGGGCGTTTCCCGGCCGACCGCCACCCCATTTACCCAGGGTTTTTTTTTTTTTTACCCAGTTGGCCCGGGGCTGGCCTGGCCTCTGTTTTGATAGATGAGGCAGCCCACTTCATGCGGCTACAACGGTGGCCTTTTTGGAGCCCTCCGCATCGGCGAGCTTGAGATGCTGAGTAAGGCGGATGCAAGATTTTCCCAGGGTTTTTACCCAATTGGCCCGGGGCTGGCCTGGCCTCAGTTTTGATAAATGAGGCAGCCCACTTCATGCAGCTACGACGGTGGCCTTTTTGGAGCCCTCCGCATCGGCGAGCTTGAGATGCTGAGTAAGGCGGATGCAAGATTTCCCCAGGGTTTTACCCAATTGGCCCGGGGCTGGCCTGGCCTCTGTTTTGGAAATGAGGCAGCCCACTTCATGCGGCTACAACGGTGGCCTTTTTGGAGCGCTCCGCACCAGCGAGCTTGAGATGCTGTATAAGGCGGATGCAAGTTGTAGGGCACTGGAACTCGAGGATGTCTATGTTGCCAAAGGCTGGGCCCAGTTGAGGATATGCTCCTCTAAGACAGATCAGCATGGCGTAGGCAGTGGCGTAAGACTGCTACGGTGTTCTTTGGCAGACATCTGTCCGGTTGGTGCCCTACAGGAGTTCCTGGCACTGCGTGGCATGCACCACGGCCCGTTTTTCTGTCACCAAGATGGGTCTCCCCTTACTAAATTTCAGTTTTGGAAGGTGACAGGCAGTGCCCTCACCAGGGTGGGGCCTACCAGGTGCCCGTTATGGCACACATTCATTTCGTGCTGGTGCAGCCTCTACAGCAGCTGCTTTTGGGTACTCTGGGTCTGACATACGCAGCATGGGGAGGTGGGGCTCGCAATGTTTTAAGTTTTATGTGCGCCCACTTCCGCCATGAGTACCAATCCAGTCACCTTCCCGTCTTTTTCTCAATTTTTCTCAATTTTCTTACAGACCCTGGGTGTCGTATTACACCGGTGACAGTATGGCTGGTGGGCCACAGCTATGTGCACAGGGCAGCGCGTTACGCTGCGGCGACAGAGTGGGGACCCCGACTGGGACTGGGTGAACACGCCAGTCTCACATGGCATGGTAAGCCTGGGATGTTATGGCGGGAGCTGCGGCCTTTCCTTTTTTCTGGCCTGGGTGCTGACCCGCCTGACATTCTCATCATCCACCTGGGGGGCAATGATTTGGGCCAGGTCACCGGCTTATCGCTTAAGCATGCGATTTGCGAGGACCTCGCCTACTTGCATTATGTCTGGCCTGCCACAACCCTGGTTTGGTCGGGCATTGTACCGCGCCATTCTTATAGAGGGGGTGTTAACCTCCTGGCCCTTGACCGCGCTAGGCGCCCGGTCAATAGGGCGGTGGCGCGGTTTATTGCCGACAGGGCTTGGGGACGGGTCAGTCATCACCCCGCTGTTAGCCTACAAAATTATGACTTGTACGCAGGGGATGGGGTCCATCTGTCGCGAGGAGGTATGGACCTCCTGTTGGGTGATTGGCGAGCAGGCCTGTTGACCGAGCTGACGGTCTGGGGGGGGCGTCAGGCCTTCTTTGAAGCCCCTCCGTGTGGCGGGTAGCACTGGTAAGGTAAACAGTATGACCCACAGGTATCCGGCAGGTTCGCAATTGACGGGACAACACTAGACAGGAATAAATTAGTTAAACGTTGTCCGGTCAACGACGAACCAGGCGACGGGGTGATGACGATAGCTAACCAGCATGCATCACCCCGTGATTTCACGGATACGCGTCAGAGGGTGGGGTCATGAGTTAGATATTGACTACGGTCAATAATTTGTTTGTCGTCAACAAACAAATTGATACAAATTGATACATTGTAACCAATTGCCGTTGGCAATTTTGGGGTGGTACCTTACCAGTGTTACTTCGGCCTGCTTGCCTTAAGAATTATGATTGGTCGTTTTACCAATACAAATTTATAATTCGGACTAGGGCATTGAATCAATAAATGTGGCCCGATGCTGTTATCCACTTTCAATGTTGTCTGTGTCCGTTATTGGGGGGGTGCGCCTGCAATGCAAGCGCGGCACCAGAATGGCCGCCGCGCTCTTTGCGGGGGCCCCCCCACAGGACAGAGAATCCGGGTAGTTAGGGGCGTGGCCAGCTCCCTTATAAAAGGGGTGGCCACGAGGCAGCCGAGCTGCCATTTTACCTCAGCGACGGAGCGGAGAAGTCTTTTCCCCTCCACCCCCTCCCTTGTTAACAGTGTGATATTTTGGTCGCTTCGGGGCCGGGTGGGAATTTTTGGCTGGGACCCACATTGGCTTCCGGGTCCTGGCTTTTTTGCCCATCCCACACTGTTGCTATGGTTTGATATAGGGGTCTTTCTTATGTTCCTAATGTTGACTTTGGTCACATTGGCGGGTAGCACTGGTAAGGTAAACAGTATGACCCACAGGTATCCGGCAGGTTCGCAATTGACGGGACAACACTAGACAGGAATAAATTAGTTAAACGTTGTCCGGTCAACGACGAACCAGGCGACGGGGTGATGACGATAGCTAACCAGCATGCATCACCCCGTGATTTCACGGATACGCGTCAGAGGGTGGGTTCATGAGTTAGATATTGACTACGGTCAACAATTTGTTTGTTGTCAACAAACAAATTGATACAAATTGATACATTGTAACCAATTGCCGTTGGCAATTTTGGGGTGGTACCTTACCAGTGTTACTTCGGCCTGCTTGCCTTAAGAATTATGATTGGTCGTTTTACCAATACAAATTTATAATTCGGACTAGGGCATTGAATCAATAAATGTGGCCCGATGCTGTTATCCACTTTCAATGTTGTCTGTGTCCGTTATTGGGGGGGGGGGGTGCGCCTGCAATACTGCTTTGCCCATTTTTGGCAACAACTTCTTCATTCCTTGTTATATTTTCATTCCTTGTTCCATCATTTTTATTTTAAAATGTACTTCCCATTACCCAGAAAACCTGTGACTATTGAGGGCATAAGAGTATAATGCAAGAGTATAGGTACATATGCATTAATAAATGGATGTTATTTTGTTTTTGTGTTAGATGAGCACAATTTAAGGTCAAACAAGATAGGACAGGTATCAATTTACAGATATTTTGAAAGGAGGATTCTCTTAAAAGACAAAAGGCAGCATGTTAGGGGTCATTCATTACTGTTTTGAGGAAGATAGGCATCAGAAAAACGAAAGAGATGAACTTTCCAGCTAACGCATGTGTTTTGATTTACAATAGGTAAAAAATAGAGCTTTGTGATGAGCACTGGTTCAACAAAAGTAGAGTGTGCAGGTTTCCTTGCTAAGCCTTTGCCATTAAATTGGCAAATTTTGTTGCACAGAAGCATGTATTTAAGTACAAGTGGTGGTGTTTCTATTGTTTGCCCCACTTCTGTTCACTTCATAAAATAAGTAAAACGATGTTATAAAAATGGCACAGGGATCTTGCTTTTGTGTGTGTCCAAATAAAGCTAAACACAATCAGGGCCCCATCTAGAAGTGATGAGGTGACTTGACTGTTGTGTAGGATATAAGAAACTGGCCTGATACAAATGCTTTCCATGAAAATACCCAAGAGAATATGTTTCTGGGATTGTGGTTTTGGTAAATTTCATTCCACAGGGTTTCTCAACCTTGGGCCCCAGGTGTTTTTGGACATCAATTTCGTGAAGCTCAATTCAGCACACCAACTAATCAAGGCTTCTGGGAATTGAAGTTCAAGAGCATGGGGGAGGTGTAGAAAGGTTGAGAAGCCCTCCATCCAAGTAAAAATATACAAATAGCAGCTTGGTATAGTTTAACTAGGGACTGTGGTGGCTTAGTGGTTAAGACACTGGACCTTATGACAGCAGGTCAGCAGTTTGGGACCCAAGTCCTGCAAGACAGAGTGAGGGTCTGTCTCTGTACCAGCTCCTGCCAACCTAGTAGTCCGAAAGCAAGAAATTGCAAGTAGATAAATTCAGTGGGAAGGTAAAAAGTGTTCCGTGCAGTCCGGTGTCTAGGCATGCCTGCCACATGTCCATGGAAACATCTGCAGGCACAACAGTGCTGGCTCTTTGGCTATAAACAGCAATGAGCACTGAACCCTAGAGTCAGATATGACTGGCTTTTATAGTTTAACTATAGCTGCAGGAATCAGAAACACACTCTGCCTTCTGATTATGTTCACACAATTATTGATTCCAGAGGAAGTTATACTTGAGGAAGTAGATTGGATGCCATCAAGTATCACATGTATCTATTAAATCATGACTTTAAAATGGTGTTTTTATAATCAGTGAGCCTCTTTTCTCCTATAATGGTTTCAGAAGACTTTTCTCCAGAATTAAACATCTCTAACAGTGATAAGGAGTATCATCTTTGATTCATTAAGAGAACTAAAGCCACCAAGATACCAGTTATCCATTTAGAAGAATATATTTTTAAATTAAGGAAAAAACTAGGTGGTAACTGAAAAAGTAAATTTCTCTTCGGGATTAAATGCCTTCCTTTTTACTCCTGAACACTTCCCAATTTGACCAGTGGAGAAGTTGTCCTTTCAAAAAAAAAAAAAAGGTACAGTAGTCATATACAAATTAAAGCGTTCTCTTATGCAGTCTGTCAAGACATAACTCCTTTATTTCAAATTGTTTCTACATAGCTTATGCAGTGGCTCAAGTGGCAAAGATGCTGACTGGGAGGCAGGAGGTCAGCAGTTTGATTCCCGAGTACTGCAGGACAGAATGAGCTCCTGTCTTTGTCCCAGCTCCTGCCAACCTAGCAGTTCAAAAGCAAGAAATTGCAAGTAGATAAATAGGGACCACTTTGGTGGGAAGGTAAATAGCGTTCCGTGCGCTCTGGAGTCTAGTCATGCCTGCCACATGGCCATGGAAATGTCTGCAGAAGCAGACAGCGCTGGCTCTTTGGCTTTGAAACAGAGATGAGCACTGAACCCTAGAGTCAGATATGACTGGCTTTCGAGCAAGGGAAACCTTTACCTTTAAGTTACTTATGCTTTTAAAAAGTCCAGAATGGTTTATGATGAAAATACATGGCAAAAAACAGGCTAATAAGAATAAAATAAAACAAGTACATTAATTTAAAGAGACACATTAAAAATGAGGGTGATACTGTTAGTAAATGGGCTTTTACCAAAGATTATAGTAATCTAACAGGGCTACTTAATGTGTGACTGAGGGCTAATTCAAAACTAGTGGACTGAAAAGCCTCACAGGTGTAGTCATATGGAATTAGGTGAAGAAGAGAGGAGAGTGGGCCATCATTGGCCATAAGCTTCTGCCTTAGTGCCTGCTCACTGACTTCCACAGACACATCTCTTGTCAATGGCAATAGCAGGAGAAGCAGCAGCATTGGAGAAAACCTGGGGCCTAGAATGACCTTTCTAGGGTTGCTCCTTCTTGAATGCAAGGAAGTGCCAGAGCCACCTCTACTAATGCCCCCTCCCCTTTCCCTCATTCTTGTTCCCTTCCCGCCCCTCCTCTTGGGCCATGACCAATGTCCACTATAAGTGACACTT
This sequence comes from Bradypodion ventrale, assembly GCA_035047345.1. NCBI lineage: Eukaryota > Metazoa > Chordata > Lepidosauria > Squamata > Chamaeleonidae > Bradypodion > Bradypodion ventrale. The sequence goes on along the minus strand of JAWDJE010000002.1, from coordinate 105,838,968 downwards.
CTGTCTTTATTGCCTTCACCCTGCCACAAAGAGTGTAAGTTCTGGGCAGCAACAGCAATAGCAGCTATGCTATACTACTAATCCTCATATTGGCGTGTGGTCAAGCCCTCAGGAGTCCGTTACATTTACCCTCTCAGGATCTTCTGCCTCCCAAATAGCTAAAGCTAAAAGAGAGAGAGAGTGTTCTACTAAATTATCTAGCAGGCCGGGGTTACCACATCGCTTGTTGTTTTGTTGTTGTTTAGACTTATTTCCCACCCAGCAGGGATACACTCCCACTCTGGGTGACTCACAATGTTAAAAAGAGCAAAAAAAACCACAATAAAACAATAGAAACCCACTCCACCCCAACACCCAGTCAAATCAGAATAGAGGACCACTAGCCCGAGTGGCAAAAAAAATGGGAGAGTCTCCTATTTGATCTCCAACAAGCTGCCAAAGGCCTGCTCGAAAAGAAAGGTTTTCAGTTGTTTCTTAAAAGTCCCTAAAGAGTCAATCAAATGCAGCTCCCCAGGTAGAGCATTCCAGTTAGCCGGAGACACCACAGAGAAAGCCCTCTGAAGGGTAACAGACTTTCCAGCCAACCTGCGAGTTGGTACTTGGAGTTGAGTTGTCAGAGATGAACAGGTGAAGCAGGCCTGATTTTTTAGGGGTAGATGCTCTGCCAAGTAGGAAGGTCCTAAACCATTTAGGGCTTTGAAGGTTAGCACAGCCACCCTGAACCTAACACAGAACACAATGGGAATCCAATGCAATTCCACCAGGACTAGGGAGACATGTACAAATTTTCTTGCCCCAGTAACCAGCCTGGCAGCTGCATTCTGTACCCTTTGAAGTTTCCATATCAGGAACATGGGGAGCCCCACGTAGAGAGCATTACAGTAATCAATACAAGAGATTACCAGAAAGATAACTAGTGTTATGAGAGACCGCCTTTCCAAGTAGTAAAGCAACTGAGCTATTTGGAAAGATGGGAAAAGCAGCTTTACACACTGCTGCAATTTGTGCTTCCGGGGTCAGATGGCAATCTAATATGACACCCAAGTTGTGTACTTGGTCCTTAGGGAGAAGACCATCCCATCTAGCATTGGGGTCAGGGCTCCTAGTCAGGCAGATGGACCCTCCATCACCAGCACCTCCATCTTACCCGGGTTCAGTCTCAACTTGTTAGCTTTGGTCCATTCCAGCACCGTGGCCAGACACTCATCCAGGCACCATACTACATCCACTGCAGATGATGTAAAGGAGAGACAGAGTTGTCTGTCATCCACATATTGGTGACAGCATTCTTCAAATCTCCAGATTACCCCTCTGAACAGTTTTACATAGATATTAAATAGCATTGGGGAAATGGTCAACTCCGGAGGAACACCCCATTGGAGCATCCATGGTGCCGACAAGCATTCCCCAAGATGGACACTCTGGGGATGATCCTCAAGAAAGGAACAAAACCACTGTAAAACAGGGCCTCAGACCCCCATATCTGATAATTGCCCCAGCAAGATACCATGGTCAATGGTATCAAAATCCACTGAGAGGTCCAGAAGCACCAGGATAGACAAAGCCCCCTGGTCAGGGGCAAGTCATCTTTCAATGCAACCAGAGAGGTTTCAGTGCCATGACGCAGCCTAAAGCCTGATTGGAATGGGTTCAAACAGTTGGATTCATCCAAGAACCCCTGCAGTTGGTCAGCCATATCCCTCTTGATGAACTTACCCCAAAAGGGATATTAGCCACAGGTCTATAGTTTTCCAAGACATCTGTGACCACATTAGATTTTTTTCAGGAGTGGTCGTATAACTGTCTCCTTTAGTCTGGAGGTCTTAACAACTTCAGCTAAGGAGGCATTAATGATATTTCTCAACCACTTTCCTATCCCCTTAGCAGATTTTATTAGCCAACATGGGCAAGGATCAAAGCAAGACGTCATGGGATTACAATGTGCAGGCACCTTGTCCACCTCCTTAGTTGACGCAAGCTGAAACTGATCCCAAGAAGCCTGGCAGGAGATCTCACTGGATATATCCTCCCAATTTACTGCGACAACTGAAGAATCAAGGTCCTGATGGATGACCTCCACCTTTGATCTGAAATGTGATGAGAATAATTCTTAGGACTGTTGGGATTGATGGGAACCAATTGCCAGAGATGAGGCTAGGTACAATTTTAAATAGTTCAGCTTGCTGATTAGCAACCTCCTGTATACGAGCAGTTTTATAGGTCTTCCTGGCCTTCCTTACAGATCACAGATACAGCGAAGAGGCCCTCCTCACCCACCCAAGGTATTCATCCAACAGGACCTGTCTCCACCTGCTCTCTAGCCTTCTCTTTGCTGCTTCATCACTCAAAGTTCTTCTGTGAGCCACAGGGACGGGTGAGCTCTGCAGAGGAGAGGACATTCGGCAACAATCATGTCAACTGCCCTGGCAGCTTCAAAATAACCTCTGGCTACCTGGTGTTCAACAGGAATACTGACTAGCTCAGAATGGAACCCACCCAAGGAGGTTTGAAAGCCTGCTGGATCCAGAAGCCTTCAGGGGTGGGCCATCCTAATCAGTCCTGAATTCTGGGGTAGGGGGTAGGTATCACTGCCTTAAACCTTAGCAGGTAATGGATAGACCATGAGACGGCTGAAGAAGTAAGACCCTCAACCATTAGATCATTATCTCCAAATGCCCCAGTGAAGACCATGGCCGGTTGTATGGCCAGCCATGTGAGTGGGCCCACTGACACACTGGGAGAGACCCATGGAACCCATAGTGTCCATAAATTCTGAGGCCACACCTGCCAGCCTCCCCTAAGCATGGATGTTGAAATCCCCCAACAACAGAGCCCTGGGGTGTGTGTGTGATAGAACCACAGCTGAGATAAAGTTTGCTAGCCCCACAAGAATGGGGCCATCTCAGAAGGGGCTCGATATACTAGGCCCAGGATCCATCTCTCCCTGGTTCCCACCAGCACATGGAAAAACCTCCAAACCTGGGTTTGAGGTAGCAGAGACCCTGCTGAGATTATTGTTCTCTTTATACATGATGGCTACCCCTCCTCCTCCCTTCCGTTCTGCCCTGGTGCTGTATAGCATACCCATGCAGGCAAATTAATTATAGGGCTATCCCTCCCCTTCACCCATCCAGGTTTCAGTAATGTAAACCAGATTGGGCTGTTCATGAATCAACAAGTCCCAAATCAATTGGGACTTATTTTTCATCAATGTGGCATTAAGGAGTAGGCAGGACAGAGTGGAGGATTGACTGAGCTGGTCACCTTCCACCTGGCAAGCCAGAAGGGAGTTAGACCTCAGAGTGGATTTCAACCATCTACCACGAGGTCTCCTGTAACAGCCAACTGCCCTCTGAGCATTATATTGGCTTCTGCCCAACATCACGGAGATCTTCCTACTCACCCTCCTAATAACCGCACCATTCCTACAAATCATTCCGCATAGTCAGTTGCTTGTGGTCTGAGTATCTTGCAGGGTGTTACAATCCAGATATGCAGAGCCAATGGGAAAGATACTAAATCCCTCTACCAGGACTCTCCCCAGTCCTGGCTCCACATAGAACAGAGGGATGTGGGGATATTGATGACTACCTGAGCTAACCAGGGACTCTAATGAGGAGCCTGGGACCACACATAAGGTGGGCACTTGAATAGGTCCCCCAGATGCTCTTAAAGAAGAATCTGAACAAGCCCCCTCAGAAACTTCCTCAGCAGATGATGAGAGGGGGAGGGAGGAGCCACCAAAGTCCTGCTGAAGCCATCCATAAGAGCCCTTGGCAGTATCCCCTTAGAAGCAGCCTTCAGGGAAATGGATTCATGAGGGTGTTGCAGAGAAAGTGTGGGGACTTCCATTGGTAGACTATCACCACACTTCTGTTTAGTGTGGCAGAGGGAGGGCAGCAATGGAGCACAGATGTTGTTAACAAAAAAAAAAAACAAGTTGGAAAGATTCCTTTTGCCTCTAAATAGAATCTCTGGTTCAACATTGGTGTAGAGAATCTATGACTGGCAAAAGACAGTAAAACCCTCTGAGGATGAGCAAAGTCATTCAATGGTTCCACTGCCTTCAAATCTACTAACACCGGGTGAACACCAAACAATGATCCTAGATGTCTTCTGGCATTCACCTTCAATCTCCAACAAAGGACTGAGCCTCCATGGCTGAAGACAGAAAGGCACATTTTACCTCCCTCATTGTCTTCCATCGTACGAGGGAGATCCATCCGGTGAGAGGCAAGGTGAGAGAAGGGCATTAACTGGAACCCATACAGCCAGCAAGGAGTCCATAACAAACAACTTCCTAACAAGCATCCAAACACAATGAAGGGAGTCACCCCTGATAAAGTATGTAAACATCAACACTCCTCTGAACCCTCTGGAGCTCCAGACAATGTCAAGGCCTTATAAATTCCAAGAGCCAAACTTCAGGGCCATCACCCAGAGACAAGGCCAAGTAGCAAAGGCGTAAAGGTACTGTAATTAAATCAGCTGTCAGCTAAAAGCTGGCTGGAAACAACAAGCTAACTAAAAACTTCTAAAAGTTCCAACTTATCTAAAACTAGTAAGAGCGCATATAAAAACTTTAAAACTGCTAAAAGCAGAGAAAGTAGGGGAAAAGCTAATTGAAATAAATGCTTCTATACTTGTTACCCCCTCCCAGTCTGAGAGGGAGCCATGGAGAAGCTCTCTCTGAGAATGATTAGTTATGATGGTAATAACTAATAATAATAACTTTATTCATAAGCCTGTAAAAATATTATACATACCTGCGTAATGTCATGAACAAAAATTCATCTAGCTTCAACATTATCCATCCCAGTAGAATGAAAATCCTGATTTGTTGCTGTACATGTTATAACTGCAATTTATAGACCACAATGGCTCATTATGCTCTAGCACATTAATCAACCCTTGGTTTTTGGACTTCAATTCCCATAAGCCTAAGTCTATTCCCCCAAAGCACTGATCAGCCAATGTACTAACTTAGGTTTCTGGGAATTGAAGTCCCTCTGTGAGGAATGGGCCTCACATAGGAAATCACTACTGTAGACCAAATTGTACTGCTCCTGGCAGGATAGACCACATAACACATAAGATAAATAAAACACCAAAGAGATATTCAGAGTAAACCCAATGAACTTTCTAATGCCTTCATATTCATAGAACTAGAGGAAGCTACAGTATAAGAAGACGCAGGAATGGCAAAGTGGTGTGATTGATAATATATAGATTAAAAATATTAAACATTTCAGGCAAAGCACAAAGAAATGGCTCCTTCAACTCTGTAATAACTGCTGGACAGGCAAACAAACCCCCCAAATATGGCAGAAGATGAAAATAGTCACTATAATGAAATCAGATAAAGAACCATCAGGTCCCCAAAACAACAGGCCAATTTCCCTACTATGCTACCTATAAAAAATGTTTGAGCAAATGATATTCAATCGCTTAGCTCCTAACACTGAACTCCTTCTAATTCCAGAACAAGTAGACTCTAGATCTGGCAAGAACAGTACATCTCAATTCTTAAATCTAACCCAACATATTGATGATGGTTTTGAAACATATAAAATCACCAGAGCAGCATTTGCTGATCATGCATTGGGTAAAGCAATGCTTTCATGATTGATCCATCATTTGTGGGGTTACAAAAATGTAAACCAGCATTTCCTGCTTGTTTTAATGGGAAATTGCTAGTTGTTAATGAGCCCTGGTGGTGCAATCGTTAAACTGCTATACAGCAGCCAAAATGTTGTGAGTTTGATCCTGATGGGGAACAAGGTTGACTCAGCCTTCCATCCTTCCGAGGTCAGCAAAATGAGTACAGTACCAGCATGTTGGGCACAAAATGCTAATTAACTTGTGAATTGCCCAAAGAGTGTACTAAGCACAATGGGGTAGTATATAAGTGTAATTCATATTGCTATTGTACCTGATTCCTCCACCAATCCTGCTTTTTTTTTGCAAAAAAGAGAGATAGAGAATGCAGTTCTTAGAATCTTCTAGAAATGATGATTTGCATTTTAACCAGCTAACTCTACACTGTTTAACAGTGAGTTATATCATTTTTCAAAATCAGAAGTTGACTTCTAGCTACTTCTAATTTTGTACTTTACAATTTTCCTTCTTTCCCCCTTTTTTTTGCCAGTCTGTGCAGACCCTGCAGTCAATAAAGATTCCCAACCATGAAACCCATGTTGTGATTTCAAATCATCAAGTGTTGGATATTATGGTATCACTATAGCACCATCCAAACATAAAATTGAAATGAAAAAAATTGGGGACATCGCATCACAACTAAGCCAATGAGGAGAGATTTTGCCCAGCGGCCAAGGAACATGCTAGGATTGTTTGTGGGGGTGGGTGGGAAGATATATGGGAAAATAGGGAGAAGAATAAGAAAGAAGAAACTCCTTGAATATAATAAGATTCTAGTCATTGAGCCTTGAGCAGGAGTACTTCACTTTCCACATTTTAAATAACAAACTGACTGCATTACAAAGAAAAAAGAGGTGACTGTTATTGTGATTGCTGTCTGAAGTACTGGTGAATGTCTGGCCACATTATGAAACATAGCTAAATTATATTATAATTGTTAATGTTCAAACATCTTTCAACATTTTGTTAGACTTAGATAAGTGCTCTAAAAACTTGGTTCCAAATTGAATTTCTCAAGGCTACCACAAAAATAATGGTGCTTTCATCTGCTGAAAACCACAGATGGAAGTAACTCAGAAGTTAAATATGTTATATAAAACTTTTCTCAAGATAAATTTCAGATGAACAATTTCACTGCATATCTCCATAAGTAAATCTGACTGCTGCATTAAGGAAACATGTTAGCTTAAATCAGTAGGCAGTAATGGCGAACCTTGACACTCCAGCTGTTCTTGAACTTCAATTCCCAGAAGCCCTGATCAGCAGGAGTGCTGACTTGGGCTTCTGGTATTGGAGTCCATGAACCCCTGGAGTGCCAAGGTTCATCATCACTGGACTAGGGAAAAACCCTATATTGAGTGGAAGGAGATATTTGAAGTGTGGACCCCTCTTCCCACTAGCACTTGCCAGCATGAATCCAGTTTGGATAGCAACCAATGCTGGCTTTACTCCATTTTATTTGTCTCTCATCATTGCACTCAAAATTGTTCTGCTTCTAAGTTTGAATAGTTTAATACAATGGGTTGGATCCAGATTCAACCATAATGAAAACAGATGAATTGAACTCATGACTTACATCCCATTAATTTCATTGGATATTTTCTAAGTCTTGATCCAACTTGATATGAGTTAGTCCCTCAAACTTTGGAGTTTTGTAGTGACGTTATGTTTACCTAATTTGTGCTGAGGTACAAAATATATGCGCATATGTTTCAACTAATGGAAAGACAAATACTACATAGAAAGATGAAGATTATATGAAGGCCCTTCCTAGAGTAGAGAAAGGAATCTTCTACTCCAACATTGTCTTTCAAAAGATGCTTCCAAGAAGGATAATAATAATTTGTTAGCAAAGTTGCCTGCTTCCTTATCCTTTCCAGTGCATAAACAAAGGGTGGCAATTCTAAAGAGAAGTGCACTGGGAAATTCACCTTTGATTTAGATTGGTCAATAAATCTTTATTCAATTCAGAGACCTGAATCACTAAGGTTAATTGAAATTAATTAATTGCATGCTGTCAAGTCGATTCTGACTTATGCCAATTCTTTCCAGGGTTTTCTAGGTAGAGAATACACAAAGATGGTTTACCATTCCCTTTCCCTAGGACTGTACAGCTGGCCCATGACCTGCAGAGGATGCCACTTCTTCCTTCAATACCGTGATGAATTGAACTCTACAGCCAGTTACCTTAAACCACTAGGCTACCTAGTCAGTCAGAGAAAACAAGAAGTTGCTCAAGTGGCTAAGATGCTGACTGAAAGGCAGAAGGTCAGCAGTTCGATTCCTGAGTACTGCAGGACAGAATGAGCTCCCATCTTTGTCCCAGCTCCTGCCAACCTAGCAGTTCAAAAGCAAGAAATTGCAAGTAGATAAATTGGGACCACTTCGGTGGAAAGGTAAACAGCATTCTGTGTGCTCTGGTGTCTAGTCATGATTGCCACATGACTACGGAAACGTCTGCAGAAGCAGACAGTGCTGGCTCTTTGGCTTTGAAGCAAAGATGAGCACTGAACCCTAGAGTCGGATATGACTGGCTTTTGAGCAAGGGAAAACTTTACCTTTAGTACCATCTTCTGAAGTTGGCATTCACTAGATCAAGGTGCCCAAACTACAGCCCATGGGCTTGATCCAGCCCCCAATGCCAGTTCATCCAGCCTGCACCGCCCTTGCCATTCCTGGAAGCAGAAGTAAAGCATGCATGCGTGGGTGCATAATGTGCCCAGCACATGTGCATTATACTGCTGTAAATGATCCAGGGCTGTCGTAAATGCATTTACTACAGCCACAGGTAATTTACTGCAGCGTTCTCCACATGTGTGTTTTACTTCCACTTCTGTTGGGGGGAGCCATGTGACTGGCACGCTCAACCACGTGACCGGCCTGCTGCACAAAACGTTTGGGCATTCCTGCACTAGATACATTGGACTCCAGTTCTCATTATCCCCAGCCAGAATCATACAATGTTAGAGAATGTTTTCTATCTTAATCAGGTGTCCTGTTCTAGTGATAAAATAATATTGATGATATATTACCTGTAATGTTTAAAAGTCTAGGGACAAATGTATTAGAAACAATTTTGTACTATGTACAAACCAGGGTTTTTTAAAAAAACTCAGGTCAGTTTCTCCTTTTGTTCTCCCAATTATGCAGGAGAAAAGAAATCTTTTGTACTAGCAATGCTTTTATATTGTTGGAAGTTTTGCTCTTATAAAGGAAAAATCTCTCCCCACCCCCAACGTTAAACGAGAGGTTTTCATCAATATGTACTGAAGCAACTAACTTTTTTCAGGATTGTAGGATTTGTACTATAAAGTTGACTTCTTCACTCCACTGCTAGTTAAACAATAAAATCTGTTTTCTTACCTGTTGTAGTTCAATGTATTTGTATCCCACCTTTAGTGTGAGAGAATCATTAGATAGGGTTTCCAGCAGTAGTCATTTGCACATTGGGGCAAGGTTCCTTCTCAGCCACGCTTGGGGCTTTGAATTCTGGTTTCTTCTCAGCCACACTTGGGGCTTTGAATTTTTGGATCTGCACACTGGGGCACAGGAAATCGGCTGGAACTTGCACAAGCAGGGCAGTTCCACCGTTCATCAGACACCACACTTGGGGCGCTGGAAAAGCTTCTTCTTGTTACACACAGGAAAACAGACATCAATCACTTGCATGACATCAGACGCAGGTTCCAGACATCCCACTGCTGCCACCATGAAAGGCTCAGCTTGAGGGAGTAATGTGGCTTTGAGTTCCCCAAGACCTTCCTTCTTCCCTCCGAAAACAAACAGGCAAGAGCCAATTTTCTCAGCTTGGTTAATTTATTGCAGCCAAAAGAGCCATACAGAACAATTAAAAGCAACAAAGCGTTAAAGCAATAAACCTGACTAGAAGCCAAACAGGGCTTCCTGGACTACCCCCTCTCGCCCCCATAGTGGGGGAGCGAGAGAATCACCAATCCACCAAAGAAACAGCTTCAAGACATAAAATAAAAGTTAGCAAAAAGAACAGAGCAGAACAGAACACACATTACAAGTGGTACATGGAATATATAATGCATTTCACTGCTCCCAGCCTCCCTCTTCTGAATTCCAGCCTCCTGCCAATGTAACCCAATCACTCTCTATCCTGGTGTCCATTACACATATCAATCACTGAGCTTCACCTCCGCCCATTCTTCCCACTCTTAAGTCAGCCCCCACCCTCTCTGGAATGTGGAGCAGATAACAGGGCTGCTCGCAAACATCTCTAACCCCCACCTCCCTTCTCCCCCCCTCCATCAAGTTGTTTTGATAACTGCTGGAGAAAGAGGAGCTTACGATGTGGAGGAAGGGAAGGCAAACATCTTCTGCCCTTTCACAGCCACTGTACCAAATGAAATAAAGATATAGTTCATGCTGCCACTTTTACCACATTCTAAAAGCACCAGATTCCAGGTGACTATTAGAAGAGTTCTCTCTAGTAATTTTATTTGAATGTTCAATGTATTTATGTACCACCCCAGAAAAATTAAAAGGAAATTAAAAATATTCTTCTCCAAATTCTTTTTCTTCATCTACTGGTATCCAGTTAGAGTAGCCCTCTGCTCTCTTCATCTAGCATCCAATAGTTTTCATAGTGGCTAGGGAGGAACCTTCAGAGAAAATATTTCTTGCTCCTACAACATTTTAACTCCTGCACCATCATTTTTTTTCATGAGGTGTACTTTTTGCAGTAAGACATAAGAGTTTATGCTGTCTTCTATTATTCCCTGATTCAGTTACTTCTGTCCCCTCTCTATTACTCTTCTAGAAACCGTGTTTTGAAATCATCTGCCCACCAGGAAAAAGATGGTTTATGTTAAGAGCTATAGAATTTAAATCCTGAAAATTAATGAGATTGAACTAGTGAAAGGTTTTATATACCTCCTTGGTTCAATCAGGAACCCAAATTGAGAGCAGCCAAGAAATCAGAAGAAGACTGAGTGTCAAAAGGGTAGCGATGAAGAAATTGTAAAACAATCAAGAGCAAAGATGTGTCATTTGAGATCAAGACCAGGATTATCCACACTTTTATATTCTGGATTATTTTGTATGAGTGTGAAAACTGAACAGTAAAGAAAGCTGACAGGGGGGAAAACGGAGCTGTAGAGAGCTTTGCAGATACTCTGGCCTGTTAGGAAGACAAACAAGTGGGTACTAGAGCAAAATTGGACAATATCATGGATATTTGTACACTACTGGAGTGAGTACTAAGCAGATCAAAGAGCAGCTGGTGACTAATGGAGTGAAGCAACACCTCCACAGATCCTTTATGTTCCATCAAACATTTGTGGGGTTAAAAAGTTTTGAACTAAAGATATCCAGTGATTTGAAGAAAGGGAAATTGAGAAGAGTGGTTTTCTGGCACCAAATGAGATGAGTGGTATCTAAATCTCTCAATAACCACAATGTTTTTCACTGGCCACTCCAGCCACCAAGCTAATTATATGCTATATGTCCCGTTTCAATTGCTCTGTCCATGTCTTTCATAGATGTAGGATAAACAATAATAATACTTAAACCATTGCTAGCTAGGAGTCATCAGTAATAGCTAAGATTTTTCTAAAGTTTTCTTTTCCCCTGCTTTTTCTAGTTAGAAATGAAAGCTAATTATTAGATCAACTGCATGCTTTGGATGCATGTCACAAAAAAATACATAACACACCAACATTGGAGATAGTTTTGTTCAGTGATAAGTTTTCTATATGTTTCTTTGCACTTTTAACTGGTTGAGAAGAAATGATTTCCTGAAGGAGAAATTCTTTTAAGATTGAAGTAAGGACTGGTCAATTATTCCTGTGCAAATGTAGCCTCTTTTTAAAGAGACAGAGACAAAAACATTAAACCTAATACAGTACTGGACAAATGGAATATACCTACTGCTGCACGTACAATAAGGGCCATATTTTAACAGATGCAGTAGTGACTTTGCAAACATTTATACACAATTTGTATTTATGATGACACTGTGGGCCCAAGAAAAAGCGAAACATTGAACATGTGTGGTTCTGATGCAGGTACTTATGGTTACAAGCCATCCTTGATGGCATTACCCCCATTTTGAAGATGTTCTGTCAGAGCAAGAAAGTGAACATTCTTTTTAACTGGATAAAATTATTCAGCCTAGTTTTGAAGTCGAGAGGGACTCTATGGTTTGCCAGAGGCCAAGTCTGGTTGCTTCACGTTAAGTGACATGGCAAATGCTATACATTTGCTCTGCATGCAGAAAGAAAGGTCACAGGCTTTGTCCCTAACATCTCCAAGAAGGGCAGAGAAAAACTCTTGACTGGAAACTGGTGAGATCTCGTTCACTGATAATATTTTTCTAGCCCAATATAGTGCAACTCATTGAATTTCATCTGACTTGTTCTGTTTGATATTGAATAGATGGGCTTCTGTTAAGCCAGAGGAAATAATTCTCTGGGAGAAATGCTGCCTCTCTGTCTGTCTGTCCTCAAATTATTAACTTCAAAATTAGTTGCTCTTTTTAGCTAAGCAACAAAAACCTCCTCCCTGGAGCCTTCCAAATCTTGCAGAGATGAACTACAAGGTTGTAAGAAACTGTTTCCTTCAAAACTAGGAGAGGCAGCTATATTTTCCAGACATAAGGGGTCAATTGGCACTGCAAATGTACAATAGAAAGTAAGTTCCACAATTAACAGCAAGGTCTTAAAACATTTCATCAGATAAAGGTAAGTTTCTAGTGCATTGTATAAAAATGTTTCTGCACTTGAATATGAACAGAGTTGAGAGACAAGATGGAAAAAAAAGGATATAATACTTGAAATAAACTGGAAACCAAGGTCAAAATCATCCATACTATGTAAAAGACAGGGGGAAAAAGATAGTGTGTGTGTGTGTGTGTGTATGTGTGTGTGGGGGATCCATTCATTTGAAATGTGGTGTTGAAAGAGAGCCTTACAGGCCTTACAAATAACATAGACAGCCAGAAAGGCAGAAAAGTGAGTGTTCAATTAAGCTAAGGCTCAACTCACTCTAGAGAAAAAAATCAATCAATTGGGAGTACCCTACCATGCACTTATAATGAAAATACAGAACTGATCAGAAAAGACAATACTGCTAGGAAAAGTAGGGGGGAGGCAGTAAGAAAAGAGGAAGACATTACATGAGATTGGTTGATATACAAAGCCACAATTGTTAGTTTGCAAGACCTGGGCAAAATTTACTGGAAAAGACAATATTTATAGAAAAGGGAGGTATAGGAAGAAAAAGCAACCTACCTTGAAATTCTATTTCTTTGTAAGATCAAGAGAGCTATTAATAATAGGACATTTTGGAGGTAATTCGCTCGCATAGTCACCATACATCAGAGGCAAGGGTTGAGTTGGATGTTATGTGGCAATGGAACCGATTACAGATTGTTCAGCATCAATACCTGAGTATGATGCTTGACTTGACATTCTCTTTTAAGCAGCACTGCCTGAATACCAAAGCCAAAATTAGTACAAGGAACAACATCAGCAGCAGGAAACTCACAAACCTCAAATGGGGAACTCAACGATCCATGCTGCACACATCAACTTTGCTCCTGAGTGTCTCTGCAGCAGAGTATGCTCCTCCAGTATGGAGTGCATCCACACACACAAAACAAATTGACATAGCTATTAATGAAGCCATACGTATAGTGACAGGATGCCTCAAATCTAGACCAATTGAGAAAACATACCCTCTTGTTGGTATCGCTCCACCTAAGATAAGGAGAGAAGTAGCAGTGGATGCAGAGAGAACTAAGCAAGAGAACGACCTTCAACACCCTCTAAATGGATATGAGACTCAAGTCCACCGGCTCAGATCCAGGAAGAGCTTTATGGTAAGAACAAACATTCTTGAGGGTACAGAAGAGCAAAACCAAATTAGAAGAAGGAGGAAGGAGTTCACTGGAAAAGGAACAACATTAAAGGAGGATATAGTTGAGGATATCAACCTTCCCAATGTCACTTGGAGAACCCTGAATAGGCTGAGGGTCAGAGTCCCTAAATGCAAGACCAACATGCTCAAGTGTGGGCTGCTGGCGGACAACAACACATGGTGTGAATGTAGAGAGATGCAGAATTTGGCTCATTTACTGGTCTGCCGATTGCTGCCAGAGGCATGCACCAATGAGGACTTGGGCTTGTGCAATGACAAAGCAAAGAAAGTAGCTTCATTTTTGGCAGTCCAGGGTTTGATTGGGACATGAAAAAAGAAGTGGCTTGGTAACATAGAGTGTCTTTGGAGGATTTTTCTTAATTTCCAATTAATTACCAATTGTGTAGTGCAGTGTTTCCCAGACTTATTCAATTGTGGAACACTTTACAAATCCTAAAATTTCAAAGGAACACTTTGGTTTCTGTAATAGAAACATAGGTTTGGATTTTTCAGTTTTAATAAAAAATAGTGTTGATATGTTTTGCAACCCCTATTACTTTGCAAATGCAAGCTGATGCAGTAGTTTTAAGAACAGAGGCTGGCATACAAAACATTTGAATGCATGCCTGAAGAATACAACCTTGCTTGAAGAACATACCATGAAGTTTGCCTGAAGAAGTGTCCTTTGAGTCACAAAAGCTTGCAATAATTTTTTAATTTAATGATCCAGAAAAGGTATCACCTTTTATTTCTGCATATGTTTTATACATGGATTACATTTCAATTTTAATTTATACCCCGCCCTACTCAGTGTTATCCGACTCAGGGCGGCATCACAACATCAATACAAATACAATATAACAGTACAGAAAATAAATCCAATACAATAATAATCAATACATATCACATAATACATAATACATAATACATAATTTCAACAAGAGCAAGACTATGAAGCAAAAATACAATACAATAAAATATAATAGGTCCACAGTCTATCCCTACCCTAGCCCCAATACAAAAATTTGGCCAACCCACCATCTTTAAAATCCGGGGGGGGGGGGTGCAGGAGCACCAGCGGTGGAGTGGAGTGGCTGCGAACTGCAGTGGCAATGGCGACGGCGCGTCCGGCATCCAGCCAGCCCCTCGCCATTTTTTTATCCTCACCAATTTTTTTATCCATATGACTGACTTTGTTTATATATCTGATAGAGATGTTTGCAAAATTGAAAAGCAAATTTTGGTTGGTTTTACAGATTAATGCTTCTCAAACTGGTGGTCAGCACACGAGAGCTAACATTGTTGATCCACAGTGACATTGTGGATCAATGACAGCTAACATTGTGGATCAGTGACAGCTAACATTGTTGATCCACAGTGAGCTGGCAGGAAAGAAAGAAACATGTTTTCAGACACTTAACACTGATGTGATATAGCACCATTATATGCAAAGTAATTCTTAGGATGCCTTCGCTTGAAATCCAGCCATATCGGACTCTAGGGTTCAGTGCTCATCTCTGTTTACAGCCAAAGAGGCAGCACTGTCTGTGTCTGCAGATATTTTCATGGACATGTAGCAGGCATGACCAGACAACATAGTGCATGGAATGCTGTTACCTTCTCACTGAAGTGGCACCTATTTATCTACTTGCAATTTCTTGCTTTTGAACTGCTAGTTTGACAGGAACTGGGACAGAGAACAAGGAGCTCACTCTGTCATGGAAACTTGAGTCTTGAACTGCTGACCTTCAAGTCATCAAGTTCAGCATTTTAACCACTAAGCCGCCGCAGACCCTAAATTAAACCACAATAGTAATTATTGCCATGATTATTAATAATTAGCTAAACATTAAATTACCAATTCTCTTTCTCTTCCTCCCCAAACACAGCAATTTTGCCTGGCTTGACCTTTCTGAAGAATGCTGACCTATTGGCGCAACCTATTGGTCAGGTTCACATTTTTCCCGTTCATGACATCAGGGCTAGGGCCAGCACATTTATTTTCCATATGCTCCATATCAGAAGGTGTTACTGGAATGCAGGATGTCAAAGATTTCTATGTAACACGAACTCCCCCTTATTCCAGAATTCCAGTTCATTAGCAAAAAAACAAACCAAAAAAGAAGACTGCCTCACATTTTATGCCTTTCTTAATAATCCATGATCCAATTTCTCAGTGAAACAACTTATTTAAACAATGAAGGAACAAAATCTTTAATAAGTCCCTGTATCAAAATGCTGATAGGAAATATATACCAGTATGTACAAGTTTGAAATGTGGTGTTGTAATTCAGCAAATAAAATCACTATTAAACAAGGGAGGAGGGGGGAGGCAAGAGAATTAAAGAACAAAATTCTGTATAACATATTTCTTCTTTAAAATAGTGTTCTTGCAGTGTGAGGGAGGGAAAACAACATTCAAGTATGAATGGCATTCTTGTGGAACACAATGGCTGAAATCCAGTAGTAAGTTGCAGTGAGGGTAGGCCCATTAAACCAATAGGGATTTATTTGGTCAGTCAGCTCCTCCATAAATTCCAGCGATTCAGTGGACTTATTTTAGTTGTGACTTCCTACAGGATTTCAGCCAAGAATCTGCAAATTTGAGGAATTTGTGGGGCATCACAAAGCCAATGCCAGATTTCTCACACAATCCTATTTAGTTAGGATGTTCAAATCCAATAAATCCAACATTTACAAGTATCTAGGAAGTACTTTAGGTATAGCTCCAAGGGATCCGATCACCATACCTGTCAAGTTTTGGATTTGGAAATAAGGGAAATTTCCTGGTAAATACGGGATACTTGACAGCTATTGCTTATCCTGTGCTGCCCTCCAATGGTGGCAATAGAGCATTGCAGTCTAATTAATAAGGGATGACTGCGGGAAAGAGGGTAAAATAAGGGATTTCCCCAGCTAATAAGGGATACTTGACAGCTATGCCAATCACTATGGGTACAACAACAGATTTCTTCCTCCATAAATGCTCAATTTCAATTTGCAAATTGTGATATTTTGTGATTTTCTCCACTTGTTTGTCTTCAATTCATGCGTCTTCTGGTATAGCAATGTCAATAAACCAGGTCGTCTTCTTTTCCACTACAGTTGTATCAGGTCTGTTGTGAGTCCAATGTCTATCTGTTTTGATGATGATGACCCCACAGTGTCTCCAAACAATGTCTATGGTTTATCTAGGGCAGGGGTTCCCAACCTATGGCCTGTGGGTCGCATCTGGCCCCACAACACCATTTCATGTGTCCCCATCCAAGGGCATTTGAGAAACAAAATGGCCACCCCTTTGAAGCTGTTGGGACAAAATGGCCAACTGGCCTTCGAAGCTGACTGAGAGAGGGTGACTCGACTTGAAAAGGTTGGGAACCCCTGATCTAGGGTGTCTAGCATATTTTGTCAAGAGTATTTTTGGAAATATCTTCAGGGAGATGAAGTGCAACTTTATTGGAAGGTGTGATTCATTTTTCTTCTTTTTGACGTTTTAGTTTTTCTGCTATAATAAACTACAACACCCATCTTCTTCCAGCTCATTGTTTTAATACTCTTCTCTGTTTTTGATCTAGTGACTTATGTCTCATTTGAAGAACTATGACTGAATTCAGGGGCACCTGGGGGGCATAGTAAGATCAATCTTATTATTGGCATCCTGTTACCCAAAGCACTTATGATATCAAGTGCTATTGTACTTGTAGATGTCATATAGATCAATAAGATTCACCTGAGATAAAACTCTGGCACTTTTTAAATGCTTTGTGAAATCTATATAGTCAAGGTAGGTTCCTGGTTTAGCCTCTGGTATGAATACAGTAATACCTCATACAAAGTCTGCTTCATACAACATCGGATTCATACAACATCACCTAATTCCTTGAAAAAAGTTGCCTCATACAAAGTTGTGCGACTTTGTATGAGGCATTGGGGTTTTCCCAGGTTGCATTGTGCCTGGGCAGTATAAAAGGCAGGACACATGTGTGCATTGCTCTTGTGGGTTTTGCATGAGGCGAAGAGTGTTTAGGAGTGGTTTTGAGCATGATTTTGGATTTTTTTTGTCAGAATTTTTAGAAGCATTCTTGGGATTGTTGCAGCATTCTTCAGGTTCTTGGACAATCAGGGTTGTTTGACATGTTTTTGTAATGTTTTTAGCCTTTAGACAATTTTTTTTAAAGTTCTGTCAGTTTCCTGTCTGTTTCCTTGACTTTGCCCTGAAGTCTGTGTTGTTACAGTACAATGTATCTCTATGGAAACAACGTTGTATGAGGCATTGCGGCAAGGATTTGGACATTGTATGAGGCATCGCAGCTATGATTTTGCATGCCTCATACAAAGTCCAAATCCATATAAAGTCTAAACTTGAGGAACCAAGTTTGGATATTGTATGAGGTGTCACTGTTCCCTTTCAAGCAAACCTTGTAGATGAGTCAGTCCCATAGACAAGCTGCTCTCCAAGAACAAAAGCATAAATGTTTTCCCTTGAAATGATTTTCATTCCTGCTGCTACTTACTATTTATGCCACAGAACCTTATTATTCAACTCCAAAAGACTGAATGGTTGGGGTGAAAAACAGGTAAGTTTGGTAATGAAAACATAAAAGCTACTAGCACCCTTAAATACCACAGTATTAGTCAGTCTATATAGCAGGACATGGATGGTATAATCTAAAATTTTGAAAGTGTGATGAGCCCATGTGCATAAATAAATTGTATTGCTGATTCCTATATCATAGTTGCTCCTCAGACCAGGATGTGATGATGCACAAAGAAGCAGTCCACAAGATGAAAAATACAATATTTAAGTTGTATCTAGGTGGAAAAAACATTAAGTTATTTATGTACCACTTTCCTATAAGAGAAAGAAGACTATAAATGAGTAGATACATGTATAGATTTTCTAGATACTGTATAGCTCAAACTGTGGATTAAAACACAAAAACATTTTAAAAAAAGATGATAAACCCTACTGTAACTTTTTTTAAAAAATGAAATTCAGCCAGGTACTGGAATTGGGGTGGGGGGGGGAGAGAGAGAGACTTGCTTTGATTTTAAAATTCGAAATCAAGCAGGAATGTTCTGTGCTCATATTGGTGGGAAAATATATCCTTTTGTTTTGAAAACACGAAGGCGAGGCCTGAACTGGTGGATCTCCTTCCATCGGTGGACTGAGGTGCCCCTGCTTCCATTCTTCTGTTTTCCTTGTGGTACAATTATTTTCCTCTCGTACCTGCTGGCCACAGCCTGGTCTTCTTTTGGTATTCTACGTGCCTACTTCTACCTTTCCAGAGGCTAGGGCCTCCAGCCACTCCATGGGTTCATGGCCCTTTTGCCTCAATTTGTTCCTTCCATTGCACTGGGGCCTCCAGCCTGGTAGGCTTGCCTGGGGTGGGTCGGGGTTCAGCCCTTGGCTGTACCCCATGTGGCAGGTAGTGCGGGTGATTTTAACCAGAATGGCCTGTTTAGTTATTCGGTTGAGGTCTCAGTTAATTTGGGACCTTGGGGTGTCTCATGGCTGTTTAATAGCTGCAGACCTGAGACAGCTGATCAGGACGCTTTGCTAGCTCCTTGGTCGCATAGCTTGGCCACAGGTGCATACAGTACTTGCAAACTGTATACAAGGGGTGTGTGTGGTTTAAATGTAAAGCTATTGTTTTTCAGAAATGGCGATACTAATCTCCATCAGAAGACAATATGCAGTGATGTGCTGCCTTTGCCAGGAAACTGTACAGAAAAAACAAACAGATGGCTGATCCATGGGAACTGAGGAAGTAAATACCAGGGATGGGGTGCAGTTTCTGTTTTACATATGATAGATTCTCTCTCTCTCTTCTTGCTGTACATTAGTAATGGTATCTCCAACAGACAATCCGCTCTTCCTCCTGATCTTAAGAGAATCCTCTTCCTGCTGGATTCCATGAATGCATTCTCAAGTGAATGTTTTGTGCGCCCTTGACTTGGTGCATTATGGACTAATTGTTTTGTGTGAAATAGTATCTTCAAACTGCTGCTGTTATTTCTGTGACATTGTATTTTATGTACTGGCTGAGTATAGGAATTTATGCAAATTCATGCCATCATGTTGCAAGCAGGGAATTAAGAAGAACTTTTAAAGTCTGTTTAAGTGGCCACCGTAGTTTTCCTTTGCACTCTGCTCTCCACAGCCCCATAAATTGTCTCCATTTCATGATGTCACACTGAGGTGTCAATTAAAGATGATATGTGCAAATCATTTAGGTTCATAAAGGGAGAGAAAGAAAAGGTTACAAAACATGAGGTCATGACTTGGCAATTAAGAAGGCAATAAATGGTGGCAATGCATGGAAGAGAAGTAAGAGCATATAGAAATGGAAGGCACACTGATTATACTCATAGATTTAAAGCATGTTTTACTTTAGATGCGGGTTCAAGTGTGTAGAGGAGATTCCCTAGAGCTCAGCAATTCAGGACAGCACCCACTGTACCTGCACAGTAAGAGAAATCATTTCTATCATGATAGACTTTACATGTGGCTGCTGCATGTGCCTACTTCTTTACTGGGAAGGCAGTGAGACCTCTGACCAAGGAAAAGTAAAAGAGAAAGTAATCTTGTTAATTCACATGTTAGGGCCACCAGCATTGCAAGTTTAATAGGGCAAGAGAGCAGCAAACTACCGAGAGGATATTGCTCTTTGGCACTGGGATGTAATCTTAATCAATGTTCCAAAGAGAAGGACTGAGGGCCAATGATCCCATGAGTCACATCACATGCTAATTAGAGCTGTCAGTTGATAACTGGAAACTGTGATGCTGCCGATGTAAAAATTCATAATTAGTTGGGCATTTCTCTTACCCTGTAAGCCTTTCTCTGTTTTCAATTAACAAAGAGGTGTATTTTGAGCTGAGGCGCCACCTTGGTGTGACCTGCGTCTGTCACACCAAGGCAGGCAAACCTAGCAGCTACTCTTAGCAATGGCTCAAGACCAACTACTTTTAAGAAGCTTTTACTTGGCCTCAGTGGGAGAAAGTGCCCTACATTCCAGAAACCTGCCTTTTGGTGTAGTCTCTGCATCCCTATTAACGAAGGGTGAAAATGTGGCAATTCTGGCCTGGTCTTTGATTCCTGACATTCTGCTCCCCTGGCTCCTGCCAAAGAGTAATTGTCACTTTAGTGGCACTAGGTTCCACTTGGTCCATCTTTGTTACTGGCAAAATGAGTTGCCTCCATGGCTCAGAGTACTTTCAGTGACTGTTAACTGATGTGCCAGTAGTAACTCTGTGTGAATAGAGAGACTGTGGCCTCAAAAATTCATGGCCTGGTTAATCTCTAGATGAGACCTACTGCAGTGCTTTGTATGAGAGGAAGTATTTGATGGCAGTATAGAAATTGCCCTTAATGCAAATGTAAACTAGAACTAGGTTTTATCAGCAGCTTTGAATAAGAACTTGGAAAATATATACTTTTTTGTCTACAAATCTCAGAATTCTCCAATCAGTATAGACATAGGTAATAATGCTTTAGGGATTCTGGGAGATGTAGACCACAAACAAAAATGAATATTTTGAAATATGGTACTAGAGGAGAGCTCTGCAGATACCCTCGACTGCCAGAAAGTCAAACACATGGGTCCTTGAGCAAATCAAGGCTTCTTCTTCTTTCATGTCCCAATCAAACCCTGGACTGTCAAAATGAAGCCACTTTCTTTGCTTTGTCATTTCCCAAACCCAAGTCCTCATCGGTGCATGTCTCTGGCAGCAATCCGCAGACCAGTAAATGAGCTGGACTCTGTGTCTCTCCACATTCACACCTTCAGGGCAGTACTACCAGGGCATGGAGCTGACAGGGGCCCTGCCACCACCAGCCATAACTGTGACATTACTCTCTCTGTGTGTGTGTGTGTGGGGGGGGATAGGATTGCTCAGTATGGGGCTCAGAAATTTCTGATGGCAGCCCTGTGTTGTTGTCCACCAGCAGTCCCTACTTGAGCATGCTGGTCTTGCATTTAGGGACTTCAACCTTCAGCCTATTCAGGGTCCCCTAAATGATGTAGGTGAGAATGAGATGTTGAAGCTGAGGTTCTCCTACTTTGAACACAACATAGGAAGGCAGGATTCTCTGGAAAAGACAATAATGCTGAGGAAGGTGAAAGGCAGCAAGAGGCAAGGAAAGCCAAACATGAGGTGGATTGACTCTGTGAAGAATGTCACAGGCTTGTGTTTGCAAGAGCTGACCAGGGTTGGCAAGAATGGGACATTTTGGAGAGCTCTTATTCATAGAGTTATCATAGGTCTGAGATGACTTGATGGCAGGTAACAACAAGACCAGAAAAGCAACTTTTGCAGATTTTACTTTAGATTTGTGCTTTGCTAAAGATATTGATTCTAGTTGTTTCTGGGTTTAGTTTTAAATACCACTTTTTATTGTTATTTGTGGTCTGGGACTGCAGTAGCTGAAGAACTGCTTATCTGCACATATGCCTATTAATTTATCAGGATCATGCAAAGGCACTGTTCAAATTTTATCATCTAAATTACCTCAAGAGAACCACAAAGGAAAGGTCTTACTCAATAATGGCATCTGACTATGGAATACTTTCTTTGGGAAGGCTTACATGTTGCTTCATTTGATGTCATCTCAGCACCAGCAGCCCCCCCTCCCCCAATGCCTTAGTGGTTAAGACACTGAGCTGGAGACTGGAAGGCTGGGTTTTGATACCCAAGGACTGCACTTGGGGACATGAAAGGAGCCTAATTTGGGCATCCCCTGAATGGAGTTTCTCCAGCAAAAATCCTTTCAACATGAAATTATTATTATCTCAGCACCAAGGAAAGTCTTCATGATTCTTCCAAGATTTAAAATCTTTTATACATTGCTTTTATAAGGCTCAGTATAAGTATTTTTTGTGAATGATTTCTTTTACACTATTCTTTTGTATTGTAGTGCATAGCCTTCTTGTTTTCATTTTTTTCAAAAAAATATAATTTTAACTGTTTGTAATATACTCAGCTAAACTGTTGAAAGGCAGGCTATAACTTGAATAGAATTTAATACAGTATTACTAAATCCATTTGTCTTGTGTAACCCCTCCCAAGTACTCAGAATGACTATGAAACACAAAAACTGAATGGAAGTCTTGGAATGTGTCCTACATGTTATTCTGCCCTTTTTACTGCATGGTTTAATAGCTTTTCTATTTCAATTGTCTCTCACAGGGGAAAAAACTGATTGCAACTGATACAAAATTGTTGAGTACAATGCATGGTGCGGAATAAAAAAGATATAGAAGTGTTTCTTATTTTGGAGATAATTACATAAGCTGTGTGGTGCAAGAAACAACATGGAGGTTCAAGAACCAACCATGTTCACCTTTCTTTTTACATGTGATTCTGTAGCAAACAAACATAGCGCAATGTTGTGAGTCTGCTTTAAAATACAGAGATGTTCATCTTGTTTTTACCAAAGGTGATTTTGATCTTTCCTTTAGTTTGTCCACAGCTCTGATAAGAATGTCAGCAGGGGTTTTACTGTTTCTTGACTAATGGCAGGGGAAATAGAAATATTACAACGGCTACTCTGCATGGGGTAGTCATTTTGAAATGCTGCGTTTCAGATTCCCACATTGAGCTTTCATTGCAATTCCCACTGTATCAAACAATAAGAATATCCACGAGGTTGTATTAACTTTACAGGGAAAGGGGAATCAGTAGTGCAGGCAGAAGGAAATATGGATGAAATGACTTTATTTTGCAGTCTTTTTTTGTCTGAAATCTCTGAAATTGTCAATTGTTCTGTGTTTTTAACATGCATTGTGTCTCTCTCTGTGTGTGATACATATTTTCTGTTACAGAAGAAACATTATGAGTTTGCTTGCACATTTGAATTGTAAAAAAGTGAATCACATAAGAAATCTCTTTTTGGCTATTTGTTTTTATCATGTTCTTTCATACCAGCAGTATGCCATATCAAAAAAAAAGTTCCAAAAGGTAGAAGATGGTATGGGTGATATAGTGGGTATATTGCTGGTTTTAGACCAGTGAGACCTGTATTCAAATCTCCTGCTCATGTGGTGAAATTTATTGAGTGATTCAGAGCATTGGGAATTAATGTTTTGGCTGCAACTGACAGACTCTTCTTAGATTTGGGGAACTGTAGAAAGAAACATAAGCTTATTTCAGAATAGAAATGATGAACAAATGGAAGAAAATTGTTTAACCTTTTCTTAGTTTAATTGTAAAAGGGTGGGATACAAATCACTGATCTGCCCTTTCCTTGCCTGGCACCAACCTGATGTGTTGGACTGTAACTCCCATCAGCTCAATAAACATGCTGTTTGGGGATGAGGGTGCCCAGCTAAAATTTAATGATCTGGATTTTCTCTCTGTATAAACCAAGCCTATTTTAATGGAACTATTAACTATGATATATTTTACCCAAATGCATGACATTTATGGGGCTTTTCCAGTAAAAATGTTACTTGTAATGACTGCAATTACAAACAAATTAAATCATTAAAATCATCACAGTGGTCAATAAATATTGATTTCTAGGCTTCTCCATAGATTAATTGATTAAGGACACAATGCCTTCTACTCATGTCAACTCGGTGTGACATTAAATCAAGAGCTTTGGTTCTGTCTTCTGTTTATGTTTCTACATGCAAACCTAAAAATCAATAGAGAGAAAGGCTGCTGCTAAGTAGAAGCAGTGACAGATTTTACTTTCTTAGGATCAAAGATCATTGCAGATGGTGATTGCAGCCATGAAATAAAAAGGCGACTGATGCTTGGGAGACAAGCTATGAGAAACCTGGGGAACATAGTGAAAAGTAGAGATATCACCTTGCAAACAAAAATTCGCATTGTTAAAGCAATGGTATTCCCAGTGGTAATGTATGGTTGTGAGAGCTGGACCATTAGGAAAGCTGAGCGCAGAAGAATAGATGCCTTTGAAATGTGAAGTTGGAGAAGAGTTTTGAGAGTACCATGGACAGCGAGGAGAACAAATAAGTTCATCTTAGAAGAAATCAACCCTGACTGCTCCTTAGAAGGTCAAATAATAAAGATGAAGCTAAAGTACTTTGGACATCGAATGAGAAGAGAGGATTCACTTGAGAAAGCCTTGATGCTGGGAAAGGTGGAGGGCAAATAAGAAGGGGGTGGCCAAGAATCAGATGGCTAGATGGTATTGCAGACACAATGGGTACAGAGATGGGTGGGTTGAAGAGGATGGTGGAGGACAGGCAATAGTCCATAGGGTCACAAAGGGTCAGAATCGAGTGTGCGACTGAACAACAACAACAAAAACTTTCAGGATTTGTTGTAGGCATGTTGTTAGACTGAACAACTAGGAAAATTTACCTGAAGCACGAACCTACTCAATACTGATGAATGCATTTTCAGATGAAAGAAAAAAGGAAAGGAAATAAAAGTGAAAGATGGTAATATGCATGTAAATTATCCCCCATGACAGCATGAAAAAAAGAGATAGAGCACATAAATATGTTGTGCTTCTTTAAAATAATGCCATGGGGGGGGGGGGGGATTTGCAGTTGGATATTCTTGGCATAACAGCAAAGACAATTATCATCTTACCTGTTTTCTAAGCAGTTGAATATATTTGAACAAACCAGTTCTTAGAATGTGCATTCACTAGCCACTACATTTATTCTGGCAGGTGAATAGCACAGCAGACACTCAAGCTGCAAGCACAGGGAAAGCAACTGGCAGCAGGGTAAAAATGACATCCTTGCAGTGGAATCACATACACATTTGGTTTACAGTCAGGGTAGCAGGAGATTTCTCTTTTGATTTTTGTGGAATTAGGATTGATTCTTCCATGGAGAGAATGCTTATTCAGGGATCAGTTAATTTAGGCAGACAATCAAAAGGTTAAGCATCTCTGCCCATTGATTCCCTGCTCTAAAATTCTCTCTGATTTGTTCTTTCTAAAATTGAGGTTGAGAAACAACAGGTTGAAAATGTGGGAGGAATCATGTGACCAGCCTGCTGAACCATGAGACTGGCCCACTGAACCACGTGACCAGCCTGCAGTCCAAAAAGTTTGGACACCCCTGCTATAGATACTGGGAATGGTATATATAAGAGCCTTGCAGGCATTAAAAGCTGCTTCTGGTGTCAACATCCAGTATGCTAAAGGAGATAATAAGCCCCTTCACCACATTTGATGTTGCAATTAAACACTTCTCCTGCTCCTCTGTGGAGGGTCAGAGGAAGTGTGTTTCCCCCCTTTCTTAGCTGATCATCATACTGCTGCATCAATTAGGAGAGTTAAAAATATTTTCCTTCATTTTCCCATGTATTTATTTATTTATTTATTGCACATTTATATCCCACCCTCCTGGTGGGTACACCACTTAGGGCGGCTAACAATATAATAAAAATTACAATTAAAAAAAAGCAGAGATTGAGAAACACCCATGGTTTCAATTGACAGGGAGGCACTTCATTTGCCCATATGTTGAAGTGGTTCATCTTTATGATGTTGAATCCAAACTGGCAGCTTTTTTAAAATTCCTAATCTTTAATGGCTAAATGGAGGCAGGTCCAACATTGTCTTCTCTGTACAGGAAACAGTTGTACCTATTGAACCTGGCCAGTAAAAATGACTGAGAATTTCAGTTTTTTCCTTTTAAAAATTCAGTAAAATATGCCATTTTCAGAACCTTACTAAATTTTCCTGGAACTGCCAGATATGTCCAGAAGAAAAGTAAAGGCAAGTTAAAAGAAAAATTTATCCTGCACTATTCTTTCTGCATCTTCCACTATAAGATGTACTAAATGCTGCTCCAACTCAAACATGCATGTTATTCCATGTCCTTCAGAGTAGTTTAATTTTATTATTTATTTAATTTATATATAATTTAACTGGGTGGTTCACAAGTTAAAACATCAAAACCCACAATACCCTATGTATTTCACAATATGGTCCTTCATACTAATGGAGAAGAACAAGGATAGAAAGGAAAACAAGAGGAAAAAATATTAACAGCATCTGGGAGGATCAATTGTTAAAGTCTGCTTTGAATAATTCTGTCTTCCATGGTTTCCTAAGTATCTCTAGATATCAGAATAAAGATCTCTAAAAAATTAATGAGTTCTACTTTGGGCATACTACAGATATCCCATGAAGGTATGTCATCACAGTCATATGACAAGCATAGAACCACTACATCTTCCTTACAATCCCAATAAAGGCAAGAAGAAAATGCCTTCATTTATTCCACCATCACTCTTTGGGCATGCAAGGCAAATAGGGGGAGATCTCCTGGCCACTGTTGCATTCTGGTGGCTCCAAATCAGCAAGAGTTAAAGAATAGCAATAGCAGTTACACTTGTATACTTCCTCATAGTACCTAGAGCACTCTCTAATACAGGGGTGCCCAAACTATGGCCTACTGGCTGATTCCGGCCTCCAACACCAATTTATCTGGCCTGCACCACCCCATTGCTCCTGGAAGTGGAAATAAAACATGCTCATATTGATCTGGCCCGCAGGTCATAGTTTGGGAAGCCCTGGTTTAATCAGAGAAAATGGCATCTTAAAATATATCTCATCCTGTTGGATAACAGATTGCAAGGTGCGTTTTACTTCCACTTCTGGTTGGAGGAACCATGTGACCGGCCCACTGAACCACATGACAGAAAAATTGAACCATGTGACTGGCCCACAGCCCAAAACATTTGGGCACTCCTGCTCTAAGAAGTTCATAAAGTAATTTAGCATTTTACTCCCAACAAGCTGGGTACTTATTTAACTTACCTCAGAAATTTGGAAAGCTGAATCAACCTTGATCCCTGTCAGAATCAAACTCAGATTGTGAGCAGAGTTTTGGCTACAGTGCTACAGCTTAACTAGAGTACCACATGGACTCTTAAAGTTAGTAATAACTGATCCTTTACTTACCATGCTTGGGGTGCATTTCAGAAAATGTTGAGAAATCCTTTCCAGAAACTAGATTCATTCTTTGACACAGTGATACTCTGAAGTAAAATCAAAGTGCTTAATTCTTCTTAAATGTTGGGAAAGGTCTCTGCACATGCAGATGTACCAGGTATGAAAACCACAGTGCTGACTTGACTCCTCACAAGCATACTGCAGCTCCCTTGACTGTGGTCAGAGATACCAAGTCATTAGAAAAAGCAATTCTATGAATGTTCAGAACATCTCTGAGCTTTCATAACCCATAGCTTGTGAAGTAGATTCCTTTGTTTCATGATTGGTCTTCAGAAGGCAAACACCACGTTTGTTTTAATATATGACTGATCAATCAACTACAAAGATATGTTGGTATCATATTACTAAAGCAGTGGTGGCTCAGTGATTAAGAAGGTCACCTTGTTAGCTGGAAGGTGAAGGAGGGCCTTTTCCGTGTCCGCACCGGCTTTGTGGAACCTCCTGCCAGTAGAGTTGCAGGAGTAGATGGAGATGCTGCCTTTCAGAAAAGAATTAAAAACCTGGTTGGCGGGGCAGGTGTGGGGCCCGGATGGAAGAGTGGCCCCCGCCTGTTGGCTTATAAAATGAAGCCTCCCCATCTTTTCAATGCAGGCAGTTTTAATGTGGTTAGTTTTTAATAGGTGGGAGGGTATGTTGGGGTTTTAATTGAGCAGCCCTGAGTCTGGTTTGCCTGATTGGGCAGCATAGCAATTTGAGTTATAAATAAATATAAATAAAATAAATAAAGTTGGCAGTTTGAGACCCAGGTACTGCATGACAAATTGAGCACCCATCTCTGTCCCAAATCTTGAGGACATGAAAGGAGCCTCATTTGGGTGTCCCCTGTGCAGAGTTTCTCTCTCAAAAATCTTTTTGACCCAGAATAATTTCTGACATGAAATTATTATTACTAAAGTGATAACCCAAACACTTTCTGATATGTGAGGTATTTGGGTGCTGGATGTTGGTATTCCAGATTCTGAAAATTTCAGGTCTTTTTGCCTAGGGGTAAAGTGTGTTTTTCTATTTAACAGTTTGTACTTATTGTATACCATTCCACTTGCCAACTGTTTGTGCTTTATCAAACAGTTTTTTTCTAAACAAATCAAAACTTTATGGCTTTGTTGTGGTAGAACATGTATAGACTGTTGCTTTCTCCAGAGTGCTGCCTATAAGAATCCTTTCAACATTATTATTTGTATCCATGGTTTAATATTTATGAAATACCTCCCAAGATAAACTCTATAAATGAAAGCAAGGTTAAGCTGAATAATAATTACTTCTGATTCTTCAATAAATAGTTATGATTTTAGTCTCCTGGTGCCTAAGACTTTATGTTGCTCTGTGGAGAGTTGGGTAACTGCACAAGCCATGATGATGCTGAGAAATATTTTACAATGGAGATTTGAATAAACATCATTCATCTGTGCTTTCCCCAAACGACCTACTTGCATAAGAGTGAAAGCGATTTAAAGGAAAGGAAATGGGATTTGTTATTTGAAGAGAGAAGTAACTGATTTGATTATTTTACTCTCAATGGTCAACTGATAGGGTAGGCTCAGCACTGACATGGCCCAGTTCATCTTCTGTTGCCCCATTACAGAAAGAATGACACTTTTTTGTATGGTTGCAAAGAATTCTCCTGATAATATTTTTTTTACTAAAGGATGTTTATTAGAAACAACATTGCTAGTCTCACTGGAGCTCCCTTTTCTGATACCTTGTAGGAAAAAAAAAGTCCTTTTCCCCAAATAAAACCAGACAACTCTCCATGGAAATCTCCTTTGGAGATTTTGAGGAACAAGGAATGAGAATTAGTCTAAATCAGGAGGCCCCAACCACCAGGCTGTAGGCGTGGCACTGGCAATGGGAACCCTGGTGGTAGCCTTCTGCCCTCAGCATGCTCTGCTGGATCTACCTGGTGGGCTGGGTGGGGTGCAGGGTCCAGACACAGAGGATGGGCAGGTGGCCAGACCCCTCCTTCATGTTGCTTAACTGTGGTGGTGCTCTGCCCCACCTCCTGTGTGCAGTGTGATGTCTCACATTGCCTTAGTCGAGGGTGTGGCCGGCAGGTGGCTGGACTCCTCCTCTTTGGGCTGCAGTGGGACTTCTCCCCTACCAGTTCAGAGTATGCATGTTGTCATGTTTTGTTGCACTCTCATGCTATCCGTTCCCACCACCCCCACTTGCTAGTCCATTGGAAAGGTTGTTTGACATGAAGCCAATCCATGGTTTGGGAAAGGTTGGGGACCCTTGGTTTAAATCACGTTTGCTACCACCTGGAAGTTTTGGAAGCTGGATTCTGAAGGCAGTGTTTGGACAGACTCCCTTACATAGGTGGATTTTCTTCTGTTTGGAAATGCTTCCAAGTACCACCTCTTGGAGAACAATTTGACTGAGAATGTGAAATGTTTATAATAGAAAAACAGCTGTAGAAATTAAGGTTGTGTTGCACTCTAATTTCAAAGATGACATTGTGTGCTAGACTTTCACTGAATATGATGCCTTGAAAAGGAAAATATCAGTGTAAACTGATGGTGATATTTGAAATGAGCACTTGATGTAAAGCTGGGAAATGAGCTCCTGTTAGCATATTGCTCTTTTGAAAACGAACAGTTTCCCAGTAACACACTTCTTAAAAGATGATCTCAATTAATTGTTTTGCTCTTTTGTCCCTAGTGAAACTGTTCTGGAAGTAGTAAAAAGAAGAAGAAGAGAGCAATTGCTGAGTACCAAACTGTGCTCTAGGCATCTCCAGTTCGGCAGGTAAAGCTAGAGATAACTAAGATTTTCTTTCTCTCCAGCAGGAAGGAAAGCAGAGGAGAAAGAGATGGTGGGAAAGGGAAGGACATATTGGCCACAAAGTACAAGCAGGCTAAGAGAAAACCAGCATCAACCCAATATTGTGTTGCAGTGCCTGTAATGAAGATACTTAAATTGTGTTGCATGTGATTCAGTCTTCTTCGTGTAGTTCTTTACACATAAAGCAGTGTTTCACCACCTTTGGTTTTTGGACTTCAATTCCCAGAAGCCTAGGTCAATTCCCCGAAGCACTGATTTAATTTAATTTAATTTAATTGTCAAATTTATATACCGCCCACTCGGCCAAGGACGACTCAGGGCGGTTCACAATCACAATTTAAAAAACATGTTGAAAACAGTTAAACTACCCACCCCCTAAAACAAGTTGTACTGGATTAGGCTTCTGGGAATTGAAGGCCCCCTGTGGGGTGTGTGCCCCATGTTGGGAACCACTGACATAGAGGATGGTTAGGATAATCATGAGTTCAGAAGATCCACTCAGGTATATCTCCTCTGGCTGTTAAACTTCCTTGTGTAGAATTAGAGTGTGATCAGATTATGACATAAAGATCTCACTGCATTGCAATGGAAAGGTTCACTTCCAGGATATGATCTTAAAAGGATCTTTTAAAGTGACTCTTCCATCCTGTCCCTGTTATGCCAGCCTCCTTCAGGAAAAGAGCATTCCTGCCACTGGACAATAAAGGTCCAGACAGGATACAGAGTAAGATCTGGCTGGTTCATGATCTGCAGTACATCAGCTGGTCACCAACAAGTAGAGTGATTCAGACTGTGCTGTCAATGCTCAAAATGAAATCCACGTCTTCTGACCCCAATCTCGTTGTTCTGTGCAGGACAATGACAATATCTATCTATCTATCTATCTATCTATCTATCTATCTATCTATCTATCATTCTTAGATGACTGAAAAGACTCATATTAAAGAAAGCCTAACAGAAAATACAAGGGGGTGGGGAGAGATCTCATATGTAGAATGCTAGATGGAAAAGTTATTCTAGAGCAGCCTTTGACCTGTCCTCCACTCAAACTTGCTGAAGAGTTTTTGGACCCAAAACTGGATTTTCTGAACAGGTTTGCATCATATGATTCATCTAAAAATACATAGCTTGGCCTTTACATGCTCTTGTGTTATCTAATGCAAGGGAGGTATAAAGTGTAAAGAATCTTTGGTAACCCTTTGCAAAAGAGAGAGAGAGAGAAGTAAAAAGTAAAAAGCAAAGCCTCATGCTTCTATTGAGAAGATAATTTTCTTCTAATCCTAGCAGATACTGTACTTCAATTTATTATTTACAAAGCATTGAACAGTTTCTGAAAATTAGAAAACAATCAGATTTGTAGTCACAAGAGGCATGGGAGTGGTTTAATTACCACTGCAAAATACTTAATACTCAAGACCCTGAGGGGGGAAAGGTCAAGAAAAGTAGAGAATGTAAATCAGTAAACTACTCTTTGTTGTCACCCTTTGTGTGTGTGTGTGTGTGTGTGTGTGTGTGTGTGTGTGTGTGTGTGTGTGTGTGTGTGTGTATACACGTGTACACACACACACACACACACACCAACGTAGGTCTTTTAAACTGAGACCAGACATTTGTCTGTCAATTTCACCTCTGATTTCCATCAAGGTTCAGAAAACCTTTTGATAGGCACTCGGTAATATATCCTAGATATCAAGATCCAAAAAAAGACAGGGCTTCTCTTCTATGGTGGAAAAGGCAGAGCACCGAACCCTTTGTAGTCCACAACTAGGGAGTTCAAAAGCACCAACAAAGGACTTCTATGCTGCCAAGGAATTTCCCCCCAATGACTTTTATTCTGAGCTAAATGTATTCAGCCAACAAAGAAAGAGGAATAGTAGCTTTAAAACAATCTTCATGGCTGAAACTGGATTTTTCAGAGATTTAATGAAGCACTGAAAAAGGGTGGCAATGCTGATTAAATTAGTCTGAACATTTGCTAGCCAAGAGCAATGTAATTGATTTCTGTTGGTTTTGAAATGATTATCTTACAACAGGATTTTCTCATTATATCAGTTCAATCCTATAATGAGCCATCAGACTCCAAATATCCCTATCAATCAAACTTGGAGATTTTGTTTTCCAGTGTATGTTTCAGGCTGTTCCTCTCCCACAAGTCCTTAGGATCTGTGTGGCTTTAGTAAGAGTCAAGTTGCATACAGATTTATTTGGTAGGCAGAATCTTTAGTTTGTACTTAAATTAAACTGTACTCTATTTCTCTCTATCATAGGAACTGAAGAAGGAACCTTTAGTAGATCCCAGTGAGCCTGGCTATAATGCAAACTGCCTGTGTGGGTCATCATATTATTGTGGAGATGTGGGAAGGGAACCACTTCATATTTAAAAGCATTGTTGCTTGTGCTAGGAACATGAAGGTCAGATCTAGACACCAGAGTGCCAAAACTAAATAGTATTTCACCCTGCCATTGAAAGCGCGGTGCCAAAATGGCCGCCGCGCTCTTTGCGCCCCCCCCCCCTGGACGCAGACATCCGGGTGAGTTAGGGGGCGTGGCCACCCCTCTATAAAAGGGGTGGCCACGAGGCAGACGAGCTGTCATTTTAGAAAAAGCGACGGAGAGGAGAAGTTTTCTCCGTCGCTCTTCGTTTCTTCAGTCTTCGGCTGTTTAGCCATCTTGGCGCTTGCGATCCCCGGAAAGGGATCGTCTTCTCTCAGCGATGCCTCCCAAGAGGAAGGCCATGGCGACCAAGCCGCGGCCAAGAGGGAGGAACTTGCCTGGCCCTGCGCTTGCAAGGGGACAGCATTCGGGTCGGAGGACCACGACTGTGCCCCCGCAACAGGGCACCGCATCACCTTCACCCACCATTACCGGTGGGATGGGGCAGATTAGGGCATGGCCCTCGGCTCTCCAGCCTCAGGCTGGCCCTACAGGGGCTTCGGCCCCCGGCCCGCAATTGCCGGCCACGGGTCAAGACACCGGGGGAGGGCCTGGTGCGGTCACACAGCAGGGCTTGCCTCCGGCCCCTCATGGGCCGGAGTTTTGGGTATGGCCCTATTCAGGACCTGGCTCCCAAATTGGGGTCCCCGGTGTATCACCCAGTGGGCCGTGCGGCCCACCTTGCCCGCCTTATACCGGGGGTTCTGCGACAGTGGATGCATTGTTGGCACGTTTAGCCGTGCTGGAAGCATCCCTGGGTATCACAAACAACCCCTCGGGTGGGGGGGGGCTTCACTGCCGACTCGGGCCCCCTTTTGCCTGCCTGCGACCTTGACGGCCGCCACTCTGCAGCAGGCAGCCAGTCGGGTTGAGCTGCTGGAGATGCTCCGGCCTGTGCCAGCCGCGATCTCGCAGCTCCCCGTTCGTCCTGAACTACAGCCGGGGAGTGGTCAGATGTGGCCCCAGAGCTCGATTACGGTCGCGAGCTCCGACGCCCGCTGTGGGCCGGAACCCCCAGTGGGGGCGGCTCACGGGGGTGCACCCAGTGAGTATCAGGTTCAAGCTAATGTCCCCACATCACAGTCCACTTCCGGTGTTAGTTTTCAGTGGCCATGGCCTCGTCACGTTGAGGTGGGTGGGTATCAGTTCCCAGCTTACCCTGGTGCCACTGGGTCCCATACTGGCACAACATTGGGCGGGGGGGTTTCCGCCCCCAGGGCTGTACCGGGCATCACAGGAACTGTCCAGGCACCGCTGCCGATGCCCCGTGTGAATACTGTGCCGGTGTCGGCATTGCCGACGACAGGGTATTCCTTGCCCCTCGGGGATCATTTGTCCCAGGCCATGAGGGAAAAGATTTGGCGGGGGGAGTATGTTGATATTTTCTCCCTATTGAACCGTGAGCCCACCAAGGAAGAGAAAGAGGGGCAGGATGACAGAGACAAAGAGCTGTCTCGTCGTCGCAAGCCACCGCGCACTTGGGCCAACTGGTTACCCGCATATCTCATTTATATGGCGGTGTACCTCAGGGCCCGGCCCGATTTGGCCATTCCTATGGTCCAATATTTGGACAATATTTACAGGGCGATGGTGGATTTTCCTGGCCCATCGTGGTTGGCTTACGATGAGGAATTCAGGATGAGGGTGCCCTTACACCCGGAGATGAGATGGGATGAGCCATGCCAGAAGTTGTGGCTTTTATACATGACCCCCACGCGCCCGGCGCCTGGGGAGAGGTACCATTGCGGCCATGCCGTCCAGCGAGCTACTCCAACGCAGGCTCCCCGCCAGTTGGTTCCAGCCCGCTTGTTGTGTTGGAGTTTCTCGGCCAATGGTGTATGCAATAGACGGCAGTGCCGATACAAACACGAGTGTCCCTCTTGCGCTGGCCCCCACGCCGCCGCTGCGTGTCCGCGAGCCGGTGGGTCATGGGGCAGAGGTAGAGGTGGTCAGGGAGCGGGCAGAACTGCCGCTGAAGGAGCTGGTCAGTCAAAAGGCCATCTCCCCGGTTAACATATTTATGTTAGAGAGGTGGCTCTCGACTTACCCGAGGAGGGAGGATGCGAGGTACCTCCTAGAGGGTTTCCAGTGTGGTTTTCGTATCCCATTCAAGGGGGTGCGGGGGCCCCAAGATGCTCCTAATTTGCTTTCCCTGAAGGGTAGGGAGGAGGTGGCCGCCCTAAGTATTGCCAAGGAGGTAAATGCAGGGAGGGTAGCGGGTCCCTTTTCTAGGCCTCCCTTTCTCAATCTTAAGGTTTCCCCTTTAGGTTTGGTTCCCAAAAAGGCCCCTGATGAATTTCATCTAATTCACCATTTATCATACCCGGCGGGTCATTCGGTCAATGACGCCATTCCTGATGACCTTTGTTCGATCAGGTATACGTCATTTGACCAGGCCCTGCGCATGGTGCGCTCTTGTGGCCCGGGGGCACTTCTGGTGAAATGTGACATTAAATCGGCATTCTGGTTGTTGCCAGTGCACCCGGGTGACTTTGAGTTATTAGGTTTTAAATTCCGAGGGAAATTTTATGTAGATAAAGCCATGCCTTTTGGCTGCTCTATTTCCTGTTCAGCATTTGAATGTTTTAGCACTTTCCTTCAGTGGGCCTTTGTTTGCAGGTCTGGGTCCCGGTCTGTAGCCCATTACCTCGATGATTTTTTGTTCGGGGGTGAACGGGGCTTGGACACGTGCACGCGTCTCCTCACAACATTTCAGACGCTAATGCAGGAACTGGGTGTCCCTTTAGCGCCCGAAAAGACCGAGGGCCCATCAACTACGCTCACATTTCTGGGTATTGAAATCGACACAGTCGCGCAGACATCCAGGTTACCTATGGATAAGGTCACACGGATCTCTGCGATGATTTTGGCCTTGCTGGCCAAACGTAAAGTGTCACTTCATGAGCTCCAAGTTTTACATGGTCATCTTAACTTTGCCTGCAGGGTGGTCACGCCTGGCAGAGCTTTTGCTCGACGCCTATGTGACGCCATGATTGGGCTATCGAGGCGCCACCACAGGGTCCGACTGACCAAGAGCATGAGGGCTGACCTGTTGGTTTGGCTTAAGTTCCTGCGGGAATTCAATGGGGTATCATTTTGGAGATTTGACCTTTTGGTTTCCCCTAGGTTTCAGGTTCAGTCGGATGCCTCTGGGTCCCTGGGATATGGGATTTATTTTGAGGGGAGGTGGGCCTACGGCCAATGGCCTCCAGCATGGTGGGGCACGGATCGTCTACGCGATCTTACATTCCTCGAGTTCTTCCCGATACTGGGAGCTTTGATGCTATGGGGTGAGGAATGGGCCAATTCAGTAGTCCATTTTTGGTGTGACAATGCTGCGGTAGTGCACATTGTCAATTCTCAGACATCTAAATCACCCAGGGTCATGGAGTTAGTTCGCCAGTTTGTGTTACGCAGCCTACGCCTCAATGTGCTCTTTAGGGCCAGACATGTGCCAGGTCTTGATAATGATATTGCTGATGCTTTATCCCGCCTGCAGATCCCCCGGTTCCGCGCCTTGGCTCCGGACGCGGAGGAATTCCCCTCACCACTCCCGGACGAGATTTGGACATTTGGCAAGGAGAGGTGAACCGGGCGATCGGCATGTCACTTGCGCCCCGCACGCGTAAGGCGTATCACCATGCATTTAGTCAATTTAAAAATTTTTGTGTGCAACTCCGGTTGCCAGAAGTGTGGCCCATTCCAGTTGAACAAGTTCTATAATTTATGGTTTACCTACACAGACAGGGCCTAGCTCCCCGCACCATAGCATCCAGGCTGTCAGCACTGGCATTCATGGCCAAGGTGAGGGGTTTTGCTGACAACATGAATGATTTCTGTATACGACATGTTTTGGATTGGTGGACACAGGAACGTGGATGCCGCCCGGACACTCGCCACCCAATTTCTCCAGGGGTCCTTACCCATCTTGCACGAGGCTGGCATGACCTGTGTTTTGACAGGTATGAGGCAGCTCTTTTTCATGCGGCTACCACGGTGGCCTTTTTTTGGAGCACTCCGCATCAGTGAGTTGGTACTACTGTCTAAGGCGGATGCGGCTCGTAGGGCACTGGAACTCGAAGATGTCTATGTCTCTAATGAGTGGGCTCAGTTGAGGATATGGTCCTCAAAAGTCGATCAGCACGGTGTAGGCAGTGGTGTTAGAGTGCTACGATGTTCCATTGCAGACATCTGTCTGGTTGGTGCCCTACAGGAGTTCATTGCAGTGCGTGGCACGCACCCTGGCCCGTTTTTCTGCCACCAAGATGGGTCTCCCCTGACTAAATTTCAATTTTGGAAGGTGACCGGTAAGGCACTATCCAGTGTTGGCCTCCCCGGGGCTCGTTACGGCACCCATTCTTTTAGAATAGGGGCTGCTTCTACTGCGGCTGCGTTTGGGTACTCTGAGGCTGATATACGCCGTATGGGGAGATGGGGATCTAAGTGTTTTGCATTATATGTTCGCCCTATTCAGGTATGAGTACCAGATAAGTCACCGTTCTCTCCATTTTATCTTACAGACCCTGTGTGTCCCCGCACACCAGTGGCAGTATAGCTGGTGGGCCATAGCTATGTGCACTGGGCAGCGCAGTACGCTGCGGCGACAGAGTGGGGACCCCAGCTTGGACTACGTGCCTCCGCATGTATCAGGTGGTATGGTAAGCGTGGAATGTTATGGCGGGAACTGTTGCCATTCCTTTTCTCCATCAGGGATGCTGAACCGCCTGATGTCCTGGTGCTGCATCTCGGGGGCAATGTGATTTGACGGATACATGTCAGAGGGTAGGGTCAGTAGATAGTTTATTGACTACGGTCAACAATTTGTTTGTCGTAACAAACAAATTGATACAAATGGATACATTGTAGCCAATTGCCGTTGGCAATTTTGGGAGGAACCTTACCAGTGTTACTGCGGCCTGCTTGCCTTAAGAATTATAATTGGCTGAGTACCAATTGAAATTTATAATTCGGATTAGGGCATTATTCAATAAATGTGGCCCAATGCCGTTATCCATATACCGGTGTCTGAGTCTTTCTTTGGGGGGTGCGCCTGCAATGGGGATAGACATACCCGCTGTGCTAATAAAAGGTGTAGGCTTCCCTGAGGCTTGCTAACACAGATAGGAAAGAGCTTGGAAAAGTTCCATCTTGAATTACACTTTCAAAATATGGGAGTATCCAGAATCACTGGCTAGGTAGGTTGTGGATCATCATCCAATACCAATATGAATATTGTTGTCACTTTTCTATTGAAGTGCAAATCAACTTGAAATCCAAAATGTTTTATCCTTTGCCTTCTGTTTCCATCTCTGGTCAAACAGCTTTACCATTGGCTTATCTCATTGTTTTTGGAGTCTGCCTAGTGGTCTTTTGTGGTCCCTTGGTAGCCAGTCTGTAAACCGACAGATCCATCTTTTGCCCTTTAGGCAGGTGATATGGCCTGCCCATCTTCTTTTTGCCACATATACAGGTAGTTCATCGACCATACCACAGAGTCCAGTTCTTTGGCACAATTCCTTATTGCTGACCTTATCCCTGGTTTTTACTCTACACATCTGTCTTTCCATTGCTCTTTTGGTTACCGCCAGTTATTCTTCCTCTGATTTTGTTATTGCCCACATTTTGGAAGAATGTGAATATTATAAAGTTCATATATTTCCTGGCGAGCTCAAGATGAATTGTACAGCTAGGGATAGAACAATGCTGTTCAGGGTTGTAAAGACTGCGGAGAGGATAATCGGTCGTACTCTTCACACTCTAGATCAAATCTATGCCGCCAGGTATTATAAGAAAGCTGTAGAGATTGTGCAGGATAGTACGCACCCCAGAAATGATCTCTTTCAGCTTCTGCCCTCTAGAAGAAGGTATAGGGTCATAAAGACTAGGACCAGCCGCTTAACAAATAGTTTCTACGCAAAAAGCGGTTCTAGCTATGAATGCAGTAAAATACAGTTTATGAAGGAACTTCTGTATATATAATAGTTTTTAGAGTTTTAGAGTCTTAGAGTTTTAGAGCTTTTCAGGGTTAAATGTGTATATGTGGGGAGGGAGTATGTTGATAATTTTGTATAGTTGTATTTTGTTTAGGTTTAGTTGGGTTGCTAAGTGGATTTTTCAATCTCATTGTTCCGTGAAGGACAGTGATAATAAAGATGTATATAATAGTGCTTACCTTGTACACTTTCTCAGGTATTTTCAGCTAGCAATACCCTTGCACACAGACCCTCGTGGCTCATTATGTGTACTTGGGAAGATGATTTAGCTCTTATCAAACAAATGTGACATTGCAAGTTTGGAATGTATCTTTCTGGTAGCTCAAAACTTGATCTGTGAAGAGCCTTAAAAACCTTAGATGCCTTTAGGTCAAGATTGTAAAGCCGTGTATGGGATGGAATGGGAACATTTGTATTTCTGTGGTTCCCCTGCTGAGTCTCTTTCTATGGATAAATACTTTAATGGGATGACGGTCTCTCAGGCTATCAACGTGGTACATTTCAGGGCCCTATAACTTACACAAAACAATTAAAGAAAAGGAGAGTACTGAACTGATTCCTTTGATTCCAAGAAATGCAGATTTCTTAAATTGTGTAATCTGCACTACTAAATAGAGCAGGGAGCCAATTAAGAACAGTCCCCTATTTACTTTAATTAGGCCAACTACAGGTAAGGGAGTAGGATAGTGAAGAAAAGACCATTAGGTAGAAACATCTAAGTTTTACCTCTTTTTAGTAGCATCCAAACTGTATACTAGTTGTTTCTTTTCCTCAGGTACTTTTAAGGCTAAATGAATACTAGAACTGATTTTCTTAATGCAGCTGCATAAGTGATTACAATATTCTGCTCAGAATTATGTAATTAAGGTTATAATCCTAAAATGTATAGATAAATTCCCCTGAGTAAATAGGCTTTCATTTGTGTGACTGTAGCCTTATTGTTATCTTATTGAAAATTAAACCTATTGAAGTTAACAGAACTTACTTTTTAGTACAGGGTATCACTACAAGTCTAATATAGAAATGAACTGTTGTTTTGAATTTTGTTGTTGTTCAGTTGCACAGTCGATTCTGACCCTTTTGCGACCCTATGGACCATTGTTATCTAGGCACCCCCATCCCCCACCATCCTACTCAACCCGCTCAGCTCTGTGCCCATTGTGTCCACAACACCATTTAACCATCTCATCTTTGGCCGCCCCCTTCTTCTTTTGCCCTCCACCTTTCCCAGCATCAAAGCTTTCTCAAGTGAATTCTCTCTTCTCATTTGATGTCCAAAGTACTTCAGCTTCATCTTTACTATTTGACCTTCTAAGGAGCAGTCAGGATTATTTTAACAGGTTTGTATGTTTAAATTCTTCAGGCTTTTCCTGCCTCTTGGCTTATACTGGGCAGGGGTTTCTACCCATGATGCAGTGCAATTACCTAGGAAAGCCTTTGATTGCTGCAACAGGTAAAGCAGCTTTTCCATTCTGACAAATATGAAAGAAGAGTCTCAGTTGCTCACAAACAGCAAGAAACAAAAGAAAGGTGGAAGAACCTTAGGGAACCTTGTATTGTCTAAACCTCCTTTACAGCTGCATTTATTAAGCAAGTTGCTGCCACTCCCATGATTCCATTTAAAGCAGGATAGTCAACCTCGTCTCCTCCATATGTTTTAAACCACCAACTCTGATAATCCCTGACTGTCAGCTAGGTTTTTTGAGGATGGACATGGCAGTCCTACCACATTAAGTTGCACATGGGTCCTATACTATTTTTAATAATAGACATCTAACACCATATTTAATACAAATGAAAAATGAAAAACATGGGTGCATCACAACCACATAAAGGTTTGGAAATCAGCACAAGCATAACTGTGCTTCTTTTTCAGAATGAGGCTGGAGTTCAATAGAGTGTGTGTAACACTACTTCTGAAATAACTCCTTCCACACATGTAGGGTTCCATTGCATTGTGTTACTACTTAATGATCACTCTGGGGTACACAGAAATAACCTCCTCAAAGAGGGTCACCTCCCGGCCACCCAGAGCCTTTCCATTGCCCGGGATGGAGTGCACGTGTGCCTACTCGCTGCCGCTTCCGCCCCCGAGCCTCACTCACTCAGGAGGGCTGAAAAGCCACCGCTGACGCTGCCACACCAGAGGGTCGTCTCCCACCCACCCAGAGCCTTTCCATCACCCAGGATGGATTGCATGTGTGCCTGCTCGCCACCGCTCCCTCCCCCAAGCCTCAATCGGGAGGGCGGGCTAAAAAGCCGCCACTGATGCTGCCACACCAGAGAGTTGCCTCCCATCCACCCAGAGCATTTCCATCACCCTGGATGGAGTGCCAGTGTGCCTGCTTGCCACCACTCTCGCCCTCCGAGCCTCTCTCTCTCGGGAGGGCTGAAAAGCTGATGATGATGTCACCACACCAGAGGGTCGCCTCCTGCCCACCCAGAGCTTCTGCATCACCCGGGGAGGCATATCTTGTGATTTGCCTGGTCTTGGTCTTTTGAGGTTAGCCCTTGACCCTGATTGTCCAAGAACCTGAAGAATGAAAAAATTCTGATAAAACCCACAAGAGCAATGCACGCATGTCTTCTGCCTTTTATACTGCCCAGACACAATGCAACCTGGGAAAAACCCAATGCCTCATACAAAGTCGAGCGACTTTGTATGAGGTAACTTTTTTCAAGAAATTAGGTGATGTTGTATGAATTCGATGTGGTACGAAGCGGACTTTGTATGAGGTATTACTGTATTTTACGATAATCTGTTTGTAACTATACTTCTTTATTTATTGTATTTATCAAATTTTGTGGTATTATTATTACTGTTATTTTGCCTTTGTATTTGTTTGATCATTTTGTGAACCACTTTGAGTTTGTCCGCGGGCATAGAAAAGCGGCATATAAGGGCATTAAATAAATAAATAAATAAATAAATAGTGGTATTTTTGAACCACAATTAGGCAAACCCCAGGCAATGGCCACCTTGCGTCAGCTAATCTTTCTCACATGGGGTCTGGTGAAAGGAAGTGCAGAATGAATTCACCAAAAAGTGGCTTCATTTTGGCAGTTTCACGTCTGGCCTAGACATGAAATAAGAAGAATGATCACTCTTGCAAGCAGTGCAAAGCCCTTTGGATGCATATTGGTGAAGCTAACACTAACCTTACCATAACAGCAGCCTTGTCTTTACTAGACATACATTGATGATTCTGTACGCTCTGTTCTTTACATAGCTACTTCTCCAAGAGGTGGAAAGGCTGTGCCAATAAAATCAAATCTAAAATGAACAAGTTGATTAGCTGTCCCATGGAGGTTGAGTAGACCCACCTGGATAAAGGTAAAGGTTTCCCTTGCTCGAAAGCCAGTTGTATTCGACTTTAGGGTTCAGTGCTCATCTCTGTTTCAAAGCCAAAGAGCCAGCACTGTCTGCTTCTGCAGACGTTTCCATGGTCATGTAGCAGGCATGACTAGACACCGGAGTTCACAGAACGCTGTTATCTTCCCATCGAAGTGGTCCCTATTTATCTAATTGCAATTTCTTGCTTTCGAACTGCTAGGTTGGCAGGAGCTGGGACAAAGCTCATTCCGTCCTGCAGTACTCGGGAATCGAACTGCTGACCTTCAACTTCCCAGTCATCATCTTAGCCACTTGAGCAACTGCAGGATTTAGTGGGCTTCAAAAATCAAAAGATGCAAGCTAGTGTATACAATGGGCCTCAAACATTTGTAATGAGATTTGGGGTTATAGGCAGGATTTACTTTTATTTATTTATTAGTACGGAAATATAGCTATTCTTTTCTTGAAGATTAATCTAACTCTATCCAAAGCATCTAATATATATATATATATATATATATATATATATATATATATATATATATATATATATATATATATATATATATATATATATATATATATATATATATATGTATATGTATATGTATATACCAAGACAAAAGCCTGTTATTTTCTGTGCCTGCCTTTTGACTGCTCCTTATCATTGTCACTTATTCCCAGTAGTTACTAAAAGCTGTCACGGTCATTATGGGCATCAGCCTTTGAAAATAAAATTACACAGCATCTCCAAACTCATCACTTCTCAGGGTGTTTTGCTGTTATATAAAATTTGCATCAGTGTTCCGCACAGCAAGAAAACAATTATTTACAATAAATCCTTCCTGAAGTGTTTGGGAAAAACTATTATTCATGCAGGGCTACAACTGAGTTAATTTTTGGAAGAGTGGTTGGAAGAACAGTCTCGGGCTGAACTGTTTATGAGCACAGCCTTTTCTCTGATTTCTAATTAGTGGGAAATGGTTCCAAAGAGGAACAGCGCTGTTGATGCCTGTGCTTCACAAAGTCCGCCTTGTTAACAGACACAAGGAACAGTTTTGTGTTGCTGAATAAACAAGAACATCACAGTGCCTTTTCAAAAGGAAAACAATCCAATTTTATTAGTTATCATCTGAATGGTGAATATCATTAATGTGCATCTGCATATCTAATGTAGTGACCCTTAAATATATGTACAAAAATAATTGAAAGTAAATCAATATAAATTAGCAATGATCTCTTTTAGAGTCCTGTTTGTTTGTCATAGATGCAGTCTGTATTCAATAGCGTATTTCAGTTGCAGACTTAAGTCAAAAGTAAAATTATTTAATTTTTTACTTACTTATTTAGGTAAAGGTCACCCTTGCTCTAATGCCAGTCATATCTGACTCCATGGTTCAGTGCTAATCTCTATTTATATTTATTTATTTATATCCCGCCCTCCTGGTGGGAAACACCACTCAGGGTGGCTAACAACAAAAGAGGAAAAAGGAAGAGGAGAAAACGAAAATAAAAATAGAATACAATATAAAACAATTAAAAATATCCACAGCTAAAAACCCCAGCTAAAATCCCCATTAAAACACATAAAACCTGTATAAACATTCAGAAAACAACCCTCTCTACCCACCACCCACATTAAAACTGAGATCCAAGACAGGACAGGTCCGTCTCCCCGGCTAGACAAGCCAGCGGGCCTGAGAGGTGGGGGCACTCATGCCCCACCCATGCTGAAACAACCATGTCTTCAGCATCTTCCTAAAGGGGAGCAGTTCCATCTGGAGACGCACCTCAGGTGGTAGGAGGTCCCACAGGGCTGGGGCAGACATGGAGAAGGCTCTCTTCCTGGCCCCAATCAGATGTACCTCTCTTATTGATGGGACCACCAGTGAGCCCCTCCTGTTTGCCCTGGTAGGACGGGCTGAATTTCTTGTGACAATGCAGTCTCTTAAGTAGCCTGGTCCAATACCATGAAGGGCTTTAAAGGTCAAAACCAGCACCTTGAATTGCACCTGGAGGCACACTGGCAACCAGTGCAGCTCCCGGAGCAGTGGTGAGGTGTGAGCATAATGCCCATGCCCCATCACTACCTGGGCAGCCGCATTCTGGACCAGCTGAAGTCTCCGAATGGTCGTCAAGGGCAGCCCCATGTAGAGCGTGTTACAATAATCCAATCTGGAGGTGACCAGAGCATGAGTGACCATGAGCAAGGAGTCTTGGTCCAGGAATGGGCGCAATTGGTAGATTACATGGAGCTGTGCAAAGGCCCTCTTAGCCATGGCTGCCACCTGCTCTTCGAGCAGTAGCCACGAGTCCAGGAGGACCCCCAAATTAAGCACCGGATCTGACTGGGGCAAAGATGCCCTAGCCAGGACCAAAGATGGTAGCTCCCGGGATAACACGGAGCCCTGCACCCAAAGCCACTCAGTGTTGCCAGGATTCAGCTGAAGCCCGTTGTCCCCCATCCAGACTCGGACAGCCTCCAGACACCCAGTTAGGTGCCAGCGCTGGTCTGCTTCTGCAGACATTTCTATGGACATGTGGCAGGTATACACAGAAGAAGGAAATCCGTTTGAGGCTCGGAAATATACTAATATGTAATTTAATGTAATCATCTTATAGTTGATATATTCAGAATCTTCCAGTAAAAACAATACAACAAGTCCAATACGTTGTGAAAGTTAACCGGTATGCAAACTCTTTCGGGAGAGCTTCCCTTCATCAGACAACTTGACTTGCTAACTTTCCAATATCTGTAAAA
This sequence comes from Bradypodion ventrale, assembly GCA_035047345.1. Classification (NCBI taxonomy): domain Eukaryota; kingdom Metazoa; phylum Chordata; class Lepidosauria; order Squamata; family Chamaeleonidae; genus Bradypodion; species Bradypodion ventrale. Next base: position 105,794,170 of record JAWDJE010000002.1, on the reverse strand, counting down.
ACATTCAATATATACAAAATTTAATACTGAACTGGAGCATAGGTAAATCTACTGAGTATTATGGCGATTTGGAACTTTGGTGGATCCTCCGATGGCACCTCTGTCTCGACGCACCGAATATTAGATCCAGGGCTTTTACTAAGACTACTATACAGTGGGGATTCGACAAACATGAGACCTCTTCCCATAGCTGTCATTAATTATTGCATTGCCAGCGTTTTCCTGGCTTATACAATTTTTAGATCGTTAAAAGTTTAAGTGTTGTGGTGAAATATACTTTCTTGTCCCCCTCAATATAATATTATTTTGTAGCCCTTTACAATATAATGTAATAAATGCACGATGTTAATCAGGAGGCATGGGAGGGGAACGCTACATTTCACTCACCTGGTTATCCATTAGTAGGATTTATAAGGGACAAAGTATTTAGAGTTAGTAACGTCCACAGCCCAAAATGAACAAACGATGAGAGGTTAGAACACAACATGAAAATAAGTTACCCTATGATATTACATGCTTTTTATATGATATAACCAAGTGGGTTTTTCTTTAATACTAAGCTCAGTAGATTTAGCTATGCTCCAGTTCAGTATAAAATTTTGTATATATTGAATGTTTTTACAGATATTGGAAAGTTAGCAAGTCAAGTTATCTGATGAAGGGAAGTTCTCCCGAAAGAATTTGCATGCCGGTTAACTTTCACAACGTATTGGACTTGTTGTATTGCTTTTACTGAAAGATTCTGAATATATCAACTATAAGATTATTACATTAAATTACATATTAGTATATTTCCGAGCTTCAAACGGATTTCCTTCTTCTGTGTATTTCTACACAGTTTGGCCATTTCTCCTTCATGTGGCAGGTATGACCAGACACCGGACTGCACAGAACGCTGTTTACCTTCCCACCAAAGTGGTCCCTATTTATCTACTTGCAATTTCTTGCTTTGGAACTGCTTGGTTGGCAGGAGCTAGGGCAAAGACGGGAGCTCATTCCGTCCTGCAGTTCTCGGGAATCGAACTGCTGACCTCCCGCTTTCCAGTCAGTATCTTAGCCACTTGAGCCACTGCAGTCCTCTGGTAATGTAGAGGACAAATATTCTTTGAATATTATTAGAATTCAGTGTTGTTGTTTTTTAAAAAAACAATTCAGATCATTAATTCACATTTGAAGACTGGTTCTCTTTGCTCTTATTGGAAGCAGACCATGTAGATCAGTGTCTCTTTTATGATTTACTTACTATGATTTTTAAAAATTAGATTTATCAATCACAACTTTCACTCAGCAGGTGGCTGGGGGAAAACCCAATAAAAACACTGAAGTACTGTACTGCATGAAACTTAACAAAAATGCCATGCAATAAAATAAGAATGGCATTAAAAATCAAAACTGAAGAACAATAAAACATTATGCAGTATTTACAACCTGGTAGAACAAAATAATCTTTTCTGATTGTTTAGCATAACCTCTCAGCTATGGTATATTAACAATAATTTTGTGTCAGAAATTATTCTGGGTTGAAAGAATTTTTGCTGGAGAAACTCCACTCAGGGGATGCCCGAATGAGGCTCCTTTCATGTCTCCAAGAAATGGGACAGAGATGGGCACTCCATCCATCATGCAGTACTTGGGTCTCGAACTGCCGACTTATGATACAGTATCTTAAATACTGTTATGCACTTCCTACTTCCTCTCATGGTAAGAAGTTACTGTTCCAGCGTTACTCAGTCTTTGTCTCCCTTTAGAGAGGAGATTGTTGGCAAATCATGCTTTTATACAATTGGTAGATATTAGATTACAAATGTATGCATACAGGCATTGACATCTGGTCCACAGACTGTCTACACAGGCAACCAGAGCCATAGCCAGGATTCTAGATGTGGGTGGATGAATATTTTTTCAGGATGGGCAACAAAGCCTCTTTTTCATGCATTCCTATGGGAAACCATGCTTTGCCAGGGTGGGCAAAGTGCTAACCCAGGGTGAGCAAAGCCCACTGTCATGTCCGGCCCTTTGTAAAGAATAGTCCAAGCAATGATGAACCGAACAACAACAAAGGTTTATTGTAAAGTCCTTCAGGTTACTCTTACAAGGCTATCCGGATATAAGATGGCTATACAAGTCCCATGTAATCAGTCTCTCTGAATTCCCCCATAGAAGTCAATGCACTGAGCTATACCCTGTGGATGTGTGTATAGAGAAGACCCCAGGTTAGCCCTCCGTGGCTTAACCTGCCTCTTTAATGGGAAGTATAGATCAGGCCCGGCCCACCCTTGTTTACCCATGGGGCTTATATAGTATCTCCCCGGTGGTGACTCCTTGCTACAATGTAGTAACCCACTGGACAATCATGACTAACCAATCATAACATGCTATACGAGTATTAACCAATCAGGAACAGGATCCAAAGTTGTAACCAATCACAGAACTCTAATTATCACAATGGGTGTTTCCTGAAGGAGAGATTGCGCACCAAATCTAGCTCCTAATTCTGATGGCGGGAAATTGCCATTTTGTCTTTGCAAGGCATTGCTTGAGCAACTTGCAATTCTGCCTGAATACACAACACCCACCCTGGCCACCCCCTTGCTATGGCCCTGCAGGGAACAGACCACTCTTTGAGGGCAGTTGGTCGAACCATGTGCACATGTTGAACTAGGCAATCTGTGCCAACTTAACCCATTTTGGGACTCCATTGGGGTTGAATTAAATTTTCTCACTGTATTTTATCCTGTCCCCAGCATATTTGCACATTGGGAAAAGGGAAAATAGAGTGCAGCCTACTTTCCAGATGATGAAAAATGGTATTTACCCCTGTACTTGCCAGTGGTTGCATTTCTGGAGTCCAGTCACTGATGGCCACTGCTAAAGGAATGCTTTCCAGCTGAGCTGCCAAATTGCAGCAGTCCCATCTCGCTTCCTTGGAGAGGCAAAATGCTCTGGGGACAGCACCAAATAGCATTTTGCTCCTTCCAACAACCTCAAGTGGCTTCTGAAAATCCTCATTACAACCCCGTTCCAGTCTTAAGATTCAGGTTGTGCTCAGCCACCTGTGTTCCTCTCAAACTTAAGGGAGGCAGTATAGAAGTAATAGCAGACACCAGCAAGCTGTCATCCTTGGCTGTACCTACCATTAGCAGCTTTACCTTCCACCCCACCATCTTCTGCATAGCAGTTGGATGGGGACAAGTACTGCCAGCCTTGTTAGTAAGAAGCACATCTGGAAAAAAATACAGATTCTTTTCTAAATCCCTAGACAAAGGCTCAAAGTTTAGTTCTCTCTACCTCCCCCTTCCTTTCTCTCTCTTGCACAAGGATGCCTTCATCTGCCCTTCTTTTAAATATCACCTTCTACACTCTTCTCAAATACTTTCCCTAGCACTATGAATGGCCCAGCCTACTTTCAAAAAATATCCATTTTCCATGGCCTGTTTCATCACATCTGTTCTGCTCATTCTGATTTTTTGTTAACAATAAACACTAAATCTAAAAATCATTAATCAGATCAAAGTAGTTTTTGGAGGTAAAAGTAAGTGGCATTCTGAGTTCTCCAGGGCATTGTATATAAACACTGGGTGTAATTTAATTTTGTTTATGTTGAGATTTCCTATCCAGAATATTATTGAGTTGTTTAACAGGAATTAGAGTAAGGGAGTTTCAATGTATTTGAAAATATAAGGAGAGATGAAAAATGTATTAGGATAGGTCTCGATGTGTATTTTGTGTGTTGTTGTTTTTTTTGCATTGTTTTGTATGTGTTATTAAACTTAATAAAAATTTATATTAAAAATCATTAATTTTGAAACATTCTTGAAATAAACACTACTGTACCCCAAATATTCATTTTTGGAAGCACTGTACCTAAAATATCTATTTTAATGCAATTTAACCTGAAAACCAGATTTTATACTCACTATAATATGTGGTTTGAGACATGAATGCTATCACTAAATCCCAAATAGTGCAAAAGTCAAAAGACAATTGTATTCTGGTTATGCCAGCAAATACAAACAGGTTGGTTTATGAAGAAAGGCATATAATAAAATAAAATTGTTGAGCACCTCACTTGAGTGATCTCCAGGTAATCTTCCCACTATCAATCTCATTGAGAAACATATTGATCCTAGTATATTATCATATACTTTTTCTATTGTTTAGCAACAGAACAGGTAGTACAGTATATGCTATAGACTGAAAAGCATTTAAACTACATTATAGGATGTTTAATGAATATACAATTTTTACCTCTAGGCCAAAATGAGAAATCTGTGTTCTCCTGAGGATCTTGCCCTGACATTGCATTCCAGATATCAACACTCCGTTCTCAATAGCATGGGCCTTCATGTTACTCCTAAAACCATTCTGGAATCTGTTTTGAAAGCCAGGTTTGAATCCAACTTACTGTTCAATTTCTAAATTTATGCTAAAAATTTTCAAGAGCTGACACACTTGCAGTATAAATTCTGTGTAAGAACATAGTGAAACATTTGCAGGGTGTTTATGGATTTCAACTGTTCTTGCCATTTTGTAAAATTTTTTCAATTATATATACCTAAAATACACAAATAATACATTTGCAGAGTAGTTTTCATCATTGTAGAATTTCTGTCTAACTCCTCTACAAATCTTGCTAAGATGTGATTTATGCATAGATCAAATCTCAGTTGATTTCAAACATTAACTGTATAGTTCTCTCTTTTTTTCCTTCTACCAATGATATTTGCCCAACCATTACAATAGGGAGAATTCAGGTGAAGAATAATTGAATGGAATAAAAAGGTAATGATTAGGATTCGTTTCTAAGTTTCTTCCTCAACTTATCAAACATTCAAAATTTCTGAAGATATGGGGGCTCAATTGGGTAGGATTGTTACCGAACAATTCTTTTCATTCATCTGCTTTTATCTGAATTGCTAATGATACATAGATGTGAATAAGCACAGTAGATACAACTTCATTTTAATGGCAAAAAGAATAAACACAGTTCCTTATGCAATTTTAAAAAAACCAGTTGTCCCCCCCCCCTTTCATAGTGAAAGAAATATCTATGCATGGTTTATAGAATTATCCATTTGATTTACATTTGTATTATATTTCAAGGGGAAAAAAGGGAAGAATCATAGAATCAATTCAGCAGCCTGACTTTCAGACAAGAATTTGAGAGCAATGGAGCTGCCAACAGTACAGGTCTATAACACAGCTAAGCAATTGCTTAATGAGAATGTCCCCATTAAAATAGTTTCTCAAGGCCTATTAATAAATGTCAAACAGCAGGTATAAATGCACCTGTACACTAAAAAAAAGTGCTTCAGAGGAGGGTTAGTAAAAGGCAAAGATGATCTTATATCATAATATTTAAACTGTATTTAAATAAGGCTAAAACTTGTGGCACACTGATGTCGGGTTCAACTTTTGCTGCTACTTTTGTATTAACACCACCATTGTCTTTCGTTGTTGTTCAGTCGCAAGGTCAATTCTGACCCTTCGTGACTCTTTGTGACCATTGCCTGCCAGGCACCTCTGTCCTCTACCATCTTCCTCAACCGGCCCAACTCTGTGCCCATTGCATCTACAATACCATCCAGTCATCTCATTTTCTGCCGCCCCCTTCTTCTTTTGCCCTCCACCTTTCCCAGCATCAAGGCTTTCTAAAGTGAATCCTCTCTTCTCATTTGATTTCCAAAGTACCTTAGCTTCATTTTTAATATTTGACCTTCTAAGGAGCAGTCAGGGTTGATTTCTTCTATTTGTTCTCCTCGCTGTCCAGGATATTCTCAAAACTTTCCTCCAAAACTACATCTCAAAGGCATCTATTCTTCTGCGCTCATCTTTCCTTATGGTCCAGCTCTCACAACTATACATTATCACTGGGAATACCATTGCTTTGACTATGAGAATTTTTGTTTGCAAAGTGATGTCTCTACTTTTAACTATGTTCCACAGGTTTCTCATAGCTTGTCTCCCAAGAATCAGTCGCCTTTTTATTTCATGGCTGCAATCCGCATTTGCAGTGATCTTTGATCCTAAGAAAGTAATGCCTGTCACTGCTTCTACTTCTTCCCCATCTATTTTCCAGGGACCTTTGCAAAGGAGGGTCTGTAAACTCTCTTCTTATGGTCTGCAGAATTAATCTCTGGTGGTGCAGAAAAAAATGATAGAGTCAGATCTTCCATAACTGTCTAATTTTAAGTTTCCCCAGACTTGCCTTGTTAAAGTAGTAACCTAAGTTTTGCATTTCAACTTGATCTTTCCATGAATTATTTTTCTCTTTTAATTGCCGGCCATACTACTTGCTTCTTCTTGGCCATTCCAATGTTTGTGGGCTACTTCTGCTCATAATTTCATCTTCAAATAGCAAGTGAGTACAAAAGATACACTCAATTTTCACATGTTATTTAGATATGAGCATGAAACCTCCTGAAGAGTGCAGGTAGGAAACCTTGCCTGGAAGTTACTATCTGTGTCAAATATAGGATTGGGGAAACCTGATTTTACATGTAAAATGTTTATATCCCTATCATCTTTAGATGGCAGAATTCTTCTGCTATGAAAGAATTCTGCCTGCAACTCTAGAGAGGTGATGTTAAAGGAGGCAAGACAAAATTTCAGCTGTAGTCAGAACACCATTTTCTAGTAGTGAGGGAAAGCACATAAACACATACCATATATACTTTAGTATAAGCTAACCCAAATATAAGCCAGGGTACCTAATTTTGACCTGAAAACTCAGGAAAATAGATTAACTTGGGTATACCTGTCAAGTTTTGGGTATACCTGAGGGCATACCTGTCAAGTTTTGGATTTGAAATTATCCAAAATTATGCTGGGCTCTAGTCATGCCTGCCACATGGCCATGAAAATGTCTGCAAACACAGACAGCACTGGCTCTTTGGCTGTAAATGGAGATGAGCACTGCACCCTAGAGTTGGATATGACTGGCAGATTTTACTTTCTTAGGATCAAATATCGCTGCAGATGGTGATTACAGCCATGAAATAAAAAGGCGACTAATGCTTGGGAAACAAGCTATGAGAAATCTGGGGAACATAGTTAAAAGTAGAGACATCACCTTGCAAACAAAAAATTGCATAGTCAAAGCAACGGTATTCCCGGTGGTAATGTATGGGTGTGAGAGCTGGACCATTAGGAAAGCTGAGTGCAGAAAAATAGATGCCTTTGAAATGTGGTGTTAGAAATAGGTCAATCCTAGAAGAAATCAACCCCGACTGCTCATTAAAGGTCAAATAGTAAAGATGATGCTAAAGTACTTTGGACATCAAATGAGAAGGGAGGACTCACTTGAGAAGGCCTTGATGCTGGGAAAGGTGGAGAACAAAAGAAGGGGGTGGCCAAAAATAAGATGGCTAGATGGTATTGTAGATGCAATGGGCACAAAGCTGTGTGGGCCAAAGAACCCTTTCCCCATCTTCTTGGGGGACTTTTGTTTTGTTTTCTTTCTTGTTTACTCATTTTTAATTATTATTTTTCCTAGGAAGCAAAGTGCAGAATAGTAAACCAGCCCCCTAGGGTTAACAACTGCTTGTAAACAGCTTGGTTTAATGAACTAGCCCTGCACATGGCTAGACACTCCCCCCCCCCCAATTAGGGTGCAGGAGCAAGGGATTAATTCCCTCAAATTAACCAATCAATTTGTTCCTCACTACAACCAATTGGATCACCAACCCCTGAGAATGTCGGATCCAGCTTAAGGAAGGGAATTAGTAAAGTAAAAAGCAACCTCTGTAGTTTCCAAGCCTCCCAGCAGCTGAGGAGTTAATCTCCCTCCAGATGATTTGTTAGAAGGTGGGGTGCGCTCTCTCTCTCTCTCATATAGTGATCAAGCAACATTCCCCCCAAGTTAACTCTAGAACAGAAATGAACCCTCCTCTCTCTCTCTCTCATATAGTGATCAAGCAACATCTCCCACCCCCACCCCTCCCAAGCTAACTCTAGAACAGAAATGAACCCCCCCTCTCTCTCATATAGTGATCAAGCAACATCTCCCACCCCCACCTCTCCCAAGTTAACTCTAGAAATCCTCCAGCCAGGAGGCAGGGCAGAAACAGCTCAATAAACCATGAGAGTGAGAGACCAAGAGCTGATTTGCCCCTGCATATATAAAATATCGCTCACCTAGAGTAGACTCTCCATTCCATGGTGGCTCCGACCAGCTCAGTAGCAAAAATGAAGCCTCCATGACCATGTGGCAGGGAAGGGAAATGAAAGAGAAACTACAGAATGCCCCTCCCACCACCTTCTCCCTCTCCTTCCACAAGCAAAAAGCCACAGACAGCGGCCTCTGCTGGCAGAAAAAACATACTGTGAGGCACCGGTCAGGATTTTTTTTTTTAAAAAAAAGGGATATTATGGGGAAATTAATAAAATGGGAGGCGGTGGGAAGAGGGGTAAAAATAAGGGGTTTCCCCAGGAAAAATGGGATTCTTGACAGGTATGGCTGAGGGTGGGAAATGCAGCAGCTGCTAATGAGTTTCAATAATCAAAATATCTGAAAATATGTTAAAATCAATTAAATTGTTGGCACATTTCAATCTGGCACAGTCTTGGGATCCTTGTGGTCGTTGCCCCTAGTATAAGCCAGGTCCCCTTTTTAGGGCTCATTTTTGGGGCTAAAAACCTCAGCTTGTACTCAAGTATATATGGTATTGCTTGCTTCTAGTATAAATAAGGCTGACCTAGATGGTCCATGATTTGACTTAGTCTAAAGCAGTTTCCTGAGATTTTTTTGAAGATAATGGGAAGGTTGTGGACCATGTTCAGGACACCTTGTATATGCCCCCCCCCAAGTCATTTAATACTCATGAGTTGAGAGACAGAAGCCATTTAGGAAAGGCTTTGGAAAGTAGAATCTTGAAGAGGCCTTGTAACAAAATGTCTGCCAGCACAAATCAGTCAAAAACAGAGTTTTCATGCAAAGCCTGTAGAGTGCATTAGGATCTTTGTATTCTGTGACAATTTTTGATGCATAAGGGATTCTTCCAGCCTTATATTTAACTGTCTGCCTGCTTGCCATGGCTGTAAAGGAATTCATCATCTGTACTGAGCAAAGGAACCACATAGGCAAGTTTCCCAAAAGGTGAAGCCCCTCAATTTTACATCCAGGGGAAAACGTTATGGGCTGCAGCAGGAAGAATTGGTCTCCTGATTTTCCTCGTAAAAGAAGAATAATTCATTTACAAGACTTACAAGGCTTGTCTCTTCTTTTACTTTTTTGGGTGGTGGGGGCAACTGCTTCTATAACAGCCTGCCTTTGCCCTAAGCTCATATTCAGATGCCTTTCTCTGTTCTAGGTGCCCCAACATCTAGAGAGGCTTCCAGACTGAGAGCCTCATTGGTAGGACATGTGTTACATTGTCCCCACATGCTCCAGTCCACCTCTAGGTTTGTTAATTGTGGATGGAACTGCTTAGTCACGAGCAATTCTGAATGTATATCACATAGCTAGACTGCAGTGGGGGAATATACATTTGTATTCAGTGATGTGTATTTTAATGTGTATTCAGCCTGTCTCCACACACTCCGACCTGCCATCACTGCTCCCCCACGCACATTGGCAAAAATTGAATTGGGTAAAAGCTGGATATAAAATTGTTTGAAATAAATATATTAAACAGCAAATGTGTGTGTTTTCAGTTTTGACTTACTAGATGGATGGATGGTGGGTGGGTGGGTGGATGGATAAATCAAATTCAAATTCAAAAAACCTTTATTGGCATTACAACGGCACTACAAGTGCCAGTGATATAACAATTATTAAGACAATGAGGGCTTGTATGATTAATACATTGAAAACCCAGAATCATCATCTCTCATCAAATGATCGGAGTTGGATTGCACACAACAGGAAGGCAGCCTGTAGGTCCATGTAATTGATGGAGCCATTGTGACTGACAGACAGACAGACAGATAGTTTGCTGGTTGTAAATCCTACTAAAATCAATTTGATTTATTCTGTGAGCTTGAACTATAAGAAAAATGTTTTGAACTAAAAACAATAAGAACAGTTTTTCAGCACTTGCCATATAAATATTAGTAACAAAAAACTTAATAATGCGATAATCTAGCCCCAATTTTACATTTGCTTCAAAGGAGAGTTGCGAGAAATTATGTCTTTCCCCCTTTCCTTGTTTTTCTTCCCTCGTGCCAGTTGGGGGCATAATTTCTTTGACAATTTTGAGACTTGACAGCATTCTAATCTTTAACATGATGAAGCTCACTCAGTATTTCCAGAAGAAGAAGCTAGCCACAGAGGCAAATTTAAACAATGCAAATACGTATACTCTTTAAATTTTCTGGAGAGCAAAGAGGCTAGCCAGTTGCAAAAGAGGCAGCGGTTCCTGCAGCTTCAAGCTTTGTAAAGAAGAGGGCCTCCTACCAGGTAGTTTGTCATTCAAGCTTTTATATTCTGAAAATTCCTCTTTTTTTCTTTTTCTTTTTTGGCAAAATTGTAAAATGTACTTCAGCCTAGTCACCTTTTACATCTTCCCGTCCCAAGTACAATGACAGCCACCTTCTGGAAAGAGTGCTTCTTTCCTACTTCTCCTACTGCCCTATTCTAGTCTGAAGATCACTTAATGTGAAATACATTCAAATACTGTTGTTATGCATTTTGTTTTTGATCAATGTTGCTTTGAATTCTGCATGGCTTGTGTTTTGGACTGCAGTGTCGAGAGAGCAATTGGCTTTTATTAAACTTTGTTTACATAGTTTATGAAAATGAAAGGTTAGGCATAAGATTTTTCTTTCTTTCTTTTTAATACCTCACTTGAGCAGGAAGCCCCACGTTATCGCTAGAATGAATGGGCTTGTTAATGTAGCATAATCTGACAGACGACGGCAGGAGGTGGAAGTACGAAGCTGATTCTCAGAATTAAAAACTGCCCAATCCTGCTTCAATAACAGAGTAATTAATCAGCTGGGCCTCAAATTTAATCTGATTAAATCTTCCTTTTATGGAAGTGCATAGGACAAGCCCGAATGAAATTTAAATATGGAACATGGCAAAGATAGTCCTAACCTAGGAGCTTAGTTCCTGTGCAGGGTAATGTTTAGATTGTCACTGCATTGTTTATATTAATACAAAGTGATGTGATACCCATTCAAAGGAATTATTGTGAATTAACACCACAGGAATTAAAAATAGATTTCAAGCACAATCCATTCTTCTTATGCACCCTGTTGTGAAATCTGCCTGGGAACAGTCCTTGATCAGCGCCAAATGTTACTCTAGAGCAGGGGTCAGCAAATGTGACTTTCCAGATATTCTGTTGTTGGACTTCATTTCCCAGAAGCCCAAATTAGCAGGTTTACTGACTTGAGCATCTGGTAATTGAAGTCCAAGAACACCTGGAGATCCAAGTTTGCCGACCCCTGCTCTAGAGCACAGGTGTCTGTTCTCTTTGCTCATATAAAGAATTGCCATTTTAGACTGAAGCACAGCTTTTCTGAAAATGGCTTCTGTTGGGAACCTCTCTCCCACTGCCTTTATGGAGATATTTATTATAGTGTTGAGGCTAGCATAAATGGGGCCCCATCTTCAGCCTGGGAATAACCTTTGTGGCCTGACCAGGGAATAACCTTTGTGGCCTGGCTTTCCTAAGAGAGGTTTCACTGCTTTAGCAGACAGCGTTTTGAGATGCGCTGACCTCTCGGCTCCCAGAATTTACTGGCAATTAAAATCGCGATTTTGGACTTTAGAGGTGTCTAGTTTCCTAGATAGCCCATCTATGCCACCCCTCCCTTAATGACACTTTGCAGAGATCAGCTAGCCAGGGGTTGGAAGGGAGTTACCTCACCAAAACGAAAGTCCTGCAAAAATGATAACACCCCTTTGCATGGAAATGAAACATTCACGGCTGTTCCATCTACTTCTTCTGGCATTCACTCCTCCTTGTTAGAGACCTTGAATAATGGACCCTAGCTGGCCTATATGCTGACCCCTGGAAATTCCCCTCTCTGAGTTGTGAGGAGAATAATGGATGCTACTAGGTTGCTTCAAATATAGCAGTGTTTATTGTTACATAAATAAAGTAAACAAAGTATACGGATAAAGGCAGTTCAAAATGACCAAATAAAACACAAAACATAAACGAATAGAAATCGCTAAGCTAGCTAAGTAAGTAAAAAGTGGCCTTCTTCCGGCCCCCATAAATGATAGACTTGAGGTCTAACATTCATGGCTAATTGGCTACCATATCACACATAGTAAAAAGAAAAATAAATGGCATCCTTTGAATGACCTTGACAGGTTCCTTCTCATATCAGAAGTCGAATGAATTTTTTTTCTGATTTGTATGCCCAAAGTAAAATGATTTTCCAGGCCAAGTAAGAGATTTGAGAGACCTAGACATTATTGCCAGCTTGGCCACTCACCCTAAAGGTTTTTGTCATGATCCAAAATCCTATGGTGGATTCTCTCTTGCAAATGAGAAATTACCTAAATTCTAGTAGCAAACTGCTGCTCATTTATAAGGTGCAAATTGCATTTTTGCTTGTGCACCTGGGGTGCACCCAGAAACATGACTAGAATGAGCAGCAATTTGCAGTTGTGTTATTTCCCTTATGCTAGTGTAAATCAGCAATAGGATTTTGGCCATTGTAAAAAACAGATGTTGACAATATGTAGCCTGCAATTTTTTGTTTGTTTGTTTGTTTGTTTAACATGTTAATGAATTTCAGCAACAGATGCTATGGGATGGATGGATTTAAAAAATAGAGATATGATGCTGCTGTTAGTTTGGAGGCTTTCTGGAGGATTCCGGACAGCCACCAAAACTTCAAGAGTCTAATCTGTTGCCTGGTTGCTTGGTGGTCAAAATTCCAAAGAAGGGTGGCTGAAGTGGAAAGAGTGAGACCAATGTGGTTAATAAGCTAATGTATTCGTTTATTTTAATTCTTAAAACATTTTTAAACAGTATAAGAACTTTAACACTTGGCAAAATACTTTAAAATGTAAAGCTTTGTTGTTTTTTGTATAAAATATTATTCATCCTGTGAGAATCAAATGGATGCATCCAGGCTAATTCATTAAATGACTCATTGCATAGAATTATTTCACTAGTTCCTGCCTTTATTTAAGTATATAAGTATATAAGACAGCAGCAAGAGACAATCACAGTGTCTGTGATACTGGGATGACTAATAGTCCCCTAGACTTAAGCTATTTCATTAGTAATAAGCACTAAACTCTTAAATAACAAAATACGTAATCTTCTGTAATCAACAGTCATGTTTTAAAGAAGAGAAATGCCGGGGGGGGGGGCATGGAAAGATGGTGGTAATTCGATATTTCTTGTTAAAGTTATACCAATAGAATGGCTTGCTTGAGACACTGTTGTGGTTTCTTCTGCACATCTAGTGTGTTGTGATCAGCTTTTTAAGAGTGTTGGAGAAAACAACCAGAAGGTGCTTGTGGTTGCCCACAGCCTTTGTACAGTTCTTTGTCCACTTCTGGTATAGATGGTTCAAGTCTAGGCATACCCACTTGGCTTGCTGTTGGTCTTCTTGAGTTACAGAAAACTGATTACCAGTGTTTGAAAAACCTATAGTCCACATAGGGCTGACATAATTATATCCCCCCCAAACCGGGACTGCCATGTGAGGTCATTGCATTCTTCAAACTCTAAGACCCTGCAGAATCCCTGACCAGGGCAGGCAGCCTCCGTCAGTTTAAAATAAACTGTAGTCAAGAGGCTGTTCCTTTATTTTTGAATAAACATTTCTTGGGCCACTCTTGAAATTTCCCTTCCTCTCCCTGAGGTCACCCCTACCCTACCCTTCACACACACACACACACAAATTGAGTTGGACTCACCTTCAAACCCAACATGAGGATCCCTTGGAAGAAAGCTCTAAAAAGAGGTCTGGAATGGGAATGCAGCCCTTGGAGTCGCTGTTTCCCTCTGGAAGGAGATAAGGAAGGGACTTGTTTTGGAAGAGGTCCTTTGTTAAATGCATAGAGTCAGCATTCCTAGAGAGGAAGGGAACACTGTGGAGAGGAAGGGAACAGTCTTCACTTCCTATCCACAGTGTTCCTTTCCTCTCTAGGAATGCTGACTCTGCATTTAACCCTTTGCAGTCATGTGAAGAAGGAATCCTCCGTAGAAATGGGCATTTTTTGCTTTTTACATATTTTTCCTTGAACCGGGATTTTTAAACATGATTTTCCTTGAACCGGACGGGACAGCTTGAATCCGGGAAATCACGGAAAAACGTGACTTATGGCAACCCTAAGCCCACATTACTTTTAATTCTACTACCTTTTGCTCCCAGGCAGGCTGCTATTTTTCTGGATATCAAAGGTCATATGTCCTTGGGAGTGAAATGTCAGGAGATTTGTGTTGGTGGCAAGATGGGCTGAAATCATAAGGCTAGAGTAAAACTTTACCTTCCTCCTTCCTGCTCCCTTCTCTTCCTCTTTCTTAGATAAATTTCTCTCAGTCTTTCTCTCTCTCTGATTCTTCTGAAGCAACAAGAAGCTGCAAAAAGTCTGAACTCCTCTTCTCAGCTATCAGAACTGATTAGAGGAAGGGCTTCAGACGATCTGGATTGTGCCTATAAGATTAGAAGTGGATGTATTGACTCTACATCCGGTTAACAGGTAAATATAATTTAAGGCAGCAAATGTGCATGCATGCTCACTCTTTCTCTCACACACATGTATATACACTGGAAAAGCCACTGCTAAAATTACTAAACAAAACTAAGTTGAAAGAGAAATTATAAACATGGAACTGCAAAACAAGAAATAGAATACTATATGTTGCTTTTTGCCATAGTGGTTACAAATACCCCTTGCCCCCACAGTAAGTCGGTGGTTGTTTCGTAATGACTAGGGGGGGCATGGAGTCTTAATGGTTAAGACACTGAACTTGCCAACTGGAAGGTCAGCAGGTCAGCAGTTCGTGACCCGAGTGCTGCACAATCGAGTGAGCTCCCATCTCTGTCCCAGCTCCTGCTAACCTAACAGTTCGAAAGCAAAAAATTGCAAGTAGATAAATTGGTACCATTTTGGTGGGATAGTAAACAGTGTTCCATGCACTCTGGTGCCTAGTTATGCCTGCCACAGAAACATCTGCAAACACAGACAACACTGGCTCTTTGGCTCTAAACAGAGATGAGCACTAAACCCTAGAGTTCGATATGACTGGCTTTTAAGCAAGGGTGACCTTTAACTTTACCTTACAGTATGGTGGCAATAAAATGCAGGCTCCTCTTCTTCACCAGGTAGGCAATATGGGAGCTTCTTAGTCACAATGAGATATACAGGGTTTTGGTCTATTTCAGGTGGCTCTCCATTTTCCTCTCGATCTAGGAAAAAATATGCTTAGATTCTCCCAACCCCCGGTAATCTGGCGATTACCGCTGGCTTGTTTAGCCTGGTGGTGAGACCCTCCCTGGTCTGGTAACTCTGTTTTAATGCAGGTGAGGGTGGGGGAGGGCAGTCTTTTAAATGACAAATTGTTGTTTTTGTGTTTTAACTCCGATTTTAGCTAGTGGGTTTTAGGTTAAAAAAATTATTAATTTTTATTAAATTTTTCAAGTCATTACAATAAAGAAATGTGGAATTTAGCATTGAATGATAAATTGACCTGGGAGATAAAAGAAAAAAGGGGTAATGTGAAAGAAAATGGATTTTGGAACATTTGGAAGCCTTTTGTGGATCACTCTCTTAGGGGAGTTGAAAAAAATAGACCTGTACCTGATCAAAGTGGTTTTTGGAAGTAACGTAACGTGACTTTCTGAGCTCTCCAGGGCAATGTAAATAAACACTGGGTGTAATGTTAAGTGTAATTTTGTTATTGGTGGGGCTTCCCATCCAAAAGAATAATGAATGGTATAATTAGTACAAGATTAAGCGAAATTACTACTCAAGGTGATTTTAACTATAAGGATTTGTATAAATTGATAAATAGGATGGGCAGTTGTTCTGCTTTTGTCCTTTTTTCTTATATATTTTTCTTATTGTGAGTTAATGCTGTATTTTAGTTATTTTTCTTTATTATGTATTGTAGGTAATGTTTTAATTGTTTCATATTGTATTTTTACTTTTTATCCCGCTCCCCTTTCGCCTTTTGCTGTTAGCCTCCATGAGTGGTGTTCCCACCAGGAGGGCGGAATACAAAATAAATAAATAAATAAATGTTTGAAATATTTCACACCATAATTGGCTTGAAGTAGGATGCTTCCATCTGATAATTAATTTGGAATAACAGTTGGGTTTGGGAAAACAGTTTTTCATGCCATAGATTGGCAAGAGGACCAAAGATGAGGAAAGCCTGAGGATCTATTTAAAAGGAGTATCCAAGGGCATTTGGTTTCTGCCCTTTAAAATATGCTAGCACAAGAGATGACAGAACAGCCATCCCAAGATGCTGCAATCTTCTTGAGGCCAGGGCGGTACCTGGTTGGCTGTCACTTCTTGAACTTCCTGACCTTTCTTGGCAGGACGTTAGACATGCCTCGAGAATCCTTACCAAGGGAATCCTCCAGGGGATGTTTAAGCCAGTTTCCAAGAAATTGTAACCAATTTTACCCATTTTCTTCATCACTGATCAGAATTCTATTGTTATTTATAAATTATTGATTCTATCAATTTGTGGCCTGTTTAATCCCTATAATGTTATCCCAGAATTGCTTTATTAATGGATTTTGGAAGTAACCAGTTAGAAAGAAATAAGGAATGATTATAGTAAGGTGCCATTCAACAATTACATGATCCTAGAAGGGGGGAGAGGGTCTGCCATCTGAATTACGGAAAATTACGTGGGGTTGGGGGTTGGGTGTCAGATCAAAGATTAGATAATCTATTTGGAGCTGTTGTGGTTTCAAAACATGGTGCTTTTTTAGGATTTAAAATGATCTCTGGGAATTTTGATCTGATTTGAGATTATTGAATTCTCACCTATATGTTCTGCATTAGGCACCAATAGTGAAAAACTCTAAAAATTAGAGTTTTGATACAAAAGCTCTGGATTATGTAATTTTAAATCCAGGGGTGATCCAGGAAATTACCGACCTGTCAGTTTGACATGTGTCCCAGGTAAAGTGATGGAAACCATCCTAAAAGATAGAATTAATAGGCACATAGAAGAGAAGGCGCTGCTAAAGGAGAGCCAACATGGCTTTTGCAAGGGCAAATCATGCCTCACTAATCTGTTGGAATTTTTTGAGAGTGTCAACAAGCATGTGGATAAGGGGGATCCAGTTGACATTGTTTATCTGGACTTTCAGAAGGCTTTTAACAAGGTCCCACACCAAAGGCTCTTGAATAAACTTACCAGTCATGGAATAAAGGGACAGGTCTTGTCCTGGATCAGCAACTGGCTAAGGGACAGGAAACAGAGGGTAGCACTAAATGGACACTTCTCCAAGTGGAGGGAAGTAAAGAGTGGGGTCCCCCAAGGTTCAGTACTGGGACCCCTGCTTTTCAACCTCTTCATAAATGATCTAGAGGTAGGAGTAAAAAGCAAGGTAGCCAAATTTGCTGATGACACTAAATTATACAGGGTAGTGAAAACTGTGAGAGATTGTGAGGAGCTCCAGAGGGATCTCTCGACACTGGGGGAGTGGGCAAAACAGTGGCAAATGAGTTTCAACATTAGTAAGTGCAGAGTGATGCATGTTGGGGCAAAGAACCCCAATTACATTTATAAACTGATGGGGTCTGAACTCTCTGCGACAAACCAGGAAAGGGACCTTGGTGTCCTGGTGGACAACTCAATGAAGGTGTCAACCCAGTGTGCCTCAGCAGTGAAAAAAGCAAACTCAATGCTAGGGATCATTAGGAAGGGTATAGAAAATAAGTCAGCAAGTGTCATTTTGCCTCTTTATAAATCTATGGTGAGGCCCCATCTGGAATACTGTGTACAGTTCTGGTCGCCATACCTCCAGAAGGATATTATGGAGCTGGAAAAAGTGCAGAGGAAGGCAATCAGAATGATTAGGGGACTGGAACACCTTCCTTACCATCTGAGGCTGCAACGGTTGGGCCTCTTCACTCTTGAACGATGACGTCTAAGAGGTGACCTGATTGAAGTTTATAAAATCATGCACGGTGTGGACAAAGTAGATAAGGAAAAACTGTTTTCCCTATCGCATAACACTAGAACTAGGGGACACTCCATGAAACTTTTGGGTACTAGTTCTCAAACAAATAAGAGAAAGTACTTTTTCACCCAGAGGATTACTGGTCTATGGAACTCCCTGCCAGAAGAAGTGGTGACAGCTGTCAGTCTTGACAGCTTTAAGAAAGGATTAGACAAGTTCATGGAGGACAAGGGTATCAATGGCTATAATTATGGCTACCTAAGGACAACCTCCGGGTTGGAGAGATAGGCAGGATATCTCTCAATGCCATTTCCAGGGAATCCTAAGCAGGTGAAGGCATCTGCTTGGGAATACCCTGAAGGAAATGGTGAGCCACTGTGTGAGACAGAATGCTGGACTGGATGGGCTGTGGCCTGTTCCAGCAAGGCTGTTCTTATGTTCTTAAAGGGAGGGGGGGGAGTTCAAAGTGAAAATTATGGTGAGATTACATAGGGGGGAAGGGGGTCAATTTTTCTCAAAAAATTGATCACGTAATTGTTAAATGGCACCTAATGATAATAGCAAGAAGACTAATTATTGTCCAAAATTGGAAAATAAATTGTGAATTTGACTTGGGCGAGTGGTACAAAGAATTAGGGAAAATAGCAATAAATAACTGACATGCTAATTAAAGTTAAAGAAAAGATTGGTAAAGAGAGATAATCCTAAAGAAATATTGGGTAAATTTGTTGAGCATTTCCTAAGTAAAGTGAAAGAAATAGGATCAGGACAAGAATAAATAACTTCCTTGAAAAAGGGGACAAATATGGAAAAGTAAGCTATATACTGATAGTAAACAGATGGTTTATAATGTCCCATTGGTGGTGGTGGGCACTTGTTTGATTATGTAACAGTTCAATATATATGTATGCATGCAATGTTGTTATTCTTGTTATTATTTTTACTTGTATTTTTTTGTTTTTGTATTTTAAATAAATACTTTTTAAAAAATCCTATACAGTGTTCATCTCTTTCTTGTTATCAGCAGTAAGATGTAATAAACATACACATAATATAAAGTGGAGATAAACAAAAATGTACCTCTGATACAATAGGAAAATTTTCACATAATCTGGACTTACATTTTAACCTACTTTCCCAGAACACTGGACAGATATATACATTTATCACACTTACAGATTCCTAAAATACAACAAAACTAAACACATCCAGGACTACTCTTCCAACTAGGGATAGAAAAGACAATTTTTAAAATTTGGATTTCTTTATAGAAATGCCTCATTCTCACTTCTTTACACTGTTAGCAGCCTGTTCTTTTCTTCCAAAACCTTTACATTTGTGAACTGTAAACTCATCTCGTAAATCTCATTCTAGAGACAAAAAATGCTGACACAACCCTGCAGGCATCTGAAAATAGTGTAGGATGAAAAATATGTCCCTTTGAAAAATGCACCCAGATGTGTGTTAGTCAATCTAAAAATCTACAGCAACACATGCATATTAAAATTAAAAAAATCTTCAGTCTAAAATATTTGTGCAGAAAAAAATGCACATTTATTTCCATGTGGGTGGGAGAGGAGTACAAATGTTGCAGTCCAGTACAGAAACAGGATGGAATGAGAACAATAAGGGGGAAATGAAAACTCAGTAAAAACAAGACTCAGGTTTTCAGATTCCTAGCTTTAGCTAAACAACAGAAAATAAATAAAAACCCACAACAGCAAAAGGGAACACAAATAAATAGAGGAGAATCCAGGAGAATCACTCATACCATTTTTTGAATTCCATGGTGAAAAATAATGGGACATACATTTACTAAATAAATGATGTATGGTCAAATTAGGAGTTTGAGAAATCCATGCAACTCCTGCTGTACCCAAAACACTGGCATACAGTTCAAAGTCGATTTGCCGTGTAACCTTTAAGGGACAACACAACAACCTCGGTACAGTTAGCGTGTAGCCAATAATTAGGGCTGAATCTTTGAAATGCAAGCCCTCCTCAATTCCTTTTCTTTTTCTCTTAGTTCAACTATTGAACAACTACTTAGTTCAACTATTGAACAAAAGGAAAAAATGAAATGTTTACTTACAAGGCTTGTGTTCAAATAAAGTTGACAGGTAAATGGCAAAAATATAATACAGTTAACTTCATCTTAGTTGTAAAAGGCAGGAAGAAAAAATATCTAGGCAACTGATAGTAGCAAGTGAGTATTGGTTACTAACTTTCTGAAAGTAACATTTTTTGAGTCAGAAAGAGACTGGACTAATTTGAACAACTGAGTCACTCGGACAGAATAACAGACAGACTGAAATACACACTACCTACACACACAGCTCAGCATATATACAGAGTGGTGATGATTGGCTGTTTAGATTCAAAACAGGCAATGCGTATGTTTGTTAAATGCTGTCCCTTCTCATCTCCATGTTAATGTGCAAAACAAATAGAAATCATGATGAGATAACCTGCTATAAACTCAACACTCTGTTCCCGTCTTCTTCTTGTTCTGCTGTATCCAAATCTGAATATTGGTGATCCTCATGGTGATCAGCCATGAAGACTGTCCTGAGAATATAATGCAGTGGCCTTTCATCTGCCTTCTGAATCACAGCATGACACCCATACCACTGATCCAGTTCCATGAGTCCTGAACCCTTTTGGCATGCAACGTCCTCCTCAGCCCCAGACCAGTATTGATGAAGCTGCTGTCCTCCATCAAGATGGATTCAAGTGGGATTTAATTCATGTGGGGAACATCACCCTTCACTGTGCATTTTGGCACCCCAGGGTTGTTAGGTTAGTTCACTGCCACCTGACACTCAGCGTTGAGTCACTGGCAGTATGGTCTACTCTATTACCATAGCAGGATAATGTGGCCAGACTCCCACACTGTTCCCAGGCCAATAAAATAATCTCTGTGTTCTTTAAGAAATAATAATTCCACAAATAGGGAGCAAAAATGGTTGCAATCTGCAGGAAAGGTAAATAGCACTATAACTTTGTGCACCTTATCCACTCAAGGTAAAGGTAAAGGTCACCCTTGCTCAAAAGCCAGTCATATCCGACTCTAGGGTTCTCTGTTTCATAGCTGGAGAGCCAGTGCTGTCTTCTTCTGCAGACATTTCTGTGGTCATGTGGCAGCCATGACTAGACACTGGAGTGCACAGAACACTGTTTACCTTCCCATCAAAGTGGTTCATATTTATCTAATTGCAATTTCTTGCTTTCGAACTGCTAGGTTGGCAGTAGCTGGGACGAAGCCAGGAGCTCATTCCAACCTGCAGTACTCAGGAATTAAACTGCTGACCTCCCGCCTTCCAGTCGGCATCTTAGCCACTTGAGCCACTCAAAGCCAATGGTAAAAAGTAATTTTTCTATAATCATTCACAGGTACGCCCAATCATAACAATATATGTATTTCACTAATTTTTAGTAAACTAAGTTGAGTGAAAGAGAAAAGAAAAAGATTGCAGAACACAAGATGAATATCACAGAAGACTATATGAACTGTGGTAAAAGTCTTTCTTGCATTTCAGGTTTGCAAAATGGCTAGCAAAGTATCAACAAGAGACAATATAGTACTGTACAAAAGTCTTAGGCCACCACCAGCTGGTTTGGGGAAAATTCAGTGAGTGATTGGGGAACCCAAAACTCAGCCCATGAGCCACCTAGACACAGCAAAATTGGAGAGAGTCTTCTGCTTTCTCTCCTTTCAACCCTCTCCATGTTTGGAGTTAGGGAGTCCGAGTTATGACCCTTCAAATCTCTAATTGATTTTTCCTCAAACCAACTGTTGGTTGATTATGATATTTGCACAATGCTGTATATATGAGATGATTACCTTGGTCTGATATCTTCCTAGTGCCCAAGTGGTTGGAGTGTCCAAGGGAGACATTGACCAATAAGGGAGGGAGGGAGAGTTCAGCTGTCACTTTCCTTTTCCTTTGCCATGAGCATATCAGTCTTCTGTATTAGTTTTAATTTCCCCTTTTCTAATTCAAATTGTTGACTACTGTTTTAAACCTATAGATGCTGAATCTATTATATGATGTGGGTGGTGTGTCCAGAATGGGCTCTCACACCCCTTGACCAAACTCCATGAGCTTCAGCACACACGTACCTCTTCTGTCCGAGATGGGCCCTGTCTGGGTCCCAGGCCCAGCAGTGGGGTGCATGCCCCCAAAATCTAGAAAAAATAACTGTGCATGCACACTTATACAGGGGAGGAATGGCCACAGGCAGAACCATTGCACTACAGCTCTTGCACGTGCAGTTCCGTGCACGTTCAGAGGGGGAGAAGCAGCACGAGGAGGGGCCGATGCTCAGTGTGGTTGGCCGCGTGCACACCATGGTGCTGGCAAATACTGCGGAGGCTGAGAGGCACGAGGAGCCGGAGGCAGAGATGGCAGGGACAGCCGTGGGGCTGTCACGAACGCCGGAGGCTCACGGAGGCACCAGGAGAGGGAGACCAGCCGTTGGCAGGTCTGTATGGAGAGGGACAGGGACTGGGATGGGGGAGCACCACCTGGGTGCATCCAGATGACCACCTCCTAGGTTGGGACAGATAAAGGGGGAACACATACCCGGCCCCCATCAAACCCAGTCACCCTGAGGAGCCGCCTGAGCCCGGTTCACCCACCTCCCTCCCCAGCCCACACACTCCCTACTCCGCCACCCAGCATCACCCTGAGGGCACCAGGGCCAGAGCCAGCTCGTGGTCCATCCCGTGGTCGCTGGGACACTCCAGGCTGGAAAAGTACACCCTGGCCGACAGGGAGAATCTGATGCAGTCGGCAGTCCAAGGGCACAGAGGAGGAACAGAAGCCGCTGCAGCAGGAAACACGGTGATGGCGGCAACCATGAGGCTTATGACCGGGCTGTGGGAACAGCCCTGCCAATCCTCAGAGATGGTTGGTGCGACCCAAGAGGTCTCTGCCTACCGGCACAGGGGGGAGTGAGGGAGAGGTGAGGTGGGGCCCCCAGAGTGGATCCATAACACCCAACCAATTCCTTGGCCAGCCCCATCCCACTGGCAGACACCAACCCTCCCTCCAGGTATCCCAGCAGGGCACCCACTTCCTTGCCCTGCCCCCACCCACCACCGGAAACCCACCCTGCCTCCAGGATTTCTGATGTGGCACTATGGATGGGCTGGAGGGGCATGGCTTGAAAGGCAGAACACATCAGGGAACCCTTCTATAATAAGTGGCAGGGGTACACCCCCCTCCCCCGATAACTCACTCTCCCAATCTGGCCTCAGTAAGGCATAACATGCCTTCCAAACTAAGATTCAAAGGGGACTACACATCCCTCCATGTATTGCATGGCACCGAGGCCCGGCCCTGTTAAGACACTTGCAACAGTGAACTTCCCCTTTCCTGCTGGCTTTGCTTCAGCACAAGCAAAATAAAAGGCACAACCCCCATCTCAGGAATCTAAGCAGGGTCAGCCTTCGTGGCCATGCTATGCACGGTGGGAATTGTAGTCCATGTGAAAGCCTTGCATGGAAGGTGCGTGGGCTGGGCTGGTAGGAGCGGCCATTGGGACCCCCCCATAACAGACTCTTCCAACTCACGCATCTGGTGGAGAAGGCAGCTACATTCCTATTGTGTATGCAAGCAGCTAGTTCCACACGGAATTCAGCAGGGAGCAACTGAAGGGGATAACAACTGAAGGAGCCAAGCCCATGTGGCTCCAATCACCCAATTAATAGCTAGCGCAGGGAACTCCCCATCTCCAGGTGTTCATGGTCAGGAATACAACACAATAGGTAATCAGGGTGTTTATGGTCGGGAATACAACACAATGGGTAATCATGGGCAGGAATACAGTGACGTCAACCAATGGGTATTGTGGCGGGGAATTCAAATGCATTATAAAAGGAGCTGTGTCTCCCAGTGTAACCTCATGTACAGATTGACCATGCTGAAATAAAGTAGTGTTTGGCCCACCTGCTGGCTCCGTGTGCAATCAATCTGCCTACATCAAAATTCCTCAGTCCCAAAAGTGGAGCAGGGGGGAAGGAGGGACAGAACACAATTCGAGGGGAAGGTAACCGGAGGGGGGTGTGTGTGTGTGTGTGTGTGTGTACAAAATGCAGCCGGGCACAGCCAGGCACTCAGCTAGTGAGATTTAAAACTCTGTGATGTTGGTCTTCCCCCATGATGAACAGTGGATTTTTGCTGCATATCTAACTGCTCGAGAATTTCACAAATATGCCTAATTAAATTTGTTTTTCACATCTGTACAAAGAGAGTGTAGCTGCCTGGATCACATCAAGTTTGCTTTGTAACAGATTTGTGTAAATTGATAACATGGGAAAATAAGACATAAGGGAAAAGAAAAAGCCAACATCTGAAGCAACCTGCATTCACAGTGCTCTGTGCAAAACATGAAACTTATTATTAATGGAATAGTGAAGAATTCTTGAGATATCAGTTTCACTTTTGAAAACAGGCAAAGACGTCCAAACTGTAAAATCTGACGGGAAATGTGAATAGGACAATTTTAGAGGGATCTCTAGTCCTTTATGTTGGTTTGCATGCATGTGTACATGTAATTATGGGCTGAAATCCTGTTGTGCTGTTACAAAGAACGTGTATCTTTTAGAAGTAAATTGCTAAAAGTTATGAAAGACAAGACACAGTAATTGGTTTTTCTTGTGCTTTGGGTGACAACTCCCAGAAAGGCTGCATCAGCAGGTAGGACAATACTTCCGCTATGCTGTTGTCTAGCCCCAACTTAGTCATAAACAAAATGCCCTGTTTCAAGCCACCTAATTAAAACTATCTAACTAATGTTGTAGGGACTGTGGTGGCTTAGTGGTTAAGACACTGAGCTTGAAGACTGGAAGGTTGGGGTTCGATACCCAGGTACTACATGATGGAGTGAGCTCCCATCTCTGACCCAGCTTCTGCCAACCTAGCAGTTCAAAAGCAAGAAATTGCAAGTAGATAAATAGGTACCACTTTGGTGGGAAGGTAAACAGCGTTCTGTGCACTTGGGTATCTAGGCATGCCTGCCACATGTCCATGAAGACGTTGGCTTTTCAGCTATAAACAGAGATGAGCATCGAACCCTAGAGTTGGATACAACTGGCTTTCAAGCAAAAGCGACCTACCAGCATAACTAATGTAACTCTGGGTGACCTAGAAGGCCAGTCTCTTCACAACGTGAACTTCCACCATATTATTACATCAGAAGGGCAAGACAGAATAGCTCACAGGGTGCCCACAATCTGATTGCTACCACTAACAGGGAAGACTCTAAAAATGTCAAATCCTTCATTA
Organism: Bradypodion ventrale; assembly: GCA_035047345.1. Classification (NCBI taxonomy): domain Eukaryota; kingdom Metazoa; phylum Chordata; class Lepidosauria; order Squamata; family Chamaeleonidae; genus Bradypodion; species Bradypodion ventrale. The sequence continues at coordinate 105,768,809 of JAWDJE010000002.1, read as the reverse complement.
TTGCTTACCTCATGTGACTCTCTAACCAAAGCATTTCTTCATGCAAAAAGAAATGCCATTGATCTCCAGAAATAACTGCAAAACCCAGGCATCCTTCCTCATTTCTGCCATAATCTGGTGATTAGGTTGCATCACATCACATAGATGGTATACAAAATCTCTGCCTGAAGCCATCACCTTGCAGGCAAAATTCAAATAGTCAAATACTGTAGCTCTTCCAGTGCCCGCAGTGAAACCTTCTCCAAAGGCAGGTCAACATCCAGAGACACAGGTCCTTATCTTCAGAGACTCTGCATGCCTGTGCAACTGTATCACTTTCAATGCCCAGAAAACTCAGGCACATGGTGAGGCCCTCAATCTTTTTCAAAGCTAAAGGTACCCCAGGGTCCTCTGTCAAGCAGTAAAAGGCATGCAACATCTTATGGCAGGGCCCAATACCCACAAACAAACAAAAATCATTCAGGTAGTGAGCTATGTGGCTCAAACCTGATGGGAATGAAAATGCAAAATGTACTGAACTTTTTGAAATCTGCACAAGAAATAGAGCAGCCCATGGGAATAGTTTACTTCAAAACAAAACCCCAAAATTCTGTGGATGAATAGGCAGGTGAAATGTAGAATTAATTTCACTCTTTGTCAACTCTGTTCCCCCACGCCCACGCCCCCCCCCCCCCATACCCACCACATGCTTACACCATCCTAATGGCTGCATTAAAGGAGGCATATTTGACTGCAATCAATTCCTCCAGAATCACATAATTCACCGATTCATACTTAGGATAAAACAAATGATTTATAAGACAAAATTCCCTCAATGCCTTCTTGGGCATAATCCCGAGTGGTCCCAACACTCTTCCTTCTCCTTTTATTTCTTGAATTATGTGCTCAAGACCTCGAATTGACCACAGGTTATCTGACAACTTTTGTTGTCTCCAGGACCATAGCCAAGATTCTAGATGTGGGTGGGCAAATATTTTTTCAGGATGGGCAACAATGTCATATATATGTGTCATATATATAAGCAGCTGGGAGTTTGAAGGTGGGCAAACTGGTAACTCAGGGTGGGCAAAGCCCACCCTGGCCACCCCCTGGCTGTAGCTTTGGATGTCTCTTATGAAAAATCAGAATTACTTTCATACTTTGCATCTGCATATCTCCTCTTCATTGATTTGTCCATTGGGCCTTGCATCACCATTGTCATATTGCAAAATTTTGAAAAGATTCCTTGTTTATATTAATTATAAAAGAACTTACAAATCATTATGGTATTTCTATTTTATCTAGAATCACAATAGAGATGTCTAAGAAAGAAGAATATATAGCCCCCATGTTGGTGATTAGGCTGATCATAAAATTGTGAGTCCCCTGGACTGCAAACAGATCAAATCAGTCAGTCCAAAAGGAAATAAATCCCGACTGCTCCTTGGAAGGGCAAATACTGAAGCTGAGGCTCAAGTACTTTGGTCACTAAATGAGAAGAGAGGAATCACTGGAGAAGGCCCTGATGCTAGGAAAGATCGAAGGCAAAAGGAGATGGGGACTGCAGAGGATGAGATGGCTAGATCATACTCGTCAAGCACGGCTCCGGAAAATACGGGACCTGTGCAGAACCCTTCTGCTCAGAACCTTCTGCTCAGTAACTTCTTTCTCCGCTGGTCAAATTACGGGATGGTGGTGGGAAAGAGGAGGAAGTGGCATGGAAATATGGGAAATCCCGGCCAATCTGGGATACTTGACAGGTATGAGCTAGATGGCATCATTGACACGGTGGGCATAGATCTGTGTGGACTATGGAGAATGGCAAACGACAGAGGAGCCTGGTGTGCAGTGGCCAATGGGGTTGCAAAGGGTAAAACTCGACTGTGTGACTGAACAACAACAAAATAATTGTGAGTCAGTAAGAATTACTTTGCGTACAATGGTGCTATATTATATCAGTGTTAAGTGTCTGAAAACCTATTTCTTTCTTTTCTGCGAGCTCACTGTGGACCAGCAATGTTAACTAATGGACCACATCTGGTCTGCTGACCACCAGTTTGAGAAGCGTTGATTTATAAAACCAACCAAAAGGTACCTTATGATTGGCTTTTGAATTTCACAAATACCTTTATTGGGTTGGATGTAAAAAAAAATGAAAAAGAGAGTTGATTGTTTCATACAAGGTTTGATGATACTACTTTTTCATACTAAATCTTCTGAAGTAGCCACACCAGATGGGAAATAATGCCATATAAAGTCTAAAGCAGTAACTCAATGAAGCTGTAATATGAAAACTGAAGAAAATTTGCAGACTAAAGTAAAGACGTGTTCCCGGGTCTCCAGAGTACACTTATACCCAAGTAAATTGGAACAAAAGAAAGGAAAACTAATTTCCCTTTAAAAATATGGATGAGCAATTAGTTGGTCAAATCTGTGTCTGATATACCCAGTGGTCCCATGTCAAACAGATTGCAGAAAGAGTGTAAATTCTGATTACGAAGAGTGCAAATTCTAGATTACTTTCACAACATAGAACATATGTTCATTATTATACATCGATAGATTAAACCAACAGCAGTCTGTCAACAGGAATAAGGAGGGCAGTGCAATATTTCTGCAGCTTCCCTACAATGAATGTGTAATGCAGAATGTTTGTCAACAGATATATGCATATACCTAAAGATAGCTGATACATGGCCTTGGTGCATACCACTGAAGCTCTGTAAGTAAGAATTCATAATATAGCAATATATTCCTCCCTATGACAATAGAAAGGAAAGTTTTAATTCCCACCACATAATGGCCCATTTGCATCGAGTGTTTCAGAATGGTTCAATAATCACTAGCCATGTGTGCAGTTTGTTGAATTATTTAAGCTTATTTCCAGGGAGGGGGGAGAGAGGGAGGAAGGCAACTGATTCAATGCAAATGAAAAGCTTTTGAAGCTCCCTATGGTGAAGATGTGATTACAGTCAGACAGTTAATAACCTAGACTTAGAAAAATCTGAAGGTTTTAAAACTGTCTGGCCAGTCAGTAAATGAGGTTTTTCCACACTATCGACCAACTGCCATGTGTCGTAATGGCTTCAGATTTGTTTGGAGTGTTGGTGGACCCACAAATGAAGAAAAGACCCCCTGCTTCACAATTAAGAAAAGTGGTTGATAAACCTCAGAGGGTTTCTTTTGGTTTGGAATCAGACCTTTAGTCTGTACTCTGGTGTACCTTAAATTGAAACTTTCATACAGCATAAAGAATCATCCTTTTGTTGAGTAAGAGAGGAGAGAGAATGGGTTATTCTGCATTTATTTTTTCTCATGCTCTGACAAATATCCCCTATTCTCCCCAAAGCCAAACATCCACACACACACTCTTCTTGGCACTTCTACTCATTGTTGTCTAGAGTCCTGAAGATTTAAAAGATAGCTGAGGAAAATCTGAGTTAGGACTTTGAATGGATACTCTGCATATGCCAGGACTTCAAAGCTTCGAGAATTAAACAGAGGACCACAGAGATGAGTCTTATTCCCACTTTGCTACACAGAGGATTCACCACAATGGGTCTCCCTCAGCAAGTTTCATTTGAAACAGTAGCTTCTTTTATTGGACCAGCCTACCGTGTTTTCCCTACTGCCTCCAACCCAACCCCATTCCAGACTTTTTTTGCTGACCATCATGGATGGTGTGCAGCAGCGTGGAAGGATGTAAAGATGAGCCATCTGTGCAGAATGTGATAACATGTAATGCAGATGAGTGTTCTCCCTTATGCTTTCTTTCATTTAGTCATTCATGTAACATTGTGTGAAACAGAAGATGCTCTGAGTAATTAGGAAAAGTGCTATATAAATTCTAAGATTTCCTCCCAATGCACAATTACTTGGAAGTAGGTTGCACTTAACTATTTAGACTTCTGGGGGAATAGGATAACACTAAATTTTGGCTTTTATTTTGAGAATATCCTGTGACTCCATTTTGGATCAAAAAGCAAAAATCAGGAAATGTAATTTTTTCATAACCTGGTTCATCCAGAGTGCAGCTTTTCAGTAAAGCAATGTGACCTACCAAAACTACAAACATTTGTTTATTTAAAGTACTTATTATTTTTCTACACTTTATGCCTATTCTTAATGTTTATCTGCCTACTAGACTCCCACAGCAATTTACAACAGAGAAGAGACAGGCTCCTTCATGCCCAAACTACAGCCTGTGGGCTGGCCCCGGCCTCCAAAGCCATTTCATCCAGCCCCCAACGCCCTCACCAAATCAGGAAGTAAATACAGATGCTTCTGCACATGCACAAAAGTGGCCATTTTGTGTCCTGGTTTGACATAGGAAACAAAATGGCCACTTTTGTTCATGCACAGAACATAATAATATAAGAACAGCCTTGCTGGAACAGGCCACAGCCCATCCAGTCCAGTATTCTGTCTCACACAGTGGCTCACCATTTGCTTCAGGGTATTATTCCTAAGCAGATGCTTTCACCTGTTTAGGATTCCCTGGAAATGATATTGAGAGATATCCTGCCTATCTCTCCAACCCGGAGGTTGTCCTTAGGTATCCATAATTATAGCCATTGATACCCTTGTCCTCCATGTCTAATCCTTTCTTAAAGCTGTCAAGACTGACAGCTGTCACCACTTCATCTGGCAGGGAGTTCCATAGACCAGTGATCCTGTGGGTGAAAAAGTACTTTCTCTTATTTGTTTGAGAACTAGAAACCAAAAGTTTCATGGAGTGCCCCCTAGTTCTAGTGTTATGCAATAGGGAAAACAGTTTTTCCTTATCTTCTTTGTCCACATCGTGCATGATTTTATAAACTACAATCAGGTCACCTCTTAGACGCCGTCGTTCAAGAGTGAAGAGGCTCAACCGTTGCAGCCTCAGATGGTAAGGAAGGTGTTCCAGTCCCCTAATCATTCTTTACTTTTTCCAGCTCCATAATATCCTTCTGGAGGTATGGCGACCAGAAACTGTACACAGTATTCCAAATGGGGCCTCACCATAGATTTATAAAGAGGCAAAATGATACATGCTGACTTATTTTTTATACCCTTCCTAATGATCCCTAGCATTGAGTTTGCTTTTTTCACTGCTGAGGCACACTGGGTTGACACCTTCCCTAAATGTAATTGTTGGTTTTTTTGCCCCAAGATGCATCACTCTGCACTTACTAATGTCGAAGCTCATTTGCCACTGTTTTGCCCACTCCCCCAGTGTCAAGAGATCCCTCTGGAGCTCCTCACACTCTTTCACATTTTTCACTACCCTGTATAATTTAGTGTCATCAGCAAATTTGGCTACCTTGCTATTTACTCCTACTTCTAGATCATTTATGAAGAGGTTGAAAAGCAGGGGTCCCAGTACTAAACCTTGGGGGACCCCACTCTTTACTTCCCTCCACTTGGAGAAGTGTCCATTTAGTGCTACTCTCTGTTTCCTGTCCTTTAGCCAGTTGCTAATCCAGGACAAGACCTGTCCCTTTATTCCATGACTAGTAAGTTTATTTAAGAGCCTTTGGTGTGGGACCTTGTTAAAAGCCTTCTTAAAGTCCAGATAAACAATGTCAACTGGATCCCCCTTATCCACATGCTTGTTGACACTCTCAAAAAATTCCAACAGATTAGTGAGGCATGATTTGCACTTGCAAAAGCCATGTTGGCTCTCCTTTAGCAGCGCCTTCTCTTCTATGTGCCTATTAATTCTATCTTTTAGGATGGTTTCCATCACTTTACCTGGGACACATGTCAAACTGACAGGTCGGTAATTTCCTGGATCACCCCTGGATCCTTTTTTGACAATTGGTGTTATATTCGCTACCTTCCAGTCATCAGGCACAAAGCCTGATTTGAGGAAAAGATTATATATTTTGGCTAGGAGATCAGCAATTTCATCTTTAAGTTTTGGATGGGGCTGTTTTGCCCCAGACCAACCCGGTGCGCAACTTGGGGGTCCTCCTGGATTCGCGGCTGCTGCTAGAAGAACAGGTGGCGGCTGTGGCCAGGAGGGCCTTCGCCCAACTTCGGGTGATTCGCCAGTTGCGCCCACTCCTGGACCGGGACTCTTTGCTCATGGTCACTCACGCTCTGGTGACCTCCAGACTAGACTACTGTAATGCGCTCTACATGGGGCTGCCCTTAATGACCATTCGGAGGCTGCAGCTGGTCCAGAATGCCGCGGCCCGGGTGGTGATGGGGTGTGGACGTTATGCCCATGCCTCACCACTGCTTCGGGGGCTGCACTGGTTACCAGTTTGTCTCCGGGTGCAATTCAAGGTGCTGGTTTTGACCTTTAAAGCCCTACATGGTAGTGGGCCAGGGTATCTTAGAGACCGCATCACCTTAAGGACGTCTGTCCGTCCATCCAGAGCGGACCGGAGGGGCTCTCTAATTGTGCCATCAGCCAGGGGGGCTCGCCTCTCTGGCACAAGGAGGAGGGCCATCTCCGTGTCCGCACCAGCCCTTTGGAACCTCCTGCCTGTGGAACTGCATCTCCAGACGGAGTTGTTGCCCTTTAGGAAGGAACTAAAGACCTGGCTGGCGGGCCAAGTTTGGGGTGCGGGTGGGGATGGAGGTACCGTTGGGTGGTTGGTATAGAGAAGTGTGCCTTCCCCCAAGGTCCCTTCGGTTCTTGCGCACCTTTTTGGGGTGGTTTTTTTTTAACTTTTAACTTTTTTATCATGTGTCTTTTATGTATTTACTGTCCGCTATGTAAACCGCCCTGAGTTTGGTTGTACCTGAGTGGGCGGTATATAAGCGTGAAAAATAAATAAATAAATAAATAAGTTCCCTGAGTACTTGTGGATGAATGCCATCTGGTCCTGGAAACAAATTGGCCGCTTTTGCACATACATGGAAGCATCCGCTCAAACCAGGAAATAAAAAGGCCACTTTTGCGCATGTACAGAAGTGGCCATTTTATTTCCTGGTTTGGCGCAGACGCTTCTGTGCATGCATGAAAATGGCCATTTTGTTTCCTGCACCTAACCAGGACACAAATGGTCACTTTTGTGCATGCGCAAAAGCATCTGCACTGAGCATGCACAAACATGCTGTGTTCTGGGGGCATGATCTGGCCTGCTCAGCTGTTCTGGGGGCATGGTCAGGCCCCCAGCCCAAAACGTTTATGCACCCCTGATTTAGGAAGTGGTCTGGCAAATCAATAGGGCATATCTGTCAAAATCTGGGAGCCGGGCACACATGCGCAGTAAGTTTCCAGGCGCTGGGCAGGAAAGGGGTTACTAGAGGCAGTGGCACACATGTGCAGTAACCCCTTTGCACATGCACAGTAACCCCTTCACTCGCCCGGTTCACGTCTCCTCGCCAAATGTCCATATCTCAGCCAGGAGTGGAGAGGTGAGTTCCCCTGGGTCTGGAGCCAAGTCACGGAACCGGGAGATCTGCAGGCGGGATAAAGCATCGGCAATATCCTTATTAATGCCTTGCACATGTCTAGCCCTAAGGAGCACATTCAAGCGCATGGCCCAAGAACAATGGGCTAGCTGAGGCCATGACTCTGGGGGATTTAGACGTTTGGGCATTAACAATGTGCACCAAAAGTGAAGCACAGAATCAGCCCACCTGTCCCCCCAGAGCATAAAGGGGACCCGAAATTGAAAAACTCCAGAAACGTAAGATCGGGTGAGCAATCCGTGCCCTGTGATCCCTGGGGCCAATGACCATAGGCACACTGTCCTTAAATTAAAACCCACCCCGGGGAGCTGGAGGCATCAGACCGTATTTGGAACTGGGGCTGACCATAAGCTCAGACCTCCAAAAGGAGACAGCATGCCAGTCCTGCTGGAATGTGAGCCAAACCAACAGGTCTGCTCATAAACCCCTAGTCAGCCGTACCCCACGGCGTCGTGTATGAAGACCCGCCATAGTGTGACCCAGACACCAGGTGAAGGCACTGCCTGTTGTTACCACTCTGCAGGCAAAGTCGATGCAGCCATGCATCACCTGCAACTCTCGGAGAGGCACCTTACACTTGGCAACATTGCCAAAATCGCAGCAGGCGCTGCCCCCCTTGACTGACAATTCGGTCACCTGGCCCTCCTGCACGTTATTCAAAAGAGAGGTGCATCCACTTGTCGACAGGTGAACCCCATCTCCAGGATACAGGCCAAATTCCTGTAACCCTACCCCCAGATGACAAATGGCTGTCCCCAAGCCATTCTGGATAAGGAACCAGGCAACAGCCCTGTTCACTGACCGCTGGGCACAGTCCAACTGCGGGGTCAAAGCCTCCCCTATAATAGTGCTTCGGCACGATGTATGACCATAGCAACCGTGTAAACGGCCATAAATGGAAAAGAAACGCCAGGTCACTGCACTCAGAAGTCTTTAAGTCCGGGCCAGCAATCCGTGGAAGATCACCACCTCCGAGGTGCAGAATTAAAACATGTGGCGGCCCAGCATCCCCAATGGACATCAGGAATGTCAACAGTTCCCGCCACCTATATGCCGTGCACACCATACCACTGCATATGCGCGGTTACGCGTAGCCCGAGATGGGGTCCCCATTCTGACGAAGCAGCATACTTTGCCGCCCTAGTGTGCATAATTGTGGCCCAAAAGCCACACTACAGTGTGCGGGAACACACACGGTCTGTAAAATAAGGAGGGAGAATAGAGGGGAGAACAAGGCACTCATGCAGTGAGGGGACGAACAGACAGAGAAAAATGCGCAAATCCCCACCTGCCCATGCAACAGGGCAGGTGTGGGGCCCGAATGGGGACACGGCCCCCGCCTGCTGGCTTATGTAAACAATTAAGAACTCTCTCTTCTTCTTCTTTTTATAGTGGGTGGGATGGGTGGGTGGGATATGGGTCTTTTAAAGTGGGTGGGATGTGGGTCTTTTAAAGTGTTTTTATGTGTTTTTAGAACTTGTTGTAATGCCGCCCTGAGTCGGGTACTGCCTGAGTGGGCAGCATATATAAATATGAATATTAAATTAAATTAAATTAATATGTCAGGCTCCGGGTACCCAAATGCAGCCGCAGTTGATGCGGCGCCGAACCAGAAGGAATGGGTACCAATTTTAATTCAGTAAGGGGTAGACCCGTCTGGTAGCAGACGACAGGCCAGGGCGTGAACCACGTGCTGCCACAAACACATGTAGGGAATGAACCGGACATATGGCAGCGCCAGGCTAGTACCCTTTTCCGGCGGACCTAGAAACCTCCCCAGAGCCCACTCCTGATCGAGCAACACATCTCCTACTTCCAGTGCCCTGCAGAACATGTCCCCTGTTGAAAATAGCAGCAGCTAACTTAATCTGAGAGCTCCAGATCAAGGCACAGAGGTAGTTGCCCAAAGTAGACACTACGTGCGGAGCATAGGCACTGGGCACCTAGGAGTCATATATATTAGCCACAAGTGCGAGCAGGGCTCATCGCTCTCATCTCAGGGTGAAGGGCCGCCCTCATCCTAAGATCTTGGCCATAGGCTAACCATGACGGGCCAACCACGGCCCAGTAAATATTGTCCAAGCACTGGAACATTGGGATGGCCAAATCAGGATGGCCCTTATATATCCTGCCATGGATACCCAATAGGCCGGTAACCAACTGGCCCCATTGCAGGGCAGCTTGCAGCGACGGGGCAACTCCCCGTCTCTGTCGTCCTGCCCCTCCATGTTCTAAACAGTGTGTTCACGTTGCAGGAGGGGAAAAATATATTCCCCATGCCACATTGTCTTGCTAATAGCCCGGGACAAATGGTCACCCAGGGGCATGGAGTAACCGGCCATCGGCAGAACGGATCAGAGTGGGGATACACATAATAGGCCCCATCGGACCACCGAGAAATTAAGGAAAGCATAGGGGTGGTCACCCATGTAAGAACCAGGGTGTAATTGGCCTGTTGCGGCCATAGCCACTGTACCCCCCTGCGCGCTAAAGCTAGTGTCACAGGTGTGCTGATTTGACCAGGATACTCACTCGGTGCACCCCCATGAGCCGCCCCCATTGGGGGTTCCGGCCCGTGGTGAGCATCGGAGTTCACGATGGCCATCGAGCTATGTGTTTCCGTGCGTCCAGGCCGGATGGGGAGCTGCGAGGCACCGGCCTGCGCTGGCCGGATGGCCTCCAGCAGCTCAACCCTGTTGGCGGCCCACTGTGCAGCCATGGCCGGCGTGTGGTCCGGAACCGCCAAGTTGGCACACCCACCATCCGAAGGTGGTGGAGCAATATCCATTGATGCCTCCAGTGCCGAATTGCGGGCAGGAGAGCATCCACAGCATCTGACCCACCAGGATAAGGTCATATTAGAATTCCTGGATGCATCCAGAATGAAGGGTTGCTTTCAAATGCTAGTGATGGCTGAAGGATCTAATCTTCATTTTCATTGAGATTAATTTTTTAATTGCTCATTTCTGGCCATATAACAGATAGCAATGTACTGTACTGTGTTTCACCTGCTGAACAGACTGGTATTTCTCCCTAGCTCAGGAACCATCTCTGCCGTTGGTTTGTTACAGAGGCATAATGTCAGATCTAATGATGGCATTGTCTCAGAAAGTCTTTGCATTTCCAACCTAACTATCATCAGGGATGGAGAGCTATAAACTGAAAGTCCCTACATACTATGAACAGGATAACAATGCTTCCCTTCAAACATTTCTAATTAATAAAGCTAAAACAGAAGATGTTGGAAGTAACACCAAGTTTGGCCCTAATTTCTTCACACACTGACCCACAGCTAATGCCAATAATTGTAATGATCACCTACTGCTTTCAGGAACTGAGATATCTCTGGTAGTAAAAATTAATTATCATTTTCTTTTTCAACAGGTGAAGTCCTACAATAACATACTTTGAAAGCAAACAGTAGATCTCACTTTGATTCATCCCCAAAGTAAATAATGAAGTTGATAAGCCTAGAAATCCAGAACATTTTCTCTATAGACTACTTGCTGGGTACTTGGCAGACTACAAATCAAAACAAATACACCTCTCAAATTTTAATATGTGTTGTGTTTTCTTTTAAATGTGATAGATGAGCTCCTGGATTAAATAAGAAAAACAAATCAACCTCTGTCTTAAAAAAAAAATCAGCAAAGGCCATGGATTCTAATAAAAATCTCAGGCCATCTTCAGATGATAAACTTCTAGAGTAATATCCATAGCTTGCACCTCTATTGTATTATAGACATTACTGGCCTTGCTGTTTTGTTTGATAATCCAGCCCTAATCAAAATGCATTAGCTGCCCAACAATAAAGTTCAGAACCAAATACAAATAATTTACCAACAGTTCTGAAACCTTTTCTCTAGAATACCTAGGTAGGATTATGGTCTCCTCATTGTTCTACAATTTCTCCAGGTGCCCACATTTTCAGGTTCAAAAAGGCCCCATGAGAAAAAGGCCTCTCATGCTATTTCCTGGGGCTTCAGCTAAAGTGCAAACAACCAGGAGGTTATAATACAATGAAAGGCAGGACACTCTTTCACACATACGTATCCAGTGGTAGGCTCCAAAAAAATTTACTACCACACTGTGGGCATGGTATGGTGGGTGTGGCCAGGGGAAAAGCCCTGTGTTGCACCTGAATTAGGACTACTTTATTTCAACACTTGGATGGGCAGGGCCAGCTGAAATTTCTGCTACCGGTTCTGGAGAACTGGTGCGAACCTGCTGATGCCTACCACTGTATGTATCTCAAAGTTTCTTATCATTCACACTGAAATTTCCCTTTTGCAGGCGCACCCCCCCCAATAACGGACTCAGACAACATTGAAAGTGGATAACAGCATCGGGCCACATGCCCTAATCCGAATTATAAATTTGTATTGGTAAAACGACCAATCATAATTCTTAAGGCAAGCAGGCCGAAGTAACACTGGTAAGGTACCACCCCAAAATTGCCAACGGCAATTGGTTACAATGTATCAATTTGTATCAATTTGTTTGTTGACAACAAACAAATTGTTGACCGTAGTCAATATCTAACTCATGACCCCACCCTCTGACTCGTATCCGTGAAATCACGGGGTGATGCATGCTGGCTAGCTATCGCCATCACCCCGTCGCCTGGTTCGTCGTTGACCGGACAACGTTTAACTAATTTGTTCCTGTCTAGTGTTGTCCAGTCAATTGCGAACCTGCCGGATACCTGTGGGTCATACTGTTTACCTTACCAGTGCTACCCGCCAATGTGACCGGAGTCAACAGTAGAAACGAAAGGAACCCCTATATCAAACCATAGCAACAGTGTGGAATGGGCAAAAAAGCCAGGACCCGAAAGCCAATGTGGGTCCCAACCAAAAATTCCCACCCGGCCCCGAAGCGACCAAAATATCACACTGTTAACTAGGGAGGGGGTGGAGGGGAAAAACTTATCCGCTCCGTCGCTTTAGCTAAAATGGCAGCACGGCTGCCTCGTGGCCACCCCTTTTATAAGGGAGCTGGCCACGCCCTAAACTACCCGGATTCTTCATCCTGTGGGGGGGGGGCCGCAAAGAGCGCGGCGGCCATTTTGGCACCGCGCTTGCATTGCAGGCGCACCCCCCCAATAACGGACTCAGACAACATTGAAAGTGGATAACAGCATCGGGCCACATTTATTGATTCAATGCCCTAATCCGAATTATAAATTTGTATTGGTAAAACGACCAATCATAATTCTTAAGGCAAGCAGGCCGAAGTAACACTGGTAAGGTACCACCCCAAAATTGCCAACGGCAATTGGTTACAATGTATCGATTTGTATCAATTTGTTTGTTGACAACAAACAAATTGTTGACCGTAGTCAATATCTAACTCATGACCCCACCCTCTGACTCGTATCCGTGAAATCACGGGGTGATGCATGCTGGCTAGCTATCGCCATCACCCCGTCGCCTGGTTCGTCGTTGACCGGACAACGTTTAACTAATTTGTTCCTGTCTAGTGTTGTCCAGTCAATTGCGAACCTGCCGGATACCTGTGGGTCATACTGTTTACCTTACCAGTGCTACCCGCCACACGGAGGGGCTTCAAAGAAGGCCTGACGCCCCCCCCCCAGACCGTCAGCTCGGTCAACAGGCCTGCTCGCCAATCACCCAACAGGAGGTCCATACCTCCTCGCGACAGATGGATCCCATCCCCTGCATACAAGTCATAATTTCGTAGGCTAATAGCGGGGTGACGACTGACCCGTCCCCAAGCCTTGTCGGCAAGGAACCGTGCCACCGCCCCATTGACCGCGCGCCTAGCGCGGTCAAGGGCCAGGAGGTCAATGCCCCCTCTGTAAGAATGGCGCGGGATCATGTCCGACCAAACCAGGGTTGTGGCAGGCCAGACGTAGTGCAAGTAGACAAGGTACTCGCAAATCGCATGCTTGAGCGATAAGCCGGTGACCTGACCCAAATCATTGCCCCCAAGGTGTATGATGAGAATGTCAGGCGGGTCAGCACTCCTGCTTGAAAACAGGAAAGGCAGCAGCTCCCGCCATAACATCCCAGGCTTACCATGCCATGTGAGACTGGCGTGTTCACCCAGTCCCAGTCGGGGTCCCCACTCTGTCGCCGCAGCGTAACGCGCTGCCCTGTGCACATAGCTGTGGCCCACCAGCCATACTGTCACCGGTGTAACACGACACCCAGGGTCTGTAAGAAAAATTGAGAAAAAAGGAAGGTAAGGTGATCGGATTGGTACTCACGGTGGAAGTGGGCGCACATAAAACTGAAAACATTGCGAGCCCCACCTTCCCATGCTGCATATGTCAGCCCCGGAGTACCCAAAAGCAGCTGCTGTAGAGGCTGCCCCAATACGAAATGAATGTGTGCCATAACGGGCACCTGGTAGGCCCACCCTGGCGAGGGCTCTGCCTGTCACCTTCCAAAACTGAAATTTAGTAAGGGGAGACCCATCTTGGTGACAGAAAAACGGGCCATGGTGCATGCCACGCAGTGCCAGGAACTCCTGTAGGGCACCAACCGGACAGATGTCTGCCAAAGAACACCGTAGCAGTCTTACGCCACTGCCTACGCCATGCTGATCTGACTTGGAGGAACGTATCCTCAACTGGGCCCAGTCTTTGGCAACATAGACATCCTCGAGTTCCAGTGCCCTACAACTTGCATCCGCCTTAGACAGCATCACAAGTTCGCTGATGCGGAGCGCTCCAAAAAATGCCACCGTTGTGGCTGCATGAAAAAGGGCTGCCTCATAATGATCAAAACAGAGGCTTGGCCAGCCCCGGGCCAACTGGGTAAGAACCCCTGGGGAAATAGGGTGCCGGTCGTCCGGGCAACGCCCGCGCTCGCGCACCCACCCCTCCAAAACATGTCTCACACGGAAGTCAGAGGTGCTGTCCACATGACCCCCTACTTTGGCCATAAAAGCCAGCGCCGAGAGCTTGGATGCTATGGTGCGAGGTGCGAGGCCGAGAGCATGCAGGTGGACCATGAACTGCAGAACATGGTCAACCGGGATAGGCCAGGTCTCTGGCAGGTGAAATTGAGCAGCAAATGCCCTGTAAGAATTAAATGCTTGTTGATACGCCTTACGCGTGCGTGGCGCTAGTGACAGGCCAATCGCCCGGTTCACCTCTCCTTGCCAATGGTCCATATCTCGTCCGGGAGTGGCGAGGGAAATTCCTCCGCATCCGGGGCCAAGGCACAGAACCGGGAGATCTGCAGGCGGGACAAAGCGTCAGCAATATCATTATTAATCCCTGGGACATGCCTGGCTCTGAACAAAACGTTGAGGCGCAGGCAGCGCAGCACAAAATGGCGCACTAGGTCCATAACCCTGGGCGATTTGGCAGTCTGTGCATTAACAATGTGGACAACAGCAGCGTTGTCACACCAGAAATGCACGACCGAGTTGGCCCATTCCTCGCCCCATAGCATCAAAGCCCCTAGTATAGGAAAAAATTCAAGGTATGTGAGATCACGCAGGCGATCTGTGCCTGCCCAGGCCGGTGGCCACCCACCATAGGCCCACTTCCCATTGAAGTACATCCCATAACCCAGGGATCCTGAGGCATCAGACTGGATCTGAAAATTGGGGGATGCCAGGAGGTCAGACCTCCAAAATGAGACCCCATTGAACTCCCTCAGGAACTGTAACCAGACAAACATGTCTGCCCTGATACCCCGGGTAAGTCTAACTCTGTGGTGAGGCCTGGATAACCCTGCCATGGCGTCGCATAAGCGTCGAGCAAAAGCCCTGCCCGGAGCGACCACCCTGCAAGCGAAATTTAGGTGACCATGTAGCACCTGCAGTTCCCTCAGTGATGCCTTGTGCTTGGCCATCAACTCCGAGATAAGGGCCACTATCCTGGACACCTTATCCTCCAGTAACCTAGAAGCCTGCGCTAACGTGTCAATCTCCACCCCCAGGAATACTAACTTGGTAGATGGGCCCTCGGTCTTTTCGGGCGCTAAAGGGACACTGAGTTCCTCCATTAGCGTCTGAAATGTGTTGAGGAGACGTGTGCACGTGTCCCAGCCCCGTTCACCCCCGAATAAAAAGTCATCCAGGTAATGGGCTACAGACCGGGACCCTGACCTGCGGACGAAAGCCCACTCTAAGAAGGTACTAAAACGCTCAAAGGCCGAGCATGATATGGAACAGCCAAAAGGCATGGCCTTATCAAAATAATATTCGCCCCGAAATTTGAAACCCAGCAACTCAAAGTCACCCGGATGCAGCGGCAGGAGGCGAAAGGCCGACTTAATGTCGCACTTGGCCAGCAGGGCACCCGGGCCACACGAGCGTACCATGCGCAGCGCGTGGTCAAAAGACGTATACCTGACTGAACAAAGGTCATCAGGGATAGCATCATTGACCGACCGGCCGGCTGGGTAGGATAAATGATGAATAAGGCGAAACTCGCCTTGAGACTTTTTGGGAACCAAGCCTAGGGGCGACACCTTAAGGTTGGGAAACGGGGGTGAAGGGAAAGGGCCAGCGACCCTGCCCGCATCTAACTCCTTCCTAATACTGGCAGCAGCCACCTCCTCCCTCCCCTTGAGGGACAAAAGATTGGGGGCATCCTGAGGGGACCTATCACCCATGAAAGGGATGCAGAACCCGTACTTAAATCCTTGAAGGAGATACTCCCCATCCTCCCCCTTCGGGTATGAGCCAATGCTCCAACATGTCCACCTTAATTGGGGAGGGGGCCTTTCGGTGAACCAGCTCCATCTGTGGCAGCCTTGCCAGCCCACTGTCCGCCCCTCCCTCTGCCCCGTGTCCCCCCAGGCCTGGGACAGGCGGAGGCTGCGTGGGGGCCCAAACAGGTGGGACACTCATGCCTGTATTTGCAATTCTTCTTATTACAGGAACCATTGGACGAGAAAGTCCAGCACAGCAGGCGGGCTGGAACCCCCTGCCCCGCCACTTGGCGGGTAACCTGTGCTGGGACAGCTCGCTGGACCGCATGTCCGCAATGGTATCTGTCCCCTGGTGCGGGGCGCGTGGGCGTCATGTACAGAAGCCAAAGCCTCTGGCACGGCTCGTCCCACCTCATCTCCGGGTGGAGGGGAATCCGCATACGGAATTCCTCGTCATAAGCCAGCCACGAAGGGCCCGGAAAATCAACCATTGCCCTGTATATGTTGTCCAAATATTGGACCATCGGAATAGCCAACTCCGGCCGCGCCCTCAGATACACTGCCATGTAAATTAAATAAGCCGGCAGCCAGTTGGCCCAGGTACGTGGCGGCTTACGACGACGTGCCTGCTCCTTATCCTTCTCATCCTGTCCCTCCCTTTCCTCCTTGGTGGGCTCTCTGTTCAGGAGTGAGAAGATATCTACATACTCCCCCCGCCAAATCTTTTCCTTGGTGGCCTGTGCCAAGTGGTCACCCAGTGGCAAGGAGTACCCCGCAGTTGGTAAGGCCGAAAAAGGCACCACAGACACCGGGAAAGGGGCCTGAGCTAACCCAGCCACCCCCAGTACATTCCCCGCAGTGAAGACAAACTACCCACCCCGGTGCCCTGGGTGGCAGTTACCGTCGCCGAGTGGGGTGCCGGCTGCTGTGCCACCGCACCACCCGAGCGAGGCCAAGGCCATTGAAAAGCTCCCCCCATAGAAGCAATGTGTGCAGGTGTACTGGCTTGTACCGTATACTCACATGCTGCACCCCCGTGGGCCGCCCCCACCGGGGGTTCCGGCCCACTGGGGGCGTCGGAGCTCACGACCGACGTAGAGCTCATCATCGGGGCCTGACCTGCACTCGTCTGCTGGCTGGGGAGCTGCGGGGCAGTGGCCGAAGCCGCGCCACCCGCCTGAGGCAGCTCAACCCTGCCCGCCGCCTGTTGTCCTCCCGCCGACGGCGCCGCAAAAGGGACGCCAAAGGGAGCCCCAGCCTGGCTGGCCCGAGCTAAAGACGCTTCGAGGGCCGCAAGGCAGGCCAGTAAGGCCTGCACGTCGATCTGGGGCCAAGGGCCGGCCGGCCCGCCAAGTCCAGGCGCAGGTACAGGTCCCTGTACCCCAGGACCCGAATAGGGCCATTGCCCAACACCGAAGCCCGGTAGGGTCGGTGCAGGAACCTGCCAAGGTAGGGGACCACACCACCCGCCCAGGCTAGAAGGCCCAGGAGGAAGAGAGGCAGGCCCAACAGGATGGGCAGAGAGAGTAGCGGTGTCCACCGCTCACGGGCCGCGGGCCGGAGCCCCTGCCGCGCCCGCATTCCGATCCCCCGCGTCCGGCCAAGGGGCGATGGACCCCATTCCGCCGGCCCCGGCGGGGGCCTGGACAGGCGGCTGCTGGGGAGGCGCCACCGTGGTCCTCCGACCCGGGTTGCGCCTCCTCACAGCTCGAGCCGCACTCGAAGCTGCCTTCTTCTTCGAAGGCATCTCAATCGCAGGAGAGGGAAGCCGAAAAGAAGATTCGCCGCCAAAAGGCTTCCCGCAAGGTAAGGAGCGACGGAGACACAGGGGAAAAAACTTCTCCGCTCCGTCGCTTTAGCTAAAATGGCAGCACGGCTGCCTCGTGGCCACCCCTTTTATAAGGGAGCTGGCCACGCCCTAAACTACCCGGATTCTTCGTCCTGTGGGGGGGGGGGCCGCAAAGAGCGCGGTGGCCATTTTGGCGCTGTGCTTGCATTCTTTCAACACTCCTTTCGAACAATCATCTTCCTATGAAATTAAAACATGGATCCACACTTGATCAACCTTTGTTCTCAGTATCAATGATAAGAATCCAGCAAAAGGTACAAAAGTGATTGTCAGTTTGATGGGCTGTAGAGACTGACTATTTTGGTTTAGGTGGACATTCTAATTATAATTACTTGCAAGATCTATTGAAAAGGAGTTTATCATGAACAAATAAGTTTAGGATTTTGAGATGACTCATGTATAAGGTGGCTCTTGTTAAATGCACTCTTGTTGAAATAATCTGACTGTTGAATCTGTTTAGGCAAGTTGAATGGTGCAATAAATGTGAAGAGATGTGGTGTAATAGTGGGAGAAAAGAAAGTGGCAGCAACTAGAACTGAGAAGAAAGGGGAACTCTGTTTCATAAACTTCTTTGTTGGCAGGAAAATGTCAGCAGGGAAACCCCCCCCTTTTTTTTTTTAGGTTCATCATAAGAAATATTTACCTTTCCTGAATGCTAAAAGTGAAGAGGGAACCCATTTGGTTCAGTCCCATGAAGAGCACTAAGGGTACTCCAATTCACCTAACAGGGACCATGCAGTTGATGTTACAGAGGAGTTTCACCTTATTCTTTGCCCTACATCCATCCTGGGTGAAAAAAGTTAATCTGTTTATAAAGTTTATAAAGTCTTAGCATATTGCACTGAGTTTACATATTTCTTAGTACAATAGACCCTCACATAATGACGTTACTTGGTTCACTAAGTAGTGTTGCTAAGCGATTTTTGTTGTTATGCAGGTTTCTATGGAGTTTCCCGCATAACGACATTTTTAGCGTCTTTGTCTGGATAATGATGGTTATTTTAGTGTCATTGTCCGGACAACGACACTAAAAACGTTGTTATCCGGGGAAAACATGTGGTGCATAACGACGTGTGGTTAAGCGAAAATGATGCTATCCGAATACGTTGTTATGTGAGGGTTGACTGTATCCTTATTTTGTGTAATCAAAAATATGTTCTTTTTATCCAGACCTTTGTCTGGGATCTAGGGCTAGTTTCCCCCAATGAGAATGGCAAAAAACAATATCCTTGTGTTGTGCTATAACTAAGCCTGTAATCGCAAGAACAGCAAGTACACATGCATACATATTGTGTGACTGCAGACATAGTTATAGTATAATGAAAGACATGACTGTTTCAAACTCAAGTACCTCAGAATGAATTTTCCACAAATAAAAGGGATATTAAATGGATCACACTTCTTCTTCTGTGTCTAGGCAAGATGTGAAACTGCCAAAATGAGGCTAGTTTTGGGGACTTCATTCTGTAGTTCTTTTCACCTGCTCTAGTGTGAGAAAGATTAGCCAGCACAAGATGGCCATTGCCCAGGGTACATCTCATTGTGGTCCAAAAATATCACAATCTCTGTGGAGGCTCTTTCTGTATAACCCAATGGATCATGCTGATATTTAGTTGCTGATAAAATGGTTCAGCTAGTTACCAGCTTTTGATAAAAAAAAATATTCTGGAATTCAAGCACAGCCTAAGTCTACTTCTTAAGTATAGGATGAATCTGTGATGTAACTACAGCTGTTGGTCTGGAAGGTAAAGTCCAGCTAAGAAGCTATCTGTTAATCAAAGGTATACATCAACAACTAAGGCAAAGTTAAACCTGCCAGTGCCCTTGGCTTTTCTGGCAACTGACCCAACAGAATAAATGAGCAAACAAACAAATCAGCTCGCCAACTCAGTCATTTTCTGGTTGACTGGAGCAATAGTTGAAGAAGCAGCACCAACAGCCTTCCTATCCAGGCAATGCCAGGACTTGTTCTGCAGATGATTAGGGTACTAGTCTGACTAACAGGGAGCTTTGACTTCCATACTTTTCCAGACAGCTTGGCCAACAGCTATACCAGCTGTAAAATTCTGGGAGTTGCAACCTACAGTAAATTTATGAGCTCTAAAACAATATTTTAGCTATTCTGTCTGGAATAAGAATATTGTTAGTAAAATGTTTTGGCAAGATAGTGGGAGAAATTTTACTCATGCTTAAATTACTAGAGATTTTTGATAATTTCTGCTGGACAGTTTAAATGGAGAAGAATTTTAATGAAAACTAAAAAAATAACTTATTTGCAGTTTTTCAGCAGTCTCAATGTGCACCTCAACAATGGCCATTAATTTAGTATCTGGTGTGGCATGTTTATATGATTGCATTATGCAGGAGCACTTACTTAATATTTGACAGTTTAAACCTGCAGCTATCCTTTTGGGCATGCCTGTCCCCCCCTCCCCCCGAGCACAAATGGTAAGTGTATTAATAAGATATTTTAGATTTAAGCCAAAGGTTAAGCTCCCGCTCTCTTCAATTGGTGCCAACAACAACAACAACAACAACACAATATTACTCCAGTAGTAGGTACTGTAGAGGCGGCAAGAAATAGGCGAAGCAAGATTAGAAATATCAATGTATGAAAAGGATATGTAGTACATCAAGACTGCAAATAGCAAATGTATGAAAGCGAAGGAGGTGACCAGATATATTTCTTGTTTTGACCCCAGTCAAGCTTTCAAATCCTAAACCCGTACCTTGGATCAAAAGAAAGTTGCCACCACATGTGGAATTATTCTTGCAGACCATGTATTAGGAGTCTTAATCCTTTAAGCAGGATTGAATGTAAAGATTTTATTCTATTTTCAAATCAAAGAAGATTGGCTAAGTCCCTATACATACATAAACATTTGGGGGGGGGAGACACTTTAGGAAAGAGATAATAGCTAAGTGTGCTACCCAGTCTGGTCATAAACATTACAGAAACAGGCCGGCCTAGCAAGCTGAAAATGCATTTTAAAGAAATCAGTTCCTTTGTTAAAGGCAGAGCCAATAGAAGATTCCATAAAAGCGGTTTATTATTAGCTAGTAATTAAATAATAGCTCACGTTGCCTTATTTCAGTGGGAATTGCATCCTTTTCACCTCTTCTCTGCTCTAGCAGAGACATCCATTACGATGAGTAGCTACAACACTTGTCAGTTCCGATCAGCTCCAAATGGCTGAAGGCCAACTGACGTGTACTCTCTTAAAGCATGGCTTCTTTCCCCCAAAAAGCCCACTGTCCTTTCACGTGCATGTAACAGTCAGAAGAGATCACATCACACAATGAAGAAAAACAGAAGCATATGGTATGAAGGGAGCCTCTGCAGGAGATGGCTGAAATGGGAAGGCTCACACGTCATAAATGAAATGTATTTCAAAATAGTGGTTTGTAACAGCTTATTGACAGAGCAGGGGGGAAAGGCAGGTCTCCACAAAAGATGTCCTTAGCTGGGTCCTGATTTTTTAAAATTTTTAATTTTTTTGCTTAAGCGTCTTGACTTATTGCAATATCATTAAATGATACACAAGTACTTACTCACTTAGAGCAATGAATTATGCAAAAGCAGTTGCAAAGTTCATTTTTTGCTGTTCAATTAGGGATGAGATGGTTTTCTCCTTGACTATTCCTTTACCGTTCCTCTGCTTTGCCCTGCTCTGTATTTCACTCCTGTGGAAATCCTATTTAGTGATCAGAATTTGTCAAATTAATTTTAGAATTAAAACAGGCCTAGTTTGTCTCAGCTATGAGTGCCTTCACTTGTTTGCACTTTTATATTGCTGACACATATCTGCAACAATGAAAGGGGAAGGAGAGTAGTCTTGGTGTGATTATGTGATTGCATCAAGATTTCATTTGCGTCATGCTGTACAGGTGTGCACATGTGCTATACACTGGTAAAACATCACACAAAAGGAATAAGTTGTTATATAATTACAAGATCACTTTCCTAACATTTAATCTACACAAGCACAGTACTACTGCGACATGAAAATAATCTGCATAATGTCATATCAAGTTGCTTTTTAGAGTATTTTATCCAGTCACTTTGTTGATGAAGAAGGGAGAAGTAAAGATAGGAGCAATATAAAGGATCTGAAAGCAATGAAGAACTGAGCATCTATGGTGTTTTGTATAAAAAGGAGAAATATAGTACAATAAGGAATCCATAACACATCAGTTCTGCCTTGGAAACAAAAATCAGATAACTTAAAATGAAAAAAAAAATCTATGGTGAAAAAGTGAAGAGAAGAGTACCTACATTTAATTACAAAGTGTTCATAGCTTTTCCACTGTCATACCTTGCTGGGCATCCACATGATGATCATGGACATACCTGCACAGATTACTAAACCTAAAATCTTGGTTTTATAATGTATACAAACAGTAGTCACACAGCATCATTTTGTAGCCCCATCCACTGCACCCTGCTTTCCAACAGTGAAGAAACTAAGCAGCTGACACAATTTCTCATTAGATGTTGGTAACTAATTGTTTCCTAGCAAGTCTTGAGCATAAAGCAGCTTTCAAATGTTGTCTTCTTCGGTGTCTAGGCCAGATATGAATCTGCCAAAATGAAGCCACCATTGTGGAGTTCATTCTGTAGTTCCTTTCGCCTGACCTGGTGTGAGAAAGATTAGCCTGCACAAAGTGGCTGTTGAAGTTGGCTTATGAATCCTGGCTTGTTAAGGTAGCAATGAATCACAATTCTAATTTGCATCTAACTGAAAGCTATTTCAGATTGCAGCTTTCTGATGAATTTCCTTTCTCATCATTCCCACACTGATGAATATCCTGGCTTTTGATTTTGTATCAAGTGCAAATGTAGTCTGTATCAATGATCTTGGATACAGTGTATGTAAAGATACACAATTGTCACTATAATCAATCTGTAATTTTTGAATCCTGAAATAATGGAAGCAAACACCAACAGGTATTTTCTAAACAGGTGGGTAGCTGAATGCTCCTCCTCCTTCTGTCCATTTCCTTTTCTTTTCTGATAAGAACAAATGTTCAAGAAAATAAAAATTTGTGTTTTTCTGTGGTTGTATACACTGTGATCATCAAATTATAAAATACATGGACCAAACAAGGAGCAAGGCTCATAAGGTTAGAACCAAATACAGTAGAACTGTGCAGCACAGAAAATAGAAATTTACAGAACAGAAAAACCTATTTTTCCTTTGTAATTCAGAAATGAAACATGTTTAGAAAGTCAAGCATTCCTGTAGACCTGTTTCTGTAGCACAGATGCTCTTTAATCCATAAAATGTAATTGGAAGCAATTTCTCTAGCAAGAGTACTTGATTTAAATGTTAAATTCCTCCATGTAACCAATAACCACAGAGAAACAAATATCATAAATTGAACGACTACAAACCCATATTTGGCCTTTCCATATCATTTTAATGCGCTCAAAAATGAGTGGTTTTCAAGGTGGTATTTTGGGTATGCAGAAAGAACCTCCTCGAAGCTTGAGGTACTTTTGAACCACAGTCGGATTTACCCTGGGCAACAACAACCTTGTTGTGCCAGCTAATTTTCTCACTCTAGATCAGGCAAAAAGAAGAATGGCATGAATTTACCAAAAGGTGCCTTCATTTTGTCAGCTTCACCTCAGACCTAGATATGGAAGAAGAAGGAAGGTATTTGATTTTTGTGAAACACATATGTGTGTGCTCATGTATATGTCCTTAATTGTAAAATCATTGTATTGACTGGATTTTGCATTGTAATGACTCAAATATTTCAAGTATCATGCCTTCCTTATTCTTTACAACCCAATTCATATTTGATTTATCTTTGAACAGAAACTAGTCTTTTTCTTACATGGGATAATGTCTGTGCTTTTGCCACCATCAGATCATTCAGTCAAGAAAACAGATGGTTGAAAATGACAGGTCATTCCATAGAAAACTAGCATAGCCAAATAAATAAATATATTGATTTTTTATTTTAAAAATGGCCACATCAGAGCCCTCTTATCAATTTATTAGTTTTGTGCCTCCAAAATATAAATTTGGATGCAGGGACACAACAGCAATTTCACAAATAAGACATCAGTGCTTCTAGATGTCATGCGGTCATGCCCAGATTAATATCAAAGGGAAAACTTGCTTCTGTCATAGCTAATATGAACAGAGTGATAACAGAAGTAATCTTACATTATGCTTAATTTTTAGCAATCATTTCATTTCTAAGCATTCTTCTCAGCGTGATCAGATACTGTTCTTTGTCTGCTGCAATTCCTTAACTATGATCTTGCATTTCAAAAAGATTGCTTCAGAGGTTATTGTTTTATTAATTCAATAAATGATTATGACTACTTAAACAATGGAAATGTCAACGAAAAATAAAGCAAGCCGGCCACAGGATAAATAGTGTACACTGGGGAAGGTGCACCTTTGGTGCCTTACTGTGGACTGCCCACTCATCTTATAGTTTTCTTTTTTTGCAGTTGGCAATACAATTTCTTACAGTATTTTTACTATTTGTAATGCTGGCAGCACTTGACATTGTTGGTTCATTCAAAATCTAATTTATGGGAAATGTTTTTAAAAACCACACCAACAAACTAAGAAGATTTTCACAACCTTACTGGCAGCTTCTTAATGTTTGTTCACTATCTTAACATTCTTATTAGAAACTAAATAAAGAAATATTTAGGTGAAGAATACAGGTTACTAAGTTTGACTCCAGAGTCTAGAGCAGATTGAGGGACTGCAGTGGCTTAGTGGTTAAGATGCTGAACTTGACGAATGGAAGGTTGGCAGGTCAGCAGTTCGAGACCTGAGTACTGCATGGCAGAGTGAGCTCCTATCTCTGTCCTAGCTCCTGCCAACCTTGCAGTTTGAAAGCAAGAAATTGTAAGTAGATAAATAGACACCACTTTGGTGGGAAGGTGAATAGCGTTCTGTGCACTCCAGTGTTTAGTCATGCCTGCCACATGACCGTGGAAACGTCTGCAAATGCAGACAGCGCTGGCTCTTTGGCTGTAAACAGAGGTAAGCACTGAACCCTAGAGTTGGATACGATTGGCTTTCGAGGAAGGGTGACGTTTATCATTACCTAGAACAGACTGCAGACTGTTGCTGTGGGGAGTGCTTTGTGTCTAGGATTCAAGTAACTTTATTCCACACACTGCTCTTCTCAATCTCTAGTTTTCATTTTCTCCACCTTATAGTTTCTATCTCCCACCATTAATGGACTGTTTTTGTTGGACCCTACCCAGACCTCTTTAGCATTCTTTTTCCTCTCCTCTAAAGACTGTACCTGTACTTCTGCAGAAACTGCTGATACTGCGCACTTATGCATAAGTGATGTTATTTTGGCTACATAAGCAATTACGCTATCAGCCTGAACTTCTGAAATAAATGGAACATTGTACAGTGGAACCTCAGATAACGTAATTAATGCGTTCTCTGGGATGTTTCTTACAACCAAAATTACTTTAACTGAATTTCCCATATGAATGCATTGAAAATCAAAACGCATTAACCAGAATGCAGTCTCCCATAGGAATACATTGAAAACCAATTAATCTATTCTGGGAAAAAAATCTGTAAACTGAGCCACTATTTTCTATAGATTTCCTTTTGTTATGCAATTTTTATGTTAACTGAGCCATTTATTAACTGAGGTTCCACTGTACGTATACATATTTGGTCGATCAGAGGACAATCATCTTGAGTATGTAATGTAGGCAGGGTTCAGAGGTTAAAGATAAAGGTAAAAGTTTCCCTTGCTCGAAAGCCAGTCATATCCAACTCTAGGGTTCAGTACTCATCTCTGTTTCAAAGCCAAAGAGCCAGCGCTGTCTGCTTCTGCAGATGTTTCTATGGTCATGTGGCAGGCATGACTAGACACTGGAGTGCACGGAATACTGTTTACCTTCCCACTGAAGTGGACCCTATTTATCTACTTGCAATTTCTTGCTTTCGAACTGCTAGGTTGGCAGGAGCTGGGACATAGACGGGAGCTCATTCTATCCTGCAGTACTCGGGAATCAAACTGCTGACCTCCCACCTTCCAGTCAGCGTCTTAGCCACTTGAGCCATTGCAGAGGTATAGCATGACAGAGTTAGCACAGTAGATACTAAACTGTACATAATATGGTGACAATTTTAATGGCATCTAGTTTAAAAATCCTGAATTTCTTGTCCACATGTTTCTGGGGCAGCAATTAGGATAACAAGACAGAATTGACAACATACAAATTAAATATTTGCATGTCTTGTCTGTAAGTAGTGAAAGTTTATATCCTCTTCGAACAAAGCCTGAATCTCAAACTAAAGCAGATGCCTTTGGACTGATTTACACATTACCACAGCCTTTTATGCAGAGGAGCACACACTGGGGAAGCTTGAATGGCCACATATGGCCCAAACTTAATCTAAATTGAAATTGTGCTTCCAAAAAGTAAGTTTAAATAGGCTTTGTTGTTCCAAAGTCTTATGTATATCTCAGATATTTGTAGAGACAGGAAAAGACTATCTCTTAAAAATGATTCATTATTGTGAAGATATTGGTCCCAAAGGGTTAACATCTTGGGGAAAGGAGAGAAAGGGAAAACAAATGTCCAAGAAAATAAAAATTTGTGTTTTTGTGTGGTTGTATAAATATTTGGTCGATCAGAGGACAATCATCTTGAGTATGTAATGTAGGCAGGGTTCAGAGGTTAAAGATAAAGGTCAAATTATGAAGTACATGGACCAAACAAGAAGCAAGGCTCATAAGGTCAGAACCAAATAGAACTGTACAGCACAGAAAATAGAAATTTAGTAAAAGGTAAAGGTTTCCTTTGCTTGAAAACCTAATTTTCCTTTGTAATTCAGAAATGTAACATGTTTCATGAATCCAATATTTTGTAACTAGACAGTTGGGAGCTAGAGCAATTATTTACCTTTTCCTGTTTAAGGCCAGCTTTGGAGACAGGCACCAGATATGAGCCAGACAGACAAGAGGGAGAATTTCCATTTAGGCGTAGTGCCCAAGCCCTGATTTCCTAGGTAAAATTAGATGAGGGGAAGATGGGTATAAGAGAGATCATCAGGAACAGGCATGTTGGTCCATTTTGGCTATCCTGAGCAAAGTGCTGCATGACCAGGCTCAGCCAACTGGTCTATTCTGGGAGGGGTTCTGTGCAAGTTTAGCATCCATGGCATGTAGGATAGGTTAGATTCAGTGGTGGGCATCAGCAGGTTTGCACCAGTTCACCAAAACCGGTAGCAGAAATTCTGGCTGGCCCCACCCATCTAAGTTTTGAAATACAGTAGTCCTAATTCAGGTGCAACACAGGGCTTTCTCCCTGGCCACGCCCACCGCACCACGCCCACAGCGTGGTAGTAATTTTTTTTGAGCCCACCACTGCTTAGATTGTTTCAGTAGGGAATGTTTGGTGTTTTGGTCTAGCATACAATCAATCTCAGAGGATGAGAGGTTTCATGCATTTGCTCCCTACTTACTTTGACAGGTTTGTTCAATATTTTGATTTTCACTTAATTTCAGGTTTTGTGTGTGTGAAAGCTGTCATCGTTTGATTTTCATTTCTGCATTCTATTTTTCCTTGTTGCTCCACCATTTTTTAATAAAGCAAAAGCTAATTACAAAATGTTGGATTCATTGAGCACTCCATGATGATGAAGCCCACATCTTGGCTCTGATCAAGGAGAAAGTTACTGCTTGGGTCTGCTACTGAGAAGAAAGGCCAGGCGCTCACAAGACCTTTCCCAGGAAAAGCCCTCCTTTTTGTGGAAAATTGATCTCTCCAGGAAGCAGAGGTATGGATGGGCCCATGGCCAAGGCACAGTTGAAGCCTGAGAGCTAATCTGGGCAGTAGAAGTGACATAGCCAGGAGGCCGGAGTGGACCCACCTCACTGCCCTTAGGACAGCCTCTTGACATTTATATTCCCCATCTAATTTTGCCATGAAAGGAAAGACAGCGCTGGCTCTTCGGCTTTGAAACAGAGATGAGCATTGAACCCTAGAGTCAGAACCAACTGGCTTTTGAGCAAGGAAAACCTTTACCTTTACTAGAGGAGGGTAAAGGAAAGAGAGTAGGATGCAGTTTTATGAAAGGCAGCTCTAGCTGCTGATCAGAAAAAAATGGACTAGAATTATCCTTTGTTGCTTTCTATAGTGCTTTTAGAAAGTACAGTGGTACCTCATACAACAATTTTAATCCGTCCCACAGGGCTCATTGTTGTACGAAACAATTGCTATATGATACATGCATCATATAGCAATTTTCCCTATGGGATGCATCATACAATGATTTTTTTTTTGCTAAGTGGTTTTCTCATTGAAAATTTGTTCTACGATTTTTTCCATAGGGAAAATTGTTATGCGGGATGCCATTTCCTCAAAAAAACCTAATTGTTATGTGATTTCGGGGCAATTGTTGTATGAAGTTCCATTGTACTGTATATAGTTGGTGAAATTAGCAGAAAACAGAAGAAATACCTCATTCTGGTTTCCATTCACCATGCCTCTCTAACTTGCTAAATGTGGAGTACATTCATAGTGATCTTGGGATAAGTGCTTTGTCTTTCAAAGCCAAGTCTCAAATTCTGTTTTTGTTGTGCAATCCTATAGCAAGGTTTCACATTTTGGAGAAGAATTTCTTGCTACAGATTATACGTTCTGCAATATTTTATAAATTTGCTCATGAATATAGACTGTATTTAGATACTAAATAGCATGGGGGGTTTAAAATCAGTGTTAAAAAACCAGCTACTTCAATAATCAGTTAGCATATGTTATGTTATAGTAAAGCTGCTGCTGCTGGGTTCTATTACAAAACAAAGTTAAACTAGATTTAGATTAACAATACCCAAATCATTTCTTTCTGCAAACCTATTTGAATGCATTATTTTGAGAATATGTTTGTGTGTGTGTTTTGTAAAAGACTGTCTTTCACATTGCACACCACGTGACAAAAATGATTAAATTATTTGTGTAAAATAAGATTTATCTAATACAGAATAGTTAGAACATCTAAAGAGAAAACAGTACTGGAAAAGGTAATGCAAAAGCATTCTGAAAGCACAGACCTGTAATTCTGAAAGCACAGACCTGATATAAATTTCATTTTATCCACTGGAAATTACTTGATACATCTGTGAGGTTCATCCTTTACACCTATGTTACAAAGGTAGTCAAATCAGCTCCCCACGCCCCAATAACACATTTGTTCATGAGGCTGATCTGCACTGATTGTCAAATGGGAAGCATGAATGATGCAACAGAGTCACAGGGCTGGAGGGGAGGGGGCTGTGTGATTTTCCTTCAACTAGATTTTATCCGCAGTGACTTGCTCCTGTATAGGTGTTGTCATGTGAAAGCCTAAGTAGGACTGAATACCACTGAATACAATGTGGAATAGAAAGAGATCCTGAAATGTCCTGCATTAGTGGGTCGTTATTATTTACAAAGATCAGAGGTGGGCATCTGTTCAGCTTCTGAAGGGTCAGGACTACACACCAAGCAGTAGGTGTGGACAAAGACCAGTGGCAAGTGGTGTCATAGATTCTTCTTCCCTCCTCTCCCACAGGGACACCACGAGGACAGAAAGAGGCAACACATGCTCTGGTCACCTCCAGACTAGATTACTGCAATGCACTCTACATGGGGCTGCCCTTGACGACCATTCAGAGGCTATAGCTGGTGCAGAATGTGGCTGCCCAGGTGGTGATGGGATGCGGGCATTATGCCTGTGCCTCACCACTGCTTCAGGAGCTGCACTGGTTACCAGTTTGCCTCTGGGTGCAATTCAAGATGCTGGTGATGATCTTTAAAGTCCTACATGGTAGTGAGCCAGGATACCTAAGAGCCCACATCGCCCCAAAATGTCTTCCCGTTCGACTAGAGCGGACCAGAGAGGCTCTCTAATTGTATCATCTGCTAGAGGGGCTTGTCTCTCTAGCACAAGAAGGAAGGCCTTCTCTGTGTCCGCACCAGCCCTTTGGAACCACCTGCCAACAGAGTTACGGCTCTGGGCAGAACTGCTGCCCTTCAGGAAAGAACTTAAAACCTGACTGCCTGGGCAAGTGTGGGGCACCGATGGAAGAGTGACCCCCGCTTGTTGGCTGGTATAGCAGAATCCTCCCACCTCTCGCTTTTAGCTCCTTTGTTATGGGGAGGGTCAGTCTTTTAATTGTCTTATGATGATTGTGCTTTTAATGTTTTTATGATGACTTGTATTGTTTTTATGTCTTATTCAATGATTGTTGTGAGCTGCCCTGAGTCAGTGCATTCTGAATGGGCAGCATACAAATTGAATCAATTAAATTAAATTCAATTAAATTAAGCAGAGGGAAAACATGACTTCTATATACATTTTGTATGCACATAATGTGAAAGGCAAACTTGCTGACTGGAAAGTTGGAGTTTGATTCCCAAGTACTGCATGACAGAGTGAGCTTCCATCTCTATCCCAGCTCCTACCAACCTAGCAGTTCAAAAGCAAGAAATTGCAAGTAGATAAACAGGGACCACTTCAGTGGGAAGGTAAACAGCATTCCGTGCACTACGGTGTAGAGGCATGCCTGCCATATGTCCACAGAAATGTCTGCACGTGCAGACAGCACTATCTATTTGGCTATAAACAGAGATGAGCACTGGACCCTAGAGTCAGATATGACTGACTTTTGAGCAAGGATGACCTTTACCTTTACTAATGTGAAAGGCACAACATGCCCAAAGCATAGACACAGACATACATGCAAAATACACATAAAGCTTTCCTTCCACTTGCTGCCTCTTTCTCAAGCGTAGGAACAGTAAAACTATGGTACTTGTATCATGCTCTATCCAAGACATTTTTCCATGCTGAGGAAAGGAGAAATGACTGGTGCAACCCTTCAAGTAGTATTCTTGAAGGAGACACCAGAGGGCTGGAGTACCTTGCCAGTCTAGTTAGCTGAACTCCATGCCACCCCCCACCCCCATGAAGCATATTGTCCTTGTGAAAGAAACCATAGAGGACAGCAGAGCTAGAGCAGCTGACAATACTCATGCCTTGTTTATTCTGATGCTATGTGGGCTGGAGGACAGAACTAGTGGCAAATGAAAGACTCTCCAACCATTCTCAAATATAAATCTTCTCTGAGGTTTCTTTTCAAAGCAAAATTGTTGAATACCTCTCATTTGCACTCTATCTCATCAACCCTGTCCACAGTGGCAAACTTTAGGACTTGGCATTTCACCCTGCCTACTTGATATACATGGAGAACTGCTGCTTTCAAGAGTTAGATAGACAAGAAGATATCTTGAGATCTACTGACTGATCTCTGGGCGGCTTTCATTGGAGTGACATCAGTTTTTGATTCACAAATGTTAAAACAGCAGCAACAACAAAAAGCTGCCTCTTTCTGGTTTAAGCTGCCTGGAAGAAGAATGATGAAAGGTGTATTGAAAAAGATTTCTCAATGCAGTAGTGCTTTGAGTCACACTTTCTCTGTCATTGTTAGGAATGCGTGTCACCCATCCCCCCATTCTTTTGCTTCTGGACCTAGTTAATGGACCTCATGGGATCTGAAGGGGGAGGGGAAAATTAAGTAGAACTTGAAGGCTAAAGCCTGTAACCTTGCTCCACCACTAGGATCTTCATGAAAATTAAAGTCCAAGGGACATCACATTCTCCCTTGGGTTTATCATCTGCTGCAGAATCGGATGGTGAAATATCAAAATCTATCAAACTGTTTGTGAGAGTTTCATGCTGCCTTGCTGAGTTGAGGGATGACCCGGGACTAGGCAAGCTGGGTGTGCGCTAAGCTGATGCATGACAAGGATGTTAGTTGTTGTTGTTTTTTGTAGACTTCAGAGGGCGTAGGTTTGGCTCCCTGGTGAGATCAAGATTTGTAGATGAAACATCCTGATGTATAATTATAACGTACCGTTGTATTTCCTAATAGTGATGAAATATTTAGCAACTGCATGGCTTTTATCAATAAAATAAATGAAATTAGGGGATCTAGACTAATTAATTATGTACCTCTCTTGCTGTTTCCCCACCCCCTGCTGCTCTCACTTGACAGGTAAATTGTTGAAAACAGAAGCCTTCTTATAGATTTTATATCCAGCCTATGAGGATTTGGACTGATTCCATTGAGCGGGTCCAGGTCAACTCAAGTCCCTGCCTTCAAAGCATCATGGGTGTCTCTGAGCATCACTGGAAGCTTGTTCTGGCAGAGAGCCAGGCTTCAAAAGCCTTTTTACTGTGCAGTCAGTGACTCACTAATGGGCAACTGCAGGCTTTCTGATTTCTTTCTCGTTTCATGTGTTCATTTGACATAAATTTAATTAAACCAAATCTGGTGTTAAAGCAAGGAGAGATAAAAGTGATATGGCACAAATTAAAGATCTGTGAAAGATACAGGAAATACATTTCTCCCTTGTTTCTCTAAAATATCGTCAATTTTAGTAAGCTCACTACTTTCCTTCTGGAAAAAAAGAGTATGGGTATGCATTATTAAGAATAATGTGCATCCAGGGTTAGATGAAGGTCTTGGCCCCTTATTCTCTATAGGAAATCCTTTCAGAAAATTCAGAGGTTTCCTTTCATAGACACACTTCAGGTGTTCACCTCTTCACAAGACATGAGACAACTTTGCCCTTTTTTCTCAATTTGCCCGGTCCATAGTTGTTAGCCATCTCAGAAGCATGCGACTGCAGACACATGAAAAGAACGTACATTACATCTTTTTTTTCTTAAATCAGCATTTTTGAAAGGGGCTTTTTTGTTGTTAAAAAAACCCCACACATCTGAAAGCCATTGAGGTGATAGCAGAAATGGAGGGAAAATATATCATGCAGTTTCTTTTAATTGTTTTGAGTTTTGCAGTAAGGGAAAGACTCTGCTTGTCCTCCCTTTTAAACATGGAGTGTGTGAATGTGCATAAAGAGGTGGGGGTGTTTTGCTATTATTGAAAGATAGCTTTGTCCTGAAATACATGAATGTGAACTGAAAGGGTATTTGGAACTGCTGCACAGAGAAATTCTGAATCAATAATGCTCAGAGTGTTCTAGTGCTATCACTTCATAAGCACTATATTTAAGCTGCTACTATTAAAGATTTAAACACCAAGGGGGGCAACCACTGGAAGGAGAAACGTTAGTGTCCAATACTCAGTAGCACACTAGCTGCTAAAAGGCAACCTCTCCTTTTTTCCTTTCCTTTTCCCTTCTTGCTTGCTTTCTTCTGCAGTTGAGATATTTTATTTATATATCTGAGAACTTGTTTCACATGCAGTCAGTGATGAAAGTGAATTGAGTGTCTGTGTTTTTGAACTGATGTTGTGATGAAATCTTCCCCTCAGAGGTAAATAGGGATGAAATGTTTCAGCAAATACTTTTTGCCTGACAATTCTTGCCTACCTATACCATGGTAGAAATAACATTTTCTTGTAAGAGATGCTAAATCTTTTTTTATATATAGATGTTGTCCCTTTCCCACTTTGTGGCTTTAGTCTCTTAAGGTTTGTCCAAGGAATGTTCTTAGCAACAAGGGTTGTTGGACTTGTGGTTGTTTTGTTCCTATTTCCAAAGATCTCTTGCCTTGCTTGTCCAACAATGGGTTTGATTTTGGTCTCTAGACTGAGTTTTAGTTATGGTAGCCTGATTTAGTTACTGAGATTTAGTTACTGTTGCCTATTGCCTGCTTGTCCTGAGTCCTAGTGTTTGTGTTTCTTGCCAGCTATCCATGCCCTAGAATCTGACATTTCTTCAGTTAGAAATGGAAAGAATTTGGGGACTATAATTGTAGAAAGAGGTTTCCCAAGGTCTATGTTTATTGTCAGAGATGGAAAAGGTGGAATTTACCGTAAAAGGTAAAGGTCGCCCTTGCTCGAAAGCCAGTTGTATCTGATGCTAGGGTTCAGTGCTCATTCTGTTTGAAGCCAACCAGCCAGCACTGTCTATATCTGCAGACGTTTCTCTTTGACATGTGGCAGGCATGACTAAATACCAGAGTGCACAAAACTTTGTTTACCTTCCCAACGAAGTGGTCCCTATTTATCTACTTGCATTTTCTTGTTTTTGAGCTGCTAGGTTGGCAGGATCTGGGTCAGAGATGGGAGCTCACTCCATCGTGCAGCACTCAGGTTTCAATTCTGTTTGTGAAGTTCAGTGCCTTAACCACTAAGCCACCACAGTCCTTGGATTTACTGTCCTGGTATCTAAATAACCTAGTGTTTTGGGGTATAATATGCACCTTAGCAAGTGAATGGACAGCAGTATTTTTGCTGTTTCATGCCCACGTCCCCCAATCTTTGATTCATAATGTTCTCTTGACTCATTGAGACAGTCTTTGAAAATGCTGGCTGAAATGCAGTAGTAAGTTGCACTAGAACAGGCCCACTGAATAACAGAACCTATGGAAGAGCTGACTCACCAAATCCCCACTGATTCAAGGAGCCTAGTATAGGTGTGAGTTACTACTGGCTTTCTGCCATTGTCAACTGGGGAGAGATTTTTCATTCCTGCAGGAGACTAAACAGAGCTTTTCATATCAGAAACAGCACTTGCTGCAGGAGGAAGATTTGAATTTTGCAAAAAGACTTGTATTTCATGGGGGGGGGGGGGAGAGAGACAGAATTATTCTATATGCTACACAGCGGCAACAAATTGGTTTGCCCATTTGGAGAGAATGTCTTGGAATTCCATACTGTACAAGGCATATGTGGAAAGAGGAGAAGGACAAAGACCAGGAGGCAGACCCAGAGGAAAGTGGAGAGAGAACATCAAAGAAATATTATAAGAACACCAAATAACATGGGTGGAGGCCACTAGAAATGCCAGAAAAAGAACTCTTTATCTCCCTCAACACCCAAAGGGGAAAAGAGGAAGTCAAGGAGAAGTTCAAGCTACAAGTTTTTTGTTCAAAATAAAATTTCTGTAAACAAACAAAAAAACTATATGCCAAAAAAAGCAATCTCAAAAAAGTAATCTCACCAAATGGAATGTTGACATATTTCATTGCAGGCGCACCCCCCAAATAAAGACTCAGACACCGGTATTGGATTAAAGGCATCAGGCCACTTTTATTGAATAATGCCCTAGTCCGAATTATCACTTTCAATTGGTGTATCATCCAATTGTAATTCTTTAAGGCAAGCAGGCCGCAGTAGCACTGGTAAGGTTCCACCCTAAATGCCAATGGAAATTGCTACATGTAACAATTTGTATCAATTTGTTTGTTGACACAAACAAATTGTTGACCGGAGTCAATATACTATCTACTGACCCCACCCTATGATGTGTATCCGTTCAAATATCAAGGTGATGCAGGCTGTGAAGCTCCTGACATCACCCCTTTCATAGTTCGCCCTTGACCGGCCAAACCTGTTTCCCCTGTACCTATCTACGTGTTGGCCAGTCAATTGCGAACCTGCCAGATACCTATGTGTCATAAATCTTTACCTTACCCAGTGCTACCCGCCACACGGGGAGGCATCCATGATGACTCACCGCCCCCCCCCCCCAGACTGTCAGCTCGGTCACCAGGCCTGCTTGCACATCCTCCAGAAAGAGGTACATACCTCTGGCCGACAGGTGGACCCCATATCCTGCCTATAGGTCAAAATTTTTGCAAGCCTATCCTCAGATGTCTACTGGCTGTCCCCAAGCCATTCTCAGTGAGGAACCGGGCAACAGCCCTGTCCACTGACCGCCGGGGATGGTCCAAACCACGGAGATCCATGGCTCCTCTAAAACGGTGTCTCGGCACGATGTTAGACCATAGCAACCGTGTGTATGGCCATAAATGATGTAAAAACGCCAGGTCACTGCACCTCGACATTTTAAGGAAAGGTCAGTGATCTGTGTGAGATCATCGCCACCGAGGTGCAGAATAAGAACATCAGGCGGTCCAGCATCCCTGATGGACATCAGGAATGGCAACAGTTCCCGCCCTCTCATGCTGCGCATACCCTACCACTGCATACATGCGGATGCACGCAGCCCGAGCTGGGGTCCACACTCTGTCGCCGCAGCATATTCTGCCGCCCTGTGAACATAGCTGCGGCCCACCAGCCCCACTGCCACTGGTGTGCGGAGACACAAAGGATCTGTAAAAAAGGAAAAGGGGTTAAGGACATAACTAGGTACTCATACAGTGAGGGGACGTACATATAAGGAAAATACGCACATACCCCCACGTGCCCACATATATCCGCCTCCGAGTACCCAAACACAGTCGCGGTCAATGCGACGCCTATCCTGAATGAATGGGTGCCAAAACGGGCCCCACACTGTGAAGCGCGGTACCAGTCACCCTCCAGAACTTAAATTTGGTAAGGAGAGACCCATCCTGGTGGCAGAAAAACAGGCCAGGGCGCACAGCAGGCACTGCCAAAATTGCAGGTAGGGCACCAACCGGACAGATGTCAGCAAATGTACATCATAGCAGTCTACACCACTGCCTACTCCATGCTGATCGGCCTTTGAGGAACGAATCCTCAACTGAGCCCAGTCCTGGTTGATAGAGACATCTTCGAGTTCCAGTGCCCTACAAAAAACGTCCCCCTTTGATCATGGGACCAGCTCGCTGATTCGCAGAGCTCCAGAGAAAGCTACGGTGGTAGCTGCATGAAAAGAGACTCCTCCCACCTACTGTAACATAGTCTATGCCAACCTCGTGCATGGTGGGTCAAGGTCAGAATACCTGTGAAAACAGGGCAACGTGTGTCCGGGCGGCGGCCATGTACATGTGTCCACCCTTCCAATAGATGGTGTATGCAGAAAACACTCGCACAGTCAGTAAAGCCCTGTGCCTTGGCCAAGAATGTCAAGGCGTAAAGCCTGGTGGCTATGGTGCATGGGGCCAACCCCAGATCATGAGGCGCACCATACATTGTAAAACCTAGGCGACTGGTATCGGGCACATTTCAGGCAACTGCCTTTGCCCACAAAAGGATCTAAAGCGAAGGAGTGGACGCTGACATGGCGTACGCGTGCGAGGTGCCAAGACAAGCAACTCGTCTGGTTCACGTCTCTTCGCCAAATGTCCATATCTCAGCCAGGAGTGGAGAGATGAGTTCCCCTGGGTCTGGAGCCAAGTCACGGAACTGGGAGATCTGCAGGCGGGATAAAGCATCAGCAATATCGTTATTAATGCCTTGCACATGTCTAGCCTTAAGGAGCACATTCAAGCGCACAGCCCAAGAACAATAGGCAAGCTGAGGCCATGACTCTGGGTTTTTTAGATGTTTGGACATTAACATGTGCACCACCGCAGCATTGTCACACCAAAAGTGAAGCACAGAATCAGCCCACCCATCCCCCCAGAGCATAAAGGGGAACCGAAATTGAAGGAACTCTAGAAACATAGGATCTGGTAAGCGATCCGTGCCCTGCCATCCCTGGGGCCAAAGACCATAGGCACGCTGTCCTTAAGTTAAAACCCATACCCTGGGGAGCTGGAGGCATCTGAAAGTACTTGGAACTGGGGCTGACCATAAGCTCAGACCTCCAAAAGGAGACAGCATGACAGTCCTGCTGGAATGTGAGCCAAACCAACAGGTCTGCACGTAAACCCCTAGTCAGCTGTACCCCACGGCATCGTGTATGAAGACCCGCCATAGTGTGACCCAGACACCAGGTGAAGGCACTGCCTGGTGTTACCACTCTGCAGGCGAAGTCGATGTGGCCATGCATCACCTGCAACTGTCGGAGAGGCACCTTACACTTGGCAACATTGCCAAAATCGCAGCAGGAGCCGCCCCCTTTGACAGACAATTCGGTCACCTGGCCCTCCTGCACATTATTCAAATGAGAGGTGCATCCACTTGTTGACAGGTGAACCCCATCTCCAGAATACAGGCCAAATTCCTGTAACCCTACCCCCAGATGACAAATGGCTGTCCCCAAGCCATTCTGGATAAGGAACTAGGCAACAGCCCTGTTCACTGACCGCCGGGCACAGTCCAACCGCGGAGTCAAAGCCTCCCTTATAATAGTGCTTCGGCATGATGTATGACCATAGCAACGTGTAAACGGCCATAAATGGCAAAGAAACACCAGGTCACTGCACTCGGAAGTCTTTAAGTCCGGGCCAGCAATCCGTGGAAGATCACCGCCCCCCGAGGTGCAGAATTAAAACATGTGGCGGCCCAGCATCCCCAATGGACATCAGGAATGTCAACAGTTCCCGCCACCTATATGCCGTGCACACCATACCACTGCATACGCACGGTTATGCATAGCCACACTACTACCAGTGTGCGGGAACACACAGGGTCTGTAAAATAAGGAGGTAGAATAGAGGGCAGAACAAGGCACTCCTGCAGTGAGGGGACAAACAGACAGAGAAAAATGCTCAAATCCCCACCTGCCCATGCAACATACGCCAGGCACCGGGTACCCAAATGCAGCCGCAGTCAATGTGGCGGCCGAACCAGAAGGAATGGGTACCAATTTTAATTCAGTAAGGGGTAGACCCATCTAGTAGCAGACGGCAGGCTAGGGCGTGAATCATGTGCCGCCACAAGCACATGTGGGGAAGCAACTGAACATATGGCAGCGCCAGGCTAGTACCCTTTTCCGGCTGACCGGCCCTTGAGGAGCGAAACCTCCCCAGAGCCCACTCCTGATTGTGCAACACATCTCCCAGTTCCAGTGCCCTTCAGAACATGTCCCCTGTTGAAAATGGTAGCAGCTAACTTAATCTGCGAGCTTCAGATCAAGGCACAGAGGTAGTTGCCCTCATTACAGAGTGAAGGGCATCGCTCTCATTCCAGAGTGAAGGGCAGCCCTCATCCTAAGGTCTTGGCCGTAGACTAACCATGACGGGCCAGGGAAAGCAACCACGGCCCGGTAAATATTGTCCAAGCACTGGACCATTGGGATGGCCAAATCAGGAGGGCCCTTATATATCCTGCCATGGATACCAGATAGGCCGGTAACCAACTGGCCCCATTGCGAGGCAGCTTGCAGTGATGGGGCAACTCACTGTCCCTGTCGTCCTGCCCCTCCATGTCCTAATCAGTGTGTTCACGCTGCAGGAGGGGAAAATGGGAATATATTCCCCACGCCACATCGTCTTGCCAATAGCCCGAGACAAATGGTCACCCAGGGACATGGAGTAACTGGCCATCGGCAGAACCACCGTTGGCATGGATCGGAGTGGGGATACACGTAATAAGACCCATCGGACCCCCGAGAAAATAAGGGAAAGCATAGGGGCGGTCACCCCTGTAAGAACCAGGGTGTAATTGGCCTGTTGCGGCCATGGCCACTGTACCCCCCTGCGCGCTAAAGCTAGTGTCACAGGTGTGCTGATTTGACCAGGATACTCACTCGGTGCACCCCCACGAGCCGCCCCCACCGGGGGTTCCGGCCCGTGGTGAGCGTCGGAGTTCACGATGGCCATCGAGCTCTATGTTTCCGTGCATCCAGGCTGGATGGGGAGCTGCGAGGCACCGGCCTGCGCTGGCCGGATGGCCTCCAGCAGCTCAACCCTGTTGATGGCCCGGTGCGCAGCCGTGGCCGGCATGTGGGCCGGAACCACCGATTTGAGCATCTGACCCACCAGGATAAGGTGGGCTGGATGGGCCGGATGGCCCACCGGGTCATTGATGAGGGATAAACCGATGTGGTAATCCCTGGCCAGAATAGGGCCATGCCCATTAATCCGGCCCATGAGGGGCTGGAATGACGGTGGGGCGGAAACCCGCATCGTGCCCGAGTGGGCCACTATGCCCCACCGGGCAAAGAAGCAGCGGGGCAAAAACCCCAGTGGAGCAGGCCTATGCCACCCCCCGCCCGAGCCCTCAGCCTGGGCTCATTGGTGGCAGTGTGTCCGACAACCCTGCCACCCACCTGCTGGGGTGCCATCCGAGCCCTCCGGTGGCACTCCCAAAAAAGTAGAGGGGTGGGCTGAGCCCCCCCAGGCGCGACCAAGGGGCCGCCTGAGCTTAGGGATCGAGAGAATTCCACGCTGCAGTACTCAGGAATAGAACCGCTGACCTTCAGCCTCCCAGTCAGCCTCTTAGCCACCTGAGCCACTGCCATACAGTGGTTGGAGGAAGGGAAAAACCTCCAATGCCATAAGCAAAGTGAGCCTCTTGAAAGAGGCAAGCAAGGGAGGAAGTAACGGAGCGAACTTCTCCGCTCTGTCGCTTCGCAAAATGGCAGCCAGGCTGCCTCGTGGCCACCCCTTTTATGGAGGGGTGGCCACACACCCTAACTATCCCGGATGTCTGCGTCCAGGTGGGGGGGGGCACAAAGAGCGCAGCGGACATTTTGGCGCCGCTCTTGCATTCCCAGCTCTGAAAATGGCATGAGTAAAGATTTGCATCTCTTGTTCAAAATGCAAATTGGGATGGTGTCTCAAAATATAAAAACAAAATGAAAACCTGAATGCACAATACAATTGGCTGTAGGAGAGCTGTTATGATATATGTGTGTGTATATTAGAATGGAAGACAAAAGTTTCCAGAAAGGGTTATTTATTGCAAATCATTTCCTCAGCTTACTGTATCATCCTCAACATCATAATATTTTTGAGCTCCTTTGGATTTGGTCTTGGGGATGCACCCATCTGACAGATAAAGCAGCTGAACATGCTGATGAGCTCCAAAGAGAGCCAAACATCTGTCCCCATTTTGCTGCTGCCTGTTCCCTGCAGACATTTATGCATTAAGTCTGTTTATCAGACAACAGTTTGTCTAAGCCAAGATACAGTCGGCCATCATAACAGGATAGATTACTAATACGAGAATATGAACGAATGCTACTTTGAAAAAGATTTTGGTAGCAGAATATGATCACTGCAACCATTTGGCTTCCTGTTGACATTGACAAGGATTTTTCCTTTTTAAAAAGAAAGAAAGAAAGATCTTTGCAAGGGCAATCTAATTGGTGGCACATGGGAAGACAGAGATTCATATTTACAAAGGAAAGTGTGGATTCTTGTGTGCCAGTCTCAAGGATCCTCTTAGACAAATGCCTAGGAAATATCTGTGTGAATGAATCATTTGGAAACAACGTCCTTGGTTAGCAATATAAGGTGCAGGAAAGGTTGTGAGAGTGAGTGAGTGCATGCATGCATGTGTGTGTATGCATGTGTGTGTGTATGAAAGAGAGAGAGAGAACACAATGCACTTCAAGCTCTCCCCATTTTAAATTTTTGATTAATTTGATTCTCCCCCCCCCCCATTTTCTCCCTTAGCAGGGACCCAAGACAGTGTACAAAAAGGTAGTATCTACAATTAACTAAAACAAACTGATTACGATGTGAAACAATATTATGCAAATATTTAAAAACACCCTTGAAAAATTATAAATCATTTTGAAAGACCTCTCTATCTTACCCCAGGTATCTCTAAAATAAATCACATTTATTTTAATGACACATACTTTCCAGGAACCATGCCACATTTTAAACCGTGAACAGTTATTACTGAAATGAGTAACCACAGAAGTCCATCAATTGGGTAGGGGGTTACTACTATTGAACAGCACGGATCCTGTGCTACTACACCAAAGTGCCTTGAATTGTCTTATCCATACTTAGTCACTGCCACTAATTTTACCAAATAGGGCTAGCAAAAAATGTTGTTTTTTAACCTGAGTGAAACTATGCTGCATTTCATGCTCAGTGACTTGGTTGACAACTTTTACCTCAATGTTGGCAACAGGATAATGTTTTTCAGTATGCATGAGACAATAGAGTTTCAGCCTGTCCAACTAGAGCAGACTGGAGGGGCTCCCTAATTGTACCATCCGTTAGAGGGGCTTGCCTCTCTAGCACAATGAGGAGGATCTTCTCCGTGTCCTCTCCAGCCCTTTGGAACCTCCTGCCGGTAGAATTACGATTGCAGACAGAATTGCCACCCTTCAGGAAAGGGCTCAAAACCTGGCTGGCAGAGCAAGTGTGTGGGGGCTGAGTGTGTGTGTGTGTGTGTGTGGGGTTTAGCTCCCGCCCATTGGCCTTTCTAAGATATATCGTCCCTTTTACTGATGGGTGGGTGACGGTTTTTTTGATGGATTTTAAATAGGTTTAAAATGTTTTAAAGTTGTTTTATGTTTTTTATGTTGTTGTGAGCTGCCCGGAGTCACCCTAGGGCAAGGGGGCGGCATACAAGTTTGAATAAATAATAAAATAAATAAATAATAAAATAAATAGAAATAGATAACTTGGAGTGGGAGGAAGAGGAAGAAGCTGAGGTGAGGCAATTCGTTTTTTTGTTGTTGCACTAAAAGTAAAGGTAAAGGTTTCCCTTGCTCGAAAGCCAGTCGTATCCGACTCTAGGGTGCAGTGCTCATCTCTGTTTCTAAGCCGAAGAGCCAGCGCTGTCTGCTTCTGCAGACGTTTCCGTGGTCATGTGGCAGGCATGACTAGACACCAGAGCGCACGGAACGCTGTTACCTTCCCACCGAAGTGGTCCCTATTTATCTACTTGCAATTTCTTGCTTTCGAACTGCTAGGTTGGCAGGAGCTGGGATGAAGACGGGAGCTCATTTCCGTCCTGCAGTACTCGGGAATCGAACTGCTGACCTTCCACTTCCCAGTCAGCGTCTTAGCGACTTGAGCCACTGCAGTTGCACTATAGTTGATTATTTAATGCTGATGTTTTATCTTCTTGTTTTTAACTGTTGTAAGCTGCCCAGCATGGTCTTGTTATGAAATAGGTGGGATATAAATAAATAAATAGTCAGATGAAAAGCTCAGGAGAAATGGGTAGGTGGCTTCCTGCCACATTTACTACCTGAAGCAGCAGTTGCCTCACTTTGCTTTGTGTTTTGGTTTGCTGTTTTTACCACGACCACAACCACCACTACTACTCTATTACTATTACTACTACTACTACTACTACTACTTTTTCTCCTAATCTTCCTCATATGTCATGGAGTGATTCATAAAAATGATGGTTGAGACTCTAGCCACTTTTATGATGGGATAAGGATTAATCAGATCAGAGACTTTGCACTTTTGGAGAAGCAAGGACTGAAACATCATCTGTCTCAGTCTTCTCTATGAATTTAGCTATAATCCTCAAAACAGCTGACAGAGAAATTAATTTTCCCAAGAACAATATATTTTTTAAACTATCCTTATGGTAATGCAAAGTACTTGAGGCTAGTCTTATTTTGAATGAGAAGTTGAGAACCGTTCATGTTATAAAAAGGCCTGCTTTGTTTGCCTGGACTGATCTAGCTGTCTGCATTTTTATTTGTCTGGACTATCATGACAAGCACATCCACTTCCAAATTTAGCACAGTGTCATGGGATGGGATAGCTATTGGATAACACACATCTGATTCTGATTACTGTTCACTGCTTGGGATTAAGGAACCTGGAGAGGATTTAACTGAGGCACCAAGTAATAACCATTAGATATATCAGAGAGTAAACAAAAGACAAAAAATATGTTGTGGCACCTTAAAGACTAGGTGGACTTGATCCATGAAAGCTAGCATCAACATACACCATTAGGTATGACCTCTAGCAATTATGGAGCGGGAGATGGTGTGAAGGAGATCTTTTTGCATGTCAACTGCCAAGGAATTTGATGACTGTAAAGTTGGCATTTCAGCAGTTCAAGACCCGAGTACTGCATGACGGAGTGAGCTCTCATCATCTGTCCCAGTTCCTGCCTACCTAGCAGTTCAAAAGCAAGAAATTGCAAGTAGATAAACAGGTACTGCTTAGACAAGAAAGATAACAGTGTTCTGTGCACTTCATAGTCTAGTCCAAGGGCTATCAAGTTTTCTTCCCCACAGGCCAGACCACTCCCCCGCAGACAGATGAGTGGGCCAAACACATGGTTTCTCCCATCACAAATGCTGCTGCAAACTGCGGGCACATTTACACATGCGCAGGTGCCTTTATGGCTGTCATAAATGCATCCGCTTCCACTTCCAGGATCATCTCTGTGGACCGGATGGAATGGCATTGGGGGCCAGGGCTGGCCCATGGGCCACATAGGTTGAGAACCCCATGTCTAGTCATTCCTGCCACATGACCATAGAAATGTCTGCAGACAATGCTGGCTCTTTGGCTGTAAACAGAGATGAACAGTGCCCCCTAGAGTCAGACACAACTGGCTTTTGAGCAAGGGACACCTTTACACTTTGGGTGGGTTTCTTTAGTCTTCTTTAAGACTGAGTACAGTTAAGAATTACAATTTTTACAATTTAGCTAGTTTTGTCAACAAGTGGGGAACATTATGAGATTAATAAAAAGTGAACATACTATTTTGTATTTGAAAAGAATGACAGCACATTTGCCACATAAAACATTTTTAATTCATTCTGTTATCCAAGAGGAAATATGGGAATTCACAATAAACTGCGAATAATACTCTCAAGAAGTACAATTTTAAGACTTATTTAAATTTCACTCTTTGT
This sequence comes from Bradypodion ventrale, assembly GCA_035047345.1. Classification (NCBI taxonomy): domain Eukaryota; kingdom Metazoa; phylum Chordata; class Lepidosauria; order Squamata; family Chamaeleonidae; genus Bradypodion; species Bradypodion ventrale. The sequence goes on along the minus strand of JAWDJE010000002.1, from coordinate 105,724,570 downwards.
GTTTTCCCCTCCCACCTGTAAAAAGATATTTCCCACAGTTTACAATCATCTTGTTTAAAATTAAGCCACTCCTTTTCACAAAACTCATCATGGTGTTCAAATGGCATCAATGTAACCATATCAGATACAGAGCTGGGAGGAAGTTATTTATTTTGACTTCCAGAATTCCCCCAGGCAGAAAAACTGTTTTTGACTCTGAAGATATACAGCATACAAATTATTAAAAAGTCCAAAGTAAAAATAAAAAAAAATTCAAAATCTGTCATATAAAACCAGTTCTGTAATAGTTTTTTTTTAATTTTTAAACTCATATGTGCAATATAAATGCTGTATGTTGATACTGTCCATTCCATTCCAAGAGAACTATATCACCATGAATTTAATGTCAAAATTGCTTAATGTGCAAAAATAAAAGAATGGTTATATAATGTTCATATATTTATTTTGTAGCTTATTTAGACTAGCATGAATTTCTTGACATCTTATTTATTTATTTATTTATTTGAACTTATATCCTGCCCTCTTGCCCTAGTGCAACTCAGGGCAGCGCACAATCACATAAAAATATTTTTTAAACCCCATAAAAACAGCAATAAAAGACTCTTTAAAAACCATCCCATATCTAAAAAGACCCTCCCCTATCACATGATAATCTTAATATCAAATTATCACATGATAATCTTAATATCAAATATGAGATATTTACATTTTGATGTGCTATGGCATAATTTCACCCTATGATTTCTCAAGTTCTGAAAAAGGACTAATAATTTGAATTTGAGAGAATGAAGAATAACTATTAATGGAACACTGAATATACACTTTTGCTAGATAGCTATAAAAATACATGAGATTGAGTGCATGCTTTATTTATTTGTTTTTCTATTTTACTTGTGGGAGTGTAATACAGTAGTGAAGTGTATGAAAACTGTACTTGAAAGATTCAATTCTATTTCTTTTCTGGAGGGTTTTTTTTTTTGACAATTTCTTTGTCATGATGAAATCCTATTCCTTTTTACATTCACTTGGTTAAAACATTCACACAAATGCAATATCCCAGCAAATTGTAGAGAAACATCAGGCTTTACCCCCTTCAAGACTACCCATGGATCTTTTTAATGCAAGCTCTCTCAGATGGGTTTGTCTGGAAACACAGAATGCACTTGGGCTAAGAATGTCAGCATTAAAAATACAGTAGTGGCTGGAAATGTTGTTGTATGTCAACCTTTATTTGTCCTTTAAACCAAGAAAGGGGGGAAAGAACAAAAATGTATGCCTGAAGGCCAAATAAAGTGAGGGGTTTTTTATTTTATTTTTTAAAAAACCCTCACCAACTTCTACGAGATTCATACAATGAATTGTAATGGAAGGTTCCAATGACAAAAATTACAGTGGTGTGGCCAAGGGGGGGAAAATACCCATGGGCCTTTTAGCCTCCCTCATGCCAGCCTTGAACTATCAGATCAGCCTTCTGGACTCAAAAGCAGCACTGTCAATAGGAATACATCATCTTTTTTGTGGTGTAGAAGAGCTGTCGGTTGTAATTCCCATTATTCCAAAGCCAGGATTTTCCATTAGCGTAGCCACCTGCTGGGTTGCTCTACTCAGGTTTAATGGAGTCTGAATTTGAATTTATCACCATCTGTGGGAAGACAGGAAATGAGGGGAGCATCACTAATTCCTTTCTTCATTTACTAAGCATAAGCATAATCTTTATAAGGAGATGGGCAGAAGCAGCGCTGCAATGGGGGGAGGGCACAGAAAGAGAGAGAATGAGAGAGGGAGAGAGAGAGTCTGAGAGAGAAAATATTTTAACTGGTATTGACAGCCTTGTTCCAGACCAAGAAAAATGCTGTCTGTTCTTTTGCCAATTTTTGCAACAAAAAGAATGTTTTAATTTCCTATGTATTGTTGTACTGGGGAGGGAGGGGAGCCTTACAACCATAAAGGGAGAGATGGGATCTTATTTTCCCTTGTGCTTCCTGAAAGATTTCATAATTTATATTTATGGAAGTAGAAGTGAATCTAAGGAAGACATGAGCAACTAAACTGCGGTGCAAACCAGAGCTATTTAAATGTGCACAATGCCCCTTGGGAAGCACAGCCCACCACTGTGCAATGTCAGAGGTAATGGACAGAAAACAGATAGGGGATGTGTTGATGTTTTATTACCTATGACTTCTAGATCTTTATGGAGATAGTATTTGCTCAATAATAATATGGAGTGCACACTTTTCTCATATTGACCACAAAGGGGCACCCACGAAAGCTAACATTAAAATTCAGGAGTTAGTCTTTAAGGTGCCACAGCAATTTTTTGTCCTTTTTTTGTTTACTCTCTGATATATTAGAAGGAAGGAACCCTAGAAGCCTGGTTCTCTTCAATGAAATATTCAATGACTAAAAGAAAGTAAGAAGGTTACAATGCTGGGTGTGTATGCTAGTGCTAGGACCATGGTACTAATGTATAATTATGAAACTAATGAGAACTCAGCATAAACAAAGGCTGTTTACATGCTTGCAGCTTTAGGGCATATGGAGAACAGACCATCTTCCTTTTCTCCTTCCCCCTTTTGGCATCTATTATTCATTGCTATGCACGTTACTGTTGCCATAATAATAATCGCCCCTGTGTTCATTGAAGTGTCCGCAACTATGATACCCAGTTTAGAAATGTCATGTGACAACCAGGACATGCTTCTGTGAGGTTGGCAACCATAGCTGGGATCATAGAAGAATCCACCCACCCATTAAGCCTAGCTATGGAAATGGCATGAGACAGAAATTCAATGTGTGGCCAATGCTACACAGCCAAGACAAGAAAACACCACATGTCTATACTGTACTTAGAAGTCCATAGGTGGCCAAAATTTCTTGAAGAATGGGAAGCTGCTGCTCCGTTTGCTGCAAAGTGGAAGAGAGCCAAGCCAAATTCAAAAAAGTTAGGGTTTTCTGGCCACACCTCCTAGAAGTTTCCAACCACCTTAGTAACGGTTAGTTTTTGCAGGAGAAAGAATAGGCATTTCTTTTCTCAATATGTTTTTATGATCCATGAGCTACTATGATGATGTCATTAGCCATGACTATGTTGTGGCTGCCTGAGAGCAAAAAAAAAGAAAGAAAAACTTCCCAGAGTCCACCCCCCACCCCACAGTTTTGGGAATCCTTAAGAATCTCTGTGATCCTTCAGAAACAGCATAACAGGAGGAGAAATAATTTAAAGCCAGAAAATTGTCACCATTGGTCCCTGTAATCAGTTGCAACAACATTCCATTCCTGAAAGTTACAGGAAACAGGGAAAACTCAGGTAGGTAGCAGACAATTTTTCAATTGTGTAGTCCCTGAAACTTAGAAAATCTCCAGACTTCAACCCTGCAAGCCCTGGTTCTGCTACATCCCTATCAATAATATAAAAGCAATAACATGTACATTTACCTGTTTCTTTGGTTTTTAAAGAAAGAAAGAAATTATTATTCAGGATCCACAAATATCAAAGAATGATTCCCCCCCCCCCTGTTGATAATCTTCATAAAGAGAAGAACTATAAAAATATTGAGATGGGGGAGATGAAAACCATCATTTCAAGCTTCTACTACATTTTTTCCTGGTTTCATAGGGAAGTGGCAGAAGTTCAGTTCTTTCTCAGGAATTTACTGCTGTTTGTTATGTTTGGGTTTATAAAACAGGAACTGCAAACTATTATTTGATTTTGTGAGTCAGCAAAAGGCATTTGGATCATTAGAAAGTTCACTGTTTATCATGGAGAAGCTACTATCCCAAAGAGGAAGAAAAGCAAACAAGTCATGCCAAGGGATTTGAGTCTAATATGAAGAGCTTTACATACTTTATTGTGACAAAACAAAGAGTCCCAGGGGAATTTTTGTATCTAAATCATTTCATTTGATACCTGCTTCATCAGAGAATAAGCAGTCTTGATTGACTATCAATCTTTTTAAATGTCCCAATCCTATCTAACAGGAGGCGCTGGGTGCCTTGTTTAAGCATGATTTTTGCTAAATGACAGAGAAATGCACAAGGGAGTAACATTAACTGTTTTAATTTTCCTGGACCTTCAAGCTGATATTTTCCCCATTTGATAAATTTCCATTGCAGGCACATACCAGGTTTAAATAAATTTCGATCAGGAAAAATAGATGTTGGCTATAAGAGTTGGATACCCCATGTTACTCCCTTGGTCAACTAGACTGCACATTTGATGGCTCCATCCATTCATCAGTCTTTCAGTTGGGGAAGGTCATCCTCCAACCTCTTATCTAAAGTGTAGTTTGAAGACCTAGCTTAGATTCTTTTTCAGAAATCACAAAATCTTTGCAGAAAATTCCTTTTGTAAACCTTATACCAGATAGATTAACAAGAGCATTCACTTGTTTTGGAATAAATAGAATGGCCAAAAATGATTGCATAGTGCTGTGAAAGGGAATCTGCAACTCCCCTTCATGGTAGCTATGGGGTAAGAGAAGCCTTCCCTCATTATGCCAGAGGAACAGATTATAGTTTGCTGCCTTTAAGTGAAGGAACTCTGCATGTACCCTGAAGATCATGCATCTGCCTGCCCTGATCTGAGGGGAACATCCCCAACAGTAATCCATCTTTCATCTGAAGCGCTGAATGCTTTGTGCATAGGCAGACAATCTGATGATGGTTCTTGGCATGAAAAGGTCCACTTCCAACTCTGAGCCTTTAGCACATTTGGCTATCATAGTAAATTCCATCTGACATACAAAATGCTACTTGATATCATCTGCTACACTTTTCTGCCATTGTAGGATCTTTCAAAAAAACCCAGGGGGCAGGGCACCCAAAGCATTCACACTTCAACTAAAATGCAAAGACAAGCATTCTTTCTCCTAAACAATATGATTTCTTTTGTGAAATTCAAGTGAATTTTGAGACATTTCTATTAGGACTCAAACAATACTATTCTTTCAGATTGTTGATAGCAATAATGCAAATAAAAGAAACTGAAGAGTTAATACTAGGTGTAGGGAAACCACCAAACTCATTTTCCACAATTCAATACAGGCTTAATAGTTATGGACTCACTTAACCTTCCCTGACATTGTGTTTTCCTGATTACAATTCCCATCATTCTTGATTATTGACTGTGATGTTTAGGATTGCTGGCTGCTGTAGTCCAGAAAATCTACAGTGTGCCAGGTTGAGGAAGGCATCCAAAATGAGGACAAATACCACAGACATGGCTTATTCCAGGGGTACCCAAACTACAGCCTGTAGGCTGGATCCGGCCCCTGACACCAATTCATCCATCCTGTGCCATCCTTGCCACCCCCTTGCTGTATGGGCACATTTTACCTCTGCTTCCAGAGCGGCAAGGGTGGTGTGGGCCAGATGAATTGGTGTTGGGGGCCAGATCCAGCCCACAGGCCATAGTATGGACACCCCTGATTTAACCAGCCTAAAAATCTATCTCATCCTGTTGTAAAACAGGTTGCAAGGCACATTTTACTTCAATTTCTGGTAGGAGGAGCTATGTGACCAGCCCACTGAACCACGTGACCGGCCCACTGAACCACATGACCAGTCCATGGCCCGAAAAATATGGGCACCCCTGGTTTATTCCCTCATTTATCCATATTACATAGTGTTGTGTGTATCTCACAGACTTTGGTTAAGAATAATTGGCACATGCAATACTGAGAATTTGGGCTCAATGTAGATGATAGATTTCCCTCAGTGGTTTCATCCCTGAAGAACATCCTTCTACAGGAGATATATGACACCATTTCCATTCAGACTTTAAAGCTGTTTTTAAATATTGAACTCTTAAGAGAAATATTTGAGGAGAACCTCTGTAGATGAAATTAATAAAATGTAAAGATTTTTGAGTTGATACTGGTGCTACCATCTGTATTGTTTTTGGTTCAGTTTTGTTAACTTGGTTATAGTTTTATTTTGATTTTATATTTGAACTTTTCCTTATTTGCTTGTTGCTTTGTATATTTCATTTTTCTTAGTTGTTTGCAAAGCTTCCAGAGTAGCATTTTTGCTAGATGGGCAGTAGGTAGGTAGGTAGGTAAATGAATGAATGAATGCATGAATGGATCACCCAGAACAACAAACTCAGAGCCAATAGCTCCTGGGACTGATGGAATGAGAATAAAAATTGTTCCAAAATTGGCGATGCACATCTCCTCCTGTATGTTTGTGTATGGGAGATGGGTTAGGCCCACAACACATGGCACATTGACTTGTGCAAGGGAAAAAAGAAAAGCAATTTCAAAGGATAAAGCAGATGTAAATGTTAGCTCATTTGCTTCCTGTCTATGATACATGTGGTTGTTTGTACCAAGGGTGGCAACTTTAGTGAGTCCAAAGAAATACAAGAAAATCTGTCAGTTCTGGTTAAAGAAATATGGTTATTACCTGAGGTCAAGCAGATGGAGGGCAAACCTCTCTGCTGGATTCTGCTTCTCTTTAATTAATGTCCACATTTGTTATGTCAACATGATGTATTGCATTTGGTTCCATGTTTTATCCTGTACTCCAGTACAAATGACTGCATAACTACATTTTTCAAAGCGGTTATCAGGTGGTTGTAGACAAGTAGTACCTGTTGATACATTTGGAGCAAAGTGATTGACTAAATGTGATGAGTGGATGTGGTAACCTGTACTTATCATGAATGGAGTAGTAACTATTGGTGGTTACAGTATTCAGTGGCATGCAGAGAAAAAGAAACAGAGAATAGTAGAACACCAGCAAATAATTACATGATGTTTCTGGGCAAGATCTTTCACATATTGCCACCAACCATATCTCAAATGAACTGATCTTCAAAGATGGGGAGATTTACCTGGGAGATGATAGTCTTCCAACTAGCTTAGTCTCAAGACATTAAGATACAGTGGTACCCCATACAATGATTTTAATCAATTCCATGTGGCTCGTGGTTGTACAAAACAATTGCTATACCATACATTCATCGTATAGTGATTTTCCCTATGGGATGCACTGTACAAACTTTTTTTTTTGCTAAGTGGTTTTTCCCATTGAAAAATTGTTGTACAGTATTTTCCATAGGGAAAATTGTTATGCAGGATGCCATTTCCCCCCAAAACCTAATTGTTATGTGATTTCGTTGCTATACGGGGCGATTGTTGTATGAAGTTCCACTGTATTTTCATTTAATAACCAGCACCTTAATTCTGTTTTTCTTTTTAGCAACATCTTACAGTAGTTCTGTTGACTTGTCAGAACCTTTGTCTTGGTGTCTGAAATGAATAACTATGTTTCAGATATTTAAACTTTTTTGAAAGTTGAAATGGTTTCATTCTTGGTAATTTGCCAATCTTGCCCTGCTGAGAGTCCTTAATGAGAATTCCTGATGCCCCAAACAAGATTTACCATCATCCAGTGAAAATAAGACCTCCTCCTGGTTTTTCTTGTTTATTTCTTGCCTGCTCTTTTAAATGAGAAACACCCTGCTTCATTGGTACATTGTCATATTTCCTATTTGCTTTTAAAGTTAGCTCAGTGAGTTGGGTATTTACTGCAGACTTAGACTTTGGGAGTTTGATTGCCCCACTGTGTCTCCCAATGCAGCCAGTTTGTGGGTCATTCATTGGTCAAGCTACCCAGTCCCAGAAGAAGGAAATGGTGAAACTCTCCTGAATATTCTCTATCTAGTAAAGAAGATGGCATGCAATTATTTTTTTAGCATTTCTTTTAAAATTCATGTTTAGGCATTTTGATAAAAAAATACTGGCACTGTAATGAGTAATAACAAAAAACTTCTTTCCAAACACTATAATAAGTAATGAATTACTTTAAAAACCTACTAAGCCCTGAATTCTTACATCAGGTATTATCATGAATATAATTCTACAGGTGATCATCAAAGGATTTCTGAATATTTCTCACTCCAATGTAGATTATACATTTATTCATTATAATATATTGACCTCCATAGGGTAGAAAATTAAACATTTATCCCAAAAAAGATAGACCTGTTTTCTACCACTGCTTTATAGATCAGTTCAGCGATATCTAAAATGCTGAATTGAAGTGCTATATATTCCTCAAATAATGTGTGCATTGCCTGTTTTCTATAGCTAGTATTTTATTGCAAGCATAAATTTATTGAAGTTGAGTAATTTTACAGCCAAATGAAGTGAGGAGGGGAAATAAAATCTCAGGATGAGTCCTAAATTACTCATGGGTTCAAAAATTTGCTATTACTATTTTGAAAGTTGTTAAATCCACAATAAACAGCCTAGGGAATCAAACTGGGATCTGAAATAAATGCATTATTCTGACCTAGAGTTAGAAGTCCCTGGCTTAAAGTCAGAATCTAAAAGCTTGTGGAACAAAAATTGTTAGGGCAAGAAATCACAGCCTGAAGATACTGTGAAATATAATGGGGAAATATCATATTATATATATTAAAAGGAGTGGCATGGGATGTGTGTGTGCATGTGCATGCATGTGTGCATGCTCATGGGGAGACATAGTGGACTTCAAATTTATTGAAGTTAATTTCAAATTCGCATATACAAAAGATAGGATTTTTCATCTGAATCACTCTTGCCTATCATTTTACAGCATGAAGAGGAAATGTTTTCATCTGAGAAGAGGCACATGACCAAGCAGATTGCATAATATATGCAAAGGAAAGACATATTTTTATTTCTAAAAAATAGGTCTCTGAAATTGATCTGCTCAGATTGAAAGTTGATCACTTATTTTGCAATAGCTGAGAGAATAAATCAAAATTCATCTGGAGATTGCTTAACAATTAGCATTAGGACTTGGTGCTTGTCTAGGTGAGCACTTAGCATGCTCTTTCAAGTTTTCAGGGGTTGATGTGGGCACCTCAACCTCCCTCCATGGGGTTCTACTTTTTAAAGCCTCTCAAAAATATGGTGCCCCAAATACATCTGGACAATGTTTCACAGAGGGAGTAACCTTCAAAGACATTTGTAAACATCTGATATGCTAATGGTGTTAACAAGCCCCATCGGCCTACTGGATATTTGATATGTTTGGTCAAATAGTTTTAAAATTATTATTTTTAAGTATAGACTTGATTTTTTTAAATCTAAAAATAATTGTAAATACCTTAACCCCTTTTTTTATTTACAGCAACTTTATCCAGTGCTTGCAGAAATGTTCAAATGTGTTAAAACTCCTTCTTAACATCAAATCAGCCATTTCATAACTCTGAAACCTGTTCAATAGAAATAGTGCAGTCTAGGCACTGTTTAACAATCTTTGAAGTCTCCTCTCTCCCTGCTTTGAACAGGTAGAAATTTAACCAGAGCAGCTCTTGCATTATCCATAAGAAAGGCTGGCCATTCAAACTTGTTGAAAAAACAGCCATGACAACTGCTTTGTGTTCGGGTGAGAAATGGTTATCTGATGAAAAAAGGAGTCAGATTCTGGGATTTTCTCTTGCTTGGTGTCTCTGTGAGAATAGTAGTGCGTATGAGAGGGTATCCTGCCAGGGCTCAGCAAACTTGGATCTCAAGATGTTCTTGGACTTCAATTCCCAGAAGTCCTGATCAGCAGGTGTACTTTTTAAAGCCTCTCAAAAATATGACTTCTGGTAATTGAAGTCCAAGAACACCTGGAGAGCCAATTTTGCTGCCACCAGCTGCCACTGGTGTTTTCAATATTCATACTGCCATTTGCTATGTAAATCTTAGTAACATAGGCACAATATTGTGCAGTAGTGTGGAGCCATTTCCTGGTATTTTGTATTGTGGATACAGAAGTGCAATATCTTGCATTTATAAACAGACTTTTTTAAGACTTAATTTCCTCTTAAGGCAGTTCTTTGCTCCAAATACAACTGCAATTAGAAGTGACTTTTCTTCTCTTCCTGTGTGACCACTTACATCCATCAGTACTGAACGTCCCAGTGTGATTCACAGTTAAATAATGCAAGTTAATTAGTATTTCCCTCACTATGTAATCACACCCTCAACTGTCTTGCATGGTGTTGACAGATAGTCCAAGTCTTCATTGTGTAAAGGAGAGAAGGTAAAACAACAGCCTTCTATATCTTTAAACTTAACAGAACTATTGATTCTTCATAATTTCCACACAGAAGATTGGAGACTTCTGAAGGTGTGGAGATTCATGAGGTCAGCTCATCATTCAGGAGTCATCAGTGAGAGAAAGTGCTGCTAGGATAAGTGAGCTTACATCAAATATGGATCCATTCTTTGGCTGCCATACTGCCTGTGTCAGGTTGAGATCAATAAAATATTTTTTCAGCATATATATCAATTTTGAAGGAACAGCAGAGAATGCTAAGACTATAATGTAAATAGAAAGAACTAGTTGTCTTGAACGCTCGACTAGGCGCTGGCTTACAGGAGGCATGTACCGATCCTTTAGGCTGCGATAATTTCCTTTATCCGCACACTCCTAGTGCAGCCTAAGGTTGCCTCACCGTACCGCTTCCCAATCGGCTTCAAAGAACTCCACCTGTCGCTTACAGGGAGTATGCGGTGGTTTTAGTATATTGGTAGCATGTGGGGGCATAGAGCAAAGCACTTAGAAATAGCCTGATAAATTGACATCCACTCCATTGATGTTACACACAAAGAGTTTTATTTTCCTTTAGTATCTGGAAAAGAACAAAGACAGAAAAAAAACAAAGTACATAGCAAACATAGTTAGTATAGTTCACTTAGATCTGAGGGGTTCAGATCATAAGTGTTTAGAGTCCAGCTCAAGGAGACATCTCTGCCTTCAACCTGAGAGGACCGAAGAACTCATGGAAAGGGCTCTGCTTTTATACAAAAAAGAGTAGATTTCCCTCCCACCTTTGCATTCCTAGAATGACTCAATCTGCAGGTGTTCAGAGTCATGGGGTTTTGATTGACACGGGGGAGGCATCTTCTCCCTCGTGGGTAGTCAGATGTTTCTGTCGTCACTCTGCCACCTGACCTATTTGTCATCCTCCCTCGAAGGGTCTGCAGGTGCAGCAGCAGCTGCTTATTACTCATCCAGAAAGGAATGTGTTTACAGCTCTATCTGCAGGTGCAGTATTGCTCATCAGAAAGGAATGTAGGAATGTGTTTACAAGTGCTTCAGTAGCTAAGTCATAAGGTTGCCATGGTTACTCAAGGTTCATGACACTAGTAACCTTTTAAAATGGATAAAACCCCAGGAAAATCTAGTCCCCAGTCACAACAGAGAATTGGCTTACCTGGAAGTCACTTATTTGGCTACATTGGCAGAACCAAGGTGAACCTATGAAAATACTACTACAGTTCTTTGCAAGTGTGGAGAAGAACAGTTAATGTCATGCTTTGCTGTACCCACACCCCAATAACGACACGGCCACAAATATTGGATTGAAATTGGGCCACATTTATTTAATTCAAAATGGTCCTACCTTAACAACAGTTAAGGATCAAACAGGCCAAAACAGCACTGGTAAGGGGCAAATCCAATTAGAACCCTAATTAACTGCCTCTCACCATTTGTTACTGCGGTAACAGTTGAGAGGCTCCGTCAACAACCGGCTTCTGCGGAAACGTGTTGTTGACCCACTATGGGTGTTAAACTATATAAGTCATTTGGCTGGCCATACAAGTTTGGCTAACCTTGTCCTCACTATGGCCAACCAAATGGATTTGCCCTATTAAGTAGTAATGCAGTTGCCCCTAACCAGTGCTATTTGCCAGAAGTGGCCAAAAATCTGGCAATATGAGACACCCCATAAGTCACCCATCGGTGACAGTGTGGAGTGGGCAAAAAAAGCCAAGAACCAAGGTGCCAATCAGGTTCAAGCAAAAATTCCCACTCGGCCCCGAAGCTACCAAGAATCACACTGTGACCTAAGGGAGGGGGTGGTGGGCAAACGCGCCCGAGGCCCAGCCGAATTCAAAGAGAGCGGGGCCGTTGGCCTGGCCACCCCTTATAAAGGGGAAGCCGGCCATGCCCCCTCTCCATTGCTGTTGTGCCTGCACCTCAGGGGTGGGGCCAGCAAAGTGCGCAGTGGCCATTTTGCTGCCACACGTCCCTTGCTGTACCCATACCCCAATAATGACACAGACACAAATATTGGATTGAAATTGGGCCACATTTATTTAATTCAAAATGGTAGTAATGCAGTTGCCCCTAACCAGTGCTATATGCCACATCGGGAGGAGTTCACCGACTCACCGCCCCACCATGACCGCAAACGGTCAACAGGCCCATTTGCAAGGAGGACAAAAAGAGGTCCATACCCCCTGCCGACAAATGCACCCCGTCCACGCGATACAGACTGCGGTCTTCAATACGCAACAAAGGGTGTGGGACAACGGTCCCCAAAGCAGTAGTGTACAGGTAATGGGCCACTGCCCTGTTGACTGACCTGCGGGCCCGGTCACCGCCACAGGGGTCAAGGCCGCCCCGGTAAGACACTCGTGGTATCATCTGGGACCAAACGATCCGCACCTGTGGCCATGACTGGGGGCCTACCTAGTGGCGATGGGGGTGGTGAGGTGGCAATACTTCACCACCCTTATTGCCTCCACTGATAATCACCCAGCACCCTGTTCCGGGTAACCAGGTCCCTCCTCGGTAGGGGGAGATTGGTGCCCGGTTGGCAGGGTTCGGCTGAGGACTTTGCTGACCATCCGGTGGAGAAAATCGATCGGATTCGTTCAGGGCTGAATCCCGGCGTGGATGGGGAGGGTCGGAGGGGGGGCACTGGAGCACAGTCTTGCTGTACGATCTGGGATCGGTTTGATCCTGTTGTCCCTGATGAAGTGGACAGGCTCCTTGCAGCTGTGCAAGGAGCCTGTGCAAGGAGCCTTTGGACCCCTGTCCCACCTGGTTGGTGAAAGCCTCCAAGGTGGTGACAGGTGGCTGGGTTGGGACGTTAATAAATGCATCATTATGGGAGGGGGTGTTTCCTGCACCACTAAAACATGCTTTGGTGCACCCCCTCCTGAAGAAAATATCCCTTGACCCAGCTGTCCTTAACAACTACAGGCGGGTTTCCAACCTGCCCTTTCTGGGTAAGGTTTTGGAGAAGGCGGTGGCACGCCAGCTGCAGAGTGTCCTGGAGGAAGTGGATTATCTAGACCCCTTTCAATCAGGATTCAGGCCCGGGTATGGTACGGAGACGGCATTGGTCGCACTGATGGATGATCTCTGGTGGGAGTGGGATGGGGGTTATCCATCCGTCCTTGCTCTTCTTGACCTCTCAGCGGCCTTTGATACCGTCGACCACGGTATCCTTCTGGAATGGCTCAAAGGACTGGGGATCCAGGGCACTGTGTTATCCTGTTTTTCGTGTTTTCTGGAGGGCCGTACCCAGTTGGTGTGGTTAGAGAGTGAGAGGTCCAGCCCTAGGCTCCTCAAGTATGGGGTGCCTCAGGGCTCGGTGCTCTTTCCTCTCCTATTTAACATCTACATGAAGCCACTGGGTGAGATCATTTGTTCCCACGGGGTGCGGTACCATCAGTACCCGGATGACACCCAGTTGTACATCTCGGCCCGTGGGGACCCCAGTGATGCTGTTGAAATCCTATCCGGATGCCTGGAGGCCATTGGGGTCTGGATGGGGGCCAATGGGCTTCGGCTGAATCCCAGCAAGACAGTGTGGCTGTGGATAAGGGGCCCCATGTTATCCAGGGAGCTACCATCTTTGATACTGGATGGGGCTGTTTTGCCCCAGACAGACCCAGTGCGCAACTTGGGGGTCCTTCTGGACTCGCGGCTGCTGCTAGAAGAACAGGTAGCGGCTGTGGCCAGGAGGGCTTTTGCCCAACTTCGGGTGATTCGCCAGTTGCGCACGCTCCTGGATCGGGGCTCCTTGCTTATGGTCACCCACGCTCTGGTCACTTCCCGACTAGATTATTGTAATGCGCTCTACATGGGGCTGCCCTTGACGACCATTCAGAGGCTGCAGCTGATCCAGAATGCGGCAGCCCGGGTGGTGATGGGATGCGGACGATATGCCCGTGCCTCACCGCTACTTTGGGAGCTACACTGGTTACCAGTTTGTCTCCGGGTGCAATTCAAGGTGCTGGTTTTGACCTTTAAAGTCCTATATGGCTGTGGGCCAGGATACCTTAGAGACCGCATCATCCCAAGAGTGTCTGCCCGTCCAACCAGAGCGGACCGGAGAGGCTCTCTAATAGTGCCATCAGCTAGGGGTGCACATCTATCCAGCACCTGAAGGAGGGCCTTCTCCGTGTCTGCACCAACCCTCTGGAACCTCCTGCCAACAGATCTAAGACTTCAAAGAGAATTGCTGCCCTTCAGGAAAGGATTGAAGACCTGGCTGGCAGAGCAGGTGTGGGGCCCTAATGGGAACACCGGCCCTGCCTGCTGGATTATGTAAACAATTAAGAACTCTCTCTTCTTCTTTTTATAGTGGGTGGGATATGGGTCTTTTAAAGTGGGTGGGATATGGGTCTTTTAAAGTGTTTTAATGTGTTTTTAGAACTTGTTGTAATGCCGCCCTGAGTCGGGTTCTACCTGAGTGGGCGGCATATATATAAATATGACTATTAAATTAAATTAAATTAAATTAAATGACTGACCCAACAGGGCAAGATCTCTGCAGATGGCACATGCCAAGTCCAAACCCTGTGACCTGGGCCAAATCATTGCCTCCCAGGTGCACGACCAGGACATCCGGTGGACCTTGATTGCTCAGGGACCTCAGGAATGGGATCAACGCATGCCAACACTTGCCACGGAAGCCAAACCATCGAAGCAGCGCCACCGTGCCAATGCCCAGGTGAGATCCCCATGAGGTGGATGCGGCATGGCGGGCCGCCCAGTAGACATAGATGTGCCCGACAATCCATACCCTCGCAGGCATCCTGGCACGTGCCGGAGCTGCAAGAAAAGAGAAAGAAAAATGCATGAGCAAAGTGCTACTGGGACAGAAGCCGGATGTACGAATGGAAGCGACCTGAATCCCACCTCCCCATGCCCCAAATAGCATCATTGGTGTAACCACATGCTGCTGCAGTGGACGCCGCACCAATCCTGAAAGAATGTGTCCCAAAACAAACCCCCTTTAAGCCCAACCCAGTCAATGCCGCACAGGTAACCTGCCAAAACTGGTACCTGGTCAAGGGAAGGGCATCCAAATGACAGAAAAGGGGTCCCTGCCCACCCCCTCACACTGCCAAGAAGGCACCAAGAGCTCTGACTGGGCAGATAACTGGGTTGCTACACGTGTACAGCATGACTGTGCTGCCCCTGCCAAGCTGGTCATTTTTGGAAAAATGAATGGAGAGCTGCAACCATTCATGAGTAATGGAGACATCAGCCAGCTCCAATGCCCTGTGGGAGGTATCACTGCGGGACCGAACCACCAGCTCACTGACCCGAAGGGCAGCAAAGAAAGCCAGTGTGGTGGCTGCATGGAACAGGCAGGCCTCATAAGAATCCCTGCAGACAACCGGCCAAGCTCCGGCTAGCCGCAGTAACACGGCAGGGGAAATTGGGCATCGAGCGTCAGTGTGAGGGCCGCGTTCGTGAGCCCACCCTTCCAAAACTCGCCGGACTCTAAAATCCAACGTGACATCCGCAATACCATTAACCTTCACATAAAAGGTCAATGCTGAGAGACGGCCTGCGATGGTCCTAGGCGCCAAGCCACCAGCATGTAGGTGGACCATGAACTGCAAGATATGATCAACAGGGACAGGCCAAACAGTAGGGAGCAAGGCCTTGTGGCGAAATGCCTCAAAAGCCGTGTGCGTGACAGCATACGCCCTACAGGTGCTGCTAGCCAGCGACAGACCGATCGCCTGGTTCACTTCCCCATGCCAAACCTCCACATCTCGGCTGGGATTGGTAAAGGCAGGTCGTCGGCCTCCGGCGCCAGGGTCTGGAACCGATCTATCTGTAGGCGAGACAAAGTGTCAGCAATATCATTATTGATACCCGGGACGTGCCTAGCCTTAAACAGTATGTTGAGGTGCACTGCACACAACACAAAATAATGGACCATGGCCATCACCCTAGGGGAGCGGGATGTTTGGGAATTGATGATGTGGACAACGGCCGCGTTGTCCCACCAAAAATGGACGACTGAATTAGCCCCATAGCAGGAGTGCCCCCAAAATAGGAAAGAATTCCAGGAAGGTAAGGTCCCGGAGCATAGCAGTGCCATGCCATGACTCCGGCCACCTGCCATATAACCAATGACCGTTGAAATACAGCCCGTAGCCAAATGCTCTGGACGCATATGACTGCACCTGGAACCTGGGGGCAGCAATGAGCTCATCACGCCAAAATGAAACCCCGTTAAAGTCCGAGAGGAATCCCAACCACACCTGCAGGTCATCCCGGGTACCCCTAGTCAATCGAACCCGGTGGTGCTTTTTGGACAAGCCAACCATGGCATCACACAGGCGCCTGGTGAAAGCCCGGCCGGGGGCGATGACCCTGCAAGCGAAGTTGAGGTACCCGTGCAGCACCTGGAGGTCGTGGAGGGATGCCTTGCGTTTGGTCAGCAATGCTCGAATCGCCTCTGAAATGTGAGCTACCTTGTCCAGGGGCAACCTGGAGGTCTGGGCGATGGTATCAATCTCAATTCCCAGAAAAACTAATTTGGTTGTGGGTCCCTCAGTCTTTTCAGGAGCCAGTGGCACCCCCAATTCAGCCATAAGCTCCTGAAAAGTGACCAGCAGGCGTGCACACTCACCTGTCTTGGCAGGGGCCCCCGAACAAAAAATCATCCAGGTAGTGTGACACAGAACCAACCCCCAAGCGGCAGACAAAGGCCCAATGCAGGAATGAACTGAAATGCTCGAACGCCGAGCATCCGAAGGGCATTGCCTTGTCTACAAAATATTGCCCCTGAAAACGAAAGCCTAGTAACTCAAAATCGTTGGGGTGAACAGGCAGGAGGTGAAAGGCCGACTTTATGTCACATTTGGCCATCAGCACCCCCCAGCCGCATGCCTGGACCATGTTGAGCGCCTGGTCAAATGATGCATACCGGACTGAACAAAGCTTGTCCAGTATGGCATCATTCACTGAGTTACCAGCGGGGTATGACAAATGGTGAATCAGACGAAATTCACCTGAGACCTTTTTTGGGACCAAACCCAGGAGCGAGACCTTCAAATTAGGAAAAGGAGGTGCGTCAAAGGGTCCTGCAACCTGGCCCTCATGCACCTCTTTGAATATTTTGCTCTTAGCAACGTGTTCCATCCCTTTTAAAGAAAGCAAATTAGGGGCATCTTGGGGTGAACGCACCCCCATGAAAGGGATGCGAAAACTCTTGTAAAAACCCGCCCAGATATAATCCGCATCCACCCGCTTAGGGTAGATGCAAGGCCAATGCGCTAAAACATCCAGCTTAATCGGGGAGGGGGCCTTTGTTAGCTGCTGCAGGGTCAGCGTTGACCCGGCCAGGGCCCTGCTGTCCTCTGCTCCTGCCGCAGGACCCCCCGGATCTGGTGCAGGCAGTGGCTGAATGGGGCCCTGAGCAGATAGAGCATTCGTGCCTATACCTGCACTTCTTGCGGGAACATCCAGCCGTGGACGAGTAGCTCCAGCACAACAGGCGGGCTGGAACCCCCTGCCCCGCTGCCAGGCAGTGTGATTGTGCGGGGCCAGGGCGCTGTACGGCACGGCCCGAATAGAACCGGTCACCAGTGGCCGGGCGGGACGGGGTCAAATAATATAGCCACAAAAGCTGGTTGGGCTCATCCCAGCACATCTCCGGGTGAAGCGCGGCCCGCATACAAAACTCCTCATCGTATGCCAGCCACGATTGACCCGGGTACTCCACATATGCTCGATAAATAATATCGAGATATTGGAACAGGGGAATAGCTAGATCAGGACGCACCCGTATAGAGACCACTGCATATATAAGGTATGCAGGCAACCAGTTGGCCCAAGTGTGCGGTGGTTTGCGATGACAGGC
Organism: Bradypodion ventrale; assembly: GCA_035047345.1. Classification (NCBI taxonomy): domain Eukaryota; kingdom Metazoa; phylum Chordata; class Lepidosauria; order Squamata; family Chamaeleonidae; genus Bradypodion; species Bradypodion ventrale. Next base: position 105,706,677 of record JAWDJE010000002.1, on the reverse strand, counting down.
CAACTCCTTGTCCCTGTCATCCTCTTTTTCCTTCTCATCCCACGTGGAATCCCTGTTCAACAGACTGAACAGGTCAACATATTCCCTGCACCAGATCTTGTCTCTGGTGGCAGGGAGTAAGTGATCACCTAGGGGGAGAACGACCCCAGCGGTGGGCAGCGCCGACATAGACACGGTATGGTATCCGGTGTTAGTAGGCGGGCCATTAGGCCAAACCGGGTAGGGCAGTTGCATGCTGGCCATTGTTCAGGCCGGTGGGGGTGGAGGGTAAGGCACCCTCCATCCCCCGGCCTGCGCCTGCCCCGCCATAATGGGAGGCACGGCTGGTGCAACAGACTGAGGTACCTGAAGAGAGGGCCACGGCCAAGCCGTGGGCACCGGCTGGAAACTAGTTTGTGTGGCAGTGGGTCTAACTTGACTGCCATACTTACCGAGGGAAGGGCGTCTGTCACTGGCCCTGGAGTGCCGTGGCGGCATGCCAACAGCACTAGGATGTGTGCCGCCCGCGGGCCTGGCAAGCAGGGCCGCCTCAAGGTGGGCCAGCTGGGAGTCAACTGAGGCAGGTGGCAAGGCATCCTATGGTGGGCCGAGCTGTGTGGTCAAGCAAGCGGCCCCCGCCCATGTCAGTAGGCCAGCGGCCTGCTCCAACACCACAAAGCGAGCCTCAAAAGGGGAGTGGGCCGGGCCGGCAGGCAGCAGAGGCAAAAAAGATGGTGAGTGCCCATCATGCACTGGCTGGACACCCAGAGGGGCCAGATGAACTGGGGGTTCCCCAGCCGGGGGCTCACCCAAATGCCCAGGGTCCTCATCTGGGGGCTGGGCACTGGGAGCCCTGTGCGCCCTGTGGCGTGGTGGAGGCGCGGGCTGTGGCACTGGCGGGGGGCTGAACCCAGGCCCGCCAGCGAGGTAAGATGGGGCCGTACCGGGTAGCGCACACGGCAAAGGCCCGTGCGGGGTGAGGGCCCTCTCGGCGAGAAGCTCGCCAAAGCGAGCTGGAGAGGCGAGCTGCGACCGGTGGCCCCGACCCATTCCCGGGTGGGAGGCGGCGGAGCGAAGGCCCGCAGAAAGGCAGACCACGCCGGCCCAGGAAGCGAGCCGAAGCAAGCCGGGAAAGGCAGGCAGTAACCGCCACAGCATGACCTGCGGCCCTGGCCCGTTCCCTGGCCCGTTCCCGGGCAGGAGCGGCGGGGAGTAGGGTCGCGGCGAAACCGCCACAGAAGCTCTGGAGGAAGCCCATTCCTGGGCTGGCGACGGAGGGAAAAAAGTCGGCTGGGCATGGCAAACGTGCCCGGGGCCCAGCCGAATTTAAAGAGAGCGGGGCTGTTGGCCCGGCCTCCCCTTATAAAGGGGAAGCCGGCCACGCCCCCCTCCATTGCTGCTGTGTCCGCGCCTCAGGGGCAGGGCCAGCAAAGCATGCAGTGGCCATTTTGCCACCGTGCGTCCCTTGTCACTGTACTGTAGGCTTCTTGACATGTGCCAAGGAAGATTTGGTGTTAGCTACCATAAATGCTTTTGATGCTCCCAGTAAGTGTGTGTGTGTGTGGGGGGGAGGGGATTATCTAAATATTAATTAATTGCATATTGATGATTTTGACATGAACAAAGAAAAAACATTCTAAAACCACTAAAATAGTTGCCAACAGTTATTAAAGTACCAATCATTCTCAGAAGTAACAACTTACTGTTTAGTAACTTACAACTCTGTGTTATTTAAACTGCTGGGCTATGGTACAAAACACACTCAACCTATTCACTTTGAAATTGCCTCAGCACTCACAAAAAAGTACAAGGCAAGCCACAACTTGACTGATGTGACATTTCTCTTCCACCGCCACTGAGTAAGGCCATAGCCATAGAAGACACTAAATGTTATATTTAGATGACACAGAAATGAAGTTATTTTTCTTTACATTACAGTTGTTAACTATGCTTTCTTTATTGCAAAAAGAGACTAATTACACATAACTAATTATGCAATGACTCAAGTGGTTGAGATGCTGAACTTGAAGACTGGAAGGTTGGAGTTCGAGCCCCAAGTGAGCACCCATTGTCTGTCCCAGCTCCTGCCAACCTAGCAGCTCAAAAGCAAGATTGCAAGTAGATAAATAGGTACCACTTTAGTGGGAAGATAAACAGCATTCTTTGCACTCCAGTGTCTAGGCATGTCTGCCACATGTCCACAGAAATGTCTGCAGATGCAGACAGCGCTGGTTCTTTGGCTATAAACAGGGATGAACACTGAACCCTAGAGTTGGAGATGACTGGCTTTCGAGCAAGGGTGACCTTTACCTAATTATTTGTAACTAATTCAGTAGTCACTGTCCATTTCTTTCATTAGTCCAAATTATTTTGATCTAAGCTTTTACAAAGTTACTTTCAATAACAATAAGCATAATGTCCTGCTAAAGCGAGCTATAATTCTGTAACTCAGCAAAGGAACAACAATGCTCTGGGCCCAGAGTAGATCTAACTGGTATTTAGTTATGGATGGTGTCAGTATGTCATCACATTTATTCTTCCTAAGAGTAAATTTACAGAATCTGAGTCTGAGACCACAGAATTGAATGCTCAACTGATGTTTGTCCTTTATATCTATGCCACTGCTTGGAGTACAAAATTAGTGTTCTCCCCATATCTATTCTCACAATGAAACTTCAAAATAGGTCAGACTAAGAGGGATTGAGGGAGGAAACAGAGAAAGAGGGAGGGATGCTCATGGCTGCTCTGCTATGAACTTTCATGGTTAGAAAGACATTTGAACCTATACTGCAAAATGCCTCAAACAGGAATATTTTAAGTTTAAACTCAACCCAATTTTTTTTTGCAAATTATAGAAATTGCTGGAAGTACATGAAGAGTTTACAAGTCCTAACTATTGACCCCACCCTCTGACGCGTATCCGTAAAATAACGGGGTGATGCATGCTGTATAGCTCTTGCCATCACCCCATCGCCTGGTTTGTCGTTGACCGGACAACGTTTAATCAACTTGTGCCTGTCTAGTGTTGTCCAGTCAATTGCGAACCTGCCGGATACCTGTGGGTCATAAATGTTTACCTTACCAGTGCTACCCGCCACACGGAGGGGCTTCAAAGAAGGCTCGACGCCCCCCCCCAGACCGTCAGCTCGGTCAACAGGCCTGCTCGCCAGTCCACTAACCAGAGGTCCATACCTCCCTGCGACAGATGGGCCCCATCCCCTGAGTAAAGCTCGTAATTTTGCAGACTGATGGCGGGGAGGCTAATGACGCGTCCCCCACCCTTGTCGAAAAGGAACCGGGCAATAGCCCCATTCACGGAGCGTCGGCTCAGTCAAGAGCCCCGAGGCCGAACGCTCCCCTGTAAGCATACCGCGGTGTCGTGTCCGACCAATTGAGGGTTGTCGCAGGCCACACATAATGTGAGTAGGGCAGGTCACTGCAAATCGCAAGGGTCCGCGATAGGCCAGTGACATGTCCCAAGCCATCGCCCTCAAGGTACATAACCAGGACATAGGCGAGTCAGCATCCCTGATGTAGAAAAGGAATGGCAACAGTTCCCGCCATAACATGCCGCGCTTACCATGCCACCTGAGACGTGCGGATGCACCCAGTCCCAGTCGGGGTCCCCACTCTGTCGCCGCAGCGTAACGCGCTGCCCTGTGCAGCGTAACGCGCTGCCCTGTGCAGCGTAACGCGCTGCCCTGTGCACGTGGCCATGGCCCACCAGCCATACTGTCACCGGTGTAATACGACACCCAGGGTCTGTCAAGGAAAAAAGGAGGGGGGAGAAACAATGCAGTGACTAAACTGGTACTCACGGTTGAAGAGGGCGAACACAAAACTGAAAACATTGTGGTCCCCACCCTCCCATGCGGCGTTTGTCAGCCCCGGAGTACCCAAAAACAGCTGCAGTAGAAGCCACCCCTATCCTGAACGAATGGGTGCCGCAACGAGCCCCAGAGAGGCCAACACTGTCCAGTGCCTTCCCGGCACCCTCCAAAATTGAAATTTAGTAAGGGGAGACCCATCTTGGTGACAGAAAAACGGGCCATGGTGGATGCCACGCAGTGCAAGAAACTCCTGTAGGGCACCAACCGGACAGATGTCTGCCAAAGAACACCGTAGCAGTCTTACACCACTGCCTACGCCATGCTGATCTGTCTTAGAGGAGCGTATCCTCAACTGAGCCCAGTCTTTGGCCACATAGACATCCTCTAGTTCCAGTGCCCTACGACTTGCTTCCGCCTTAGACAGCATCTCAAGCTTGCTGATGCGGAGCGCTCCAAAAAGGCCACCATCGTAGCCGCATGCAGTGGGCTGCCTCGTACGTATCAAAACAGAGGCCGTGCCAGCCCCGGGCCAGTTGGGTAAGAACCCCTGGGGAAATCGGGTGGCGGTCGTCCGGGCAACGCCCACGCTCCCGCACCCACCCCTCCAAAACATGTCTCACATGGAAGTCAGCGGTACTATCCACATGACCGCCCACCTTGGCCATAAAAGCCAACGCAGACAGCCTAGATGCCATGGTGCGAGGTGCAAGGCCCTGGGCATGCAGGTAAACCATGAACCGAAGTACATGGGTCACTGGGATCGGCCAGGTCTCTGGCAGCCGGGATTGGGTACAGAAATCTCCGAAGAATTGAATGCGTGGTGATACGCCTTACGCGTGCGTGGCGCTAGTGACAAGCCAATCGCCCGGTTCATCTCTCCTTGCCAATGGTCCATATCTCGTCCGGGAGTGGCGAGGGAAATTCCTCTGCATCCGGGGCCAAGGCACGGAACCGGGAGATCTGCAGGCGGGACAAAGCATCAGCGATATCATTATTGACCCCCGGGACATGCCTGGCCCTGAAGAGGACATTGAGGCGCAGGCTGCGCAACACAAACTGGCACACTAGGTCCATGACCCTGGGCGATTTGGAAGTCTGTGAGTTGACAATGTGTACAACGGCCGCATTGTGACACCAGAAATGGACAACCGAGTTGGCCCAGTCCTCGCCCCATAGCATCAAAGCCAGGATAGGGAAAAATTCCAGGTACGTGAGATCACGCAGGCGACCAGTGCCTGCCCAGGCTGGTGGCCACCCACCATAGGCCCACTTCCCATTGAAGTACATCCCATAACCCAGGGATCCCGAAGCATCGGACTGTATCTGAAAGCGAGGGGAAGCCAGGAGGTCAGACCTCCAAAATGATACTCCATTGAACTCCCTCAGGAACTGGAGCCAGATAAGCATATCTGCCCTGATACCCCGGGTGAGTCTAACCCTATGGTGGGGCCTAAATAAGCCTGTCATGGCGTCGCACAAGCGCCGAGCAGATGCCCTGCCCGGTGCGACGACCCAGCAAGCGAAATTGAGGTGACCATGTAGCACCTGCAGTCCCCTCATTGATGCCTTGCGTTTAGCAAGCAAGTCCGAGATAAGGGCCACTATCCTCGACACCTTATCCCCCGGTAACCTAGAAGCCTGCGCTACCATGTCAATCTCCACCCCCAGGAATACTAGCTTAGTAGATGGGCCCTCGGTCTTTTCGGGCGCTAAAGGGACACCGAGTTCCTCCATTAGCGTCTGAAATGTGTTGAGGAGACGTGTGCACGTGTCCCAGCCCCGTTCACCCCCGAATAAAAATCATCCAGGTAATGGGCTACAGACCGGGACCCTGACCAGCGGACGAAAGCCCACTGTAGGAATGTACTGAAACGCTCGAAGGCCGAGCGTGATATGGAACAGCCAAAAAGCATGGCCTTATCAAAGTAATATTCACCCCGGAACTTAAAAAAACCAGCAACTCAAAGTCGCCCGGGTGCACCGGCAGGAGGCGAAACACCGACTTGATGTCGCACTGAGCCAACAGCGCACCCGGGCCACATGAGCGCACCATGCGCAGCGCTCGGTCAAAAGATGCATACCCGACTGAGCAGAGGTCATCAGGGATAGCATCATTGACCGATTGGCCGGCTGGGTGGGACAAGTGATGAATCAGGCGAAACTTGCCCGGTGACTTTTTGGGCACTAAGCCCAAGGGTGATACCTTAAGATTAGGGAACGGGGAAGTCGGGAAAGGGCCAGCGACCCTGCCCGCATCGACCTCCTTAGTAATGCTGGCAGCAGCTACCTCCTCCCTCCCCCTAAGGGACAAAAGGTTGGGGGCATCCTGGGGGGGCCAATCACCCACGAAAGGAATACTGAACCCCCGTCTGAAACCCTGAAGGAGTTAAACCGCATCCTCCTCCCTCGGGTACAATGCGAGCCAACGCTCCAACATGTCCACATTAATTGGGGAGGGGGCCTTTCGGTGAACCAGCTCCCTCTGCGGCAGTTTTGCCAGTCCCATGTCCACCCCTTCCTCTGCCCCGCATCCCTCCAGGCCTGGGACAGGCGGAGGCCACCTGGGGGCCAGCACAGGAGGGACACTCATGCCTGTACTTGCAATTCTTCCTGTTGCAGGAACCATTGGACGAGAAAGTCCAGCACAGCAGGCGGGCTGGACCCCCTGCCATGCCACCTGGCGGGGTACCTGTGCTGGGGCCGCTCGCTGGACCGCATGTCCACAATGGTTTCATTCCCTGGGCGCAGGGCGCGTGGGAGTCATGTACAGGAGCCACAGCCTCTGGCAGGGCTCATCCCACCTCATCTCGGGGTGCAGGGGAATCCGCATACGGAATTCCTCGTCATTAGCCAACCACGACGGGCCCGGGAAGTCAACCATCGCCCGGTAATGTTGTCCAAATACTGGACCATCGGAATCGCCAAATCCGGCCGAGCCCTGAGGCAGACCGCCATGTATACGAGGCAGGCTGGCAACCAGTTGGCCCACGTACGTGGTGGCATGCGACGACGTGCCTGCTCCTCATCCTTCTCCTCTTGCCCCTCCCTCTCCTCCTTGGTGAGCTCTCTGTTAAGGAGGGAGAAGATGTCCACATACTCCCCCCGCCAGATCCTGTCTTTGGGGGTCTGGGCCAAATGGCCCGCCAGTGGCAAGGAATACCCTGCTGTCGTCAAAGCCGACACAGGTACGGTGGAAACTGCGAGCATCTGTAAAGGAGCCTAGACTAACCCGGTCACCCCTAGAAGATTCCCGACTGGGTAAGAAGCACCCCCCACCATGGGGCCCTGGGTGATAGTTGAAGTCACCGAGTGGGGCGTCGGCGACTGAACTGCCGCACCACCCGTGCGAGGCCAAGGCCATTGAAAAGCCCCCCCAAACGTGGCCATGTGTGTAGGTGCACTAGTTTGGACCGCATACTCACATGCTGCACCCCCATGGGCCGCCCCCACCGGGGGTTCCAACCCACTGGGGGCGTCGGAGCTCATGACCGCCATAGAGCTCGCCGATGGGGCTTGATCAGCACTGGCCTGTGGATTGGGGAGCTGAGAGGCAGTGGCCGAAGCCGGGCCACGCGCCTCAGGCAGCTCGACCCGTCCCGTCACCTGCCGCTGCCCAGCAGACGATGCATCGACCTGCACCCCAAAAGGGGCCCCAGGGTGACCAACCCGGGCCAGGGATGCCTCAAGGGCTGCAACGCGGGCCAGGAGGGCCTCCACGCTGACATAGCCACCTAAACCAAGGGGGAGCAAAGGGGAGCGGTGGCCACCGCTTGCGGGCCAAGGGCCACGGCCCCTACTGGGCCCGTACGCGGACCCCCAGCCTCCGGCCAAGGGGGAATTAACCCCATCCCACCGGTCCCGGTGGGCTCGGGCATAGGAGGCTGCTGGTGAGGCGCAGCCGCGGTCCTCCGACACGGATTGCGCCTACGCGCAGAACGAGCCGCGTTCGCAGTCGCCTTCTTCTTTGAGGGCATTGCAGCTAGCTGATGGGAAGCCGAAAAAGGAGAAAATCAGCAGCCAAGAGGCTCCCCAGTGAAGGTAAAACCGACGGAGGTAAGAGGGAAAAACTTCTCCGCTCCGTCGCGTCGCAACATGGCAGCTCGGCTGCCTCATGGCCGCCCCTTATATAAGGGTGCTGGCCACGCCCCCTAACTACCCGGATGCCTTCGTCCGATGGGGGCCCCCGCAAAGGGCACGGCGGCCATTTTGGCGCCGCGCTCGCATTCTCTCAATTATCCTGTTTGAAATCAGTGATGGCAAAATAGCACCCTGAGAAACCCGCCAGGAAGAGGAGACACTTGCAAGTGAGATAATTGAAAGAAAGGCACAGAGGCAGTGAAAGAACTCTTTGCAAAAATCCCTTGGCTCACCTTGAAGTTTGGGGGACAAGGAGTCGTCCTCAGCCCTCTTCCTGGAAAGCTGGGAAGGGAGCAAGAAATACCCATATCTAAGAAGCCAAACTTCCACCATACACTGGGATGGAGGATTTCTTCTTCATGTGACTGCAAAAAGTTAATTGCATAGGGTCGGTATTCCCTGTCTGCCCTGGACAGGGATTCTGCAGGATCTTAGAGCCATAGTCTCCCTGACAGCCCTGTCCAACGCATGCACAGTTTGAAGAATGCAATGGCTGTCTCAGTTTGGCGGGAGAGAATTATGGTAACCCTACTCTTCCAGATATATTTTTGCAAACAGATGAGGTCATTATTTGCAGTTATTCTCCATGTGGAGAAGTATAAAGAATGGCAAGTGAAAACATGAAGCTAACACACTTATCCTCAGTTCCTCTCCCCATGTGGAGCATACATTGGAACCTCGGATAACGATCCATCCGCACAATGATGAATTCGGATAACGATGCCGAATTTTCTAAAATGCCATGCCCTGGATAACGGCATTACATTGTTATCTGGGGCATCATGTTTGGTCTCCTACCAGTTCACGCTGGTTGGAGATGAAAAAACTCACCATCTTCGGGTCCCTGTGACTGGCTCTCTGCCTATCCAGGAGTGTTTGGGAAGCTGGGAGAACCTATCCTGTGCTGTTTCCACCTTCCTAGCACCTCCCTGGCCCACCCAACAGCTGTGGCTGCCATCTTGTTTTTGAAAAATAAAACAATAAGATGGCAGTCACAACTTTTCTCAGCTGCTGGGCAGGCCAGGGAGATGCTAGGAAGGTGGGAACAGTGCAGAATAGGTCCTCCCAGTCTCCCAGACGTTCCTGGGTAGGTGGAGAGCCTGACACAGGGACCCGAAGTTGGTGATTTTTTCTGTCTCCAACCAGCATGAACAGGTAGGAGGAAACCACATTGTCCTTTTTGTTGAGGTGGGCAGAGGCAGCCCGGGTGCCTCTGTTAGGCTCTGGGGTGGTGACCTGGGCTGGTTCTGACCTTCCCTGATCTCTCCCCATGCCGCTCCAAGCCAAAACACCAGGGGAAACTCCGTCACCAGCTGCAGTTTTGGCTTGGAGCAGCACAGGGGTGTGTGTGTGTGTGGAATCAGGGATGTCAGAACCAGCCCAGGTCACCTCTCTGGAGCCTAACAGAGGCACCCGCGGTGGCGGAGAAGCCAAAATGGGTGAAAAAAATTCTGTCACCAAAGAATTTTTTTTTCACCCTTTTCGGCTTCTCTGCCGCTTCTGCCCCCTCTGGGACGCTCAAGGGACCCTACCCATGCTATTTCTGAAATCCCACAACCCCTCTGGATGGAAAAACCTGCAGGGAAAAACCTCCAGCTGGTGAAGGAGTTTCCCCTGCTGTTTTGGCTTGCAGCACCGCCCAGAGGGGTCACAGGGTGTCAGAAACAGCTCGGATAGGGTCCCTTGAGCCTTCCAGAGGGGGCAGAGGTGGTGGAGAAGCTGAAAAGGGTGAAAAAAATCTGTGGTGATGGAATTTTTTTCACCCATTTCGGCTTCTCTGCCACCTCTGCGAGGCTCAAGGGACTCTATCCGCACTGTTTCTGACACCCTACAACCCTCCTGGGCGGTGCTGCAAAGAAAATCCTCCAGCTGACAAAGGAATTTCCCCACTGTTTTTCCTTGCAGCACTGTCCAGAGGGGTTGCAGGGTGAAAATCTTCTTTTTAATGTGTCTTCTTTACTCCCATTAAAATGCTTTTTATGCAAATGTGCTAGGGGTGCTCACAGGTCACTTGGCTATTATAAAATGATGTCAAGTCTTTAAAAAGGTCAGTGTGGACTATTTTGAGTCAGAACTCAGCCACATGGGACCATTATCCTGAAGAAATCCTCTAAAAAGGCTATTTCTCAGTTGACTGTAATGACTACTCCAGGGATGGCCAAAATACAGCCTGTGGGCTGGATCCTGCCTGTGGTGCCATTCCATCCAGCCTGCACTTTCCTCATTGCTACCAGAAGCAGAAGTAAAACGTGACCGTGCAAACACAATTGCTGCCATAAATGCACCCGCAACTGTGAGAAACATATTTACGATGGCCACAGATACTTTTTATGGCAGCATTGCATGGGCGTGTTTTACTTCTGCTTCTGGATGGAGGAACGACGTGACTCGCCCACTCAACTATGTGGCTGGCCGGCAGTGTGAAAAGTTTGGGAACCCTTGGTCTACTCCTTCAATTTATCCTTCTCTTGCAGTAGGTCTGCCAGGACTATAACACTGATGTAACTGAAGGGGCTCCATTCTCTTTGCTGTATGAGGAATTGGCAGCCTTCTGGATGTGGATGAGTGGCAACTCTCCTTAGTGCTAGCTAGCATAGCCAACATTGAGGAAGAACTGAAGCTTCAGAGACAACTATGGTTCCCAGATTAGTAGCATCCTGTCTCCTGAGACTCACTCTCAAAATCTAAAACTAGGATTAGGCACTATTTGGGGCAGGTTGGGGCTTGGTTGGTCCAGTTGTGTCTATATTGAAAACTGGCCAATCTTCCCTAGCCTGTCCACAAACTGCCCCATTTTGAGATCCTGCCAGGGATTATACTAAATTGCCCCACTTTATTGTATCCTGTCCCCAGGAGGGATAAAATAGAGAAGGACTATGTTATAGCAGATGAGAGATCAGCTGTAACACAATGTTTATCCATGCACCTGCCCATAAGGGGATTTAGTGACAGGCTCAGGGGTTAAAGCCAAACTGAACTTTGAATAGGGGCAAAGAGGTGCTCCCCTGCCAATTGTCTGATTGGTGGTGGTGGTGAGACCATTTCTTTGGACCTAACAGGGAAAAGTTTTACCCCATCAACTGCAAAGCACTGTTTCCTTCTTTCCACCAATGTTTGGAGTCTGATGGGGTGGGGTTTCATGTTTTTGCACATTCTTTCCACATTATCCATTTTTTATTGCTGTTTATAATTTAAGGTTCAGTCATAAGAAGTCTTACTGCCTGCACCAGCTAAGGTAGCTTACAAGCTGAAGGAGCTGGTGTCTTGGTCTTTCCTTTGCTCTAGCTAGCTTCCTTACAATACCAAGAGAGTGGCTCATTAGTTCAGCTGGGCCAAGAGACCTGAGGAGCCAGTGGGATTTGATGTATAATTGCTGTACCAGATGTGGTTCCTCAGTCTGAGCAACTCAGAGAGAGTCACATTCCCACCTAATCCAGAACATCAAGATATTTTCCTGAGTGGAATTTTTTCCTTTGGCCACTTCAGTCTTGGTTTTTTGTTTCTTTGTTTTTTTGCTCCGGACTGTAAAGTCCCTTCTAATCATAGCATCATCTGCTGAGGCACTCCAGCTTTTCCTTGAACAAAGTTTAAAATGTGCTAATATAGCTACACTGGGGGGAAAAGTAATGCTGCATCAGGAAGAAGTGTGCAAAATTAGCTTTCCATTTGAAACCTTGTATGGTTTAAGCATTAGAAAAGTGAATCATATCAAGATCTTGCACTTTCATTTCAAATGTCCTAACTTCAGCTATTGTCCTGCTTTAATTACATCATCCTCTTATCCTCAGAAGGCAGAAGATGCCACTTGGTGCTCATTACGGGTTTTATGGGCTTTCCTCCAGTTTTATATCTAGGGCTCTGTGAGGTCTTGGACTATGTTTGCCTCCTTGTGTAAGGTATCAGCACAATTGTCCCTGCCAATGCAACGAAGAAGAAAACTCACATTAGCAAGACAAAGTTTCTCGCTATGATTTAACTGAATTAACAAGACTGTCCATCTAACTGTGCTTCTGCTCTTTCTGATGATGGTTGCTGCTCCAAATTGACCACAACATCATTAAGATGGAATGCTCAGTCAGGCAATCAAGCCAAATAAAGTTCTCAACTTGAAATACTGCTTTATTGCTCCACAATAGCAAGGGCTTCTTCTCTTCCTCCCATAGATGCTGGTAAAGCACTGTTTGAGATAACTTGAGCACTGTAATAACACATCCTGCTCTTGTTAGCCAAGAAGTATGTCTTTCTGACCATTTTCAAATGTAAGTTGGGCAGAACTTTTTGTTTTGAGGAGCAAAGGTTCTTTTGCTTCACTCTCAAAACTTTTGCAGTCCCTCTTTTTCCTGAATTTAGGAATCTTTCCCTAATGTTGTGCCTCAGGGGAAAAAAAGGGGACAGACAATTTAAGTAATTTTGCCTTTTTCTCTCCAGCACAAGGTCATTAATTGCTGTTGGGACCTGCATAAACTCTACTCTGCTGATGGGGTGAGAACTCTATTGTTAAATGTATTATGGCAGGGCTGTCTTTGGAGATTGCCTGCTTGATTGCTTTGTAAAGGCCCAATGGCACACAGCAATTAAAATCCATAGACCTTTATAACCCTACTGATGTTTTATGGGCCTTTTTGTGTCCTTTGGTATAGTTTACCATTTGTGTGTTTCCCAACGGGTTGTCTTTTCAGAACTCAGAGTGGGATTTTCTTTTTCCAAAGTGATAAAGCTAGTTATACATCATGTGAAAGGTTAATGACTATTTTCAAAAAGAGCATATGCTTAAAGTCAGAGGGTGAAAGTTATAGGAAAGGAGCATTATGCAAAATCACAGACCATTTTCTCATTTTCTGAGTTGCAAGGCATCTGTGTTTGTCATGTATGGGACAGGTAAATTAAAGAGGGGTTTTAAAATGTCAACGCTGGAAGGAAGCAAGGTAGCCAACAATTGTTCTACTTTACAAAATCATGATAAGCCCATCTGAATAATGAATATTACTGACATCCTCTATGAATTCATATTTCATTTGTTCCAGAAACACTCAAGTCTCTCCCCCCCCCCCCAATCATCCAAAACACCCACTCACCTACCTCAATACTCATGAAGATGTGTGGGCTTCCTAAAGAGGATGTTCTGCAAAGGAATGGAAAAAAGATCATTAGAGTTGACAGCCAGCCATTATGCTACTGCTCTGGTCACTTAAATTGTGGATTGTTGTGAACTAGCATTAGGAAATCTAGTCAAATCTGCAGTCCCAGCACAAATTATTAGGTGCATTAAGGCTTTCACCACTTACCGAACTGGCATGTGAACTATACTACAACAATAAGAACAGAGCAGGGGTCCAGATGGTGACAGGTTTGCTTAGTGGGTATAGGACATATTACCAACTGAGGCAGCTTCACACTCTCCCCCAAGCTTCAGTAAATCACAGGATCATAGATTAAATGAGTTGGAAGGGACCTATGAAACCATCAGGTCCAACCCCCTGCTCAATGCTGGAATCCAAATCAAAGCAGATCTGACTAATATTTATCCAATTTTCTCTTGCATGCCTCCAGCATTGGGACACTCACCACCTCCCGAAGTAATTGATTACATTGTAGTACTGCTCTAACAGTTAAAAGATCTTGTGTGATATTCAGCCTATATCTGACTTCCAGTAGTTTCAAACCCATTTTTATGTGTCCTGCACTGTATGATGATCAAGAACAGATCCTTCCCCTCCTCTGTATGATTATCATTCAATTATTTAAAAGTGTTGTTGTCTCCAAACCCCCCCCCCCCCAAGTATTCTTTTCTCAAGGCTAAAGCCAGTTTCCTCATCATCCTTGTTGCCTTCCTCTGAACATATTCCAGTTTATTGGTATCCTTTTTAATTGTGTGGTATCCAGAACTGGACATAGTACTCTAGATGTGTAGTGTTGAATAGAAAGTGATTAGTATCTCATGGTGTTTGGAGATTATACTTTTGTTAATGCAGACTAAAACAGTGTTGGCCTGTTTTGCAGCCACAAATTCATTTTCATGTTATGATCTACAATTACAAGTTCCTTCTCGCTTGTAGTATTACTGAGCCAAGTATCCCCTATTTTGCAACAATGCATCTGGTTTATTTTCCTTAGGTGTAGAACTCTGCACTTATCCCTGTAAATTTCATTCTGTTGTTTTCAGCCCAATGTTCAAACTTATCAAGATCTTTTTGAATTTTATTCTTGTCTTCCAAGGTACAGTATTAGCTATTACTCCTAGTTTGTATCATCCACCAAATTGATAAGTATTCTCTGCAATCCCTCATCCAAGTCATTAATGAAAATGTTGAAGAGCACTGGGCCTTGTGGTATCCCACTTGTTACTGCCTCTCAGTTTGAGAAGGAGTCATTAATTAGCACTTTCTTACCATTCTGAACTTCAACTACAAAGAAAATTGTTGGGACATTTATGTTCCACTGCCATAATTTTCTGATACCAAAGTATTGTCTGAAAGCATATGCTTTTACATTATTGCTAAAACTAAGCATGTAGCTAGAAAGTCAGTGGCTAGATGGTTAAGTGCCCAGCACCTCTAGCAAACTGCATTGAACTTCCTTCAGGATATAGATGAAAATTGAAAATAGTCAGTAGACAAAATCCAGTTGCTTACCAATACCATATTGAACTAGGGTTCACAGAAAGAGCCTCCTCTAAGATTGTGGTATTTTTGAACCACCATCGGGCGTACCCTGGTAACAGCCCCTTTGTGTTGCGGGCTAATCTTTCTCACACTAAATCAGGCAAAAAGAACTGCAGAATGAACTCGCCAAAAGGTGCCTTCATTTTGGCAGATTCACGTCTGGCCTAGACATGGGAGGAGAAGCAGCATATTGAACTAGAGTAGCCCCATTAAATTAATGTGGATTTAGAATCACAGAATAATGGAGCTGTAAGGGACCTGTAAGACCCTGCTCAATGCAGGATCCAAATCCAAATACATCTGACAAATGGCTGTGTAATTTTCTCTTGAATGCCTCCAGCACTGGAACATTGACCATGTCCCAAGGTAGTTGGTTCCATTGTCATGCTGCTCCAACAGTTATGAAGTTTCACAGTATGTCAAAATATGTTTCATAAACATGGATTTGACAATTAAATGAATTAGTGTGCCCTACCATATAGTTGAAAGACAGATACATCAGTAACTAAAAATGAACAAATCTTGGCACAATATAGTCCATATTACAGCATCAGAACAAGTGTTTCTGTTGTCATGTATTTAGAGCAACAAAACGCAGTATTCAGTATTCTGTACTACTGAGAAGCAAATAGGCTATTCTCATCTTACAAACCAAAACAATCTTTTCAGAGATGGTTCTTCCTTGAAAAAATGACTTTGTGAGAGTGGTGACATATGGTTCTATGTTCATTGACTTGTAATGATTTCCATATGAGAGTCAACCAGTTTGCAAGGAAATAGACTTTGTCTCCCTAAATGTCAAACCATATCAGTCATCCTAGGCAGTTGTAGATCCAGCTGAGACCTGCCTATTTGATGTGTCATCATAGTAACCAACGTTCTTTGAGACAGATTAGATCAAGGGTGCCCAAACTATGGCCTGTGGGCCAGATCTGGCCCCCAATGCCAGTTCATCCGGCCCATGAAGCCCTTGTTGCTCCTGGAAGCAACAAGGGCTTCATGGGCTAGATGAATTGGTGCCCATGGACCATAGTGACTGGGCCCCTGAACCATGTGACCGGCCCATGGCTGGAAAAGTTTGGACACCCCTAGATTAGATACTCAGATAGCTGCACATCCCTGTGGTGTTTACCCATTACTCTCAGGCACTACCAACACTTTATAAAAAGACAATAATATAGCAAATGATGTTAAGACAAAGCCTGGTATAATGAATGCATTGTGAAATATTATATATATGAAAATATGTGTGGTATAGCAAAAGACATAATACTGTATGTGATACAGAACTATTCTCCTAGCAAGCTCATTTTGAAGACCTCATGTTCTATAGAAAACACAATTTTTATTGCATGCCAACTGGGTTAGTTTGATGTAGCATTGGAAAGTATGTGACTAAGAATCACACTATGTGATTCCTTACAAGTCCATTTTTGTGACTCAGAGGTCATGATGCAAGGTCCTGCGATAACCAAAAGGAGACTTGGGACTAAATTTAGCTGAAGAGATCTTTGAAGATCTTCAGTTCCATGACCCTCGGCGTGCAGTCAACTGCCCAAATCTCCTCTGTCTTCTTTAGCTGTTATTATTCAGCGTGAAGTAAGCTGTTGAAAACAGTGCTTCCTAGGATCAGTATATTTTATGACTGTGGATTTAGCAAAGTGGAACAGTGGCCTCTACCCCCTTCCTGCAGCAAGTCTTTCTTCACAGCATTTAGCTCCCTGGGCCTGAACAACATACAGTATCTTAGTAATTGGGTCTACATAAGGAAAGAAGCTTCCTTGACCCTCCAGCACAATATGGTTTTTCACCCTGTCAGGCTTTTGTAATTCAGATTTCCACTCTGAAGTTTGCATTGGAGTTATCAGTCCATGTTCTGGTGAGAAAGATTCAGCCAGAGATTTGACACCATTAATAGTCCCTCTTCTTCTGGCTGCAGATGTTGGCAGTCTGTGGATTCACCATCTGGAAGGCTACATTTCTTTGGAAATTCAATTTTCTGATTTACTTAGGTGTCTCTGAGGGAGAAAATATTTTTAATAGAGGCTATAGAAATATGATAAATAAATAAATAAATAAAAGACAAAAAAAACCACCAGAAGAGGCAAACATTATGAAAGTCTGGTTTTCTTATTGGTCCAATTGGGTGCATTTGTTATACAGTAGACCCTCACATAACGAAGTTACTTAGTTCCCCAAGTAGTGCTGCTAAGCGATTTTTGTTGTTATGTGGATTTCTATGGAGTTTCCCGCATAATGACATTTTTAGTGTCGTTGTCCAGTTATTTTAGCGTTGTTGTATGGACAACGACACTAAAAACATTGTTATGTGGGGAACACGTGGTGCATAACGACGCGTTGTTAAGCGAAAATGATGTTATCTGAACGTGTTGTTATGTGAGGGTTGACTGTACTGAGTATACTGTTTGTTATATTTGATATACTGTTAAGTAGGACTGTCCCAAAGAGTTGAGACTGGATCTATAGTTGCCAGAGAGCAGAGGAGGAAATGTGTGGGTAATGGGCAACTTGACCTGTAAGTGGAAAAGTAGAGAAGGCATTTAGTATTCTGACTCAGGTAGCAAAATATGTTGGGCAGCCCAATGTCATTGAATCTCAAACCTGAGTGTGGAAAAATAAACTCTAGTTCTGAATGGAAAAATGGAAATTGGAAGCTCTAAGCACTTTATAGTACTCTGAAAAAATTACAGGCATGACATCAAAAACGATGTGCCAGTTTACCTGCCAAGAAACATCATCCAGATTATGGCAAGTATCAAGCTGTCTAACCACTAGGGACAGGACTGATCTTCATAGCAAAGATGTACTAATTATTTTTTTGAAAAAGTAAAAAAGAAAACAAAAGGAAGAAGCCGAGTTCTACAAGAATGTTGACAGGCAGCCTAAGAATTAAATAAGCTGAAATAAAAACACCTGACATAGTTTATTTGGTAGTTGCACAATTTACTGTCAACACTGAAATGAAAACTATCTCTTTTTATTAAATGCAGTAGTAAGCCAGATTTCTTTGCAATCCCATCATATTAGGAACAAGAATATGGCCAAAGAAATCACATCCTTTATTGTATGTGTTTTGTATATCTTTACATCTCAACCTGAAAATCTGGCCTGGCTCTTCAATGGAAAGTCAGGGACATAATCCTAGGTTGGTTGGTCTATCTGGTTTAGAGCCAAATTAAACCAGAGGAAGAGGTGGAGATGTCATGGTAAGCAAATGTGGTGTCATTTCATTTGCATGCAGTTTCCCCCCTCCCATTCCTTATGGCTATGTCCAAAGATACCCTACATACAATACCGAGAAAAGGTCTCTTTCTTCCCAGCATACTATCAATTGATAGACTGTCATAGATTTGAGTTAACCAGTGATGTGATATAATACCATGTCTACGAATACAGTTCATTTGTTTCTTTGGGAATGTATTGCAAACTTGCTGCTGTCAACGTTTCCCAGCATTGTTGTCTTTTCCAGTATTTCTTTCTTCCTTATGATGAGCCCAATATATGACAGTCTCAGTTTCATCTTTATTCCCCCTCCAGCCAAATAGCCAAATAATAGATTTTCTCATTTGGGGTAGGTTTGAGGTAGCCAGTAATAAACCTGCATGATTAAGTCCTTACAGCACTAGCATATTTTGCTGTGGAATAGCACTGGGACAAAGTTGTTGTTCTTATTGTTTGTGGGTGTGCACTCCAGCCTCACAGAGCCAGTTTCCTAGGTATGTTATTTCTGAAGGCAACTTTCTGTTTGGAGTTTAGGCAATGTTTTTTGTAGGTTAGAATTCAATCCAGATGCACAAATACTTTGGGGTAAGGCAGTATTCCAAAATCTTGCCTTCCCAGCTAACCTGATGCTTCCTTGTTGTTGTTGCTGTTGTTTTCAATTGCACATTTGAGTCTGATCCTTTGTAACCCCTTTGATCACAGCACATCAGGCTCCTCTGTCATCTACCATCCTCCATAGTTCACCCAGATCTACGCTCACTGCATCAATAATGCTGTCTAGCCATCTCATCCTCTGCCACCCCCTTCTCCTTTTGCCTTCAAGCTTTCCTAGCATCAGGGACTTCTCCAATGTGTCCTCTCTTCTCATTTGGTGGCCAAAGTACTTGAGCTTCAGCTTCAGTATTTGCCCTTCCAAGGAGCAGTTGGGGTTGACTCCCTTCAGGATGGACTGATTTGATCTCCTTGCACTCAAGGGGACTCTCAAGAATCTCCTCCAGCATCACAGTTCAAAGGCATCTATTCTTCTGCTCTCAACCTTCCTTATGGTCCAGCTCTCACAGTCATACATTACTACTGGGAAGACAAAAGCTTTAACAATGTGGACTTTTGTTGGCATGGTGGTGTCTCTACCTTTTATTATGCTGACTAGGTTTGATATAGCTTGCCTCTCAAGGAGTAAACTTTTTTTTATTTCATGGCTGCAGTCACCATCTACAATGATCTTAGATCCCAAGAAGGTAAAGTCTGTCACTGCTCCCATTTCTTCCCCTTCTATTTGCCAGGGAGTCATGGGGCCAGGTGCCATGATTCTGCGTTTGTTTGTTTTTTGATGTTGAGTTTCAAGCCAGCTTTTGCAGTCTCTTCTTTCACCCTCATCTTTAGATCTTCTTCACTTTTTGCCATTAGAGTAGTGTCATCTGCATATGTCAGGTTGTTGATATTTCTCCCAGCAAACATAATTCTGGCTTGTGCTTCCTCTAGCGCTGAATCACGCATGATGTACTCTGCATATAAGTTAAATAAGCAGAGTGACAATATACAGCCTTGTCATACTCCTTTTCCTATTCTAAACCAATCAGTTGTTCTGTATCCCATCCTAATTTTTGTTCCTTGAACCTATCTGCCGCTGTGTTATTTACACAGAAGACACAGGCCTGTGTTTCTAATGAAAGCGCGGCACCAAAATGGCCGCCGCGCTCTTTGCAGGCCCTCCCCGGACTCAGACATCCGGGTGAGTTAGGGGGCATGGCCACCCCTCTATAAAAGGGGTGGCCACGAGGAAGCCGAGCTGCCATTTTAAAAATAGCGAAGGAGAGGAGAAGTTTTCTCCGTCGCTGTTCCTTCGATTCTTCGGCTATTTAGCCCTTGGCTTTCCCGGCTGGGAAGGAAGGAGTTGCACAGAGCCTTTGGCTTGCTTGCTCTGTGTTTTTTGGCATCGGTTGATCCCTGGACAGGGATCCTGCTATTTCTACCGCTATGCCTCCCAAACGGAAGGTCCCGGCGACGAAACCGCGGCCAACGGGGAGGACTTTTGCTGGCCCTGCGCAACGCGGGGGCAGCCCTCAGGTCGGAGGACTAGGGCTGCGCCCACGCGGCAGGGCACTACCTCCACCGATACCGGTGGGGCGATGCAGGCTGCTTGGCCCTCGGCTGGCCGGCCTTCAACCGACCCTTCTGGAGCTTCGGCCCTCGGCCCGCAGTTGCCGGCCATGGGTCCGGTCAGCGGGGGGGAGGGCGGTGCTGGTGCACAGCACGTTCCCCCTCCGGCCCCTCATGGGCCGGAGTTTTGGGCATGGCCCTATTCGGGCCCAGGCTCTCATTTTGGGGTTCCTGGTCAAATGCCTGGTGGGCCGTCCGGCCAACCCGGCCCACTTTATACCGGGGAATCTGTGGCAGTGGATGCATTGCTAACGCGTTTAGCTGTGCTTGAGGCATCCTTGGGGATTGCACACAACCCCATGTCAGGGGGCCCTTCACTCTCTGCCGGGGGCCCTTCGTGTTCACCGGCTACCTCGATGGCCGCCACATTGCAACAAGCGGCCAGCCGGGTTGAGCTGCTTGAGACGCTCCGGCCTGCACTTGTCGGTGTCTTGCAGCTCCCTGTTCGTCCAGAGCTATAGCAGGAGAGTGGTCAGGTGTGGCCCCAGAGCTCGATTCTGGTCGCGAGCTCTGACGCCCGCCGTGGGCCGGAACCCCCGGTGGGGGCAGCTCATGGGGGTGCACCTAGTGAGTATCAGGTTCAAGTTAATGCACCCACATCACAGTCCACTTCCAATGGTGGGGTTCAGTGGCCATGGCGAGTGGGCATCAGTTGCCAGCCTATCCCAGTGCCCCTTGGTTCCATACTGGTACAGTGTTGGGGGTGGGGGTTTCTGCCCCCGGGGCAGTGCCGGGCATCACAGGGACTGTCCAGGTTCCGCTGCGTATGCCCTGTGTACCTAATGTGCCGGTGACGGCTTTGCCGACGGCTGGTTATTCATTGCCCCTTGGTGATCATTTATCCCAGGTCACAAGGGAAAAGCTTTGGCGGGGGGAGTACAGTTGATGCGAGCGGGCATCAGTTACCATCTTATTCCAGTATCCCATGGTGCTAAATGGTCCCTTGTTAAGGGCGGGTGTGTCCGCCCCCGGGGCAGTGCCGAGCATCGCAGGGGCTGTCCGGCTCCTGCTGCGTATGCCCTTGATATAGAACGTGCCGTCGATGGCTTTGCCGACGGCTGGTTATTCCTTGCCCCTGGGTGATCATTTGCCGCATGTCACGAGGGGTAAGGTCTGGAGGGGGATATGTGGATATTCTCCATATTGAACTATCCCACTGGGGAGGAGGGAGAGGGACAGGATGACAGAGACAAAGAGCTGTCCCATCGTCGTAAGCCACCACACACCTGGGGCCAACTGGTGGTCGGCATACTTTATATGTATGGTGGTATGCTGCAGGGCCCAGCCTGGTTGGGCCATCCCGATGGTTCCATCTATTGCTAATATTACAGGGCGCTGGTTGATTTGATGGGCTCATCGCAGTTGGCTTACGACGAGGAATGTGGATGAGGGTGGCCCTACACCCTGAGAGGAGGTTGGATGAGCCCTGTCAGCACTTGCGCTTGTGTACATGACTCCCACATAACTGGCGCCTGGTGATAGGTACCATGGTGGTCATGCTGTGCAGCGGGCTGCTCAGACACAGGCTCCACGCTAACTGGTCGGGCAGGTGGTTCCAGCCCGCCTGCCGTGTTCGACCTGCTCAGCTGGCGATGGGTGTACTAAGCGCCAGTGTCGTTACTGACTTGGTGTCCCCTTTTGCGCTGGCCCTTACGCCGCCTCCGCGTGCCCGTGGGTTGGTGGGTTACGGGGCAGAGGTAGGGGTGCACAGGGGGTGATCAGAGCTCCGTCTGAAAGAACTAGCCTTGTCAAAGCCCCCCCTCCCCAATTAGTGTACTCAGGCTGGAGCGATGGCACTCAGCTCATCCAAGAAGGGATGATGCGGGGTACCTGCTGGAGGGTTTTCAATGGGGCTTTTGTATTCCATTCGGGGGTGTTAGGGGTCCCAGGATGCTACTAATTTGGTTACCTTGAAAGGTAACGAACAGGTTGCTCCACTGTGCACAGCTAAGGGAGTTGGGGCTATGAGAGTAGCGGGTCTCTTCTTGGAACCACCTTTCCTAAGTTGAACGTCTCCCCTATGAGGCTAGTACCGAGGTAGAACCAGGGTGAATGTCATTTAATCCTCCATTTAGCTCACCCTGTGGGTTATCCGGTTAGGGATGCCATTCCTGATGACCTTGTTCGGTCAGGTACTCGTAGTTGGTTCAGCCCCTATGGGCTCATGCAGTCCCGGTGCTTTCCTGGCACAGTGTGATATGCACTCGGCTTTCAGATTACTGCCAGTGCACCCAATGGATTTAGAGCTATTGGGTTTTTAGGTTCCAAGGTGAATTTTACTTAGATAAGTCCAACCCCTTCTGACCGAGTTAATTCATGTTCAGCATTCGAACGATTCGGGACTTTCATTCAGTGGGCCTTTGCTCGCAGGTCAGGGTCTCGGTCTCTAGCCCATTACCTCGACGACTTTGGGTTCGGGGATGAACGGGGCTCGGACACGTGCACGCGTCTCCTCACTACATTTCAGACACTCAGGTGGGAACTGGGTGTCCCCTTGGCGCCTGAAAAGACCGAGGGCCCAGCTACTAAGCTCACATTTCTAAATCGACTCTGTCACACGGGCATCCGGGTTAACCATGCATAAGGTGGCTTGGATCTCCGCGGCGATTTTGGCATTGATTGCCAAACATAAAGTGTTCCCTTGTGAGCTGCAGTTACTTCATGGCCACCTTAATTTTGCCTCCAGGGTGGTTCCACCCGGCAGAGCATTGGCCAGGTGCCTGTGTGACGCCATGGCTGGCCTGTTAAAACGTCAACACAGGGTCCGGCTGATCAGGGGCATACGGGTGGACCTTCCGGTCTGGCTCAAATTACTCCTGGGTTTTAACGGGGTCTCTTCCTGGAGATCAGACCTGATGGTCTGCCCTGGATTTCAAGTACGGTCGGATGCCTCCAGCTCCCTGACTTATGGGGGTTTACTTTGAGGGTAAGTGGACTTACGGCCAATGGCAGCACCCATGGCTTGGCACGGATCGCCTCCGCGATCTTACCTTCCTTGAGTTTCTTCCCATTTTGGGGAGCACTGATGCTATGGGGCGATGAGTGGGCCTACTCAGTGGTCCATTTTTGGTGTGATAATGCGGCAGTGGTGCACATTGTCAACACCCAGACATGCAAATCCCCATGGTCATGACATTAGTTTGTCTATTCTTTTTGAGAAGCCTACGCCTAAATGTGCTGTTATGGGCCAGACATGTTCCAGGTATTAATAACGACATTGCTGCTGCTTTATCCCGCCTGCAGATCCCCCGGTTCCGTGCCTTACTCCGGAAGCAGATGAATTCCACTTGCCACTCCCGGCCGATATTTGGACGTTTGGCGAGGAGAGGTGAACCAGGCATGTCATTGGCACCTCGCATGCGTAAGGCGTATCACTATGCGTTCATGCATCGTGTTTTGGAGGGGTGGACACGGGAACGTGTCCGGCGCCCGGACACGCATCACCCCAGTTCCCAGAGTTTCTGACCCACCTTGCACGAGGCTGGCATGACTTATGTTCGGATAGGTGTGAAGTGGCTCTTGGTCACGCAGCTACCACGGTAGCCTTTTTGGAGCGCTCCGCATCAGTGAGTGGGTGCCAGAGTTGGTACCATCTGTGTAAGGCGGATGTGTCTCATAGGGCACTGGAACTCGACAATGTCTCTGTCACACATGAGTGGGCTCAAGTGGGGATACGGTCCTCACAGGTTGTTCAGCACGGCGTAGGCAGTGGAGTCAGACTGCTACGAAGTTTTATTGGAGACATCTGTCCGGTTGGTGCCCTACATGAATTTTCGACAGTGCCTGCTGCGCGCCCCAGCCTGTTTTTCTGCCACCAGGATAGGTCTACCCTTGCCGAAGTAATGTTACTGAGGGTGACCGGTGCCGCGCTTCACGGTGTGGGGGCCCGTTTTGGCACCCATTTATTTAGGATAGGCGTCGCGTTGATCGCGGCTACGTTTGGAGTACTCGGAGGCGGACATGCGTGTACGCGCAATTTCTTATATGTACGTGCCCTCACTGTACGAGTACCTAGTTATGTCCTTAACCTCTTCTCCTCTTTTACAGATCCTGTGTGTCTCTACACACCGGTGGCAGTGGGGCTGGTGGGCCGCAGCTATGTACACTGGGCAGCAGTATATGCTGCGGCGACAGAGAGTGGACCCCGACTTGGGCCGTGTGCATCCGCACGTATGCAATGGTATGGTATGCGTGGCACATGGGGGTGGGAACTGTTGCCATTCCTGATGTCCGTTGGGGATGCTGGACCGCCCGATGTTCTTAATAGGCACCTCGACGGCAATGATCTTATACGGATCACTGCGGTTACTAAACTGTCGAGGGGCTGTGACCTGGCGTTTTATATCACATATGGCTTACACACGGTCGCTATGGTCTAACATTGTGCCGAGACACCAATTTAGGGGAGACGTGGATCTCCGTGGTTCGGACTGTTCCGGCAGTCAGTGGACAGGGCTGTTGCTCAGTCCCTTGCTGGGCATGGCTGGGAGACAGCCATTGGACACCTGAGGATAGGCTTACAAAAATTTTGCCGGTAGGCAGGGGAAGGGGTCCACCTGTCGGCTGGAGGTATGTACCTCGTTCTGGGTGTGGTGCAAGCAGGCCTGGCGACCGAGCTGATGGTCTTGGGGGGGCGGTGAGTCATCATGGACGCCTCCCCGTGTGGCGGGTAGCACTGGTAAGGTAAATATCTATGACCCAGAGGTATCCGGCAGGTTCGCAATTGACCGGCCAACACTTAGACAGGTACAGGTGTAATAACGTTGACCGGTCAATGACGAACCAGGCAAGGGGTGATGGCAGGAGCTTTTCAGCATGCATCACCCCGTGATTTGACGGATACACGTCAGAGGGTGGGGTCAGTAGATAGTTTATTGACTACGGTCAACAATTTGTTTGTGTCAACAAACAAATTGATACAAATTGATACATTGTAGCCAATTGCCATTGGCAATTTTGGGAGGAACCTTACCAGTGTTACTGCGGCCTGCTTGCCTTAAGAATTATAATTGGATGAGTACCAATTGAAAGTTATAATTTGGACTAGGGCATTATTCAATAAAAGTGGCCCAATGCCTTTATCCATATACCGGTGTCTGAGTCTTTCTTTGGGGGGTGCGCCTGCAAAGGGTTTGGTTTCAGCTTGTTGTTATTATAAGGAAAGGACTTATAATGCAAAGATTAGCTGGTACTCAGTGAACTCAAAGGTTTCCTCTTCAGGGCACAAGTATCAGCATAGATTAAACTTCTGGAGAATGGGAAACTTTGGTTGATCATTTCTGTAAATGTTAAAAACAAACAGTGCCAGGATGCTACCCTGTGGGAGACTGGAATTTTTGTACATTTGTCTGAAGATGATGCACATGCATGTGGGAGCCTTAGCAAGATTGAGCATGTAGTTTCATAATTTATTGTCTGCTAAACATTTCCCTCCCCACCTTCTCATTGTCTAGCATGCAGGAGAGTTCTGTAGAACTCAAAAGCTTGCACACTATTGTGGAGTTACATTTGGTTTTGAGAAAAGTATTATGATTCTGAATTTCAGCTTAAGGAAGAAATTGAATCTAACACTACAAATTGTAAAGTAGATTTTCTATGTTTTCCTTTTTATCTCAGAATTGAGGCATAATGCATCCAAGTAGATAACAACTTTCAGAAATGTCCATGCAGTTAAATAGCTGGCTTTAACAGGCACAGATGTAGACACCCATGCATTCAAGCACACTCTTGGAATTCTGAAAGGTAAGATGTTGTGGACTATTGAGTTTAGGAGATTAATCATGATTCTATAGCTAAGGAGTGTTTATTCTCCTAAGAGACCATAAACTGCCCCAAAAAATATTTCTTGCTCCTTTACTCTCTCCCCTGTTCGTAGCTTTTTCATCTAGTGGAGTCACTGTCCCATGCAGTTGTCACAGGAATTCTTCTCATAACTGCTTGGAATCTGAAGGGTAGTTGATATTGTGTTAGCCATCAATTAAAAATCTAGAAGTAGTTTTTCTACTAAAGCCTAACAGTGGATTAAGAGTGATAGTTTTTCATGCATTTTACTACAGGAAGCCATGTAAACATGCAATCCACAGGCTCATTCAAATGAAGCATTTGTTCAAGTAAAAGAGCCAGGTCTGTCACTGAGTTTGTCAGTGTTTTGTCTTACGCCCACACAACATTAATTCTGGGTTTGATTTGCCCAGTAATATTTCTTTCTTTCTTTCTTTCTTTCTTTCTTTCTTTCTTTCTTTCTTTCTTTCTTTCTTTCTAATACTGTTTGAGTCAATGCTAATGTTGGACAGTCTATTTTTTCTTTGCTTTTTACTTTGTTCTAGGGAAGGAAGTTGAGTGTTACATGGTGCTTCTTGTGGTTTGAAGTTGGTCTGTTGAGAGCCCTCTGCTCAGAGGTGTTCAGTTTAGCAGTAAAATGGGCAAATGTTCCAGAAGAAAAAGGTTTTCAGAGAACTGGTGTTCTTTATTATGTTTAAAACAATTGTTTAATATGTCTTAAAGAGAAGCAGTTTCTTTAAAAGAAAAGAAATGCCCATGAAAGGTCCATGCTCCAGCATATAGAAAGCAGAAATTCTCACCTGCAGCCTCTAAAATTCACTGTTGAAAAATGTGAAGATGAAGAATTGACTTTCCCAAACAGGTTGCCACTGTACTGGTTGGAGAAATACAGCACCTCTCATCCTCCTCCAATGCAGGGATGATTTGTTTTATAGACACCCATCAGTAATGGAGCCATTTGGGGAAGGCTCCTATGAAATTTTAAAGGGCATTTTTGACCAGCAAAACTGATTTAGGAGATAAGAGCTAAAATTCTGTTATTTGGATTAGTAACAGAATAGTCATAATTTGAGTAGGTCCATTGAATCAATGGAACTCACAGATGAGCTGACTCACTAAATCCCTGTTGATTCAGTGGACCTACTCTAATTGCACTGGGAGGTGGGAGGTCAGTAGTTCAATTCCCGAGCACTGCAGGACGGAATAAGCTCCTGTCTTTGTCCCATCTCCTGCCAACCTAGCAGTTCGAAAGCAAGAATTTGCAAGTAGATAAATAGGAACCACTTTGGTGGGAAGGAAACAGTGTTCTAGTCCAGTGTCTAGTCATGCCTGCCACATGACCATGGAAATGTCTGCAGAAGCAGACAGCGCTGGCTCTTCGGCTTTGAAACAGAGATGAGCATTGAACCCTAGAGTCGGATATGACTGGCTTTTGAGTAAGGGAAACCTTTACCTTTACGCTAAGCAACTGTCCATGGTGTTAACTTTGCAAGGTCACTACCAAGTAGATTGTGTTTAGTCTGAGTTCTCTGCTATGACCTGTCCATCTTGGGTGGCCCTACATGGCATAGCCCATAGCCTCATTGAACCATGCAAACCACCTTGTCATGGCAAGGCAACAATCTTTGAGGCACTCTTGATGAGGGTGAAAGAGGAGAGTGCAAAAACTGGCTTGAAACTCAACATTAAAAAAAAACCCACCAAGATCATGGCATCCGGCCCCATCACTCCCTGGCAATTCAAAGGGGAAGAAATGGGAGCAGTGACAGACATTACCTTCTTGGGATCTAAGATCACTGCAGACAGTGACTACTACCATTAAATAAAAACGATGCTTACTCCTTGAGAGGCACATTATGGCAAACCTAATCAGCATAATAAAAAGTAGAGACATCACCCTGCCAACAAAAGTCCACATATTTAAAGCAATGGTCTTTCCAGTAGTAATGTATGTCTGTGAGAGCTTGACCATAAGGAAGGCTGAGTGCAGAAGAATAGACACCTTTGAGCTGTGGTGCTGGAGAAGACCTTTGAGAGTCCCCTGGACTGCAAAGAGATCCAGTATGTCAACGTTAAAGGAAATGAACCCTGACTGCTCCTTGGAAGGACAAATACTAAAGCTGAAGCTCAAGTACTTTGGCCACCACATGAGAAGAGAGGACTCATTGGAGAAGTCCCTGCTGCTAGGAAAGCATGAAGGCAAAAGGAGAAGGGGGTGGCAGAGGATGAGATGGCTAGATGCCATTTTTGACACAGTGGGCTGGGTTGACTACGGAGATGACAGAGAATCCTCGTGTGCTGTGGTCCATGGGGTCACAAAGGGTCGGACTCGACTGTGAGACTGAACAACAACAACATGCTAAGCAACAGTATTTCAGCCATTGTTTTACACTTCTCCACCCTTCCTCCAATGTTGGTTTGTCTTTAATTAATTGGTCTTGCATACATCCTCAGTACTTTATTTCTGTTACTACATGATTCTTGTGTAATTATGTTGTCTGAATCTGTGCTTAAAATACACATAAGGTGAAAAGGGTTTTGATGATTGAAAACCAGCAAGGAAAAGACAGCAAGAGCTCCCTCTTGTCAGTGACTTTCTCAGAACATAAAAATTAAAAATGAAAAGAATAAATTTTTCATGAACTGCTTTTCAGAATCCTAGCTTCTTTAAATTTTACAGCTTGTTTATTACACTATGGTTTCTAGTTGCTTTATTTAGAGGAAGAAGGGACTGGCTGATGTTGCAAATCAGCTCCTAATTAATGCCCTCTCCTGTGGAATGGGATGGTTTCTCTTAAGGTAAGGATAGTAGTATTTAAAGAAGCCCTTCCTTGCCACTTGTATATGTGGCTAATTATCTGTCAAAAGCAGAGCCATTGTTTTTCTTGTAAAACGAAAAGCTCATATTCCTGAGGTCTTTTTTATATACTGTATATAGCAGCAGTTAATTTTGAAAGGGCAGATGAAAGAAAACATCAGTGTATTAGACTTACACAGTGCTTATGATTACCAGGTCTCAGGACATTGGTTGAAGTCATGGGAAGTTGCTGTACTTCCAATCTGCAAGATAAGTAGCACCAGACAAGAAGACTCTTTGATTATACTGCACAACAACAATTTTGCTACCGGGAATAACACATGTGATTTACATGATGTAACAATCCGCTTACTCCCAGATAGGACTCAGTAGTCTTCCGGCCTCCTGGCAATGGGATTGTGCCTGATCCTGCTTCTCTGGCCCAGATCAGACCCAGCAGTTCAAAGCTTTTCCTATCGGTCTGCCCAGTCACTCCTGACCGAAATCTAGGTAGTGAGCAAAGGGTGCCCATGAAACTAGTGTAGATTACGGTAACGTGTGCCATGTAATCACTCCAGAGTCTCTTCAGATATTTTTAGAAATATATTGTGGCCAGGGCGGAGAGGTTGCCACGGCAACAGGCAACAGGACTACTCCACCACTGGTGCCCTGGGCCCCGCCCCTGGCCAGGCCAGGGCTCATAACATGGTGATTTTTCATGGAACTGTTTTTTACACTTAAATTACTTAATTGTCTACTGTCTTAGCCTTGTGTACCTCAGTTTCATTTTAAAAAAATCTGTGTTTAAGACAAGACCACGGAAATATTCTCTTTATGTTGTATGCAAATATACTTGAAGCTGATTGGCTTATTGTCTCTTCCCTTTAGCACCCTCTTTCCCAGGAGTGAGAAGAGACAATGAGCTAATCACAATTAAGTGATATAAGTGTAAAAAACAGTTCCATGAAAAATCACCATATTATGAAATGCTGTGGGAGGGAAAGAGATTTAAAATAGAATTATTACAGTATTTATCTCTTCCACTAGGCTGGTCTGTTGGGCCTGGCTTTCTACATTGTTCCCTGTGAGGGGCAGCAGTGCTACTAAGATGAGTGCTTAGGGGGTGCTTCCTCCTCCATCCTAGGGAGCCCAACACTTGTCCTCTCTGGCATGAGGAACATACCCCTCAACACCTTGGCTTTGGGGGGGCATGGTTAATATGGGGCTGGAGTAAGATGTGTTTCGATCAGCTCATGCTACTTAATGAGTTTCTAATGAGTTTCTAAATGTGGAAAATATAAAAGCAGAAGTCTAAACTATTGAAAAAGCAGTATTTCGAAGTCCTGGGATCTTTTTTGTATTGACTGTGGCAGAGACTGGGGTCAGAGTTCGGAGGGTAAGTGAGGCGTGGTGTAGGCTGAGTCGAATGAGCCGCTATGAGGCTGGATGTGATCCCTATAACTGGAATTGGAACCAGGCTTTGGAACTTTATTTTTCAAATCGGATATACACAACGGTGGCGGTGGCGAACAAGGTGGCTGTGGTGGAAAAGCAGAGCCCAGGAGGATAAGTAAGTTTGGAAGACAAGGACATGGAAGTTAGGAAGAGGAAGGAGGGAGGACAAGAGTGTGTAATGGCGGGGAGCAAAGGGAAGTTCGAAACTTTAAAAAGTACAGAAAGACAATTGGGGTGCCAAAAGGAAAAGAACAAAGAGTTGGACTTGGATGAGGGGAAAGTAAAGTGAAGTGGAATAAAGAAAGTAAGGGAGAAGAGAGAAATAAAGAGAAGGAGAACGAAAGAGAATCAAAGGTGGAGACTTGTCGCTGTTGGGGCTCAGAGAAGGGAGTAGGGACCACGCTTGGAAACTGCCACCGCGGTTTGGATTACAATTGTGGAATAATTTTATATACAATTTTATATTATTTATATATCTTATTTGGATCGAGTAATTTGACTTCTTTGGTTAAAAGGGCATATTTTTTCTTTTTGTTTGATTTGTTTTGGACTTTTCCCCCTGGATTACTTCTGGAATATCGAGTGGAAATACTGATTCGTCATTTTAAACTGTCTTTATTTCATTTCCTTCTTTTTGAAGGGGAAATTTTTTCTCACTGAGACTTTGGATATACAGTTACTGGGAATCTTTAACTGAGTTTAGGATTTTTGGATACAATATTGCAATTGGATTATAACAAAAAAGCTTCTATGTTTGGTTGGATTATAATGTGGGCACAAGAATCCAGGAGCTGCATTTGGATTATAATTGTTGAAAGTGTTTGGCTACAATCAGTTAAATTTTTGTTCCTAAGTCCTTAATGAACCACGGGCGGTAACCCAGTGTTCCTGGAAAAATCAGGGCAGCGAGCCTGATTTTTGCGTGTGTAAAATTTATATTGTGTGGGTGGTTAAACCATCGCGTTCTCCTGATGGTAACCCTTGAAATTTTCGGGTGCCCCAGGCCGGTGGTAGTGTTTAGTTTAGAATGGGTGGTGGTAGTAGCGTTCCAAGAATGCCACTACGGTAGGAAAATGGTCAGAACACCCAATACCCCAGAAATAGAATGGCAGACAGAAGAAAGATTGAAAATTTTAAACAGAAATGAAAAAGATGAAATTCTGTTTCAAAGACCTCCACCTTATGTCATGCCAAAATCAGCGCCACAAGATGGCCAAGTTCCACATATTTATCCAGACCTTACATTAGCAAATGCGGGAAGCAGTCACTCTGCAGGAAGGTTTCAGACCCCAGACAGGAGTGAGACTTCCCCAACCACAGAAAAACTAAGAAAAGTAACTGAGATATTGAAAGATGTAATTGAACAGGGAGAAGAAAAATTCAAAAGGTACAGCCAATCTTCTCCCTATAACAATGAAGCTGGTAGGGAGCCACCTCCGAACACCCCAATGGCACACGTCATGCCAATGATGAAAAAAAGAAAAGAGATAATGGCCCCACTGAGGGAAATGATAACCAGCCATATGAGGGAAGATGATGAACTAGTAAATCAGTCAATCTTCCAATATGTACCATTTATCACAACAGACCTGTTAAATTGGAAACAGCATTATGGACCTTTTAGTACCAAGCCGAATGAGGTGATTGAACTAATTAGAACCATAGTCCAGACACATAACCCCACATGGAGTGATATGCAGCAAATAATAAATACGCTTTTTAATATGGAGAATAAGCAAAAATTGAAACTGGCAAAAGACAGGATCCTTCGTAGAAATTTCCCAGACGCAAATCAGACTGTAGTGCATATGGCGGCAGCTGCTGAACAAAACCCAAATTGGGATCCTAATGATTCAACACACAGGACAAGTCTTCAACAGTACAGATATTTGATTTTGGAAAGCTTAAAGGAAGCAGCAAAAGGTCCTGTCAATTTTAGCAAACCTGCTAATATAATTCAGGAGAAAGAAGAATCCCCTGAAAGTTTCTTAGCCAGGTTAATTGAGGCTTATAAAGTGAACACAGGGATTAATATGGAAGATCCTGAAAACCGCCAGATGTTAAATGAAAGATTCATTACACAGAGTGCACCGGATATAAAGAAAAAGTTACAAAAGCTGGAAGGAGCATTGGGAAAGAACACAAGCGAACTGGTGCAAATTGTGAGGAAGGTCTACTTTAATAGGGAGCAGGAGGAAGAGAAGAAGGAGAATATGAGAGAATATAAAAGAGCTGAGATGATCACCCTTGCTTTGGGAAGAGGCAACAATCAGTGTGCTTACTGCAAGCAAGAGGGCCATTAGCAGAGGAATTGCCCCGAGAGAGGAATGAGATGATTGAAGAAACCAGAGGAATTTGGGAAATCCCAGAAAACAAACAAACAAACAAACAGCTGAGCACTTGATAGCTAACCCCAAGATTTTGAATCCCTAATCAGCTCTAAGCTTTAAGGCTACTAGGTTTGTCCCAACTTTTTCAGGCAGTATGTGAAAGTACGCAGAAATAAAAGTGTAAATGTCACAGGCCAGTTGCCTAATTCCAAAGGAACATGAAGGCCTGTGCAAGAAGTTTATTTTTTCTGCAGATGTACAGGTACATACTGGCCATGCCCTCTAGATGATTTGGAAAACAAGGGACATTTATGGGTTAGTAATCAAAGACTGATCAAAGCTGCCCAGAATGCCTAGATTCCTTGCAATTAATCAGAAAACAGAAGGCACAATTGGCAAAAAGGAGCAGAAGAAGCAAAGCGAAAAACAGCTATGTTTAAACAGCCAAACAAACACAGGAGTTGTATTTGATTAAAGAATTTGAGGACTTGAAAATACAAACATCTGAAGTACACAAAAATAAAATGAAAAGCCAGTAAGGGAATACTTACTTAAAGCAGGGAGGCTTAGTGGAGTCATCCTTGTTCATTTAATCCACAGTTAGGAAGAGGTTGAGAAAGCAAGTGGGATTGTTGAAAGCATTGCGGAATTGTACAAAAGTAAATCAATAAGTCCAGGTTTTTTAGCCAATAACAATGCATGATATGAGAACTCCCTTCTGTACAAAGTATCCTATTTCCTCATTTGAATTTCTGGCCCGCTAGAAGGAAATTATTAACTCAGTCACTGCAGTAGAAATCAATATGTGAATCAGTGCAGGAGGCTTGCCCTCCCCATCTCCACGGCAACACATGGCTTTAAGCCAGGAGACTGATTATAGTTAAACATTGATAAGATGGATCATTGAACTATATACTGTCGATAGTATCTTTTTCCTTGCAGTTTAAGACCCTGGAAAGATTGGAATGCATAGATTTTGCTTAAATAATCAACGTAAGAGAGAAGACGGCAGTTTGGCATTAGGCACAGACCAGAAGCTGTCAAAACGCCCAGCCGAAGCTTGATAGAACATGATAGAAATGTTTATGTGAAAAGTTATTAAACTTTAAAAAATTTCAAGAAATCAGGAGGGAATGAAATAGGGGTGAAAGAATTAAGATATTAAGATAATATTAATTCTGTTTTAAAAGTAAAAATTATTTTCTCAGTACTCTGTAAAGTTAAACAGATCAGATTGACCTATCATATAGAACTGATGACGAAGCTAAAGTAAATAGAAGGCTTTGTGTCCACAAGCTCAGCACAGTTTGTACAGCTGACAGGGAACCGTAAATAATATTTGTGTGACATGACATTATGTGACATGAGACATGTTCCTTATATGACATGATCTAAATAACAGTTACGGAATGTTCTAACCTGAACTTAATGAAATGTCAGAAGATTAATTAATAATTTTGGCTTATCCCATAGTGATGTAATGTGTAGAAATTTCCAAATTTTATGCTATAAAAAGATGGCTCTGAAAATGTATTTTCATTCAGGGACTATTAGCTTGGTAAAGCGTTCCTGAATCTGTTTGGCCAAATATTAACAAATAAAACTCCTAAATCTGTCTTAGCGTGTGTAATGCGATTTTGTCTAGTTCAGTATTCCATAACAGTATGGGACACTATGAAGTCGGTTTTTAGAGGGGAGAGTATCAAGTTGGCTAGTATTAGAAACAAACAATTTAAGGAAAAACAAGACAAAGTTGAAAAAGAGATAAAACAGTTACAAGAAGATCAAGTAAAGACAAATGATAAGAAGGTCTTTGATAGGATGCAAAGATTAAAGACAGAATTGATAGGAAAGGATATTGAAAAAGCGAAAAGAGATTTGGTATATTTAAAAAGGGAATATTTTGAATACAGCAATAAGAATTCAAAATTATTAGCAAGAACTGCTAAAGAAAAGAGAAATAAAAGGGAAATTGGAATTTTGATTAATAAAGATGGAGTAAGGTGTAATAAGACTAAAGATAAGTGTAAGATTGTTAAAGATTTTTTACCAGGATTTATATGCTAAAAAGAATATAGATTTGGAGAAGCTAAAGGATAAATTGGAGAAACAAATAGAAAACAAGATAAAACAAGAACATAGAAATAGAATGGAAGAGCAAATAACAGAGAAATAAATAAAAGAAGTAATAGCCAACTTGAAGACAGACAAAGCTCCGGGGGAAGATGGGTTATCAGCTGAATTTTATAAGGAATTTAAAGACTTTGTGGTCCCAAAATTGATGAACTTATATAACTATATATTGGAAGGAGGGCAAATTCCGACTTCATGGTACAGAACTATAATTGTTTTATTACCAAAACCTGGAAAGGATTTAGAAAAAGTGGAGTCATATAGGCCCACTTCCCTGATAAATCAAGATGCTAAGATTTTTACAGCAATATTGGCAAACAGATTGAATAGTTTTATGGGCAGTTACATAAATGAAGACCAAGTGGGTTTTTTGAAAGGAAGACACTTGGCGGATCTGACAAGGAGAGTTTTAGATTTAATAGATATTGTAGGACAAACAAAAGAGAAAGTTGGATTATTATCACTAGTTATTTTAAAGGCATTTGATTCATTACAGTGGGTAACAATTAATGAGATAATTAAATGCTATGGATTTGGAGATAAATTTAAAAGAATGATTGAACAATTATATCAATATGGTACTGCTATTGTTAGGGTAAATGATGATTTTACAGAAGAAATAAAATTAGAAGCTGGAACAAGGCAGGGTTGTCCATTATCACCAACATTGTTTATCATGGCAATGGAGTTGTTGGCGAAGGCTATAAGAGAAGATAAGGACATTGAAGGAATATTGGGAAATAAGATAAGTTTGTATGCTGTGATACATTGATAATTGCGAAACATCCTAGGAAGGCATTAGAAAGAATACAAGAGCAGTTAAAAGATTTTGAGGAGGTGACAGGTTTGAGAATAAATTGGGACAACTCGGAAATGATACTGTGTAATATCAACAAGGAAGAGCAACAAAATAAAGGGTAAATTTAAATTAAAGATTAAAGATAATTTGAAGTATTTGGGAATAAATATTTCAAATAAATTTGAAGATCTTAAGAAATTGAATTATGAAAAACAGAAAAAGGAAATTAAAGATAAAATACACCAATATCAAAAGCTGAAGTTCTCTTGGTTTGGCAGCATTGTGTTATGTAAAATGATGTTGTTACTAAAAATTAATTTTTTATTTGATGCCCTGCTGATCCAATTAAATGACAAGGAAAATAAGGAATTTCAAAATATGTTAAATAATTTTTGTAATGGTGGAAGTAAACCTAGAATTGCAAAAAAAAAAAAATGGTACTTATCTCAGAAAGAAGGAGGATTGGGATTGCCAAATTTGAGGAATTATTACTGAGCTTTCCAAGTTAAAAATATTGTGAAAAATTTAGTGAGGGAAAAGGCAATCTGGGAATAAATTGAGATGAGGGATCTAAATCAAATGGGGAAAATGGTCTTTTAAGACAATAATTTGGGGGAAATAGTTACGAAAAATAAAATGATGAAGACAATATTGGGAGTATGGAAAAAGGTGAAGAAGGAATTCGCCCCAGACACATCTCCTATAATAGAAATAGAGGATATTAAATTTTTTCAAATAAAAATGGACAAAAGGATGAAATAAGTTCTTTCTAGAAATGATGTTTCCCTGTTGAGAGACTGGATATGGGCTTGTAAAGATATAGAGAGAAAAGCAGATATATATGCACAGTTGAGATTGAACTGGCTCCAGATAGTGTTGGTAAATAAGTGGAATAGCAAATACTCAAGGGAAGCCAGTTTGGAACGAGGTAAGACTGATTTTGAAGAATTGATACTAAAGATAAGAAAGGGAGAAAGGGGAATTAAGGGCTTAGTAAGCAAAATATATAAAATGTGTTGGAGATGTAAGGATACACTGGGAATGTATGAACATATGTGGTGGGGTTGTAACGTGGTAAAAGATTTTTGGGGAAAAATTGAGAAAGAGATTTGTGCTATTATGGGCATGAGACTTAAATTGGGGCTAAGTACTGTTTTGTTGACGGATGTGGAAAACATGAATTTAAATAAGGATAAAAAAGAGTTATTGTCAATAATGTTGACAACGGGTAGACAGTTCATCACCAGGAAGTGGAAAAATGAAGTAATTTTAAAAATTACAGGAAAATACTAATACTGGGAGTGTGGCAGGAAAGAGGGGTAAAATACGGTAATTTCCAGGCCAAAACGGGGCATTTGACAGCTATGAATCACATCCCCTGGTGACATGCATGTTCCAGCAGTGGCCAGGCATTTCTGGACAAGTCATTGAGCTGATGTCAGAAATAGGTATATAAGGTGAGAGGGACCAAGGGCTTGTCTCTAGTGCTAAACCATCTTATTGGATAGTACAGCTAGACCATAATGAGTCATTTTGTGTTAAAGTTCAGTAGAAGCAGCTGTGTTAATAAACTGGACAATTTTCGCTACATTTGTAGCAAATATACCCCACATGATCAATGCAATAACTTAACCAAGAGGGTGAGATTGGCTAACTTAAGATCCTGACATCCTTGGCAGAACGGGACTTCAGATTTCGATTCAGCACACTTGATTTACTTTAGAATGCATTGATTAGACCAAGTAGCAAACAATATCTTTTTTTGTGATGCAATGTTATTGTAGTTGAGCTGTCTTTGAAACCAGGGTATCAATTCTCTGTCTATTTCCAAATGGCTCTTACATGCTCAGCATAAATACACTTATATGTGTACTGAAGTGTAGTGTAGTGAACAGCACAGTGAACTAGGAATCAGTAGTCCTGAGTTCTACATGGCCGTAGAAACTCACTAGTTGAAATCAGCTTACTTAGCATAGCAAACTCAACTAGAGTAGTCCCAGTGGGCATTTTGTAAGCCCACTCTTCCATATGTTTTATTGATTTAGTGGGAAAACTCGAGCTGTGATTGATTAAGTAAGCTACAGGATTTCAGCCATTTCTTGAAAATCTTGTTAAGATCATTGTAAATTGGAAGCAATTGAATAGCACATGATGATAACATCTCATCTTTTGCCTGCTCTACCTTTGTGACATCATAAGAGCCCTACCTGTGACATCGGCAGTTTCAGATTTTGACCTTAAGTCTGAGGAATGGGGTGATGTTGATCTAGCACTTCCAGCAGGGTAAGAGTCTGGAGGGACTGACTTCACTAGGATTGTATAGCCATCTCGGTATCCGGAATGCCTTGTAAGCTCATCTCTAAATGAGTGTTAAATAAAGACTGTTGCTATTTGTTCATCATTGTTTCAGACTGATGCTTATAAGTGCCGGATATAACAGTTACCCATACAGAGGGGGAAAAGGAAAACCTGTAAATTGTCACACCTGGCTCCCTTATCTAGATCCCCAGTTGCATTGAACAGGATTCACAGACAACTCTGGAAGGACTGAAGGGACAATCCAAGGTTTTGTTGTTATTTTGCCTGAGGTGGAAGAGCCCAAAGTGGCTAATGATAGAAGCAGAAGGTGTGTAGAGAACTCCGATGGCTGATGCAAATAACTCATGATCAAAAGTTCTTTTAAAGTCTTTATTTGGGGAAAAGGTATCCATACTGGATTCCGAGGGGTCTCGGAGGGAGGTTAAAGGTAGAATGATCCTGAAGCGGGAAAAAACATTTGTATATATACATGGGATACATCATAGGAGCATTGCATTCTGGTACATGTAGTTGAGACAATTTGATATTACATCTGACAAAACCCCTTCCAATACCACACTGACGAAAAGAACACAAGTACAAGAACAACAGCCACCTATAGTGTTAAACATAACTTTCTGAATAAATGTGTGTGTTGGGCTAAGGGAAGTGGTTTGGTCAGTATGTCTGCTGTTAGGTCTTTTGTGTCACAGTGTATTACATTGATGAAACCTTCCCTAGACATCTGCCTAACATATTTGTGTTTGATGTCTATGTGTCTGGACCTGTGACCCATGACCTCGGCTTTGGAGATTTCAATAGCCGCATTGTTATCTTTGTGGATGGGAATGGGATGAAATGGCTTCTTCCAGATTTCAGAGATTAGGTCATTGAACCAGACAAGGTTGCTGGCAGCCATAGATAGGCATACGTATTCCGCCTCTGTGGTAGATGTAGCTACTATTTTCTGCTTGCCGGTGTACCAATATATTGGGCTGTTGTTCAGGAGGATTAGGTAACCTGAGGTGCTTTTCTTGTTTCTATGTCCCCGGCCCAATCTGCGTCAGCGTAGTATGATAGCTCAGGCCCGTAAATTATCTCTGGGGTCAACAGCAGGCTTGTATCCATTGCGCACTTCATGTACCTTAACAGTCTCTTGACTGCGTTACTGTGATGGACCTTTGGATTGCTCTGGTATTGTGACAGCAGGTTCACGACCAAAGTTATGTCAGGCCTGGTCCAACTAGCAATGTGTAGTAATGACCCAATGGTCGAACTGTACAGTGTGTTTTCCTCAAATGCTTCTCCATCATTGTATGTGTTTTTCTGGAAATCCGTCTGCATGGGTGTCCCACAAGGGTTGACGTCTGCCATGTTACAGCTTCCCAGCAGCTCCACTAACTTTTCCTTTTGGGACATCACGAAGCCATTTTGGATTTTGGATATCAGCACGCCTAGGTACCTATCTATCTTCCCTAGGATCTTTAGTGAGAAATGTTCCTGGAGACTTCTGGTGAACTCATCACATTTGGATTTGCTCTTTCCAAAGTATAACAGGTCATCGACATATACCAGCAGTTTCTCTATCTCATCTTGGGACTTCCTTGTGAAAAGACATTTATCTGATGTGGTGGCGATGAAACCTATCTGTTCCAGAACCTTGGATAAGCACTCATACCACCTCTTCCCAGATTGTTTAAGTCCATACAGGCTTTTATGGAGGAGCCAGGTTTCCCTTTCATTCTGCCCAAAGCAAGGGGGTGCTCTCACATAGATCTTCTTGTCCAATTGAGGATGCAGGTATGCGGTCTGCACATCGAATTGGTACACATGTTCTTTCAGTACAGATACCATCACCAACATGGCCTTGACACTCTCTGGTCTCATTGTTGGTGAATATATGTCAGTGTAGTTGTCTGGGTACTTTTGGGCAAACCCCTGTGCCACAAGTCTGGCTTTGTACAGGGTTTGGTTGTCTTCTATTGGCTTAACCTTGGACACCCATTTCATTCCAATTGTCTTCTGGTGCTCTGGAACTTTTGCGGTTGTGTACACATTCAGGTCTCTGAGGCTCTTCATCTCCTTTTGTATGGTGGCCTCCCACTTCTCTCTTTCCTTTTGTGGCAATAGGAGGATGTCTTCGTATTTTTTGGGTGCTGTTAAGTTGTGATTGATGGTCATCACGAAATCCCCTAGCCCCTTGGGTGGTTGGTTTCTGGTTGAACTTACTGGGCTCTGGCATTGAGTGCCAGAAGTCCTGGGTTCATCCTCACACTCGGTGGGTCCTGTGCTTAGGGCAGCATGTTCCTCCTCATCGTGGATATTTTAGTTTGTGTCCTGACCCATTGAGGTCGTGGCCTGAGGTCTCTCTTTGACTGCTACTGATTGTTTGCTCTGCAGTCAATGTTTCATTTGAGTGTAGTCTACTGCAACTGGCGTTCTCATGGAAGCTTGCTGATCTCGATACTACTAGTTTGAGGTTGGAGTCAAGGAACCAGTAGGCCTTTGAACCTGGTTCTTATCCCAGGAACCTTAACCTCCTTGATACTTTGTCCCTTTTTCTCCTCAACTGTTTTGGGATATGCACATCAGCAAAGACTCCAAAAATATGAAAGTGGGACAATTTGGGATTTTGGCCATATATGATCTCATACGGTGTTTTTCCTATAACACTGGACCACAGTCTGTTCAAGGTATAGTTGGAATATAGTAGTGCTTCTCCCAGTATGAGAAGCTCAGTCCGGCATCTTCCAGCACACATCTGACCATCTTCTGGAGCACCCCGATTCTCTGCTCAGCAACCCCATTTTGAAATGCCGAGAATGGGGCGGTCTTCTAGTGTATCATTCCTTTGTCGTTGATCCAGTCCTCTAATTCATTTGAGAGGAATTCTGATCCCTGATCCGTCATTATCCATTTTATTTTGATGTTGTACTGCATTTCTGTTCTTCTATAGAATTCTTTGAACTTGGAGAGCATCTCTCCTTTGGTCTTGAGTGTGTACATGAAACCATACCTACTGAAGTCATCGACGATTATCAAGAAGAACCTCTTTTGGCCTAGGGAGCTTTTCAGGGGACCGACGAGGTCCATGTGTATTAACTCAAAAAGGTGGTCGGCCTTTCTATTGACTGTTTCCGGCCTTGGAGAGGTCGTTGATTTGGCGCACTTGCACACAGAACACTCTAGATAGCTATCACAATGCTTCACCTTGAGACCTTTGGAGCACTCTAGCATTTTCTTTATCATGGGGAAACCTATATGCCCCAGTTTTTGATGCAGTAGATGTGCACAATCATCATGTATGGGTTTGCCTATCGATAGTCGGGGTGTCACATGGGTCATGCCAGTGGCCCCTTCTGTGAGTCTGTCATGGGGGTCTTCCCCTTCAATTTTCTCATCATTGAACATGT
Organism: Bradypodion ventrale; assembly: GCA_035047345.1. NCBI lineage: Eukaryota > Metazoa > Chordata > Lepidosauria > Squamata > Chamaeleonidae > Bradypodion > Bradypodion ventrale. The sequence continues at coordinate 105,665,660 of JAWDJE010000002.1, read as the reverse complement.
CTATGGCATCCGGGGCATCCCCTTCTGTGTTGATGTCTTCTTCCCCTTCTGTGCCTTCATCGTTCTCTCCTCGGTCGATGATGTTGATGCTGACATTGTCGTTCTCCCCCATGGGCAACAAGTATGGTAAACATCCAGTGATTACTACATTCCCAATCTTCTTTCCATTTCTTTTGATTGAAGCTTCCTTTTCCTGGAAGGTTATTTCTGACCCTGTGTCTTCACAGAACCTAATGACTGCTAATACATTGTAAGGGACTTCGGGGACATAAAGTACCCCCTCAATCTTCCCTATCCCAGGGATGTACACATTGTCCTGACCAGCCACTCTTGTGTGCCCTTGGTTTGCAACTTTTATTTGGGATGACATTTCCATGAAGGAGCTGAACAGCCTTTTGTTACAGGATGTGTGAGTGGATGCCCCTGAGTCAATTTGCCACCGTTGGTCATCTGGGGTGATGTGGTTACCTGCTTCTCTGTGCCTGACTCCGTTCATTGAGTTGAGCCTATCTCGCCCCATCTTTTTTCGGTTCCTGGGGTCCCCTCTGGGGCTGGGTGACCTCCACCTCCTTGGGTCGGTGACTCCCCTTGGTCTGGGTGGTGTTCTGCCTTGGGCCCTCTGTCCTGGGCTGGTCATGTTGCCATAGTGGTTGGAGCACGTATGTATGTATGTTCAGGAAATTCCCTGCTCTTGTTGATCCTAGGGCAATATCTCTTGAAGTGGTATTTTGATCCACACAAGTGGCACCTGGTTGGCTGGTTTACCTGCTCTGCAAATTCAACCCTTCTAGTGCTCCTGCTTTCTCTGTGAAGCAAGGCTCTGTCCCTCCTGAGGCTGTCCTCAGAAATGAGTTTTCCAGAGATATATTCAAGAGAGAGTTTGCCATTTCCCATATTATCAAAATGGCTCAGGAGGTGGTCCCAGCTTGAGTCTAGAGAGTTGAATATGATACTAATCAGGCACTCATCCGCAATTGTTTCACCCCTGCGCATTAAATCTGACCTCATGTTTGTCAATCTTAGTAAATGGTCACTCATGAGCACATCTGCTCTTAACTTTGCTGAGTAAAACTCTCGAGCTAGCAAACTTGTCCCACTCCTATTTTTGCAATAAAACAGTTTACACAGTTTATCCCAAACCTCGGATATGGTCATGCCATTTGGTATGCCATTATAGATTGCGGGGTCAATGGAACATAACAACAAAACAAATGCCTTATGGTGGATGCGATGTATTTCAAGGTCCATGGTTTTTCAGGTGGGTTTTTAATTAGGAAAAGGGCATTCTCTTTCAAAAGAATTATCTGAAAGTGTTGAACCCAGTCCATTAGGTTTTTCCCAGATGTGCATAGTATTGGAAAGTTGCTTGGTAGGTTGCTTTGTTGATTAGAGCCAGTGCTGGTCAGCTGCTGTAGCTGGTGTCCAGGGATGTGGTTGAACTGACAGTAAGGTTCAGGGATGCAGTCTATCAGGTTCAAAAGGTTAGCTTGCCTTTCTTCTCTAAGGCTGAAGGGGGAGCTCTCTTGTCTGAAGACATGTCCATCTTCAACTTGCCTGTAGAGGGAGTGTTGGTATGGCTATGCATGTGCGAGACTCATTCTGTGCTGGTCTCTGTCAGGGAAGGATCTCTGCGCCACTTGTCTCACCAGTGGAGTTTTGAAGCCTGGTGGAGGGTCGGCGTCTTCTCCCCTGGTGCTACCCGGAGGTGCTCCGAAGGATGGGCATTGCCGCTGGTACGCTGGAGGAGGTTCGATCATCATGGAGTCACCCCAGAAGGTCACCGGTGTCCTCGGGTCGGTCTCCGTGGCCGTGCAGTGGGTCGTCCAGAGGTGGTCTCCTGCGGTGATGGACTGCATCGGCGCCTGGTCCTGGTAGGTTCCACGGTCTTTACTCTCGTGGGGGGAGTTCAGCTCGGGGGAGATGTCCACCTCACTGAGGGTGGTGGTAACCATTTTGATCACCCTGCGGAACTCTTCTTTGGATGGGGGTTGTCTGATTTCGCCCTTGCGCCCTCCCCGTTGCTCTCCACGTGGTTTTGGTGTTGGGGTCCCCTGGTTCTTTGTTTCTGTGGCTTGGGGGCCGTCATCTTGGTTTTCCCATTTTTCCGCCCTGGGATTCAAACCCTCGCCTGCCATTTGTTGTTGGTCGGCCATATTGGCTGCATTTGAAAACAGTGCCGGGGTATCATTTCATGCCACCTCTGGGTATGGGGCATTAGCATGGAGGCTTACTGCTTTGGAGGGCTGGATTTCGTCGTCTTCTCCCATCATCGCCAGTAGTTCGGAGATGGAGACCATTCTCCCATTCGACCAGTTGATGATCCTGAGCAAGGCAGACCTTGGGATGCTCTCATCACCGGTATCTTTGTCATTTGACCTTTTGGGAATGGCTCCGGTGTCTGCTTTTGGTTGCTTCTCCTCTTGGTTTTTGACCAGTTTGCTGGTGGTTCCGATGGGGGTGATTTGTGGTTTTGCCTTTGATGCTCCTGTGCAGAGCTTTCTTCTTCTGGGCATCTTCTCTGGACTTTAGACCTTATTCTTGAGTTAAATTCACAACCATCCTCACTGCTACTACTTTGTAGAGAACTCCGATGATTGATGCGAATAACTCATGATCAAAAGTTCATTTAAAGTCTTTATTTGGGAAAAAGGTATCCATGCTGGGTTCCGGGGGGGTCTCAGAGGGAGGTTAAAGGTAGGATGCTGCTGAAGCGGGGAAAAACATTTATATATATACATGGGATACGTCATAGGAGCATTGCATTCTGGTACATGTAGTTGAGACAGTTTGATATTACATCTGACAAGGTGGATAGATAGATAAATAAATCTTTATTGTCATTGTCCTGCACAGAACAACAAGATGCCTCACACCAACACTTGTGATGGGGCCACGAATGGGCCCCACTTGGACCCTGGACTGCTTAAACCTCCTACCATTGCACTTAGAGAAACTGACTGAATCTTCCTTCAGTCCTAGTGATAGGAGAGGATCCTCCAGTTTACCATCATAGTACCTGAGGGCATCTGGTTAGGATAAGAGTCCAGGGGCAATTGTGCAGTGCACTTACAGCTCTGTCCTCTGCTTTTCATCCCTATTCCAACTAATTTTGCCAAGCGGCAATCAGCTCACCCTGCCAAATGATAGGGCTGGCCATGAAGGATGGTCACAGACCTACTCTTATGGAAAATACTTCCTGAGGGCACAGAGCTCTTTTCTTAGAGAGTCTGCTAGCAACATGGTGTGGAGCACAATATCACAAGAAAGGTGGTAGAACCACCAGAATACCCACACTCTCCCCCTTGCACTTTCTTTCTCCTGACATGGAAGCATGGGAAAGTGTGAGCTGTTTGCCAATGCCTCTACTTCATCCTCATTCTACAAGTGGGGTGGGGGGCACTGCAGAGACTCTGATAATGCCTCCAAAGCCTATATCCACATGCCCTTGGGAGTTACAATGGAATAACTGGCATTAGGAAGACAGACAAAAGAGGGTACTGATTTGTGTATGACTGTGTGTGAAACTAGGAAATGATTTTTTAAATTTTTATAGACTCACAATGCATCCCACATAGTGATGGGATTCTGCAGGTTCACCCCAGTTCGCCAGAACCAGTAGCAGTAATTCTGGCTGGCTCCACCCATCCAAGTTTTGAAATAATGCAGGGCATTCCCCCTGGCCATGCCCACCATACCACATCCACAGAGTAGGTAGTAAAAAAAAATTGAATCCCACCACTGATCTCACTGGGATGGTGAAGAGAGTGACCAGCTGATATGTGTGCCTGCTGAACCTGCCGTCAAGATGCTGGCTGTGGATGGGCTTCAGCTGATGGCTGTGGATGGGCAACATCTGGGTCCCCAAGCTTCTTCCTTATGGCACTTTCTCCTTCAATCTGAAAATGACCAGGCCAGTTTTTTGAGTGGAGGGTACCTAACATGTTTCAGGCTTTCATGCTGTGAGTTTGCTAGGTGAAAGTGCTCAGGAGGTATGTTTTTTGTGAGCCCAAAGTAATCATCAAAGAACCTTGATATTACAGCTGTGGTTTTTAAAGGGTTCATAGCATTTTTAGAAAAACATAATTTATTTATGTTTGAAACGTAAATAATTAAAAGACAAAAAAGTCTTGTTCAGGGAAACAATTCATAAAAAGAGATAAGTCTGCACAACAGCAGTGGCCTATATTATGTACAACCCAAAGCTGGCACATGGGAGCCAATCTGTTCCAGGGCGGTGCATTTCAGAACCCCATGAACCCCATGAACTCATGCAAATATATTACTCTCTTTTCTGTTACTCTACAACATGAAATTGTGAATACATGTTGAAGTAGCTTAAGGCAAAAACATGAATGATGACACTTTTCCAGTTTAGGTAGCTTTGGCAGTTAATTTTATATTACAAAAAATGTTGTGGCACCTTAAAGACTAACTCCTGTATTTTATTTAATGTGTTATATTACAGATTGAGTCTTCCCATCTTGGGGTGAGATGAGGCCCTCCAATCATGAAGACTCAATTGTGAAAAGTTTTGGTTGAACATGAAGAAGAGCGCAACAGCAAAAAGAATGGTAAGTGAGTCGCGACCAGAAGGAACTCATCCCTTGATAGTCTGGTCAATAGAGGAATATTACAGATCAGCCTTTTCCCCCAAAAAGCACCTTCCAGATGCATTTTGACTTCAAGTCTCATCACCCTTATCCAGCTTGCCAATGAGCATTGCAGCCCAAGTCCTTTGGAAGGAACCAGGCTAGGAATGGCCTGTGTAAGTCTTGAGCATTAATTATTTCCTTTGAGGGAAAAGCACACTGCACACAACCGTGGCTTTCTCAAACTACTTGCAAAGGATGGTTTATAGACTATTTGACAAAAGAGTACATGACCTAGATGCACTTTAACATCTTAGAGAACTTAATATCCTCTTGCATCATGTGCAGAAAATGGGTAACTGCTGAACTTTACTACAATTATATTTTTAAATCCTTAATTTACCAGCTCGAGTTGATATGTCTTCTTGCCAAGTTCATCCCAAAGATTATTTTGTAACAAATAAATATATGTCCCTAGAAGGCATCATACCCAATGTGGTATAGTAATAGACTAGGGCTCAGAAGATCTGAGTTCAAATCCCTACTTCTCCCTGTTTGAGCTATAAGTCAGTTCTGACTTAATAGTACATAACACATAACAACTCTTGAAGACAAGGATTAACTAGGACAAGGCTACTAGGACTTTGAATTGGGGCACTGAAATTTTTATGATGTAAATCTTTGTTGTGGGATAAATTTTCTGGAAAGGCAAGGACTTGCCTACTCTCAGGTACGGCTGCACTGCCTTCACTTGTTCCTCCCAAAGCAAAAGGAAATCCTTAAAGGTGGGCTCAATGCAGAACCAACTGGGCCGTTGGAAGAAACCATTGCTCCCATTCCCTCATTTATTCTTTCAGAACAGCAATCATGTAGCACAGGTTTAATCAGAAGAGCAATCCAGCCTAGGTGCTCAAATGGCTAGCTACAGCTCTGCTGTAGATGGAACATTTTTCAACCAGTAAGAGTAGAACAGTATGAAATAGTGCGTGGAATGTTGAATTTGGGTGTAGAAAACCCAAAATGTAGATCTCTGCTTAACTGTCTGTCTAGTCATGCATCTCAACTTGGCTTACCTTACCTTGGAGCAGGGATTCTCAACCTGTGGCCCACAGGCTGGATGTGGCCCACATCACTATTTCATGTGCCCCCTCACCATCTCCACCACACCAGGAAGTGCCATGTGGTGGAGGAAGGGTAAAATGGCCATCTGGCCCCCAAAGCTATCTGCGGGAGCATGGCCCGCCCCCCTGCTTTAAAAGGTTGAGAACTCATGCCTTGGTGTCCTTATTCAGTGAGGAGTCCGCACAATGATAGATGACATTCTGCACATGCAAAAGGACCCGGGAAATCAAGTTCATCTGCATGCAGTTTTTTTTTTAAAAAAAAAAGCCATTTGGATATCACATTACCCACTGACTAGGCAGATCATGACATGTGCCCTCTGCTTTCACCTTGCGCAAGGGATCCTATGGAGGATGCTTTGGTGACTCTTGGTCCTGGCCTAACATCATTGACAAGTAATGGGCAATGCTACCTAGTTAGACTTGGCTTACTGGATAATAAACCTTGCTCGTGCTGGATTGAAGCAAGGAAAGGTAAAGCTACAATATATAAACCTGAGAAACCCCTGGAAAATAAAAATAGTCTATGACAGTGGTGGCAAACCTTGGCACTCCAGCTGTTCTTTAACTTCAATTCCCAGAAGCCCTGATCAGCAGGAGTGCTGACTTGGGCTTCTGGTAATTGAAGTCCAAGAACACCTGGAGTGCCAAGGTTCACTATAACTGGTCTAAGAGATAGCTTTGAAAAAATATTTTGTGTAAGATGGAGACATTTAACAGATTCTTAACACTGTTAAAGACAGCTGTGTTAGATCAGAAGTTAATTTCATCTAGTGCCCTGCTTTTCATTGTGTCCAGTATTTATGAGCCTCATACTAATAAGTAAAGCTGGAAGATGAGTAAAGGATGTCTTCTGCTTCACTCTCTGGTTTTCTTCTTGCCGTGATAGTTAAACAAGAAGGATGTCATCATACACTGTGATCAGCATAACAGCATTTAGAAGAAATGTGTTAGATTCCCATTTCATTCTGACTAATCTTAATTTTGCACTTTCAAACAAGTATGCAGACAGACTCATTTATCCTTGAAGATCTGTACAATTTTTAAAAAAAAATAGTGATGAGATCCTCCAGTTAAAAAGAGAAAGTGTACAGAATGTGTGTGTCTAAGAAGGACAAATACAAAAATATATGTTGGTGAAAATAACATTGATGTCTAGTATATGAGAAAATCTGTCTAGTATATGAGAAAATATGGGACTGCGGTGTTTCAAGTGGTTAAGATGCTGAACTCTCTGACTGGAAGGTCGGAGTTCGATTTCCATGAAGGAGTGAGCTCCCATCTCTGTCCCAGCTCCTGCCATCCTAGCAGTTCAAAAGCAAGAAATTGCAAGTAGATAAATAGGGACCACTTCGATGGGAAGGTAAACAGCATTTTGTGCACTCTAGTATTTAGTCATGCCTGCCACATGTTCATGGAAATGTCTGCAGATGCAGACAGCGCTGGCTCTTTGGCTGTAAAAGGAGGGGGTCACGGAACCCTAGAGTTGGATACTACTGGCTTTCGAGCAAGGGCAACCTTTACCTACAGGTATATGAGAAAACTTGCTTGCTAATTTAGGCAAAATTACACATTAAAATGCAGATATAGGAAGAAAAGTGCACAAACGCATAACATTTTCATGCAAATTTGAAAGAAAAAAACCTCAACAATTGGGAAAGTTGGGAAAGGGAGGGGGAATATAGAAAAACCAAAAAGTGACAGGTTTGTCCATCTCTAGGATGATGGGACTCCAAGAATCCAAGAGACATCTCTGGCACCTCTATTTGAGGATTTCTTAATAGACACTTGTGGTGTTGTTTTTTTAAACAACAGCTTTGATAATTCAGGTTTACTCTCCTCCAGAGGTCAGGCTACACTTTCTATTTTTCTCTCCACCCTTGCTTTTTGAACTGCAACTAATCCTTTATGGATTGCTTCCATTTTGTCACACAGCAGTCTGACAGACAGCTCAAATTCTGCTGCCTTTTGTATTACCAGAGTTCCGTAGGAATGGTCAGATTTGTATTGGTGTAAAGAGAGAAGAGAATTTGGCCAAATACTGCACCTTTCTCATGCTGTGCTTGGTGGGAACATGTGTGTTAAAACTTGAAGACAAAAAAAGAAGCAGACTCTATACTTACAATTGGCAATAGTTTAGGAACATTTTCTTTGCTCTTTTCTTCAGCCTGCAGAGACAGGGTACAGGGGAGAAAGCAAGATCAAAAGCAACACCTTCTACAATATTTCCTCAGTTTGAACCTTTTAAAGATTTTTCACCACCATAAAGCTCACTCAAAAAAAGATAAGTAGGTTTCACCTAACCTATCTGTCTGTATTCACTCATCTCTCATTTTTGCACCATCAAGAATGTGTGTGTTTGGGGGGAATATACGGTAATGCAGACCTTAATGTTCCCATAATGAAATCAAACCTATCTTCTCCATTTAATACAGATCACAATATTGCATGCAGTTTCAGTATGCCTTGCAGAACTTAGAACAAGTGGTCTCCAGAATGTCCTCATATAATGGATGTGCCTAAGGCAGGCATCTATGGCTAGTTCTCTTAACTGCAGCTTGGGTCTGAGCTCTCTCACACAACTCAGGATTACCAACACAGTTTCACTGGATGAAATTCTATCAGTGATCACATAAACTTCCAGCAACTTGCTATGATTAATTGTGGCCAATTGTGAAGGTGCCAGGACTCAGGGCAGTTGGGGGTATGAGCAGCCACATGACCAAGATGCTTCCTAATACCTTTTCAGTTAGCTGCAATTCCAGGGAAGATGCATATTATTTAAAAAAGAACTCCTTACCATAAAATTGCTTTTTAACAGAGAATGGGTGTGGGGGAGAATGGGTGTAAATACATCAGGAAGTGGGAAATCAGAACAGAGGGCATTGCCTTACTCTGATTTGGGTTGTACGTCCATCTAGTCCAGTGAAGGCAGTCTTGGCCCTCCAGCTGTTCTTGAACTTCAATTCTCAGAAGCCCAAGTCAACACACCAGCTGGTCAGGGTTTCTGGGAATTGAACAGCTGGAGGGCCAAGACTGCCCATCACTGATCTAGTCTAACACTGACTGGCAACAGTTTCTATGGTTCTTGGCAGAAGTTTCCAATTCCTACCTAGAGACTCTGGGGGATATATCTGCGGCCTTCTACATATAAAGCACATGCTGTACCAACAAGCGACAACTCTTCCTTCCCATACTGCCCTTCTCTACCAGAAAGCAGATGTAGCTATACCTATGAGGGAGAACAATTCTGAAATCCCTTAGTATAGGAACCTCACACTGACAACTAAAACTGGGAGATAAGTAAAAGATGTTTCTTGCTTCTTCCACTGGCTTTTTTCTTAATAAACAATGGCACACCGTCATCAGTTCCAACGTATGGTAACAATTTCAGGATTTTCTAGTTAGATAATCCTCAGGAGTGGTTTACCATTCCCTTCTTCTGGGTGTACTCTCAGATAAGCAGCTCAACGAAGGTTACATGACTAGTCCTAATTCCTGGAAGCAGAGTGGGGAATTAAACTCTCAACCCCCTGGCTTTCCAGCCAGATACCTAAACTGTTGAGTTATCCAATCATCTTTCTTATATGAAAATTAAACAAGAAGGATATCAATATATACTGTGATCAACATAGTAAGGATTGAGAAGTATATAAAGTATCATTATATACTGTTGATGTCATTATATATTGGTGTCAGTATATAATAGGATCAACATAGCAGGGATTGGGGGAAAGTTTTTATTAAGCCGAACAAAAGGGTACAACAATGTGGGTAAAATTTCAAGAACTACATATCTCTTTATTAAGCAAGATTTTACATAATGGAGTTTTAATGTCAAGTTTTTGTTTCCTTCTTGGATGCACATGTTAGCATGGTGAATGGTTTACATGTATCAATGAGACAGAGCAATACTGCCAGGAGGCCAGATTCCATTACAGGCCTGGACTCCTAGCAGGCTCAGCCAAGGCTGAATGGCCACAGCTGAGAAACCAGGCTACGATGCACCCACCCTCTTCATGGTGACTGCTTCATCAGCAGAACAGGATGGATATTTCCAATGGTGATGGGTACTGCATCTGTTGGACAGCAGAAGCAGCTGAAGGGAACAATGGTGGTGATGCTCAAACTAACTTTGAGTTAGTAAGGATAGAACTAATTCAAGCAAGAGAGACTGAATCTGTCAAAATCCTAACAAGAACATGCCAACAAATATGGAAAACAATGTCTGACAGATTGGCAAAGTTCAATATACATTCTAATCCCCAAGAAAGGAGATGCCAAAGAATACAGTAACTATAGGACAATTTGTTCTAATTTCCCATGCAAGAAAAGTGATGCTCAAAGTTTATTTTATATGGAGCAAGAATTACCAACATTCAGGCTGGATTGCGAAAAGAAAGAGGCACTCAAGAGCATATTGTAAATATTTCCTGGCTACTGGAGAATACCTACGTATTTCAGAAGAAGATCAGTTTATGTGTTATAAACTTTAGTAAAGCCTTTGACTGTGTGGATCATGAGAAATGATTGGCTGTTCTGAAGGAAACAGGGATGCCTTATATTCTTGACAAGAAGCTACCATTAGGTCAAAATATGGAGAGAGAATGGTTTCCTATAAGCAAAGATATCAGAAAAGGCTACCTCCCCACCTCCATCCCACCCCCCATTTCTGTTCAATCTGTATGCAGAACATATCATACAGAAAGCAAGACTAGAGTCATATTAAGGAGGATTGAAAACTGGTGGCGGAAACTACAATAATTTAAGTTATGCAGATACCATCTTTATGACAGAAAGTGGCAATGACTTGAAATGTTTTTAGTGAAAGTGAAACAAGAAAGTGCCAATGTAGGATTGCAGTGGAACATCAAGAAGACAAGAATCATGACTACAAAAGAAGTACAGAACTTTAATGTTGACAGTGAGGAAGTTGAAATAGTGAGAGATTTTGTATACCTTAAGGTCAATCAATCATCAATCCAAATGGAGATTTCAGCCAAGAAATCAGAAGTCTCAGACCTGGAAGAAAAGGAAAGAATAAGTTTGAAAAGAGCATCAAGTATAAGAATGTGTCACTAGAGACCAAAACAAAGATCATCTGCATGCTTGCATTGCAAATCATAATGTATGAGTGTGAAGGGTGAACAGTAAAGAAAGCTGAAAGGGAAAAAATGGTACTAAAAGAGAGCTTTGCATATAAACTAAACCAGTGATGGCAAACCTTGGCATTTTAGGTGTTCTTGGACTTTAATTACTAGAATCCTAAGTCAGCATTCCTACTGATCATGACTTCTGGGAATTGAACTTCAAGAACACTGGAGTGCCAAGGCTCACCATCACTGAACTAGACTGACAGTAAGACAAACAAAAGGGTCCTATAGCAAATGTGGTGTTGGAGGAGAGTTTTGAGAGTACACTGGACAGCGAGGAGAACAAATAGGTTGATCTTAGAAGAAATCAACCCTGACTGCTAATTAGAAGGTCAAATTGTAAAGATTAAGCTAAAGTACTTTGGACATCAAGAGAGGATTCACTTGAGAAAGCCTTGATGCTGGGAAAGGTGGAGGGCAAAAGAAGAAGGGGGCGGCCAAAAATGAGATGGCTAGATGGTATTGTAGATACAATGGGCACAAAGCTGGGTGGGCTGAGGAGGATGGTGGAAGACAGAGGTGCCTGGCAGGCAATGGTCCATAGGGTCGCAAAGGGTAAGAATTGACTGTGTGACTGAATAACAACAAAGCAAATCAAGCTTGATCTATCTTTGGAGGCAAAAATGATGAAATTGAGGTAGTCCTTCTTCAGGCAAATCAATGTGAAGGCTGGATTCTCTGGAAAGGTTAAATGCAGCAGGAATGGAGAAAAATTAACTACAAGATGAATTGATCCCATAAAGGAACGACAGGCTTGAGTTTATAAGAGCTGGAGCAGAACTGAGACCGCCAATATTCAGATTCAAATACTGCAGAAGAAGAAGAAGAGAGAGGAGCAGAACTGTTGAGGACAGAACATTTTAGAGATCACTCATTCATAGGGTTGACATAAGCCAGGGTTGACTTGACAACACATTAATACCAAGGTTTTGTTTTGGGGATTAATGATTAAAGAGTATTCAGCATTTTTCTGGTTCAAGCAATGAAAATTCTAGGAAGATGGTTAAGCCAATGCTGGGCCATTTTTGAAATGCTAAAGAAAAAAAGGGAAGCCAAAAAAATGGAGCTACTGCCATTTTCCTTGCTGAAAAAGTAGACTGTGTATTTGGGCACAACTCTGGTGCTAAACTAAACATTTCAGCATGTCTTGTACCAATTACATTCATTCACTTTCACTACCAGGACAAGAAGAGAGAGAAAATATCCCTAGCAGCTGCGTTTCCTCTACCCTATGATGTTCTTTTAAAGATCTAAATACGGCTGTGCTCAGATCTCCGTATTCCTTTATCAAGGCACTTCTCCTGCTGTTGGGAATTCTGAAATGGTTATTACCACTTTGCTAAAGGCAGCTATTACTCTACTTATCTGAAGACAAAGAAAGACAAGACCCTGTAAAAATGAGATTTTAATCACTGGCTTGTTTTATTTGATACTGAGATTTTAATCGTTTTGCCCTCTCTGAGCCTCAACTTTATTAAATTACAAAATATGAAAAGAGACATGAATCCTGTTAAGGGGTTTCTGCTTGAAACATTTTTAGAGTTTGATACTTCAGAGACAGATATATGGGGCAAAGTTCCTCAACCAGTTGGCTTGTCTGTTCTGCTCCAATTGTCTCTCCCCCACCCATCCCCACCACCATCTCCCCTATCCTTTGGTATAACTTCCCCTCTTGCCTTCCAAATATATTTTTTTGTCTTTTGAGCATAATAAGGTCCCACTTTTCTAAAGTCCCAGGTTTTTCCCTCCAGAACAAAAAGCACTGGTGTTTTATTTTACTTATAAATGCATGCAATAGTATGTGGTGCCTTCCCTAAGGCTTAGAAAATGTAATTTATTAGACTACATGGCCAGGTTCCCCCATCAGCATGGCCTCTGAATATCCTGATTGGGCAACTCTGGAAGTTCTACCCTCTCTAGGTGGTAAATGCAGATCCACCAAAGTTCCTTTCCAGGGCAACACTTTATTCCTCCTTTTTGATTGCTGCTTCTGCTTCTTCTGCTTCTGCTTCTTCCTTGCCTAGGTCAGACATAAAATAGCCAAATTGAAGGCACCTTTTGGTGAGTTCATTCTGCAGTTCCTTTCACCTGACCTAGTGTGAGAAAGATGGTGGTATTCATGAACCACAATCGGGTGTACCCTGGTAACATCAACACAAGGTTCAAGAATACCACCATCTTCGAGGAGGCTCTTGATTGTGTCAAGAAGGCTAGAACAAGAAAATAAACGATTTTGAATTGGATTCTGTAGTACGGTAAAGTCTCTTGCAGTTGTATTTTAAACCTTTTCCTGAACTTGATCACAGCTTTCTTCACATCCACACCACACAAACAACTCTCTGTCAGTCATGACATTCACATTGACTTTCTCCCTCTCCCACCAGGACTGTATTTGAAGTCTGTGACCGGCTGAGCCACTACGGCTGTCCATCACATGTACCATTCTATCGTCCTTCGTTCCCAATTCATCATCAATGTTATGCAGCCAACTGTCTACAAGGTTCTTCCTTTATCAGGACTGCCGTTTTTGATGACCATAAGAAATAGCAGCATTAGCTTTCTTGCTGTGTTCTATTAATCCTTCCTTCACTTTATGTGTACCATCTGTCCTGCTCTGCCACATTGCTTCTTCCTCTCTTGCCACAGGCAAAGGCTTCTTTTCACTCCAATACAATGACATACCAGTAAAGGAAAATAGACTGCAGGTTTTTTTTTTGAAAGAATAAGGAAAAAGAGACCCCATAGTAAAATAAGTATGTAATGGAAAGCAATAGTACTGCAAGGAAAAAGGCTAACTTTAATGCAAGAAGATAGATGGAGCAAAGATATGACCTGACAATCCTTTCTGTCACTAGACACCCTTGAAAACAGTACCAGGCATGTTCCATTTATGGAATACACAGCTATATGAATTACACAGCACCAACTAAAGCCTATATTAATGCTCAATAATATCCCCACATTTTGGTCCTTTTATAGGTTTCAGGCAGTTAAAACACCTGCCTCTTAGGCTAAGATCACATCGCAGGACATTCCTTCTTAAATGGCAAAATGTTTAAGAGTAGTTCACTAATTGGCAGATTGATAATACTTCTGTCTTTAAAGTATTTGGTGAGTTAGCAAATTGATAATACATTGAGTTCCCTGGCACAGATGTCCAGAATTATTTTGCTGAGTTCCTGAGTGATAAACACATAAGTTCATGGTAAGTACCTGTCTTCATGGATAGTTTTTGGCAGGTCAAAGAAAGGGCATGTGAAAAGAAGAGAAAAGAAGCTGCAAAATAGCATTACAAAATGGAAAACTAACTTCTACTCAAGATTAGAAAGTGGTTTATTCATGTGGTTCCCTGCATGGGGCACACACACCACAGGAGGGGAGGGGCAATTTAAGAATGAGTTATCAACAGTGAATGGCCTTTTAGGCTTCCTCCATGTGAATAGGAGTTTACCTTTTGAAGAATAATAATTATATGACACAGTGGGGGAGGGCATCTGGATTTAAGAGTTGCTTTGGTGGGGCATGGCTAAAAAAAGTTTGGAACCACTGGTTTATTCGTATAACCCTATGTCTGTATTCAAGCCACCCTGGGCTTAGGAAAAAAATCACAACTGGGACAAAGCACTACATTTCCTCAGAATATGACAGTCTTCTGCATATGGCATTGCACCTTTCTTTCTGCCAGGTACAAGCTGCTTTTTAAATATCGCTGGAAAGAACAAAGAAGCATTGGCCAACACACTGAATCCCTTCCATCTAACCATACCCATTAAGCACTGCTCTGGAAAATACGGGAACTGCTCCGGCTTGGGTGTACATGCGCAAGAAAAACTCATTTGCACATGTGCAGAACCCCTTTGCGCATGCACAGAACATGTTTGTGCATGCACAGATGGGTCTGCGTGTGCATGTGTGTGCAGTAACCCCTTTCACTGCCATTTTAAATATGGGACAGTGCCGGGAAAGGGGAGGAACATGTGCCAAAATACGGGATTTCCCGGCTGATCCGGGATACTTGACAGGTATGCATCTAACTCATATTTTACTTCTGCCTAGGGATACTGCAATGCTGCACAAAGGAATATGTCTTCCTATAGGCTATTCCCCTCCTCCCAATTTTCCTTTAAAGGTTAATTCACTTCTACATATGCAGGGAGTTCTGGATGGTTCCATTTCATTTAATCTTAACTATGGTTTTAGTGGAAGGAAAGTCTGCTTAACACTCTGTACTTCAAAGTAGCCTTGCCTTCTGTAATCATAGCTAAGATTACAAACAAGCTGAAATGAAACAATGTCAAACAATAGCAATGAAATCTTAGGCATCTTATATCAGAAGGGAAAAGGAACAGCCTTGCAGGCCAGAGTGGATAATAAGCTGACAATTATCTTGTAATGGTGAACTTCATTTAGTTTCTGTCTGCATTCTGAAGTAAACCAACTTGATTTGGAACTCAGCTATCCTTCAATGTTTGTATTACTCTAAACTTTTTAATATAATTCTCAGCTTTAAAAGTAAGACACAAAAAATAAGTATAAAATGCCATATCTGAGGATAAAATGTATTCAAAATGTATATTTTCTGAAGAAAATATTAAATAAATGAAAAATAAAGTACTGTACAATTAACAAAATACACACAATAAGGAAAAAGTGTATGTGTCTTGATTTTTTTAAACAATTGCAAAACCCCATCAGTGAGGATTAAGAATGTAAGCTCCATTCATTTTTATTTTAAATTTATCAAAGATTGTGAAATTTGAATGTAAGAAAAAGTGAAACTGATACATCTGTTCTTTCCTTAAGTTCAGGTGATATTTTTGTTTCATTTCATTTTAAGTCTGCATGTGCTCTTAAGCAGAGCTGCTGCTGAGGAGAGCCAAACAAAGGACGTGAGCAATGGTAAGTTTTGGGTGTGCTTGCAGTTGGAGTAGGGCTGCTTTAGAGGCCCATGCACCTAACGGCAAACAAAAAACAAAGGAAGAATGTATTCTTACAAGATAGAAAGGTAGTAAACGTGTGAATTTTTGAGGCCCAGAATACTGCACTTGTTAAAATGGATTCTGAGGGAGCAGCTGTAGTTACCTGCAACACTTGTGCCATGTTTGTGATCTTGCCAAAGCACATGGAGAACTACACTTGCAGCAAGTGCAAGCTGGTTGCACTACTAGAAGAGAAGGTCCAGCTGCTAGAGGCCCGCATATCTAACCATCAACAAATTAAGGAGCTCGAGCTGTTCTTGGACAGAGCGGAGCAGACTATCCTGGACAAAGAAGAGACAAGGTGCAGTTCTGAGGAAAAAGTCATTTTACTAACTCAGGAGGTAGATGCATGGAGGAATGTGACTCGAAGAACAAGAAGGGCAAGGGATCACTCTGAGAGTCTGAAGTTACAGAATCAATTTGAGGCTTTTCCCCTCGTCACACTTGATGAGATACAGGAAGATAAACAACAGGAACAAACTGAAGTCCTCTCCCTTAATATAGTTGATGAGGTGCTTGTAGATGAACAGATTGCAGGAGAGAGGCTCCTTGTACTAGCTGATTCAACAATTAGAAATACAGAGAGATGGATTTGTGATGCACATGATAACCCTATGGTGACTTGCCTGTCAGGTGCAAAAGGTACAGACATTAGGAGAGATCTAGACAGCTTGTTAGAGAGAACTGGGAAGGAGCCAGTGGTCATGGTACACGTTGGTACCAATGATGTTGGGAAGGCCAAGTAGTCAGTCCTGGAAGCCAAATTCAGGTTGTTAGGAAGAAGATTGTAAGCGTGGCGCCAAAATGGCCGCCGCGCTCTTTGCGGGCCCCCCCCACCGGACGAAGCCATCCGGGTAGTTAGGGGCGTGGCCAGCACCCTAATAAAAGGGCTGGCCACGAGGCAGCCGTGCTGCCATTTTGGCGTAGCGACGGAGCGGAGAAGTTTTTCCCTCTTACCTCCGTCGCTCGTTTCCTTCCAGGGGAAGCCTTTTCGGGCAGCTTTTCTTTTTCTTCGGCTTCCTAGCTAATCCAGCTATGCCCTCTAAGAAGAAGGCAGCTGCGAACGTGGCTCGATCGGCGCGGAGGCGTCAGCCGGGTCGGAGGACCGCGACTGCGCCCGCCCAGCAGCCACCTTTAGTGGAGCCCACCGGGACCGGTGGGATGGGATCGGTGGCCCCTTGGCCCGATGCGCGGTGCACCCGGGCTGCCCCGGACGGGGCCTCGGCCCTTGGCCCGCAAACGGTGACCACTGCCCCCGGCATGGTCCGTGCGGCTGGGCCCTCTTGCCCGGGCGCACAGTTCCCCATGGGGGGAGCGTGCCACGGGGGGTGGTTGGGTTCCCTGCCTTGGCAGGGTGTGCCCACGGCTCCCCAAGGGCCGAGCATGGGCTCTTGGCCTTATCTGGCCCCTGGCGCCCAGGGATCTGGACAGGTACCCGTGACTTATGGGCCGGCTGCCCATTTGCCCCCTGTCGGGGCTGGGGCCTATGTTAATGTGGACGCCCTTCTGGCCCGTGTAGTGGCCCTTGAGGCATCCTTGGCGAGGGCCAATCAAACGGGGGCGTCTCTCGGATTCCAGGTTGACCCTTTGGCTGCCGGACAGCGGCTGGCGACGGGTCGGGTTGAGCTGCCTGAGGCGCGCGGGCTGGTGGCGGCCACTGCCTCGCAGCTCCCCACTCAGCAGGTGCAGCAGTCTGGTGCTGATCTGGCCCCGTCAACGAGCTCAGCTTCGGTCGTGAGCTCCGACGCCCCCAGCGGGCCAGAACCCCCGGTGGGGGCGGCCCATGGGGGTGCATCGGGTGAGTATGCAGTTCAAGCTAGTGCACCCACACAACTGACTTACCTGGGGGGGGCTTTCCAGTGGCCATGGCCTCACACGGGTGGCCCGGCGGTCCAATCGCCCCCGGCCCACCCGGCGACTTCATCCCTGACCCAGGGCCCGGGTCGGGGTGGCGCCCCCATGTGGTAGGGAATGTGTTGGGGATCCCCAGGGTGGTGCAGGCCCCCTTTGCTTTGCCCGTAGTTCCCTCTGTGCCAGTGTCGGCATTGCCGACAGCAGGGTATTCCTTGCCCCTGGGGGACCATCTGGCCCAGTCCACCAAGGAAAAGATCTGGAGGGGCGAGTACGTAGACATCTTCTCCCTTCTTAATAGGGAGCCAACCAAGGAAGAGAGGGAAGGGCTGGACGAGAAGGATAAGGAGCAGGCACGTCGTCGTAAGCTGCCATGCACGTGGGCAAATTGGTTGCCAGCGTACCTAATTTACATGGCCGTTTACCTCAGGGCTAGGCCGGATTTGGCCATCCCTATGGTCCAGTATCTGGACAACATTTACCGGGCTATGGTTGACTTCCCGGGTCCGTCGTGGCTGGCTTACGACGAAGAATTCCGCATGAGGATTCCACTGCACCCAGAGATGAGGTGGGATGAGCCCTGCCAGAAGCTGTGATTTCTGTATATGACCCCCACGCGCCCGGCGCCTGGGGAGAGATACCATTGTGGACATGCGGTCCAACGAGCGGCCCCGGTACAGGCACCCCGCCAAGTGGCGGGGCAGGGGGTTCCAGCCCGCCTGCTCTGCTGGACCTTCTCGTCCAATGGTTCTTGCAACAGGAAAAATTGCAAGTACAAGCATGAGTGCCCCTCTTGTTCTGGCCCCCATGCTGCCTCCGCCTGTCCCAGGCCGGGAGGATTCAGGGGCAGGGGTAGGGGTGGACAAGGGGCAGGTAGGACTGCCGCTGAGGGAGCGGGTCCACCGAAAGGCCCCCTCCCCAAATAATGTCGACATGCTGGAGCGTTGGCTTGCATTGTACCCGAAGAGGGCAGATGCAGTGTACCTCCTTCAGGGTTTTCAACTGGGGTTTCGTATTCCTTTCACGGGGGATAGGTCACCGCAAGACGCACCCAACCTTTTGTCACTTAGAGGAAGGGAGGAGGTGGCTGCCGCCAGCATTAATAAGGAGATTGATGCGGGCAGGGTCGTTGGCCCTTTCCCCGCGCCCCCGTTCCCCAACCTTAAAGTGTCTCCTCTAGGACTAGTGCCCAAGAAGTCCCCGGGCGAGTTCCGCCTGATTCATCACTTGTCCTACCCAGCTGGTCACTCGGTCAATGATGCTATCCCTGATGACCTTTGCTCGGTCAGGTATACATCCTTCGACCAAGCATTGCGCATGGTGCGCTCTTGTGGCCCGGGTGCACTGTTGGCTAAGTGTGACATTAAGTCGGCTTTTCGTCTCCTGCCGGTGCACCCGGGTGACTTTGAGTTGCTGGGTTTCAAATTCCGGGGTGAATATTATTTTGACAAAGCCATGCCATTCGGCTGTTCCATATCCTGCTCGGCTTTCGAGCGTTTCAGTACATTCCTGCAGTGGGCATTTGTCCGTAGGTCAGGGTCTCGGTCTGTAGCCCATTACCTGGATGACTTTTTGTTCGGGGGTGAACGGGGCTGGGACACGTGCACACGTCTCCTCAACACATTTCAGACGCTAATGGAGGAACTTGGTGTCCCTTTAGCGCCCGAAAAGACCGAAGGCCCGTCTAATAAGTTAGTATTCCTGGGGGTGGAGATTGACACGGTAGCGCAGGCGTCTAGGTTGCCGGGAGACAAGGTGTCAAGGATAGTGGCCCTTATATCGGACTTGCTGGCTAAGCGCAAGGCATCCCTTCGGGAACTGCAGGTGCTACATGGCCACCTTAATTTCGCTTGCAGGGTGGTCGCACCTGGCAGGGCATTTGCTCGGCGCTTGTGCGACGCCATGGCAGGCTTATCCAGGCCCCATCATAGGGTGAGATTGACACGGGGCATCAGGGCAGATATGCACATATGGCTCCAGTTCCTGAGGGAGTTCAATGGGGTCTCCTTTTGGAGGTCCGACCTCCTGGCTTCACCTCACTTTCAGATTCAGTCTGATGCCTCGGGATCCCTTGGTTATGGGATGTACTTCAATGGGAAGTGGGCCTATGGCGGATGGCCACCAGCCTGGTCAGGCAGGGGTCGCCTGAGGGATCTCACATATTTGGAATTTTTTCCCATACTGGGGGCTTTGATGCTATGGGGTGAGGAGTGGGCCAACTCTGTGGTGCATTTCTGGTGTGACAATGCGGCCGTTGTCCACATTGTCAACTCACAGACCTCTAAATCTCCCAGGGTCATGGACCTCGTGCGCCAGTTTGTATTGCGCAGCCTGCGCCTCAATGTACTGTTCAGGGCCAGGCATGTCCCGGGGGTGAATAATGATATTGCTGAAGCTTTGTCCCGCCTGCAGATCTCCCGGTTCCGTGCCTTGGCCCCGGATGCGGAGGAATTTCCCTCGCCACTCCCGGAGGAGATATGGACCTTTGGCAAGGAGAGGTGAACCGGGCGATCGGCATGTCGCTGGCGCCACGCACGCGTAAGGCGTATCACCACGCGTTGGTTTCCTTTCAGACTTTCTGTACCCAATCTCGACTGCCAGATACCTGGCTGATCCCAGTGGCCCACCTCCTTCGTTTCATGGTTTACCTGCACGCCCATGGCCTTGCACCCCGCACCATAGCATCTAGGCTGTCAGCGCTGGCTTTCATGGCCAAGGTGGGAGGTCATGCGGACAGTACCGCTGATTTCCGTGTGAGACACGTTTTGGAGGGGTGGGTGGGGGAACGTGGGCGTAGCCTGGACGACCGCCACCCAATTTCCCCGGGGGTCCTTACCCAACTGGCACGGGGCTGGCATGACCTATGTTTCGATAGGTATGAGGCAGCCCTGTTTCATGCGGCTACAACGGTGGCCTTTTTTGGAGCGCTCCGCATCAGCGAGCTTGTGATGCTGTCTAAGGCGGATGCAAGTCGTAGGGCACTGGAACTCGAAGATGTCTATGTTTGCAATAATTGGGCTCAGTTGAGGATACGCTCCTCTAAAACAGATCAGCATGGCGTAGGCAGTGGAGTAAGACTGCTACGATGTTCCTTGGCAGACATCTGTCCGGTTGGTGCCCTACAGGAGTTCCTTGCACTGCGTTGCGCGCACCATGGCCCGTTTTTCTGTCACCAAGATGGGTCTCCCCTCACTAAATTTCAATTTTGGAAGGTGACTGGGAAGGCACTGGCTAGTGTGGGCCTCCCTGGGGCCCGTTACGGCACCCATTCGTTTAGAATTGGGGCGGCCTCTACTGCGGCTGCTTATGGGTACTCCGGGGCTGACATACGCAGCATGGGAAGGTGGGGCTCGCAGTGTTTCCAGTTTTATGTTCGCCCACTCCCACAGTGAGTACCGTTTTAGTCACCACACATCTCTTCCTTCCCTGTTTTTTTCCCTTGACAGACCCTGGGTGTCGTATCACACCGGTGACAGTATGGCTGGTGGGCCATAGCTACGTGCACAGGGCAGCGCGTTACGCTGCGGCGACAGATTGGGGACCCCGACTGGGACTGGGTGCATACGCAAGTCTCACATGGTACGGTAAGCCCGGTATGTTGTGGCGGGAGCTCTTGCCATTCCTCTTTTCAGCAAGGAATGCTGACCCGCCCGACATTCTGATCATACACCTTGGGGGTAATGACTTGGGACAGGTGACTGGCTTATCGCTGAAGCATGCGATTTGCGGGGACCTCGCCTACTTACATTACGTATGGCCCGCCACAACCCTTGTTTGGTCAGATATGGTCCCACGGCACGCTTATAGGGGAGGCTTTGACCTTCAGGCCCTGGACCGCGCTAGGCGCATGGTGAACAGGGCTGTGGCCCGATTCCTTTCGACCAAGGGCTGGGGGCGGGTCAGTCGTCATCCCACCATCAGTTTGCAAAATTATGGGCTTTATTCAGGGGATGGGGTCCATCTGTCGCGAGGAGGTATGGACCTCCTGCTGGGTGATGGGCGAGCAGGCCTGTCGACCGAGCTGACGGTCTTGGGGGGGGTGTTGAGCCTTTATTGAAGCCTCTCCGGGTGGCGGGTAGCACTGGTAAGGTAAACATTTATGACCCACAGGTATCCGGCAGGTTCGCAATTGACTGGACAACACTAGATAGGCATAAGTTGTTTAAACGTTGTCCGGTCAACGACGAACCAGGCGAGGGGGTGATGGTTACAACTAGACAGCTGGCATCACCCCCTGATTTTACGGATACACGTCAGAGGGTGGGGTCATTAGTTAGATATTGACTATGGTCAACAATTTGTTTGTTGTCAACAAACAAATTGATACAAATAGATACATTGTAACAATTGCCGTTGGCAATTTTGGGTGGTACCTTACCAGTGTTACTTCGGCCTGCTTGCCTTAAGAATTATGATTGGTTGTTTTACCAATAGACATTTATAATTCGGACTAGGGCATGAATCAATAAATGTGGCCCAATGCCGTTATCCACTTTCATTTGTGTCTGAGTCCATTATTGGGGGGGTGCGCCTGCAATGTAAGCGTGGCGCCAAAATGGCTGCCGTGCTCTTTTCGCCCCCCCACCGGATGAAGCCATCCGGGTAGTTAGGGGCGTGGCCAGCACCCTAATAAAAGGGCTGACCACTAGGCAGCCGTGCTGCCATTTTGGCGAAGCGACGGAGCGGAGAAGTTTTTCCCCTCCACCCCCTCCCTAGTTAACAGTGTGATTTCTTGATCGCTTCGGGGCCGGGTGGGAATTTTTGGCTGGGACTCGCAATTGGCCCTTGAGTCCTGGCTTTTTTGCCCATCCCACACTGTTGCTATGCTTTGATATAGGGGTTTGTTCTGTGCTGCTGTTGACTTTGGTCACATGGGCGGGTAGCACTGGTAAGGTAAACATTTATGACCCACAGGTATCCGGCAGGTTCGCAATTGACTGGACAACACTAGATAGGCATAAGTTGTTTAAACGTTGTCCGGTCAACGACGAACCAGGCGAGGGGGTGATGGTTACCACTAGACAGCTGGCATCACCCCCTGATTTTACGGATACACGTCAGAGGGTGGGGTCATTAGTTAGATATTGACTACGGTCAACAATTTGTTTGTTGTCAACAAACAAATTGATACAAATAGATACATTGTAACAATTGCCGTTGGCAATTTTGGGGGGTACCTTACCAGTGTTACTTCGGCCTGCTTGCCTTAAGAATTATGATTGGTCGTTTTACCAATAGAAATTTATAATTCGGACTAGGGCATGAATCAATAAATGTGGCCCAATGCCGTTATCCACTTTCATTTGTGTCTGAGTCCATTATTGGGGGGGTGCGCCTGCAATGAAGTCCCGGACTTCCAAGGTAGCATTTTCAGAAGTGCTGCCTGTTCCTCATGCAGGACCTACAAGGCAGGCAGAGCTCAGAAGCCTCAATGCATGGATGAGGTGTTGGTGTCGAGAGGAGGGCTTCAGATTTGTCAGGAACTGGAAAACATTTTGGGACAAGCCAAATCTGTTCAGGAGGGATGGGTTACACTTGCACCATGATGGGACCAGATTGCTGGCACTCAACATCAAAAAGGCTGCAGAGCAGCTTTTAAAATGATAACAGGGGGAAAGCCGACAGGAGCTGGGCAGCATCCGGTTTGGGAAAGTGTGTACTTGAGTAGTGAGGAGGATGCAAAAATTACTGAGCAGAGCAAGGAGCTAGTCACCAGCACTCTAGAAGAAGGATGCAAGAGGCAGTCTAACAATGCAACTGGACTCAAAAGACTGTATCAGAAAAGCATATATAAATGCTTGTATGCAAATGGCAGAAGCCTCCGGGACAAAATAGGGGAGCTGGAATACTTAGCAATAGATAAAAATATTGATATTATTGGCATCACTGAAACCTGGTGGACAGATAATAATAATAATAATAATAATAATAATAATAATAATAATAATAATAATAATAATAATAATAATAATAATAATAATAATAATAATAATAATAATAATAATTTATACCCCACCCTACTCAAGCACAGGGCCGACTCAAGGCAGCTTACAACAAAATGAAAAAATAAAATATAATCATACATAATACAATAGAAAAAAGCAATAAGTACAGAATATCAATAATATAATAACAATGACATCTCTTGGTTAAACACTCAAGAAAAAATACAACACAATCCTCCTCCCTCTCGTCAAACCGGACAAGGGTGGGCAGGCGAGTGTCCAGGTCCGTATCAGCGGCGGCCAGGTCTTAGTATAGCTGCCTATCACAACTGCAACCAATTTCGCCTCCTTCCTCCTGCCGAACCAGCCAATGAGATACAGTTATCCCAGGCTACAAACTGTACAGGAAGGACAGGAAGGTGGTGTATGTCAAAGAAGTGATAAAATCTTGTATGTCAAAGAAGTGATAAAATCGTACGAATTGAAATATCTAGGTGATCTGGAGTCACCATTAGAAACTCTGTGGGAAAGAGTAGCAGACCACAAGGATGGTCTAACAGTAGGCATATACTATCGGCCTCCGACCCAAACTCCTGAGGGAGACTGGCAGTTGGAGAATGTTGTAATGGAGGCATCCAAGAAGGGAAGCCTGGTTATAATGGGGGACTTCAATTACCCTCACATAGACTGGGTGAACTGTTGTTTAGCACATGATAAAGAGATAAAGTTCCTAGATATGCTAAATGATTGTTCCCTGGGACAGATGGTTGAAGACCCAAGTACAGGTAGAAGAATCGACTTGAACCTGGTGCAAGATGTTAATGTGACTGATCCAATAGGGAACAGTGACCACAACTCAATTATGTTTAACTTGATCATAGACCACAAGTCACTGATAAAATCTAACACAGAGACCTAAAATTTTCAAAAAAGAAATTTCCCAAAGATGAGGAAACTAGTAAAAAAGAGGCTGAAAGGGAAAATTGATAGAGTCCAAACACTCCAAGAGGCATGGAGGCTGTTTACAAAAACAATAACAGAGGCCCAATTGGAATGCATACCCAAAAGGAAAAAGGGCACTGCCAGGTCCAAGAGGACTCCGAAGTGGCTTACAGGAGCTGTTCGGGAAGTGATCAAAAGCAAGAAAAGCTCATTTAGAAGATGGAAGGCTTGTCTGAACGAGGACAGCAGGCAGAAACATAAATTCTGCCAGAACAAATGCAAGGCAACAATCAGGAAAGCAAAGCAAGACTTTGAGGAGCATATAGCTAAAAACACTCAGAGAAATAACAAAGACTTATTTACCATATTTTCCGGCGTATAAGATGACTGGGCATATAAGACAACCTCCAACTTTTCCAGTTAAAATATAGACTACCTATCTTCCAATGCACACCAAATAAAAATTAACCCATACTCAACCAAGACGCGCAGCCCTCCAAGTCGAATGGGCAGGTTCTGGTGGAGAGCCAATCCACACTCACGTTCTCCTCCTCGAGGTACAGGAAGATGTGTGCAGCTTGCTTCCCCTTGCTTCATACTCCCCACACAGAGCAGGGACTCGGCCGCAGCATCCCCCAACCATATGCGCTGGACATATGAAGCAAGGGGAAACAAGCTGCAGTTAAGTACCTGTCCTATAAGACGACCCCCGACTTTGGCACAGATTTTTCAGGGTTAAAAAGTAGTCTTATATGCCAGAAAATACAGTAAGTAACATTAGAAGTAAGGACCCAACTAGGAAGGCCATTGGACCATTAGACGACAATGGAAGGCAAGGGGTTATTAAAGAGGAAACAGTGATTGCAGAGAGACTCAATGAATTCTTTGCTTCAGTATTCACTGAAGAAGATAGAGACCATATGCCCAAAACAGAGCCTATCTTTGTAGGGAGGGAAACCGAAGAATTAAGCCAGATGGAAATAACCAGGGAGGAGGTCCTTTCGTGTCTTGTTAAATGCTAACAAATCACCAGGACCAGATGGCATCCATCCACAAGTTCTCAGGGAACTTAAAGATGAAATTGATGAAATTGATGAAATGCGGCGGCCCGGGTGGTGATGGGGTGTGGGCGATATGCCCATGCCTCTCCGCTACTTCGGGAGCTGCACTGGTTACCAGTTTGTCTCCGGGTGCAATTTAAGGTGCTGGTTTTGACCTTTAAAGCCCTATATGGCAGGGGGCCAGGATATCTTAGAGACCGCATCGTCCCAAGAGTGTCTGCCCGTCCAACCAGAGCGGACCGGAGGGGCTCTCTAATAGTGCCACCAACTAGGGATGCACATCTGTCTAGCACCCGAAGGAGGGCCTTCTCCGTGTCCGCACCAACTCTCTGGAACCTCCTGCCAACAGACCTAAGACTCCAAAGTGAACTGCTGCCCTTCAGGAAAGGAGTGAAGACCTGGCTGGCAGGGCAGGTGTGGGGCCCGAATGGGACTATGGTGCCCGCCTGCTGGCTTGTATAAGAACTCTCTCTTCTTCCTTTGTATAGTAAATGGGATGGGTGGGTGGGATATAGGGTTTTTTTAAAGGGGGTGGGTTGGGGGTTTTTATAATGTTTTTATGTATTTTTTGAATTGTTGTGATGCCGCCCTGAGTCGGGTTCCGCCTGAGTGGGCGGCATATACAAATATGACTATAAATAAATAAATAAATAAAAAATGAAATTGCTGATCTCCTAGCCAAAATATATAATCTTTCCCTCAAATCAGGCTTTGTGCCTGATGACTGGAAGGTAGCAAATGTAACACCAATTGTCACAAAAAGGATCCAGGGGTGATCCAGGAAATTACCGACCGGTCAGTTTGACATGTGTCCCAGGTAAAGTGATTGAAACCATCCTAAAAGATAGAAGTAATAGGCACATAGAAGAGAAGGTGCTGCTAAAAGAAAGCCAACATGGCTTTTGCAAGGGCAAATCATGCCTCACTAATCTGTTGGAATTTTTTGAGAGTGTCAACAAGCATGTGGATAAGGGGGATCCAGTTGACATTGTTTATCTGGACGTTCAGAAGGCTTTTGACAAGGTCCCACACCAAAGGCTCTTGAATAAACTTGCCAGTCATGGAATAAAGGGACACGTCTTGTCCTTGATCAGCAACTGGCTATGGGACAGAAAACAGAGGGTAGCACTAAATTGACACTTCTCCAAGTGGAGGGAAGTAAAAAATGTGCTTCCCCAAGGTTCAGTACTGGGACCCCTGCTTTTCAACCTCTTCATAAATGATCTAGAAGTAGGAGTAAATAGCAAGGTAGCCAAATTTGCTGATGACACTTAACTGTACAGGATAGTAAAAACTATGAGAGATTGTGAGGAGCTCCAGAGGAATCTCTTGACACTGGGGGAGTGGGCAAAACAGTAGCAAATGAGCTTCAACACTAGTAAGTGCAGAGTGATGCACATTGGGGCAAAAAAACCCCAACAATTACATTTATAAACTGATGGGGTCTGAACTCTCTGTGACAAACCAGGAAAGGGACCTTGGTGTCCTGGGGGACAGCTCAATGAAGGTGTCAACCCAGTGTGCCTCAGCAGTGGAAAAAGCAAACTCAATGCTAGGGATCATTAGGAAGGGTATAAAAATGTGGGAATTCATCTGGTTTCTGTCTGCCTGTCTCCTACACATTTTGTAAACAAAGGCCTCTTTGTATACATGAGAGACAACGCTTGATTTTGGGCATGCGTAGAATAGTGAGAAGAATTCTCCTTATTTCTCCTTATTTGGTTCTGACATTCTGATTGGCTATGTGTACCTTAGTTTTGTTTCTGATATACTCTGTTTGAATAAAGAGACGCCATGTTTATTCCTTTGTTCAGCCAAGACTGCAGTCGTGTACGTTTTTCTCTCTATCTCTGTTTCTTCCTTACTCTGCCTAATGAAGCTGGACTCCGTTAGGCTTCTTAACTCTTCCTTTGTTTATCTGGGGCTATAAACTGCTCCTTATGAGGCTGATTTAGATCTTTACATGGATCGAATTACTACAAGTGGTGCCCCGTTGTGAGGCGTTTGAATGAAATTCAAAGAACGCTTTGAAAAATGCTTCAGTGATTAGCACCTCATTAACACCTCATAATTGGCGACCGGGGAGGTCTATTGTCATTCACCCACGACCAGAAAAGGTCCGACCAGAGGAAAGGTCAGTCAAGCGCTTGAGAATCCCAACAGGGTGAGTGAAAGATTTATTATGGGGTGCGTGCTAGCTTCGCCAGAGCAGGAGCTTTGTAAAGATATCTCATATCTTCTGAATAAGAATGGGAAACGGGCTGATACGAAGGAAGTACAACAGCTGGTCCAAGTTGTAGGAAAAATCTGTCCTTGGTTTAAATATGACTGTCTGGACTTAAAAGATTGGAATAAGGTTGGGAATGAATTGCAGAAGCATGATGGGGTTTCTGTCCCAGTGCAATATACCTGGAATGAAGTCAGAAACTGTCTTCAAAGACTTACTCCAAGAAATATTTTGTTGTCCCAGCGGCTTGCTGGTCCCCTTCCACAGCTTTTGCCCCCAGCCAAGGGAGGGAGTCTGACTGCCCCTCCATCATATGAGAAACAACAGCATGAGCCCCCTGATGGAGGTGGGGGTGGAAAAGGAGATGGGACATTATATCCTGCCTTGCAGCAATCAAGCACTTTTAGCCCTACAAAAGACCTGTTCTCTGCTGCTTTAACTGCAGCTGTGCTGGATATGGAAACTGTTGCTGTATATCCAGTGAACAGAGAGGCTTTTGCAAATGGGACTGCTGCAATACTGCCTGCCAAGTCTAAAAAACAACTAGTGCCAGCTGATTGGGAACAAATGGTGGGGACCTCATCACAGATTGAAGTTATTAATGCATGCAAAGTGGCAGGAAGCAAGGAGTGTGATTCCAAGGGCAACACAGGAGATCTCAGCTCACCCCTGAAGCAACCCTCATCACAAGAGCAGGAGAAGCTGAGTAGTAAACTTGATTCCTCACGTGTGGGCAGGAAGTGGAAGGATGGCCCAGAGGAGGAATGCATAAAACCCAAGCCCAAAAAGGGGTCTTCTCGCAAGTACAAACTAACAGGTGCAGTTTGTCATGAAGTTGAGATTCAGATGCTGCAAATGAAAGAAGTCCAGAGGAAAAGGGGTGTGGATCCTTCCTCTATGGACAGCAGGCTTTTGCAAAAATACAAGGAGGGAGAAGACATACTCCAGTTTTTGGCTGATTTTGAACTGCCCAACCCTCAAACAAAGAGATCCAGAGTGGGCTGTTCCAAGTTTCAAGCATCAGGATTGCAGGGAAAGCAAATGGGAATTCCCTGTACTGTTCTTCTGTGTGAAAGTTACTTGCAACTTCTGGAGAATTTGTCCTTTGTGCCTTCATACCTCATCTGCCTGCCTTAATACAGATGGGTGTGGCTGGAGCATGAAGGAATGTGTGTTTGCCCAAAAAGCTGAAAAGGGGGGTTGTCTAGTTGTCTTGTGAACTCAGTGAGAATTAATTTATGGCCTAATTTCAACCTTGCCATGCCAAGAACTGTGCTGGAGAGAAGATAGTGTTTAAGCTGTAATCTGAGAAGAAGAAAGCTTCAATCAACATTTGGACTTTTAATTTGGACATTTTAATTGGACTAAAAAGTTGTGTGGACCCTAAAGAAGAATTGGCCTTGTTTGCATTATAAAACCTGAAAACCTTTTTTAAGAAAAAAATTGTCTACCTGCTCATGCTATGAGTGTGAAATGCTCTAATGATATTTGTACTGTATTTGATTTACCATGCTATGCTGGTTTTAAGTTATTGAATGCCTCTTTCACTTACACCTAGTGAGAGAAGAAGAAATGTAATGCCTTACTCATGTAATTGGGGAGTGAGAAATGCTTGCTAGAATGCAACAGAGACCTCCTTCATGTAAGGAAGAAGAGAAATGTTCATGTTTTGTTCATGCTTAAATGTTTTGCTTATTCTCTTGCAGGGGAAAGACCTGTCTTTGCTTATGTTATATTTTGCTTTATGAAACTGCATATCTCAAGGTACCTCCAGAAGTACATGGAAGAGTTTTCAGTACCCTACACATGTAAATGGGTTTGTGATATTGCATTTGTGTTAAATGTCAGGCATGTTTCATGTTTAGTTCCATGGTGCTAGTAATAACATAGCACTGGTCATCAAACAGGGCATGCTCCTGTTTCTTAGGGGAGTGTCTTCCTAAGCCATTGGTCATTTATTGGCAACAAGGGGATCCTGAGTGGAAGGATTCCTGCTCGAACGATCCGCCCATGGAGAGCAAAGAAGGTTACTCAGCTCCAGGACGGTGGTTCACCAGTGGACTAAGTTTGCTGACATTTGTTCTTTTCTTTCTTATTTGTGCTTCCAGCTGTAAGAACAATGACTCATGGGGCAACCCCAACTTTTGGCTTCGTCATGCTAACTATATGTTTGAGGTTCATGGTAAGAATGCAACGTTATACTATGAGCATCCACTGGCAGTGTCTCAAATGGCCTTTCTTCCGGCATTGTTCAACACGCCTGAGTTGGTTATTGGACACTTGCAACATACTGATAGGTCTACACTCTTCTCTAATCCCCCAGAACAATTTAACAACACCCGCTGGCGAAGCATGACATTCAAGAAATACACTAAAGGGCTTTGTTTCTGCTGTCATAGTTCTGGGGTCTGGAATAGTAAATGGAAGCACTGGACTCAAGCAAAAAGGGTTTTGCAGAATGTAGGCAATTATACGGGTTGTGAAGATTATTTTTGGTTATGGGGTAGTTATAACAGTTATTATAAGCTTAATTTTACCTTGTTTAACACTACTATTGAAGATATATATGATGTGTTTCCTATGTTTACTCCTGATTATTCTGCTATAGATAGTGGTTCAATTTGCAATGGATGGCAAATCAAGGATCCCAACATGTGGTTCTTTTTTAATGGAGTTGCCACGAATTTCCATCCAGGACAATATCAATGTGCAGCATTGGGTTATTTTACCTTACCCGTACAAATGCAAAATGCCGCTTCAGGCAGATGCACGGCGCCGGAGAGCTGTTGCCGGCCCGATGGGTTCTGGTTGCAATGATGAAGTGATGAAATCACTGAGCTTCATCAAGACCAAATGCAGGACAGACTGGCCATAGATTACCTGTTAGCAAAATCCGGAGGATTTTGTAAACTGGTCGGGAACCAGGGATGTCGGGTAAAATTCCAGGATCTGAATAATACTATTGAGAAAGAACTTCAGAATTTGCAGGAGAGCATTACTAACAATGTACGCACTGATGTTAATCTCTTTGATTGGATGACTTCTTGGTTGCCTGATTTGTCTGTCCTTAGACAAGTTTTCTTTTATGGGTTCATTATTATTATTTGCCTTATATCTTTGTGTTTTTGCATTTATTGTATTCTTAATCTTATTTCTATGTGTAACACATGTCCACTGCGTAGAAGGGAGATATCGGGTTTTGCACTACAGCAATTGTACTCAATGAGGTATCATCCTCCGGAACAAGGTACCAGGAGTCAGGAGGGGTACGATGTCCAGGAGGACAGTGATGATGTATATGGAGGAGTAGTTATGGAGTATGATGACATGCAGGGGTATGATTAGCCGTCCCTCTCTCAAATTTAAATGAAAAAGGAGGACATGTGGGAATTCATCTGGTTTCTGTCTGCCTGTCTCCTACACATTTTGTAAACAAAGGCCTCTTTGTATACATGAGAGGCAACGCTTGATTTTGGGCATGCGTAGAATAGTGAGAAGAATTCTCCTTATTTCTCCTTATTTGGTTCTGACATTCTGATTGGCTATGTGTACCTTAGTTTTGTTTCTGGTATACTCTGTTTGAATAAAGAGACGCCATGATTATTCCTTTGTTCAGTCAAGACTGCAGTCGTGTATGTTTTTCTCTCTATCTCTGTTTCTTCCTTACTCTGCCTAATGAAGCTGGACTCTGTTAGGCTTCTTAACTCTTCCTTTGTTTATCTGGGGCTATAAACTGCTCCTTATGAGGCTGATTTAGATCTTTACATGGATCGAATTACTACAAAAAAATAAGTCAGCAAGTGTCATTTTGCCTCTTTATAAATCTATGGTGAAGCCCCATCTGCAGGAGCAGATGGAGCTGCTGCCTTTCAGAAGAGAATTAAAAACCTGGTTGGCAGGGCAGGTGTGGGGCTCAGATGGAAGAGTGGCCCCCGCCTGTTGGCTTATAAAATGAAGCCCCCCATCTTTTTAATGCGGGCAGTTTTAATGTTAGTTTTAATAGGTGGGTGGGTATGTTGGGCTTTTTAATTGTTTTTAATATGTATGTTTTAATCTTGTTGTGAGCCGCACTGAGTTGAGTTCGCCTGATTGGGTGGCCTAGAAATTTGAACTATAAATAAATAAATAAATAAATAAATACTGTGTACAGCTCTGGTCGCTATACCTCCAGAAGGATATTATGGAGCTGGAAAAAGTGCAGAGGAGGGCAACCAGAATGATTAGGGGACTGGAATACCTTCCTTACCATCGGAGGCTGCAATGGTTGGCCCTCTTCACTCTTGAATGACGGTGTCTAAGAAGTGACCTGACTGAAGTTTATAAAATCATGCATGGTGTGGACGTGAAACTTTTGGGTACTAGTTCTCAAACAAATAAGAGAAAGTACTTTTTCACCCAGAGGATCACTGGTCTATGGAACTCCCTGCCAGAAGAAGTGGTGACAGCTGTTAGACTTGACAGCTTTAAGAAAGGATTAGATAAGTTCATGGAGGACAAGGGTATCAATGGCTATAATTATGGATACCTAAGGACAACCTCTGGGTTGGAGAGATAGGCAGGATATCTTTCAATGCCATTTCCAGAGAATCCTAAGCAGGTGAAGGCTTCTTCTTGAGAATACCCTGAAGCAAATGGTGAGCCATTTTGTGAGACAGAACGCTGGACTGGATGGGCTGTGGCCTGTTCCAGCAAGGCTGTTCTTATGTTCTTAAGTCAGAATTGGTCAAGATTCACAAAATTTGAACATGTGAGAAAATAACAAATTTTCCCGTCCTATATTACATTGTTCTTTTGTTGCTGTTGTTAATGGGGAGAGAACAGAAGCTAAAACATTACATTATTTTAAATTGTTCTGTATTAACTATGTAGTGAGAACCAGTGAAATGTAGTAGATGGAGTGACAGACTTCACTTATTTCAAATTCCTACTTGCATTTGAGACTTATTGTGGGAAGGTAATGGTAAAACAATGTCATCCTTAAGGTAGATCACACACCTGTGTAGTATTAATAAAGGACCCCAATGTTCTTATTATATTAAGCCCTCCTCCAAGATCTTTGATAAATTTTTTTTTACAAATAGCATAACCTATCTTGAAACATATGTATGACCTTAAATTACTCTGTGGGTTTTATATGGCTGATAATGTCTAACAGCCCCTCAAGATATGCACAGCCTAGAGCTGTTTTCAGCCAAGCAGATTCCACTGGAACAGAATCTTCAAATGTTATAAGGCCACAAGAGAGATTGTTGTGTGCGTGCATTTGGGACAGAATTTCAACAAGTTCTGAGTTTTAAATCTGAGCACACTACTGTGATAACAATAACAGATTGTTATTTACAACCTTATTTTCTGTTAGATTGTGTTTAGAACTGTCAAGATCAAAGCTGAACAAAAATATCCTCCCCCAGCCTGCTCATCCCCCATTACATTGTCACTATCCTTTACCCTTATAGGCATGAAAAGGGAAATTCTTCTCTGTTATGGAGAGATAATGTTGCTATGGTTATAATTCTGTAAAGGTAAAATAGATTTATCAAAATAATTGGAGGCATGTACTGCCACTAAGGTCAGTGATTGCTGAGACAGGCTGACATGAAATGACTTAACTTTTAATTTGCTTCGTCTCTCTCTGTCTCCTCCCCCCTCCCTCTCTTTTTCATCTCTCTCTTTCTGGGGAAGCAGAGATTCAGCATATGCTGACAGGAGTTTAACACAGGAACTTTGCCTTCAGACCACAGTCAGAAACATTAATGCATCAATTAATTTGACTGTTTGATGTGTGTGAAAGAGATCCCTCACACAGGAGATGTTAGTTCTTTGACAGTGGGCATTAGCACCAAATCTAAAGTGTAACAGGAACATGGAAAACTGTCTTATACGGTGCCAGATCATAGGTTCCTCTGCTTCAATGGCTCTCTAGGGTTTCAAAGAATAATTTTCTCCAGCCCTACTTGTTGATGTTGGGCATTCAACCTGAAACCTTTGGCATATGAGAACTAAATCCAATGTTTGTCTCAACTAGAATAGATTCATAGAAATGGTGGTGGCTTCTTAATGATAAGAAGGAACATTGATTTCAGCAGTTTGTGTCTAACACTGGATTTGGACTAAAACCAGGAATGTTGGAGGAATATTATTTGATCTACATTTTTTGAGCAAACCAACTGGATCTGTATTTCCTCATCTGCTGAACCATTGTAATATTGTTATTTTTCATTTATCATGCTTCACCAAATTTTACAACTCTCAGCCTAGAAATTTTTTATTTTGAACAAATCCAGCATATTTTAAGATGAAAAAGAGTATTTTTTATAAACCATATACAAAGGTATACTATTCTGTAACAAAGAGGAATTATTGAAATTTTTGAAATGGTAGCCATGTTTGTCTGTGTTTCAAGCATATCAGAGAGAAAACAAAACAAAAAAGGACAGCAAACATTGTGGCACTTTAAAGACTAACTGATTGTGTAGCAATTTGATTGTTTCTGAGTGCAAAAACAGATGTTCCATGTTTACAGCTAAAGTCTAAAAAGTTTCCCAGGCTTTTTGATACTTTCCCTTCTTTAATATGCAAGTTATAATTGGATATATAGGTGCATTTTCTCAGGGATGACCAACCTATGGCCCACGGGCCTAAACTAGCCCATGCATATCATTAATCTAGGCCGTGATGAACACCTAGGCACCTCTAGACCCACCCACCACCACCAGAAGTCACGATACATCACTTACCACAGTGGTGGAGGGAATCAATTTTTTCCATGTTCTTAGACAGGTTCCACCACTTCCCAGGATGGTGGGAGGCTTTTTAGAGCATGTTTGTTTCAGTTTGGGATTGTCCCAACTCTTCTCCACTGCACTTCAGCAGCTAGAGTGCGGCTGTGGGTGACTTCCGGTGCTGGGCAAAGCTTATGTCAGTGCCTGGAATCTCAGTGTGGAATCAGGAAGTTGCCCACAATCGCACTCTAGCTGCTGAAGCATAACCAAGGAGTGTCGGAAAAATCCCAAACAGGAGCAAACTTGCTCCGAAAAGCCTCCTGCCACATTGGGAAGCGGCGGAGTCTGTCCAAGAACCCACTAAAATGGCATGATTCCAGTTGCCGGCAATGGTAACAACAATGGTGATGACAAAAATGTAAGTAGTGGGTGTAAGCCATGCCTCCAGCCCCCACAGCTGAGCATGGTGGCAGGAACTGGCCCTTGGTGGGAAACCATTGGGAACCCCTGAAGTTTTAGCATGGAATTCTGGACTTCTGATACATAAAATGAAGACAGACATATTAGTGTTCAACTGGTACCTCCTTGGAACTTTTTTCCTCTGAGAAGAAATTGGGGACTGGGGAGAAAGATGGGAGGAGAAGTATATTACTTTTTGGAGAAGAATCTGACAGGAATCTCACTGTCCCATCTGAATGTACAGAGTAAGATGATTTCAAAGGAAACCCAAAGTGTCCCTACAAGAGAAGATGATGACTTGGAGAAATCTGCAATTGTCCAATGAAACCTGGAAGAGACTTATCTCAAGATCTTATTGCCCTACCCTGCAAATTGTTCAGGCCCCATCCCAAGCGCTGCCTTTGCTTCCCCACCCAGAAATGAAACACGAATACATATATGGAGTAACTAGGGCCACTTCATTAACTCATGATTAACTGCTAGAACTATGCATAATCATAACATAAATGTTATGGAGCATCATTATCCTTGAGTCTTTACATGAATAATACCTTTCCTAATGTCAGCATTCCTTTACCTAATTTGCATCTATGTTTTCTACCTTATCTGTTGTTTGCTGTGACCATACCCCACCTGGACCCATTGTACTCGTTATCCATATGCACTACCCACCACAGCACAAGGGGCAGGCATAGCCTAAACTGTTGCCCTTGCCCCCCTGAGTATCTCAGCCCAGAGACGCCTCCGCAGGTTGCTGAGGAACAAGTACAACCCTTTGTTGGTTCTATTGTGCATATTTGGATTTAGGACCTGAAGATGTCCTACTGGTTTCCTCAGCATGGAAAAGAATTCAGGGGAATTTGAAATTGTTGGTGAAGCTAAACTCACTGCAAGAAGAAACACATTTCACCTTCCAAATTCATACATTTGAAAGGCACCCAGG
The DNA here is from genome assembly GCA_035047345.1 of Bradypodion ventrale. Taxonomy (NCBI): domain Eukaryota; kingdom Metazoa; phylum Chordata; class Lepidosauria; order Squamata; family Chamaeleonidae; genus Bradypodion; species Bradypodion ventrale. The sequence goes on along the minus strand of JAWDJE010000002.1, from coordinate 105,629,668 downwards.
ACATTTTGGAAAAATAAAGGACGCATGAACGATGTGCAGGTTTAAAAAAGAGTACAGCTGAAATTAGGACAAGGATGGCAGGGAGTTATAGAAATGTAAAATGATGGGGTTGGAAGGGACTAAACCCAACCTCAGGCTCAATGCATGAATTGAAATCAATGCATACCTGTATATGACAGATGAGTATCTAGCTTTCTTTTAAATATCTACAGTATTGGAGAGCTCACCATGTACTGAGGTAATTATTTACAGTATTGTACAGTTTTCCTGATATTCTGACAAAATCTAACTTCTTGCAACTTGAACCCATTATTATGTGCTGTGCTGATCCTGCCCTGCCTCTCTATGAGAGAATCTTTTCAGTATTCGAAGAGTGCTATCATATCTCCCTCAGTGGGTGTGGCCAAATCTGTGGGTGTGGCCAAATATAGCCATGTGACTTGCTGGGCTCTAGTCATGCCTGCCACATGGCCATGAAAATGTCTGCAAACACAGACAGCACTGGCTCTTTGGCTGTAAATGGAGATGAGCACTGCACCCTAGAGTTGGATACGACTGGCAGATTTTACTTTCTTAGGATCAAAGATTGCTGCAGATGGTGACTGCAGCTGTGAAATAAAAAGGCAACTGATGCTTGGGAAACAAGCTATGAGAAACCTGGGGAACATAGTTAAAAGTAGAGGCATCACCTTGCAAACAAAAAATTGCATAGTCAAAGCAATGGTATTCCCGGTGGTAATGTATGGGTGTGAGAGCTGGACCATTAGGAAAGCTGAGCACAGAAAAATAGATGCCTTTGAAATGTGGTGTTAGAAATAGGTTGATCCTAGAAGAAATCAACCATGACTGCTCATTAAAGGCTAAATAGTAAAAATGACACTAAAGTACTTTGGACATCAAATGAGAAGAGAGGGTTCACTTGAGTAAACCTTGATGCTGGGAAAGGTGGAGGACAAAAGAAGGGGGTGGCCAAAAATAAGATGGCTAGATGGTATTGTAGATGCAATGGGCACAAAACTGTGTGGGCCAAAGAACCCTTTCCTCATCTTCTTGGGGGACTTTTGTTTTGTTTTCTTTCTTGTTTACTCATTTTTAATTTAAAAAAAATTCTGGGAAGCAAATAGCAGAATAATAAACCAGCCCCCCTAGGGTGAACTAGCCCTGCATGTGGATAGACACCCCTACCCCCACCCCCAATTAGGGTGGAGGAGCAAGGGATTAATTCCCCCAAATTAACCAATCTATTTGTTCCTCACTGCAACCAGTTGAAGCACCAACACCTGAGAATGTCCGATCCAGCTTAAGGAAGGGAATTAGTAAAGTAAAAAAGCTTAATGGGAAATGGATTTAGTGGTACTTAATGGGAAATGGATTTAGTGGTATTAATAAATAAAGAATTTTAGGAAGAGTTCCTGAATAAGGTTAGAGATTAGCTACTAAGTCATAATTAAATGATTATTTTTTAAGGGAGGTTTTAATGCATTTGAAATATAAAGATAGATATAAAAATGTATTAGGCTGATTATCTGGTATGTTAGTTATTTTTGTGTATTATATATTTTATGATGTATTGTTTTGTATTTTTGTATTTATTTGAAAAAGCAACCTCTGTAGTTTCCAAGCCTCCCAGCAGCTGAGGAGTTAATCTTCATATATGAAATATCGCACAGCTAGATTAGACTGATTCCCATCCCATGGTGGCTCCGACCAGCAGCAAACAAAAATGAAGCCCCCATGACCATGCGGCAGGGAAATGAAAGAGAAACTACAGAAGGCCCACCACCACCACCTCCTCTCTCTCCTTCCACAAGCGAAAAGCCACAGCGACCTCTGGTGGCAGGAAAAATATAATGCAGCTTTGCCTATGAGGGCTCCAGTCATGATTTTTTTTTTTTAAAAAAGGGATATTATGAGGAAATTAATAAAAATGGGAGAGGGGCAGAAAGAGTGGTAAAAATAAGGGGTTTTCCCAGGAAAAACTGGATACTTGGTAGGTATGGTTCTGGTTTGTCTATGCCCTCTTTAAAATATATTGTCCAGGATTGGACAAGGAAGTCAGGATGAGGACTAATCAGTGCCAAACATTCTTGCAATTTGGAGACTTGTAGCATGAAATAGCACTTGCCTTTTTCGCATCCACATTATTTTGTTGGCTCTTGTTGAGCTTGTGATCAACAACAATCTCATGATACTTCCTCAACATACTGTTGTTGAGGCAATGGTGGACTAAGGAATTAAGTTTTCAAAATGCAAAAAAAATTATGAATACAATAGGAGAAAGCCCTGTAAATGAAGTATATTTTTAATCTCAAATCCACATGGCTATGAGATGCCCGTTCAGTGTTGGAAACATACCCACTCACACAGTGGTGAGCATTTAGCATACAATTGCATTAGGGTGAGAGTGAAGGTATGTCCTTTCCTCTTTTCTACTTGGTTATTAAATACAAAGGATAAGGAGGCAAGAGGTCTTTCTATTACATGAGCTGCTTGAAGCTGACTGCCCATGCTGCATTGGAAGAATAAATGTTGAACTAAGAGGTAGCTCTGCCATTCTCTCTGTGCAGGTCAGCACAGTGGCACAGATTAAACAGTCTCCCAGGAAAGCTAGAAATAATTTTAATTGAGTCCAAGCCTCACAGCACAATATATCTTTCCTAAAATAGATGCTTTCTTAATGCATAAAGGTCTGCAATAGTGCAAAAAGTGGCTGCTGAGTCTAACCCTAGTTGGGGGGGAGAGGAATTGCCTTCTCCCTTTGGTTGTATTTAATCTCTATCTCTCCAGGCTGTTATGTATTTTTCTTTGTCCCCTTTTATGCTTTCATCATTCAGCTTGCAAAACTGTTACCTTAAAGTGAAATGTGTGTGCTGTGTATATGTGTGTGTAGCTGAGAAATATGGTTGGGGAAAGTTGGAAAAAATTGGAATAAAATTGGAATATATAAAATTCAATACACACTTTAAAAAACAAAAAAAACCACCCTCCTTACAATTTACCTTAATTTTAACCTTAATTTATGTTGCAAATATTGTGGAATATGGATTGTGACCATATAACATGTCTTAGCTGAATCCAATAGTAATTTGCAGCTAGTGTAGACCCAATGAAAATTAGGATCCCAAGTTTACTGTATGGGACCAAAGACAACAGAACAGCCGAAGGGTTGGCTTAACACAGGTTTATTGCATGATGATCCGGTGGAGCATGAGGTAATGGCGGTGATACATCTCTATATATACAGTAGCATTATACATTTGAATCTTGTAGCACGGTAGCTCATTGGCTGCTACCGGCGTGGCCTCACCCAGGCACGCCTCTCTTCAGTAGTTCTTTCTCCTGCTGCTGAATGCGGGGAAGGTTTTCCCGCGGCTGTCCGTGATTGAGCAATGTGAACCATGTGAGACTGAACGCTCGCAGCTGCCCTCTATGGGCTGCTTGCTCGCGTTCCTTTACAGCTGAGATACATTGTATTTGGAGTGGTTACATTCTTATCTTACAGTACAATGAGCATGCATACATAACATCCCTCCCCCCTAGGATGGGACGAAGTCCCGCAACCATTGTGGCTTGCCGCACGTGCGCTTGGGGCGTGCTTGCGCCTGACCTAGTACCGGAGAGCCTGTGATCCCTGACTCTGTGGGTGCTTGTCCTGCAACGGGAAACGGTGATTCGTTAGTGGCTCTGTGGGGCGTCCGTGCCTGCCTTGCGCTGGGGGATGGGAATGGAATGAACAGCTGGGACGTGAACCCCTGCCTGTTGCTCTCGGACCCCGGGGACCCTCCTATTGTGAACCGCGGGACCGATGAGGATGCCCTTGTGGTTCTGCTACCTTCTGTTCCCTGCTCGGGGGACCTTGAGACTGTGGTGGGCGGACTCGCCGTCGCCTCCTGTCTTGGGGGTGTCGGTCTCCGGGAGATTGGTGCTATGTTGCATTCTAACTCACAGGGGCTACTGGGACTGGAAGTACCAGGGGCTGAACTGAAACCCCTCTTTTCGCTAGGACGGGTGGGGGACCACTCCGCTAACTCCCCCTGGTACTGTAAATCAAGGTCTAAACTTCTTGGGGAATCTGTGTTTTGGGGACGCTTCCGGGGGCTGTGTGTGAGATCGGGGCTCTTCCTTTCCACCGCAAACTCCCGCAAAAGATCTCTGAGGATTGATTCCCTTTCCTCCCCCCTTGGTGGGGACCCATGTCCCCCTTTTTCTCCCCCTTGGGCTAAGTGGGTGGGGGAGTACCCTAACGCTGATTGGTGGCTATTTTCGTCTTCGTCCTGCTCTCCGGGGATCCTGCGCCTGAGTTGATCCGCGTGCCGCCTCCACAGGAGGCCTGTATTGGTCTCCACGCGGTATGAAACGGGGCCAGTTTGTTCTATTACAGTGCCCGGCACCCAGGCTGGCCCCGCGTTGGCGTTGTTCCTGCAATGCACCGGGGCGCCTACGCTGAAACTCTTTGCGGGTTCCACCCCTACGTTCCGCCCTTTGTCCTCTACTCTCGTGGGGTCTAGCTTGGAGATTACTGTGGCCAGCTTCCTGCGCATTAACAACTCCGCGGGGGAGTACCCTGACGCTAGCGGGGCGACCCTGTACCGTAGCAGGAATTGGCACAGTTGTAAGTCAAGATCTCCGGAGCCCATGCGCCGCAGCGCGTCCTTAGTGGTACGCACGAGGCGCTCTACTTGGCCGTTAGTGGCCGGGTGGAAAGGGGCGGAGGTGATGTGCCGAATGGCGTTGAGATCCATGAATGTCCTGAACTCGGCGGACGTGAAACAGCTAGCGTTATCGCTGACGAGGGTGTCGGGTAAACTGAACGTGGAAAAGACCCTCCGTAACTGTTTAATTGTTGTGGCCGAGGAGGTGCTCGAGACTGGAATGACCTCCAACCACTTGGAGAACGCGTCCACCACAAGGAGGAAGAGTGTTCCCCTGAACGGGCCAGCAAAGTCTACGTGTACCCGGGACCAGGGCCCCCTTGCTGTGTCCCACTCCCTATGTGGCAAGCGAGCCTCTTCTGGCCTGGAGCTTTGGCACGCTTCGCAAGTGCCGACCATGTGCTCGATGTCGGCGTCTAGCTGGGGCCACCAAAAGTAACTGCGGGCTAGTGCCTTAGAGCGGACGATCCCGGGGTGGCTGACGTGCAGCAGTTTAAGCACCCTCGGCCGGAGGGACGTGGGGATCACTACCCGCTGTCCCCACAAAAGGCAACCCCTCTCTAGGGACAATTCTAATTTCTTTTTGAAAAATGTGTCGAATTCCGCTGCTGGGGAAGACACGGGCCACCCTTTCTGTACCCAGGAGCAAACTGTAGCTAACGTTTTGTCCTTACCGGTCGCTTTGGCGATGTCGGCCGGTACTACTGGAGGGGAGTCTAGGACCTCTATCATTAAGACCTGGTGGTCCCTCTCTTCCTCGCCCACGTGGCAGCAATCCCGGGGAATGGGGGACCTCGACAGGGCATCCGCGTGGCTGATCTCCTTCCCGGGCCGGTACACCAACGCGTGCTGATACGCATTGAGAAAAATGGCCCACCTGAGCATTCTCGGGGACAGGATTTGGGGTGTGGGCTTATCTGCGGTGAAGATGCCTAGCAAGGGCTTATGGTCGGTCACTATGGTGAAGGGGCGGCCATACACAAAATCATGAAATTTCTTGGTCCCCGCAATTATCGCTAGTGCTTCCCTGTCTGTCTGGGCGTAGTTTCTCTCCGCTTGGGACAAGGACCTAGAGTAGAACGCTATCGGGGCCTCCCTCCCGTTCTCCAGCACGTGGCATAACACCGCCCCCACCCCCACCGGGGATGCATCGCATATCAGGACCACTGGGCGTTTGGGATTGAAGTGGGTCAGTACAGCATCTGATGCCAGGAGTCGCTTCAGGTCATTGAAAGCCTTCTCATGGTCGTCACCCCACTTCCATGCCTCGTCCTTTTTTAACAATTTGTGTAGCGGTTCCGCCACGGCTGCCTTCCGAGGAAGGAAGGAGTGGTAGAAGTTGAGCAGCCCGAGGAACGACTGCAGCTCGGGCTTGGAGGTGGGGCGAGGGGCCTTCTTGATGGCGGCCACCTTGGATTGGGATGGCCTTATTCCCTCGGGAGTAACACGGAACCCTAGGAACTCAACCTCAGTTGCGAAGAAAACGCATTTGTCTTTCCGCAACCGCAACCCCGCCTTTTCGAATTTTGCCAGGACCTTTCCCAACCTTTCTGCTAATTCGGCCCGGCTCCCCCCTGTAATCAATACGTCATCAAAGTAGTGTAACACCCCCTCTAACCCCTTCAGGAGGCGTTCCACGAGTGACTGGAAGATCCCGGGCGCCGAATTCACGCTGAACTGGAGGCGCGTCACCTGGAACGCCCCTTTGTGGGTGACTATGGTCTGCGCAGCAGCTGCAGCGGGGGTCACCGGGAGTTGCTGGTAGGCTTGGGCCAGGTCGAGTTTAGCGAAACACCTCCCCCCGTGTAACCTGGCCAACAAGTGGCTGACTACCGGCACCGGATACGCATTAGGGCGGATCGCCTTATTGATGGTGCACTTGTAATCAGCGCATATGCGGACCTCCCCATTGGCCTTGAGTGCTGTTACAATTGGAGTTTCCCACTCCGCAGAATCAACAGGAACAAGAATCCCCTGGCCCACCAATTTGTCCAACTCCGCCTCTATTTTGTCCTTTAGTGCGAAAGGCACTCTGCGCGGTTTAAGTCTGATTGGACGTACTCCAGGGTCCAGGTCGAAAGTCACTGGGGGGCCCTTGAATTTTCCGAGTCCCTTTTTGAAAACCTCGGGGTGCGCATCGCACACGCTCTGTATTGGATCAGTCCCGGCGGCGTGTACTCCCACGGCGTGCACCCCCCCAATGAACAACCCCAGGGGCTGGAACCATTGAGTCCCGAGGAGGCTGCATTTACCTCCCTTGAGGACGACTAGGGGAAGCGTTGCGGCGTGTTTTTTGAACTGGACCTGGAACTTCCCAACCCCCAACACCGGGATGCGGTTCCCTTGCACGTCCTTCAGCGTGGACCTCAACGCTTTGAGCTTGGGCCGCACGTGGGGGGCTATTTTTAGGAACTCTCCCTGGGAAATGATAGAGTAAGAAGAACCCGAGTCCACCTCCATCCTAACAGGGGCCCCTTGTATTACTACCTCAACGAAGTATCGGGGGTGCTCCGTGGATACGCTGAAAACCGGAGCGTCGTCCTCGCTGTCGTCGGAGATGCGCCCTACTCCGTCCCGCTTCCTCGTGGTCCGGGTGCCGTCCTTGGGCCTCGTGGTGCGGTCCTGCCTCGCCGAGCGGTCTGGGGAACTCCTCTTGGCCTCGCGCCGTTTTCGACAGACCTTGGTGATGTGCCCGCGCCGGCCGCAGTTGTGGCACTCGGCCTTGCGGAACGGGCATTTGGCGCGGGCGTGGGCGCCGCCGCAGCCGTCGCAGCGCCGGCCTTCCTTCTGGACCTTCTGGACGTCCTCGTCGTCGCCGCTCTCCGCGGATGAGTTCGAAACTCGCCGGGCCGCGCGCACCGAGCTCTCTGCCTTGGCGGGTTTCGGGCGCCAGTCCTGGAGCTCTTGCACCCCGGCCGTCGTGGCTTCCGCGGCCTGTGCCGTGTCGAGGACCTGCTGCCACGTGGGAGGCGGCTCCTGTTTCATCAGCGCGCGCTGAGTCTCGGTGTCCCTCAGGCCGCAGAGCAGGCAGTCTCGGAGGGTGACTTCTGGGGTCTCCCACTTGCATGGGCCAGCGGCCAGCCGCAGGGCCGCGGCGAACTCAGCGACCGATTCCCCGGGCGCCTGGACTCGCCTCCAGAACGTGCTCCGAGCGGGGAACATCGCTATCGCGGGCCGGAGGTGGGTGCGCAACACCGCCAGGAGCTCTTTGGCTTTGAAGTCGCTCACCCTCCTCGGCGCGATCAGGTCCACCAAGGTCCTCTTGGTCTCATGCCCGAGCATGCGGACGAAGATGGCCCTCTTCTTGTCCTCATCTGAGACTTCGAGCTCCACCAGCGCTCTGTTGAAGTCTATCTCAAACAGCTCCAAGTCTCCCGGCTTCCTGATCTCGTAGCCGGCGCATGTCTTGGTCCCGTGGGCAGCCATGATCCCACCTTCGTCGCCAGTTTACTGTATGGGACCAAAGACAACAGAACAGCCGAAGGGTTGGCTTAACACAGGTTTATTGCATGATGATCCGGTGGAGCATGAGGTAATGGCGGTGATACATCTCTATATATACAGTAGCATTATACATTTGAATCTTGTAGCACGGTAGCTCATTGGCTGCTACCGGCGTGGCCTCGCCCAGGCACGCCTCTCTTCAGTAGTTCTTTCTCCTGCTGCTGAATGCGGGGAAGGTTTTCCCGTGGCTGTCCGTGATTGAGCAATGTGAACCATGTGAGACTGAACGCTCGCAGCTGCCCTCTATGGGCTGCTTGCTCGCGTTCCTTTACAGCTGAGATACATTGTATTTGGAGTGGTTACATTCTTATCTTACAGTACAATGAGCATGCATACATAACACCAAGGTAGAGATTAAAATATGAAAGGAAAAGGCAAGCTCCACCTTCATAAAAATGTGACACTTGTTATGCAGTAGAGATCTAACTCTCGCTACAAAGATCCGAGTAGTGAGATGTTACATATTTGCAGTGTTGCTATATGAAGTTGAAGCTTAGACATTGACCAAAGCATCTGAAAAGAGAATCAAAGCTTTTGAAAGGTGGATCTACAGATGATCTACAGATGCTAAGGATATCATGGGTTGATCATGTGACTAATGTAGAAGTATTGTGCTGGATGGATAAAGAAAAAGAACTCTTTAAGACCATTAAGAAAAGAAAGTTCCAATACCATGGCCATATCATGAAGAACAACATAAAGTATAGAATCCTCCAACTTGCACTGCAAGGGAAGATCCCAGGGAAGAGAGGCCCTGGATGTAGATGGACCTCATGGCTAAAGAACATTAGAGACTGGTGTGGCATCTCCTTGGAAGAATTGCTCCTAGGAGCTAAGAACAGGAAGATTATCACTATGATGATAGCCAATATCTGGAATGGATACAGCAGCTGAAGAAGAAGGAGAAGAAGGAGGAGGAGAAGGAGAAGGAGAAGAGGAGGAGACCCAGTCACACAGTGGAATTTACAGAGGAACTGACTCACCAAATCCCCACTGATTCAAGGGTGCTACTCTAGTTACAATTTACTGCTGGACTTCTGCTCTCGTTTGCTTCATACCTATCATTTGCTGCCATGTAATCCCCTACTTTGTTGAACATGACTCAATATAACATTAAATCATGATCATGACTGAGTTTTGCTAAGCAGCAGAAAAAGTGACTAACATTGTCCACTATTTTGTATATTCTGTTCCTTATGCTGCTTTCCTTTGTTAAATTTTATAATGGGGCTTTAGAAATGTTCACTCTAAAGTATGTCTAGTTTTGATCATAAATTCACTCTCTGGGAAATGTGTATGTGATGTGTCAGTCTCAGGCATCCATTTTACATTGTGCCTGTTTTAGGCACTTTCCCTCTGAAGACACAGTTTTGGTGGGTGGCCCAACACTAAGAAACTACTGTACTTTAGTTTGCAGAACTTGGTCACAATTGAATGTGAATTACCTGTCATTTATTCCTTTCCCCAATAGCTAATGTAGACTTGCATGATATTTGACTGTGACAATAAAGAATAACTTTAATTCTCCTATAATGCGGCTGTAATTTGTATTCACTTATTTATAAACTCAGCTATGGAAATAGGGCCTTACTAAATAATAAGAGGAGGATTTTGTAAACATAGGTTTTGTTGGAGTTATTGGTACTAAAATTGTTTTGTATTAAATGAAAAGTATTCACCATTTTGTCTTCTTCCTTAATTAAAAGTAATGCGAGATTGGGGGTTCACGCCATTATGCTCCAAGAAGCTCATATTGTATTTAGTTCAGGATCACCTCATTCTCTTCTGATTGTGATTAGCCAATCCAGTTAATTCCCACACAAATGTAACTACTCTTACCTGTATATAAGTTGTTGTGGCGAAGTTGGAATTGTGTTCATAACTACCAAATAAAGTGATATGTTTGGCCCGTTATACTGACTGCTGCTCATTACTTCAAGAACACTAAAAAAATGTATTCTAATTTTTGAATAGGAGCAACTCCATCCACCTTTGTTTGGCTGTGCTCTTAAAAAGCTTTATCTACCTTTTGTTTGTAATTATTTATTTTATTTATTTAGATTTATATACCGCCCCAATCAATAGACTCTGGGAGGTGTACACAGTCCAGCGAACACCTCGCTGGCTGCTCAACAAAACTTAAAAACAATATAAGAACAGTTAAAAGCCCTTCAATGAAACCAATTGCAAGAGGGGGGTAACCTCAGAAGAGCCAGAAAGGAGAGCTTGTTGGCAATCCCGGCCCCCAGAACCGTTCTGCTAACCATGTTTTCAATTTTCTCCTAAACAGTAGCAACTGAGCCTGGCGGCATAATTCTACTGGGAGGAGGTTCCATAATGTGGGGGCGATGTACGAAAAGGCCCTTTTCCTCGTGCTGGAGAGGCACGCCTCCCCAACAGATGGTATTTGGAAGGTGCCCTCTCGGTTTGCTCTCGTGGGATGGGTCAATGTCCTAGGGATGATGTGGTCCCTGAGGTATCCTGGTCTGCTACCATGAAGGGCTTTAAAGGTGATAACCAGTATCTTGAATTGCACCTGGAGACATATAGCTCCCGGAGCAGTGGTGAGGCACCCAAATGTGTGGTATAGAAATATAATAAACAAAGAAACACAACAACTATTTTCTTACTGGGAATAACACATGTTATTTACATGATATTGAGTGTGCTGATTCCAAATCTGAACTTAGAATTTGCCTATCACATACAGATTTTAAGTTATATGCATGCTATAGCTGATCAAATGGTTGGTAATTGGGTAATGGTTTTTTTACATGGGGACATTATAACAGTTGCAGCTACCATTATGCCTTCTGCCACCTCAGCTGAATCACATCCCCTGGTGACATGCATGTTCCAGCATTGTCTGGGCGTGCTTTAGCATTTAAGTGTCAGAAATAAGTATATAAGGTGAAATGGACCAAGGACTTGTCTCTAGTGCAAAACCATCTTATTGGATAGTACAGTTAGGCCATAGTGAGTCTGTTTTGAGCTAAAGATGAGTAGGCATAGCTGTGTTAATAAACCAGACAATCACATCTATATGCATAATTAATTTAAGATTCTGACATCCTAGGCAGAATTGGACTTCAGATTTGGAATCAGTGCATTTGATTTAGTATAGGACACATGGATTAAACCAAGTAGCAAACAAGATTTATTTGCAGTGTTATGTATGCTGGTCCTTGACCATTTCAGTCCACACTGGGGCTTATCCTTTGAGCATAGAAACTTGAACAGTTTTTCTAAAAGCCTCTTCTATCACACTCCAAGGGGCTGGGGGAAAGCCTTTAATGTCTGAAAACTGCTGCCACTGGTCCCTATCGGGAGAGAAAGAAATTTGGGACATTAAAGTCTCCTTCCTACTCATCCTGAAATCCCCAAAGACTTCTCTCATTGAAAGAGACCCCAAGAGAGCTGCAGAACCTGGGGAGGTGATGGAATAGGAAAGTTAATTAGCAATAAAAGCCCACAGCTGATGGTGTCATTAGCTTGAATGGGTGTACAATTATGCAACAAGAATCTGGCCATTGACCCACACCACTTGTCCATTTCCCCCAGTATCGCCAATTTGGACTGACAGCAGCTCACGTTTTCAGGCAGGGTTCTTTCCTAGCTCTACCTGGATATGATAGGGTAATGAATCTAACACTTCCATCATTCAAAGTATATATTTTACCACAAAGCTGCAGCTCCTCTTCCATTAGAAAGATGGCAGAGGAGGGAAATGACTTGCTTATATGTTGAGCCCAAGTGCATCATGGGGAGCCCCATCTCTGGCACATTCTTCAGAGCCTTTTAAGGCAACTCATATTTCAGGCCTCTCTTTTCCTTCTGTCTTGAGTGACATTCTGTAAGCAAAGGTGGATGTTGAAAGTATATAAAATTCTATGACAACACTAGCTTCGAATGAATGGTGTTTGGGATGAAAACTCCAAAATAGTCTAAATATGACTTTTTCTTTTTAAAAAACAGACTAAAAGGAACAGGGTTGGGTTGTTTTCTTCTAGAATTGGAGAAGACACAGACCCAAGGGATGGAAGCAGTCAGAGCCCAAAGCACTTGATTAAACTTTTTAATATTTTCTTCTAGTTCTTTTTTCTCTTTTAAAGCTTTCAAGTTTTAATCACTACCTTATGGGATTTGGTAAGAAATTGTTAAAAATAATTGCATACAATAATCACAGATGGAACCACACGAAAGCTGATTCAAGGAAACAGCATGTTCTAACTTTCTGTAAGCAAGGCTTAAGGGAGCTTCATTTTTTCCTTGTCAATATCAAAATGATTATTTATTAGTTGTACTGTGAAGTAAAAAAAAAATTCCCGGAGTTAGTTTTTTTTGTTAAAAGCAGTCTTGGGACAAATCCTTGTGCTTTGATGGATTGAGTAAGTACACTAAATGAACTTTTAAGTCATTCCAAGGATAATGAAAGTTTAGGATGAGACTTCCCTCGCCTAATATTATTCTGTTTAGGGTAGGAGCCTCCACTTTCAGTCATAGAAATCAGCTTTCCATTAAACCTTGAACCATGATTTAGGAACTGATCATAAAACAAGGATTTATGGATTCATAAATAAAGACATTGAGATAGTGAAAGATTTTATATACTTTGGTTTAATCATCAATCATAATGGGGACTGAAGCCAAGAAATTAGAAGAAGACTCAGACTCAGAAGTGCAGCAATGAAGAAATTAGAAAAGATCATCAAGTGTTGGGACATGTCACTAGAAACTAAGATCAAGATCATTCATACTCTTGTATTTCCAGTCACCATACATAGATATGAAAGCTGGACACTAAAGAAAGTTGACAGGACATAAATTATTAATTCATTTTAAATATGTTGCTGGAGGAGAAATCTGTAGATACCTTGGACCACCAGAAAAACAAACAAGTGGATTCTAGAGGAAATCAATTTTGAGCTGTCTCTGAAGGCAAAATGTTGAAATTGAGGCTGTCATACTTTGGGCACATCATGAGAAGGCAAGAGCCTCTGGAAAAGACAAAAAGGCAGCAGGAAAAGAGGAATATGAGATGGATTGACTCTGTGAGGCTTGAATCTGCAAGAGCTGAGTAGGGCAGTTGAGGTCAGGATGCTTGATTTGATTTGATTTATTCTATTTGTATGCTGTCCACTCAATATACGCCGACTCAGGATGGCTCACAATAATCTCAACATAAATCACCAATGTACAAAGTAAATACACCATAATACAAAAAATATAGATGATACAATATAATCAGTACAGTCATATAATTAACACAAGCACAAAAATGCAATACAATAAGGTCCACAGTGATACCCACAACAATACAGCAGCAAAACATATCAAAAACAATGCATCCAGTTATACAAAAATTCAGATCCAGCCCCCACTGCTCCAGTGGCGTTGGTGGCTCTGTGGCCGCAGGAGCCGCAGCACAGCTGCTCCGACTTCCCTGTGGCTGGCTGGGCCGGAGGAAGGAGCCCGGTGCGGTAGCCATGGCAGTGGCAGTTCTTATGTCCACAGAGCCACAGCACAGCTGCTACCACTTCCCCGCGGCCAGCTGGGTCGGGGGAAGGAGCCCGGTGCAGTGGCCACGGCAGCAGCAGTCCTTATGTCCGCAGAGCAGACATAATGTTCTGGAGTTCTCTCATTCTCAGAGATGAGTTGAAGGTACATAGCAACAACAAATGTCTTATGGTTACTTAAGTTTTCCATCACAGGCGTATAGATTTAGCTTTTTGTCATCTTCTTGTCCTTCTTAATATAGCATGTGCAGCAGGATAAAGTGACCTGTTTTGGGCAGCACCATATGGGGCGCAGTTGACGACAGAAATTGCTACCTGTATTGTGCAGCTGAGACTTGTAAAAGTACTAATAAGGTGTTTGGTATCACTTAAGGCAGACAAATGTCCTGGGGCATAGTACCTACCAGAAACCAAGGCTCTGTAGATGCAGGGAAGATGAAATGGTGGAGATGAGGATGTGCAGGGGATGACTACTTGACACAATCTAATGGCTTTGTCTTTTCTGCTGAGTCTTTAAGAATGTGCTCATTGCAAGGCTTAACGGCTGGTCTCTACAAATTATGTCTGCCATTGGAGAACAAGCCCACCTAGATGTGACATTAATCACCGGAAATTTAGCCTCTAAATGATGAATTGCCATAAGAACTACAAATACCATGAGGTAAAGGTAAAGGTCACCCTTGCCCAGTAGTATCCGACCCTAGGGTTCAGTGCTCATCTCTGTTTATAGCCAAAGAGCCAGCACTATCTTGAGTCTGCAGACATTTTCATGGACATATGGCAGGCATGCCTAGACACTGGAGTGCACAGAATGCTATTTACCTTCCCACCGAAGTTTATCTACTTGCAATTTATTGCTTTCAAACTGCTAGGTTGGCAGGAGCTGGGATAGAGATGGGAGGTAACTCCATCGTGGAGCACTCGGGTCTCAAACTGCTGACCTGCCGACCTTCCAGTTGTCAAGTTCAGTGTCTTAACCACTAAGCCACCGTAGTCTCTACAAATACCATGAAGGTGTGAAGTAATTCTGATCTGCATTAGTTGGCAGAGTACCCACTCTGATGAGGTCACAGAACTTGACGGTGTGGAAGGCAAACTCACATAAACTCATACACACATAATCTTTCTCACACTAAGTCAGGTGAAAGGAACTGCAGACTTTGTTTTGGTTGGTTGAAATCTGGCCTAGACACAAAAGAAGGCAAATGCATAAAAGGAGGGGAAAATTGTGGCATGGCTACCACACAGTGTATTTATGATTGGGTTTGGGTCTTCAGACAAATGTGCAAGTATGAAGCAAATGAGAGTGTTTGTACATCTCCAAAATTACTATGGGATGAAGGAGGCGGGAGATCCAAAAAGCACTAATGAGGCAGAATAGCACCATGGGTCTCATGCATTATAATTAGAAGTGGGGAAAGAGTAAGAAAAACTAAAGGTAAGGCTGAGTTAGCAGCAGTAGAGAAAAGTATGTTCACCCCTTAGAACTAAATCCTTTTTGCCATTTTTGCTGTCATTGATCTGATCAAAGGTAAAGAAGAATCAAAAGCAGGAAGACCAGGAACCTTAGCAGCACCTGGGCAGAAGATTGAACAGCAGAGGCCCAAGTCACTTCATGGTCACTGTGATGACATGTATTTCTAACTTTGCATCTCTACAGATAAATAAGCTTATTGATTTTCATGCCAATCCACATCTCTTCTCGTCTTCCATTTCGGTGATGCCTGCTGCCTTTTTTTGATGACATGTAAGCTGTCACTCTAGCTTTAATAGTGCAACTGAGCCTAGAAGGTTTTTCAAAAAAAAGATGTCTTGGGAAAGCATCCAGGGATTATTGTGATTTCCTAGCTTTTGCATTGGCAAGAATAGAAACAACAAAGTATGTTAATTAGACATTTACAGCCTTGCACTAGAGCTTCCAGACCGCACATGTTGTTGGTATATACTCCCACGGTATTGTGACACAATTGATTAAAATAATGCTTAAGGTCCTCTCATTATGAGTATATTTGGTACTCATTAGGGTATCACGGATCATAATGACTTCATTTGGGATTCAAGAATGGCATATATTTCTCCATAGGTGCTCATGGACACTTTCAAATGAATTCCTTTCTTTTATTTCCTAGACCCTCTGATGGCATGCTAATGTATAAGGCATTTATGCTCTCTCTCTCTCACACACACACACCCTCAACCTCTTGATGCCATGAAGCAGAACGTCTCCCATGATGTTTACATTTATTTTTGGGCAAATAAATGCTATTAAAACCCTTTGGATGAAATTCATGGTGCTAGTATGTCACACTGGAACACTGAGAAGATCTCCAGGTCATATACAGTGCTAGTAAATTCTTGGACTACATCTACCAGGGAAAGGTGTTGAGACACATTCTGGCTATGCGGTCAGAACTCTCCCTCAGATACTCTCTTCAAAAACCCCATTGTCTTATCACTGGGCTGTATAGTTAATGGCCACTTTAAATAGCTACAAGAATAAATGTATGTATGTATGTATGCATTATTTACACTTATGTCCCGCCCTTCTAGGGGGGAAATCATCCCTACTCAAGGCAGCTAATAATATTCCCTTATTTGTTCTCTTCCTCTTGCCTGTAACTACCCAAGCTGGCTTTTCTCCCTGGAGGCATAGCAGGGAATCAAACTTCCAGCTTCTGGCTATGCAGCCAGATACCTAAACCACTGAGCTATTTTGGTGTTCAGAAATTGGAGGCAACAACCAACGTAGTGAAATACAGCTCTTTTATTTCTGGGGTCTGAACACAACTTGGAGGGGAACAACGGGGACTTATATACAAATGTAACTTGATACAAAACAGCGGGAACAAAGACTATTGGATGATTTGAACATATGTTACAAGAGTATATACATTTGATAGCTATACTGTGCACTTCTCGGTGTTTGAATTGTGCGTGCTTGAAGTCTCACAATATTATGCGAGCTGCCGAGATCAGCGGCTGTCAAACAAATACAAGGTGAAGGTGGAGTTTAATCAGAAAATTAAAAGAGGTAATCAGGAAGTAATATGAAGGTCTCCATTAAGATGCAACTTCTTAAAATGCCTGCCTCCAAAGGAATATACATAAATGAATTCACCAAAAGGTGGCTTCATTTTGGCAGTTTCATGTCTGGCCTAGACACAGAAGAAGGAGAAGAGGTGGAGGAGGAGGGGTTGGTGGTGGTGGTAAAGTTCTCCCTTGCTCGTAAGACACTTGTGTCCAACCTCATCTCCATTTACAGGTAAAGAGCTCCAGCTGCCTTCATCTGCAGACGTTTCCATGCTCATATTGTAGACATGACTAGGAACTGGAGCACACAGTGTGATTACCTCTCCCATCGAAGAAGTACCTATTTAGCTACTTGCAATTTCTTGCTTTCTTGCTCACTCGTCACACAACAGTTGAGTTATGAACTGCTGACCTGCCAACTTTCCGGTCATCAAGATCAGTATCTTAACCACTAAGCCACCGTGGTCCCTTAAAGGGCTACCTTAATAAAAGCTGGCTGTTATCTGTATGATACTGAGAAACATGACCAACAATTCTTTGAGCAGTAGTTCCTGCCATCCCTACACTAAACGGTTACACAACCACACTTCCAAACCTATCTATTTAACCTTGCAACTAGTCACTAAAGCCACCCAAAGGCAAGTGGGGAATCAGAAAGTCCAGAGCTGCTGCAAGGTCAGCAATGAAATAAGTGGAAGCAGCTTGTTAGCAGCATTCTCTAAGGGGAGCAAGTAACTATGAAATTATTTGTGCCTCAGTGAATTACATTCACATGCTTTACTTTGTCTTCTTTTTCTCCCCATTTGTCAAACACTGAGAAGCTAACATAGCAATGTTGATATTGTAGAAGTAGACAGTGAAGCAGAGCATAGAGGTTAAAAACACCTTTAACAAATATATTCCCATGATATTTTTTTCCTTTCAAAATGTCGATGTTGCTGCTGGTATAAAAAAGATACACCTAAAAAGCTCAAATTGCTAATATTGTTTGTATTCCTTCCATTTCAGCTCAGCTGAAACACACATTTTTTCACTGATATTTTAGGCAAAGTATAATCTGACTTATTTATTTATTTGCTAAATACTTTTGCTGGTGTTCTGTCTCACATGTAGAGCCTATCAAGATAGAGTAGCTTTCCATGCTTCAGACTCTTGTTTACACATGTGGTAAATAGAATGGGACAGTGGTAGTGGATTCCCTTGATGTGGGTGGGCTCTGGATACTTAGATGATGATGTCAAGAATGAAGGTGAAATCACTGTTGTTTTAAATCACTGTTGTTTTAAATCACTGTTGTTTTAAATCCTGTTTTTGCATGAGAAGGTGTTCAGAATTGGATGCAGCCCTTAAGAGTAAACCCATTGAAATTAGTGGAGATTTAATGCTCATCATTACTTAGTTACATCCAATTGATTTGAATTGGTATCTGACTAAATTTGGATCTAGTCTGATGGATTTAGGAATGCTCTAAGGAAAGTTTATAACATACTAGCAGGGGGTACCTGCTTCGCTGGGTAGTGGTCCCCCCTCGGGTTGGCCCCCCTGAGCTCCCCCACCCCAGCAGCTGTGCCCGCCCCCCCTCCCAGCCCCCTGTGGTCCCAGAAGCATTTCCCCCACCCCCCAACACCCCACCTGTGTGTTGCCCTCTTTTGCCCAGCTGTTCGCTCGGCACCCGCTCTCCGCTGCCACCACCACTCATCCTCTTCTTCCTCCTCTGCTGCCGCTCGTCCTCCTCCTCCTTCGCTCGTTGTCCTCCTCATCTACCGCTCATCCTCCTCCTCCTTCCCCTGATCTCCGTTGTGCAGGGTGAAGTGCCGGCTCTTCTGGGTGCCTGCTCTTCCTGGCAGCGTGCACAGCCATGGGGGAGGCATTTGGCTGGCATGCCTGTGCAGTCACGTGTTTCTGTGCAGGACTTGCTGGCAGCTGGAGGCGCCCCCTCGCACCCCCCTCTCCAGCAATGGAACACGCGGTGAGCTGCCGGTAGCCCTCGCCGACCCAGCTGAAGGTGCAAGATAAGTAACTGGCATGGTTCTGAGGGGTGTGTGTGTGTGTGTGGCCAGGTGTTGGAGTGCATATGCATCTCACAGGGGGACACCTTGGTTTTATATATTAAGATAATAATTGTGTTCCATCAAGTCAACTCTGACTCCAGGGCTGTAGCCAGAGAAGGCAGGGGGAGAAAACCCTCCTGAGCTAGCAGCCTGCCCCCCACCCCACCCCGCAGTGCCAATGTTATATATGCAAGTGTGACATTGTTGCCCCTCCTGAAATTTTTTGCCCCACCTGAAAATCCCCCCCCCATCTAGAATCCTGGCTATGGCCCTGTCTTACTCACAGTGACTCTTTCCAAGGTTTTCTAGGTAGATAATAAACAGAAAGTGGCTTACCATTTCCTTCTTCTAGAGGAAGGCTGGGTCTGTACAGCTAGAGGCATCTGGGTCTGTGGTGATACAGTGGGGAATTGAATGCCCACCACTGAGCAATCCAGCCAGCTAGTTCTGTATTACCAAGCTATTATTCCAGTAATGTTTCTGTTGCCTAATCAAAGACATTTTATATGGGTTTAATATAGTCTATGAATGTAAATAGAGGGCATTAGGTCCAGGTGATCGGTACAGAAAATCACACAAATTCTGTCCTGTTGAAATTCATGTTAACTAGGCATTTTTAGCATAATTATTTCCCTTGTAAATTCCCAGCTTCTGAAGATGTTTATTCTATTTCTAAAAATAGAAATGAATGGACTTTCTGGTATATAAGAATGCCAAAAAGGACTAACATTCCTTACCAAGCCCCAGTAAAGAGAGCAACAAGGTGGGAAGGAATGAAAGATAAGACTATGGATGCCAGCAGGTGTTTTTATGGAGGAGAGTTTAACATTTAGTGCTAGTAATAATATAAAAGCCTGTTTTTCTTAAAGATCAAATTTCTGGGTGCTAGTAGAATACCTTATCAACAATTGTCTGAGCTTCCCATTTCCCCATGAAATATGACCTTGGAAGATATTTAGTTTCCTCCCATATTCTCCCATATTGAGTTTTTGAAGTTTAGCTACAATTTACAAGTGCAAGACTTCAATCTAAGCTATTAAAATACAACATATGTCTTTCAGACTTTTGCTGTTTAGGGATTATTTTTTTTTGTTCAGTACTACCTCTATACTGTAACCTTAAGCACTTTAATCTTTTCCCCCCAAAGCATATTCTTCACAAGCTGCAAGGTCATATTTGGGGGAGAAAACACTGGTTAAAAGATTGCATGATAATATTATTTAAACTGATACATTCATACGTGATTGTTCTGGACTTTCTTGAATTTCATGTATTACCAATTGCACAACTGAAAATAAGTTAGAGGTTTTCATGTAGAATCCAAAGAAAAACAGAATGATGGCATGCTGCCTAGCAAAAGTTACTCGCTAAGAAAAAAACAAGGACTGTATTATTAATCTATACCTATAAAGAAGGGATGTGGCCATGCATGTGTGGCATTTCCACACCCGTCCAGCCTATCCCATAATGCACTGTGCACACTTACCTTTTGTCCCTGACATAATCACCAGAAGGGTCCTGAGAACGAGAGTAGGTCCAGTGCCCCACAAATGCCAACAAAAAAACTCCAAGTCCCAGTGTCCTCTGCGGCACGCCACAGCCAATCAGGCAGGATGGCCAGCGCACAAACGCTCAAACCAACAGCCACATCACATGTGCATGTGCTACAGCTGAGGACCCTCCTTGCAGAGGGGGAAATGCAAAGGTGCCAGGCAGGGATCCACCATGGAAGGCACCTGATGCCTTCCCTGATTGATACCTGCCTCTCACCCTGGCATTCCACCTCCGCTGTTTCGAGAACAGCCCTCAAAACAGCAGAAGGAGAAATGCAAAGGCACCAGGCAGGGATGCACCAGGGAAGGCACCTCCCCTGATGGATGCCTGCCTCTCACCCTTGCCATGATTCCCCCACCACTGTTTTGAGCCAGCCCTCAAAACAGCAGAGGGGGAAATGCACAGGTGGCAGCCAGCAATCTGCCAGGGAGATGCCTTCCCTGACAGATATCTGCCTCTCAACCTGCCATTCCCCCTCCGCTGTTTCAAGAACAGCCCTCAAAACAGCAGAGGGGGAAATGCAAAGGCACCAGGCAGGGATCCACCATGGAAGGCACCTCCCCTGACAGATACCTGCCTCACCGGAAGGGAAGGGAGAATCGATTGTGTCCACCTCACCCCTTCCCTGCCTCCCCACCAGGCACCAGCAGGGAAGGGAAGGGGGAATGGATCGCATCTGCCTCCCCCTTCCTTGCCTCCCTACTCACCTGGGCACTGGCAGGGAAGGGGAAAGACAGGGATGGGGGAACGGATCACGTCCGCATCCCCCCTCTTCCCTGCCAACTCACCTGGATGCAGGCAGAGAGGGAAGGTGAGAGGCAGGCTACCTTCCACCCGGCGATGTGCCTCCCCGGATGAAGAGCGGCCTGCCAACTTCCCTCCTCCCCTCGCTGTGTCGAGGGCAGCTCTCAAAACAGCAATGGGGAAAAGGGAAGCTGACAGTCAGGCCACTCTTGGTCCGGGAATGCGCGTCCCCGGATGAAGAGCCAGCCTGCCAGCTCCCCTTTTCCCCATTGCTGTGTTGAGAGCAGCTCTCAAAACAGCGATGGGAAAAGGGGAAGCTGACAGTCAGGCCGCTCTTTGTCTGGGAACGTGCGTCCCCGGATGAAGAATGGCCTGCCAGTTCCCCTCTTCCCCTAGCTGTGTTGATAATCAATAACCCCCGGCAAGGCTGGGCAATCAGCTAGTCATAAAATAAGAAGGATTTCAAGATGTAGGAATTAAGTCATTCAGATAAGTTTTAAAAAGAGAAGATAAAGTTCATCTAGCTGGCAAACTGGCAATAGAACCAAATATCTTCATAACCCAGTCGGTGCAAGGGAAACTGAAAGTAAACATTTGAATAAAGGATGTGAAAATATGTTGATGTTGCTTGGATTTAGTTGGACACAGGCTTAGGTTTGTGCTTATCAAAGATCCAAAAAGAGATTTCTCTCTCTAATGCTACAACTTCTGCTTGTTTATGTAATAAAAAGATGATACCATCAGGAAATTGACAAACTATACATGGGGTGCTCAACCATGCTGTGGACATCAGCTTTGGCCCTGATCATCTCAGCAACAGAGTATGCTGCTTCAGTATGGAGCACATCTGCACATACCAAAACAAGTTGACATTGCTGTTAATGAACAATGTGCATACTGACAGGATGACTTAAACCTACACCAGTTGAAAAAATAGAGCCTCCTGTTGGTATTGCTCCAACTAAGATAAGGAGAGAAGTAGCAGCTGTTGCCAAGAGAACAAAGCAAGGGAATGACCCTCAACATCCTCTAAATGAATATGAGCCTCAAGCCTGCTGGCTCAAATCCAGGAAGAGCTTTATGGCAAGAACAAACATTATTGAGATTACACAAGAGCAAAACCAAGTTAGAAGATAGAGGAAGGAGTTTGCTGGACAAGGAACAGCATTAAAATCGGATATGGCTGAGAAACCCAACCTTCCCTATGTCACCTGGAAGGCCCTGTATAGGCTGACGGTCTGAGTCACTAAATGTAAGACTAACATATTTAAGTGCAGGCTGCTGGTGGACAACAACACACTGTGTGGATGTGGAAAGATACAGAATCTCACTCATTTGCTGGTCTGTTGATTACTACCAGAAATATTTACTGATGAGGATTTAAGCTTGGCCAGCTACAAAGCCAGTTTAAAGTTTGATCTGAACTCAAAAGAAGAAAAATGCAATAATTTTTTTGTGTTTTCCAACACTGCACATTTTATAGAAATTCACTAGAACCAGTCTGAAAAGTTTGCAAGATCTCTCTAAAATTGAGCAATCACCATCATCAACAACAACATCAACATCAAACCCCAACGCCCTACATTGAGGAAAAATAGTTTTGAGTTGTCCCATTTACCACAAAGAACCAATTTAGGATCCACACTTGAACTTCTTTTTCCATGTCTAAGCCAGATGTGAAACTGCCAAATTGAAGCCTTCTTTGGGGAGATCATTCTGTACTGTAATTCCTTTTGCCTGACCTAGTGTGAGAAAGATTAGCTGGCACAAGGTGGCCATTACCAGGGTATGTCCAATTGTGGTTCAAAAATACCAAAAGCTTTGAGGAGGCTCTTTCTGAGTACCCCACACTTGAAACTGATATATACATAATATGGAACCATCAAAATATCAAAGCCAGGCCCACTATTAAGCAGAGTGAGATAGCCATCTAAAATAGCAAAGTTTGTGTGTCATAAAAAAGAAAGAAAGGGTGAATTATTTAATTTGCTGTGACTGCAATTATACTGCCAGAGTTAGAGTGATTATTGTAGATTATGTAACCTGGATAGTTTTAGATTGCTTTGCATCATAATGGGGGCAGTCGCTGTTCTGTCACAGCAGTACCATTTCTTGGATTGGTTTTGCAGAATATAAATCCTGCAGGAGAACACATAGTGCAGCTTTCCCCTTTTATCTGATGACAAATTTTACACATGTAGTGGTAATATTGGAAACAAACAAAAAAATCCACGTTTGAAAGTCTTGGCTATCACAGGTTCTCAGTTTGTATGAAGTTAGTCTTCTATGTTTATGTGAAAATATATTTTACATCACAATACAGCAGCATGGGGGTTCTCAGGGATTGCTAAGAAAAGTGCAATTGAAAGTAAACTTTTAGTTACTTTTAAATACTGGAATACTAAAGAAAACTTTTTTTAAAAAAAAAGTAACCATATAATAATAGTAATAATTTCATGTCAGAAGTTATTCTGGGTTTAAAGGATCGTTGCAGAAGAAACTGTGCTCAGGGAAAGCCCAAGTTAGGTTCTTTTCTTGTCCCCAAGAGCTGGGACAGAAATGGGTGCTACATCATGCAGTACCTGGGTCTTGAACTGCCAACTTGCCAGTCTTCCAGCTAACAAGGCAAACTTCTTAACAACTGAGCCACCACAGCCCCATATGTGGCCATTATGGTAGCTTACTTGAGAACTTGGAACTGTAATTTTAGTTAATTTCTTTAATGCAACTCTTAAGGTTCTTACCATGCAGTAAAAATCAAAATAGGTCTTCTTGCATTCATTTCCCTGTAGCATAAGCAAAAACAATCATTTCTGCATTGTTGGAAAAAATATAGTAGAAATTAAAAGTCATTTTCTTATTTCCTAAACCTCTTGTAAAGAGAGCAAGAGTGTTACCACCCACCTCCCTCCACCCCTGTGTTGTTGCAACCCCAGAAGATGGTAACCTTAAATTCCCAGGAGCAGCATCTCCAGGGATGAGATGCTGATTATGCACCCCTCTCCAGATGGGTAGCTGAAGTGACTTATCTGGGCCTGGAAAAGCACCTCCCATGCTATTACCAAAGTGCAGCCAAAGTATTTAAGCCAGGGCCTGACTTGGGTGGGAACCCCCATTGCTCTCTGCTGTCCATAGTACTTGGCCTAATGAGTAGTCCCTGCCTTAGGGAGGGATCCAGTCAGAAGAAGTCACCTCCCCCACTGTGAAACCAGGCCAGAGGAACCCATCACCACACCACCCGACTGCCATTGAAATGGTGGTCCAGTTCTCACAACCATACTTTACCACCGGGAATACCATTGCTTTGACTATGCGAATTTTGGTTTGCTAGCAGAAGATGGAACATTTTCAACTGTTAAATACACACATTTTGGCAGTTTCACATCTGGCCTAGACAGGAGGAGGAGGAGGAGATGGAGATGGAGATGGAGAAGAAGAAGAAGAAGAGTTTATTCTTTGCCAATCTTGCACCCTTCTTTGAACTTGCCTGGCATTGGCTAGGCACTATTGCCCAGCTGCCAGTGAAATCTGGATCCTCAGAAATGAAAACTGCTGCTCTGATTTTTTTTAATCTCCAAAGTGCTGAAGCAAACTTTAGCATGTCAGGAGCCCTGATTCTATTCAAATGCTGCTTTCAGCCTTCTTTGCTTCTTTTCAAAATGGTTTCAAACTGAACAAATCCTCCCACTTTGCTTTATCTTCTTAATAAATTTTGAACCCTAAGCCCAGCCTTCATGCAAATATATAAAAACATATTTGATCTCTACAAAAACATTAAAAACCTTCAATCTAATAAAATCTGAGATTTTTTCCTCTTTGATGCAAATGTCAAGTATATCACTCCGCCTGACTATTTAGGAGCAGGGATTGTTGAAATTGCCCTAATGTTTTGCCGAGTGAGGAAGCTACTTCGGGTAGCTTATGTCTTATGTTGGCCCTAAAAAGATTCACTCATCTTCTCCCATCAAGAATTTCTGCTTCAATCATCTATTCCCATTCCAAAAGTTGATGGGAGGGATTCTAACTTTTAAACAGAGTTCCACACTGCTCTCTGTGTTCAGTATTTTACTGATAACAAAAAGGATTTGAAACACCCTTTCAGAGGAACATCCATATTGGCAGATGTCTGCACAAGATCCCTGAACAGCATGAGAGGACCCCCAGAAACAAGACTTACTATTATTTTACTCAGGGTCTATGTAGCAAGCTGGGGAGCCTTCCATGTGTTTGCTACACCTCAACTCAGCTTCTCATTTTATCTAAATCTAGATACTCCTCATCCAACAATCTTCTACTACACTTGTGATAAAAGCAGCCCTGTTGCCACCGGCTCAAATGTGTATATTTCATTCAATGGGATAGTTGGTTCAATCAATAAAATGTTCAGCTTGGAGGGGAGACTTAATCTTAGACTAAACAGAACACTAAAAAATAATCCTGTACAGCAGGAAGTAATTGATCCTACCTAGCATGGAGCTGTCTCTTTGCATTATAAACCTTAGGGCATTACATTTTAACTGATTCTTTTTTTAAATATGAAAAGCTCTTACAGGACTTTAAGACTCATGAGGCCTGGAAAGAAGCATTCTTGGATGACAGAAATATCATGGTGAAAGTAATTAAGTTTGTTGAACCTATTCATACAAATGATTCATTATGAAGGGACTGACACCATTTTCTTTAACTGACCAAAATGGAAACAACTGTCTCATCTTTTGCTGCCTTTTTAAATACAAATGGGTAGGTTTCAAGAATGTGTGTGTGTGTGGGTATGGGTATCTATCTATACCTATAAGAAAGGGATGTGGCCGTGCGTGTGCGGAATGCATTTCCACACCCGCCCAGCCTATCCAGTAATGCGCCATTCATACCTACCTTTCTTCCCTGACATCATCACTGCAAGGGTCTCAAGGCCGAGAGTGGGGCCTCCGCCCCACAAACAGAACAAAACAGAACAACTACACATCCCAGCGGCCCCCGCGCCATGCCCCAGCCAATCCCAGAGGCCGGTGTGCAATGAAAGAGGTGGGCCACTGGCCGCCCGACAGAAAAACAAATGGTTGCCAAACATTCCAAAGCAAATTTCACCAGGCTGCACCAAAAAGTGGCACCCAGCGGCAAAAAGTGCCACCGCCTCACCAGGAAGGCAGGGGGGCGCCTTTGGAACCCATCCACATGCCACCCCTGCCTGGTCCAGGAGAAGAAGTGGTTAGTACAAACACCCCCCAGCCCAACATACCTTCCCTGGGCCAGTCTCGCTCTCCCACCTCCTCAACAAGCCTCCATTCTTCGGCGGAGCCTTGTGGTACATTGGTACATAGGACGGGGTGGGTGGGAAAATTCATGCTCATCCCCACTTCTCCCAGACTAGGCCAGGTTGGCCTGTGCATAGTACCTGATGTTGCCCCCCCCCAAAAAAAACACAGAAGGGGAATGCATACCCACCCCACGTTACCCCCCCCAAAAAAAGCACATACCCAGCCCCCAGCCCACCCCCAACCCTCACATCACTCATCAGCCTCAGAGTGATCTCCCTTCCCCACCTCCCAAACTCACAAAGCCTCCAGGATGGCAGGGCCCAAAGACACGTGAGCCAAGAATGTTCCTTCCACCCCTTTACCAACCAAATGAGAAAAAACCCGCAGAGCCTGTCCTGTTCCAGGGAGGAGGGGGGTTTGCATGCCAGGCGGAGCTCTGTCCGGAGGGGTTTCGACTAATGGGAAGGAACAGTTGGCTGGGGGCGAAGAGGGCGCAATGGAGGATGCTCTTTCACCGTCATCGTCACTGTCTTGCCCATCGCTGTTCTTGGCCAGAACCGGCGAGGGGAGGGTGGATGGTGCGGCCTTCGAGACACATTCTCCAGAAGGCCCAGATCAACTGGCTGCCACCATCCTTCCAACCATCAACCCACCCCTCCCTCCTCTCCTTCCTTGCTCTCCCTTCGCCCTCCCTTTAAACTTAGTTTTCCCCTACCCTCCTTCCTTCCCTAGCTCCTTCCTAACTTCTCCCCATCCTTCTAACCTTCCTTCCCATCTACTTTCCCTCCCTTCTTTCTACCCCCTCAGTTCCTTCCTTCCCTCCCTCCCTCCCTCCTTCTTCCCATCCCTTCCCTCTACCTTCTCCACTTCTCTCCATGACATTGCCTCACTGTGCCTTCCACCCTGGAAGGAACACACACTCCAGATGAGGAGGCCAATGAAGCAACAATGAGATGAATCACACCAGAGAAGGAAGAGCCCCCCACCCAAGAAGCCCCAGCCTACGAACCACAGCCACCCCTGGGAGACGAGACCCCACACTGACAGACAAAACTGCAGCACCATAGCCGGAAAAGGTAAACAAGGGACACAGGCGGTTAACTAACCTGACTCCCTAAAGGGGCCAACAGTGATGGGTGGATAAACCCCTTTGGGTGGGGTGATAGTCCCCCTCAGTGGAGGAAATGCCACTGGAAACCATCATATTGAACCCAATGGCAAAATGAGCAGAGGAGAACTCTGATTCCCAATAGAGGCCGTGCAAGATGGACTGGCTGTGAAGGCATGCCTTGATAATATCATCAAGGCTGTGTCAGTCCATTGCAGTCCCTGTGTTAAATCCTACGTGTCTCATTTCATGTGTGCTGCAGTAGATGGCTCTGTGATCATAGTGTGGGGGTCACATCATAGCAAGATGGGATCCACCTTAAACAAATTCATACCAGTGACATTTTTCCTGCTTCAGGGAAATGCATTCTCAGATACAAGTTGCAGTCGACAAAGATATTTGTTTAATCAAGCAATGGATTTTAATATTTTTAAATACTGTAAGCCAGTTTGGATCCTTTTTAGGAGAAAGGTATCATATACATATATTAAATTACTTAATAATAAATGAATGTTAAAGCTAGCCTGCTCCCTGGCTTTATGCTTACCCTACCTGAAGGCTTGAAGAGGACTTAGCCTAAGTGGGTCTAACTTGGGTCTCTCTTCCATTTTTAGTTACATCATGATAGCTAAATTGTGTTCTAGTTGCTCAGCCTCCTAAAGCAGCACCAGCCTTCAATATGCATGAGGGCTCAGTATTCTACAGGAAACATTTAATGTTTGCAGATGTACAAAGCAGTCTTGAGAGGGAAACTTCTAAGAGGAAAACATGAAAACAAAAACAAACCCCCTAATTTCATCCCAAAACTGCAATGTGAACCGAGCATATCCCATAGCCATTGATGTGAACAATGAGATGGGAGGAAGTACAACTGGAAAGAATAATGAAGTGAATTATCCTGTAGGAAAGCACAGTCAATTGGATGAATCAGTGGCCAAGAGCATTTTACACTGCTACAGTTTTTTATAAGCCCCACTTTTGACTTCTAGTTAACAGTGCATTAAGCAAGGGTAGTTCTAGCAAGGATTTGTGGAGTTAATTTTTAATGTAATGTAATTTAATTTAATTTAATTGTCAAATTTATATACCGCCCATTCAGCCAAAGCCGACTCAGGGCCGTTCACAATGATAATTTAAAAAACATGATAAAAACAGTTAAAACTACCCACCCCCTAAAACAAGGGGTGCAGGATCCAAAGGCACCATGGGGAGTTCTTCTACACCAGCCACCCAATGGAGTTTACCCTTCCACCTGTACCCCACACTTGACCCGCCAGCCAGGTTTTAAGTTCTTTTCTGAAAGGCAGCAATTCCGTCCGGAGACATAGCTCTGTTGGCAGGAGGTTCCAGAGGGCCGGCGCAGACACGGAGAAGGCTCTCCTCCTTGTGCCAGAGAGGCAAGCCCTTCTAGCTGATGGAACGATTAGAGAGCCCCTCCGGTCCGCTCTGGTTGGACGGACAGACATCCTCAGGGCAATGCTGTCTCTTAGGTAACCCATCCCACTACCATATAGGGCTTTAAAGGTCAAAACCAGCACCTTGAATTGCACCTGGAGACAAACTGGCAACCAGTGCAGCTCCCGGAGCAGTGGCAAAGCATGGGCATAACACCCACACCCCATCACCACCTGGGCTGCCGCATTCTGGACCAGCTGTAGCCTCCAAATGGTCTTCAAGGGCAGCCCCATGTAGAGTGCATTGCAATAATCTAGTCTGGAGGTGACCAGAGCGTGAGTGGCCATGAGCAAGGAGTCCCGGTCCAGGAGTGGGCGCAACTGGTGAATCACCCGAAGCTGGGCAAAAGCCCTCCTGGTCACAGCCACCACCTGTTCTTCTAGCAATAGCCGTGAATCCAGGAGGATCCCCAAGTTGCACACCGGGTCTGTCTGGGGCAAAATAGCCCCATCCAGAAACAAAGATGGTAGCTCCCGGGATAACGCAGGACTCCTTATCCATAGCCACTCAGTCTTGCTGGGATTCAGTTGTAGCTTCTTAGCCCCCATCCAGACCCCAACAGCTTCCAGACACTTGGAAAGGACTTTAACGGCATCACTGGGGTCCCCATGGGCTGAGATGTACAACTGAGTGTCAACCGCGTACTGATGGTACCGCACCCCATGGGAACGAATGATCTCACCCAGGGGCTTCATGTAGATGTTAAATAGGAGAAGAGAGAGCACCGAGCCCTGAGTCATCCTATCATAGCCCTGATGTGTTCCCTGAGTGACATAACAATTTGCACTCTCAAATCCCTGTCCAAATCTAACATGATTTTTTTTGGCTGTGAAGCAACCAGTTTCTTTTAAAACAGATTAGTGATGTAACATTGACCATTGTAATGCTCCAGCTGCTCACTTTCAATAAGGTTACTTCCTTTAAAAGTGTCCCATTAATGTTACAATTATTTTTCCCTTTTCCCCCTCCCCTCCCCCAATCTACCTTGAAAACTTCTCCCAAGCAGCAAGTAGAATGGGATCTTAAACAGAGATTGGCAATAACTGGTTATAAATAACATAATGATATGTAAATGTTACATCTGTGGCAATGCAGAATGTAACTGGTAATGACAAATTTACTTTGGTGTAATAAGTAACATCTAGTAATTTTATCAGGTTACTTTAAAGGGTATTTTTGTAAGGGGGTCCCAGGTTTTCTATTGTTCTGATAGAAGTTGTAAAGCAGCATTCTCTGGTTTCGTCTTCCATATTTTAATAAATATTTCTAAGATGCAGTAGCAGAACAGGCAAGTTCTGATCTGTAATGGCACAGAGATGTAATAATAATGTGCAACTGTGTATATTCACAGCAGTCAGATGACAACAGCATCCGTGTTGCCCAAAACAAATGAGGAATGCAGTGAGTGTCTTTTAAATTGTAGTATTTCTTGCTCCAGTCTTGAATGCATAAAGGTAAAGGTCACCCCTTGCTTGAAAGCCACTTGTATCTGACTCTAGGTTTTGGTGCTCATCTCTGTTTATAGCCAAAGAGCCAGCACTATCTGCATCTGCAGACATTTCCATGGGCATGTGGCAGGCATGACTAGATACCGGAGTACACAGAACGCTGTTATCTTCCCATGAAAGTGGTACCTATTTATTTACTTGCAATTTCTTGCTTTCAAGCTGCTAGGTTAGCAGGAGCTGGGACAGAGAGGGGAGCTCAATCTGTCATGCACTACTCGGGTCTCAAACTGCTGACCTGCCAACCTTCCAGTCATCAATTCAGCATCTTAACCACTAACCCACTGCAGTCCCTTACCTTGAATGCACAACAACCCAGTAAATGAATGCAATAAAGCCAGTCTAACAAAAAGGGCAGGAAAGAAGGAAGCTGCTAACAATGCTATTTTAAATAGAGACACCACTTGTTTCATTACAGTGTTGTCCCTTCCTCCTATGCTAGATACAAAAAAAGGCAACATCTGTAGTAGGAGGCTCCACATCATAGAGTATTTTAGACATACTGAGACCTTCCCAAGGCAATTACTTGTCTATATGTCTCAAATTATATCCCAAAGTAGTCTGACATTGTTAGGGATGCCATACGTAATGAAAAACCTGGAATTTAATGGGTTGAACCTGTCCTGGCCCAGTTTTAAAAAAAAACATTTTAAAATTCCCTCTTTTCAGACTAAGGGGGTTTCAAGGAGGGAAATGCACTTTTTTCTTGCAATAGAGCTGCACTTCTATTAAGGTGGCGGAGCAGTAGTATCTTGGTGGCTAAGGAAGACAGCAAAATAAAAACAAAACCCATGCCATTTTATTGCCACCTCTATTGAAGTCGTGTCAGCAACAGCTGAGCTCCCGTCTTTGTCCCAGCTCCTGTCAACCTAGCAGTTCGAAGGCAAGAAATTGCAAGTAGATAAATAGGGACCACTTCGGGGAGAAGGTAAGCAGTGTTCCATGTGCGCCGGTGTCTAGTCATGCCTGCCACATGACCATGGAATACCTCTGCAGAAGCAGACAGCACTGGCTCTTCAGCTTTGAAATAGAGATGAGCACTGAACCCTAGAGTCGGATACAACTGGCTTTTGAGCAAGGGCAACCTTTGCTCCTGTCCCATTTTGGGGGAAGGAAATATGGCATCCCTAGACATTGTGTCTATTGAAATAGCTATAGTACATGTATCTCTTAGCAAGGTAAAATCCTTTCATTTACTAATGCAACAGTAGTGTGCCATTTTGGCAAATCTGATATGTCCCATTGTGGAAAAGAGCGAAGTTTTCTCCAGCATAGTTTACGATTCCAAGAATGACACCATGTATGAAACAATGAAAGGGAATAATGCAAATGAGGCTACAAGAATCAAGTGCAAGCCTTTCTTCTCTGCATAGGGAACTCACAGCAGTGGGGAGGGAGTTCCTCCCACCATCAAGCCTACATTGAAAGTTTTCCATTTGGAGCACATTTTTCTATTCTGATCCAGAAATAGAAGGTTCTTTGGCACAATGCTATGAACAAGGAAGTATCTTCTGACCACATAGGAGTAGCTTTTTCCTAAATGAAAAGTGTAGATCATCAGACATTGAATGTGTTTTGTTGATCCTTAAAAAACAAAAGACTGTTGTGTACAGATTAGCTAACACCACAATCTTTGTTGAGTACACATAAATAGGATGGATGAGAATTTGGGTTTGGTGTTTTTTTAAAGGTGCCAAAAGATGGCACATGGGGGAAATAGAAACTGAAGAACATGTCAAACTTGGCAAAGGTCTTTGAGCACTTGCTATTTGAAAGTCTTACTTTATTTACATTGGATCCATAGCAAGGGCAAACAGGCTGAGTTAGGTTAAAAGAGGACTAGCGTCAAGGCAGAAATACATAGTTCTGTCTTGTCTAGTGAGACCACATATTCCTGCCACAAAGGTTGCAATCTTTTCTTATGCTGGGGAAAGTTCTCACCACCACACAAACATGTGGCAAACCAATGGAGTTGTGACAAGGTTCAACTACATTCTATAAATGAAAAATAAATTAAATTAATTTACTGAATGTGCTTGTCAGTATTTACAAGATGCCTATGAAACATAACATATGGGTGTCATTCAATTACAAAATAAAACTCTGGTCAATAACATAGAAAGAGCTAATCACTCTCAAGGAAAATATCCATCATGCTTCCTTTCCCCCACTAATCCAAGGTCCCATAAGACCCATAGCCTAAATGACAAGCATTACAGAAGTTGTAAGATTCCTTAATGAATTATAGAAGAGGATTTGGGGGGAAAATATTTATTCAAATATTTTGAATCAGTGAACCACTGCAAAAATTTAAATGTGAAAAATAAGTTCAAATATATATGTCTTTTGATAGTTAATTTTAACAACTGGGATATAAAAAATAAAAATAATAATGAATATGTATGACAATGTGTGCTGACACGACAATTGATAAGATAATGCAACCAAATTGGTTTGTATTGCTTCCTCAGCATTTAAAATAGTTGGATATATTCATTGGCAGGCTTTATGGAACTGGAAAAGGTTGTCAGAAAAACTTTGAGGAGAAAAGCACTTGACATCAATTAAATAAAGTTTGTTCAGAAAATGCAGGAATGCATAAAGAAGAATACAATGCAGAGAAAGCAAGATGAGACAGTCAGATACAATGAAGAGAATGGGTGGGAGAAAAAGAGGAGATGATAGCAAGAACTGTGCCTTAAAAGAGACTAGTCATCAAATGAGCAGGAAAATGTAGCAGTCAGAGAAAAGTCCATGCCCTCATATAACTATTCTTCCTTTCCAATATTCTCATCTTTTACACCAGGACAAAGAAAAAGTTCTGGCTAACTCAAAAGCTGAGATACTAGATTTTAAACACATGTCTGCAACATCCTAGTTTTAGTCTCTACTATAGCTGACACACTGATTCAATGGGATTTTCATGCATTTTGACTTATTATTTAGCACTGCGGTGGCTTAGTGGTTAAGATGCTGAGCTTGGAGGCTGGAAGATCAGGACTCGATACCAGAGTGTTGCATGATGGATCTTGGGGACATGAAAGGAGCTTCATTCAGGCATCCCCTGAGCAGAGTTTCTCCAGCAAAAATCTGCTCAACTCAGAGTAATTTCTGACACACAATGTCTTTATTATCGTTCAGTAGTTGATTCTGTAGGTCTTCTCTAGTTGTGACTCACAACAAGATCCTGGAATCTAACTTAAGAATTAAATTAAATTATGGTGGAGATGGCAACCCTCCCGCATGGTGAGCCAGGACCAATTATGATGGTTCCCCCCCCCCCCCCCCACACACACACACACACACAATCTTGGATGCTTATGGATCCTAGTGGTTTCCAGAAGGTCTTGCGAGGGTCTTTGACCAAACAGGATGGTGATACTCTCATTTCTCTAGTGGAAAAAATGGTACACAGAGAATACTAGAGCAATTGACACTATTGCTTGCAAATGCCAAATCTTGCTCAAAGTTCATCTGACTCCATGGTTTAATGAAGAACTGTGAACTCTGAAGTGCAGAAGGAGGCTAGAGGGCATCAGAAGGAGACCTCCCACAGATGACAACCTTAAAGTTGTTAAGGAATGCTTTGGGAGCTATGCCAGTACAATAAATTTGTACAGCTCCAGAGTGCTGGCAATCAACAAAGAAAGCTGTTTTGGATAGCCTCAGAGCTCCTGGGGAGAAGACAAACAAGGAATTTACATTCAATGGTTGCCAACTGTAATAGATTGGCAACACATTTTAAGACCAAGGTGGATTTTATCTGTAGGGACCTCAATTCCAAATTTGATGCAATAGATTGGAAGGAGAAGTCCTGTGTGTTTTGGAGCAGTTTCAGGCTATAACACCTCAGCAGGCCTCCAGAGCACTTGCAGGCTGTAGCACAACCACAACATGCCTAGATCCTTGCCCATCTTGGATCGTAAGAACAGCCAGTGATGGAGGAGTATGACCAGAGAGTAAAGCTGGGAGAGGAGTTGTCCGACCCCTGGGTTCAAAAGTATGGGATAACCACAGGAGTTGGAGAACTTCCCAATGTTGTTTAACATTGATATGAAGTTGCTGGGAGAGGTCACCAGGAGATTTGGAGTCTGCTTTCATCAGTATGCTGATAGTACACAGCTCTATCTCTCCTCCTCCACCTCAGCAATATATGCTGTCCAGAGCCTGGAGGAGTGCCAGGAAACTATGGATGGGGGATAACAGACTGAGACTGAACCCAGATAAGATGGAAGTGATGCGGGTAGAGAGCAGTGTTTCCCAACCTTTGGTTTTTGGACTTCAATTCCCAGAAGCCTAAATCAATTCCCAAAAGCACTGATCAGCCAATGTACTGATACATTCTCACCCAAAGAATGCACTAAGCATTATGGGGTGGTATGTAAGTGTAATTGCTATTGCTATTGTTATTACTTACCTCACTTCGGGTCGCTTCCTCTTTGGATTGCCAGCCCCTGTAAATTCTGGCTGACTCTGGTTTGAACTGTGACTATTTTGTCTTTTTCCTCTTTGTTGCATCTCCTCTATTTATCAGCTTGTCCTTAGACTGCCCTTCCATCATCTTTATAGAGACTATTGTTCCCATACTGAGCATACCTCCCAGTTTTCAGCCTCAAACAAGGACAGATCCTGACAGAAATGAATAGAAAGGTGCCAACTGGATGGGAAATACCTGCAAGAACAGCCTTGCCCAGGATGGTCATGGTATTCCTCTAGCTACAACTGTTGTAAACAGGCAAAAAAGATGAATTAGTAAAACACAGAGAGGCAAGGGATTGATGATGGAGAATACATTGACAGTCATTTTAGAGTACTTCCATGAATTTTGTTGGCTCTTACAGGTAGCTTCCAGAAACTTCAGTGTGCCACATGAAGAAAAAAGTTTTATTTTCAATGAATCCCTCCCCACCAACTAAATAGTATGAGTGGGAAAGACACATACAATCCATTTACACTTGCTAGTTTTGTAATACAGTACTGTGGTCCTTTGGCTTCAAGATGTCTGCAGTCCCTTTTTATAATTATGAGATTTTTAAGATTGCATTCCAGCATGCCTCGATGTCAGAGGGGGGAAAATCTATTTTTCTAATGCATTCTAATGTACTCAGAAGATTAGTTAAAGACAATTATAGAAACATAGCCAGAAGGGCTGAGCTGGTTATTGTCTCTTGATTCAAAAATATAAAAAGTACATTCCTATGAATGAAAATGGTCATCTTTATAACTGAGCTTTTTGTTTTCCCCATGAGGGCCTCTACTTTTAATTTCTATGATTTTTTTCAAAACATAATAAGATCTTTGTCAATTAATTAGCCCAAGAGGATTTTTGTACCCAGGCTGTCAAAACAATATGGGTTTTCAATCTCATCTGATACACCAATATTTTAAAATTACCATCTGTGTTTTGTGTGACGTTACAATTAATATCTATTTATTCTGCTCAATTTATCACCATCACACCAGCAAGTAACGACTATTTTGTTTAGAAGTTAGCAATTCATGCATAATTGATTAACTGTGGTTCTTGCTAGGACTATAATTTATCTACCATTTGTTTTCTAATAAGGTAATTAGTTGCCATAATTGTAGAAGAAACATATAGACTGTTTATTAGCTTCTATACCTGCCAAGCGAGAAAGAAGCTTTCAAGGGAATTTTTCAAGGCACTTCGATCACTTAAATGCACATGCCTTAGTGCCAGTAAGTGGGATTGTATTATTTTAACTATCTCCTTCATTTAAACTAGATGAATGGAAACTGGTGATAGCTGATGTTCAAAGCAGTGTGGGTGGTGTTTAGCCTTGAGGCTCCCATTGATTTTAATGAAAGTTGCCTGGCATGGGCAGAAATTTCTCTGTATTTCTTTGAACAATTTTTTCTCCGTCAAATAGGCTGCCATCAACATTATGGAGAGCAAATCCATGGCACATTGAAACATACCCATAATTCTGCTGTACTTTTCTAGGGACTGAGTGAAGGTTAGGAGGGGAAATGATAATCAAATACTATTACTCCTTTCTTTTTTAAAAAATTATTTTTATTTTATTTTTTATTAAAATACATTCATTATATAAATACATTCACCATACAAAACAACATAACATACATTACAACATACCACATAGCCTCACCCTCCCACCACCCTCCCACCACCCTCCCACCACCCACACTATGTACCAGACATGTTGAATTTGTCTTCCTCTTACACCAAATTTATCTTTGTCAGTTCACCCAAAAACTACATTCATCCTGCACAGGCTTTATTCCGTCTTTGGCTAGTAGGCCATATTCTACCCATGGTCTCCAAATTTGCCAGAAGGGATTATACTTGATTTCTTCTCTTGCCATTTTCATTTCTAATGTTAATTTATCATTTAAAGCCAACCGCCATATCTGACTGTACCATCTTTCTTTGCTTATATTCATTTTATTCTTCCACTCCATGTCTTGTAGTGGAGAATAACATAGCCATTAACTCTTTTCATCACCAACATCTATATCCTCAAATTGTCCTCAAATTGTCCTAAAATAGCAACTTTAAATGTGGAGGATGGTGGGAAATTAGGGGCGTAAATTCACAGTAAAGTGTATAGTTTGTAATTTTGTCTGTTCACATTGTTCTTCTTGTTGTTCACCCAAATTAATTATGTCTGATATATTAAAAATAACATCTCTTAATCACCGTCCCCAAACTTTTCACATTCCACACTCACCTTCACAAACCAGGAGACTTTTAGTTTATTTAATTTTGCAATACTTACTTTTAGATCCTGCTTTAATTTATCTAAATTTATTTTTGGGAGTTCTTTAATGTCTTCTGCTATATGGATTCCTAACTATTTTAAACTTTTTTTGATAGTAATTTTGTACCGATCATTAATCTCATCCTTGTCTTTTTGATTATAATTACAAGCAATTGCTTCTGTTTCCCCCCAGTTTATTCTTAACCCAGTTATTTTTTCAAACCTGTTCAAGTGGTCCTGAACTTTACCAATCGCATTTTTTGCATCCTTTAATATTAGCAAAGTATAGTCGGCAAACATACTTACTTTTTGGCTACCCATGCCTTCTAAATCTTGATCTTTTCTGATAGCACTAGCCAAGAGCTCCATAGACAGCACAAACAATATCGGAGACAAGGGACAACCCTGCCTTGTCCCTGCCGAAATCTCAGTTTTTTTAGTGCA
Organism: Bradypodion ventrale; assembly: GCA_035047345.1. NCBI lineage: Eukaryota > Metazoa > Chordata > Lepidosauria > Squamata > Chamaeleonidae > Bradypodion > Bradypodion ventrale. Next base: position 105,592,104 of record JAWDJE010000002.1, on the reverse strand, counting down.
ACCCTCATTCACTTTTATAATTGTTTGTGATTTGCTATACAACTGTTTAATTACATGTAAAAACTTGACTCCAAATCCCATTCTTTGAACTATTGTTTGAATTGATGGAATGCTTGCTAGGATGATTGGCCAAAGTTGAGATTCCCTCACATAAAGACATTGGTTGCCATATCTCATGTACACTATAAAGTACCCTTTATTGCCCATTTATTATTTCAGAAATGACCAGGCCTAATGGTCACCATGAACAAAACCAGCCAGAGGAAAACAGAAGTAGAGGTAGCATAGCTGTCTCAGTAGATCATCATCAGATTAAATCCAGGAAGCTCTACTCCCATAGATCTCCAGATCCTTTTGACCACAATATTGGAGTTCTACCTCCCAGATACTAACTGCTTATGCCTCTATTGATTTAAATTTGCATATACATTTTTTGAGAGAGGTAAAAATTCTCAGCCTTATTTTTTATACAGCAACCTCACATTATAATATGTAGTCTATAAATTTCATAAATGTTTCAGAAATCAATGAAAACAACCCCCCCCCCCCCCAATTTGCACAGGCCAAACTCAGTAACTTCAGACATAAGGATCATACTTGCTTGCCATAGCAAAGAGAATATTTTTCAAAAAAAGAGGAAACTATTCACTTCTCAAATTCATCTACTATCAACAGTTACACAAAATTCAACTCCAAGCTTTTAAGAGTGAAGCATGACAAGAAAAGGGTGTGGTGTGCAGTTCTTGTTTCTCTCACATTCACATTGTTAAAATATCAATTCCACTTTCACCCCAAACATGGAAAAATGTGTGAGATTTGGTACATTTTGATTTGAAAAATAAAACTTAGGCTCATCAGTAGTTCTATTGACTCAGAAAAAGAAATGAGCTGAGCTTTGGAGGTCTTTTCACAAGCAACAATATTCTGTAGCACCACACTTTTTTTTAATAAACAGACACATTTATGTGTCTCATTTACATATTTCTTAGGTTCATGGCACCCAAACTACATCCAGAAAAGTATTTTATCTCATTTGGTCATTGTTCAGCATGACTGAACTATTTGGGAAGTTACTTTTATTTAGCAAATAGTTACAGAGATAGTTTCAAGGTCCCTTAAATAGTAACTATTATAACTAAAAGTTAAAAAAACAAGACTTTATTTAACCATTTCTCAAAAATGACTAAAGTAGTTACTTTTCAGTTACTATAGACAGAATACCACAAATGCCACGGGCTGCCTGGCTAACTTGCAAAGCCTCAACATCTGGCCTCAACATCTACAGGAGAGCATTAGGGAGCATCATAGGATGCACCACAAGCCAGGACATGAAGCATGACATACTCCTTTTCTGTCGTTTAGTGAGGACACGCAACTTTAACCAAAAAAGTAAATTAAATGTTACTGTGAAACTATAAAGGATCTGCTTTTGTCTCTCATTACTTAACAGTTGCATTGTAACATGGCTTAACAACTAATGCTTAGCTATTGAGAAAAGCAACTAAGTATGAGTAACTAATCATTTATAACTACCTGTTTCAAAGTTCTGACTAAAAATAGTTGTTAATTTAAGCTTTTTCCAGAGCAGATGATTCCACTTTCTGGTATTTAGAATACAACAAAACTTGGATTTTCTTTGTCTGTTTAAAGTGGCTATTCTCAGAATAGGAGTCTTAAGATAATTTCAGAGCTAAATGTGAAATTGTTTCTTCATACTTAAGTGGTAAAAGCAGGGCTTGTCCATACTTCTTCTTCCTTCATGTCCCAATCACACCATGGACTGCCAAAAATGAAATCACATTTTTCATTTTGTCGTTGTCCAAAGCCAAGTCCTCATCGGTGCATGCCTCTGGCAGCAATCAGCAGACCAATAAATGAGGCGAATTCTGTGTCTCTCCACATTCACACCATGTGTTGTTGTCCACCAGCAGCTCCCACTTGAGCATGTTGGTCTTGCATTTAGGGACTCTGCCATTTTTCAACCCACTCCCCAAATAAAATCAGAATGTAGTCATGCAAATAAAGTGAACAGAAAAATCCAAAAATATATTTCACTTCTTGCTCCTTCAAGATTTTTGCCACCAGGTACAAAGTTTACAGCACCTCTTTTTTTTACAAGCTTCCCTATAGAATGAAGTACCAAAGTAGAACAGAGAAGTTGAATAATGGAATGGAACATCCCCAAGGCAACAAACAGGTTTTTAATTGCTTTAACTTCAGTTTTGCTAATGATTTTCAAGGTGATTGTGTGATGAGAGGTTTCACCAAGCCCTAAATTTTGAGGAATGTGCTAAGTAGATTTGTAACAACTCTAGCTGTTCATTCAGCTGTGACCTTGCTAATAATGCTACAGATGATATTGGGTCTGGCTTACTTAGCCCCATAACATCATGGAAAAGGAGAAGAGACCGCAAAGCAGACATGGAATAATAAAGACAGAGAGTTACCAAAGACAACACCTCATTAGTTAAAATATATCTAGGTACAGATCCTGTTTGAAATACACTGCTGTACAGAATATCACATAGAACACAAGCAGCACTGAAGTATAATCAAAGTGTTGTTTGTGGAGTGTGAATACTGTCCAATTCTATTTGTATACAAATATTCGTCATACAAGGCTGAGTGCAGAAGAATAGATGCCACATAACTGTGGTGCTGGAGGAGACTTTTGAGAGTCCTTTGGACTGCAAGGAGATCAAATCAATCAATCCTAAAGGAAATGAACCCTGACTGCTTCTTGGAAGGACAAATACAGAAGCTGAAGCTCAAGTACTTTGGCCACCAAATGAGAAGAGAGGACTCATGGGAGAATGCCCTGATGCTGGGAAAGATTGAAGGCAAAAGGAGAAGTCGTCAGCAGAGGAGGAGATGGCTAGATGCCATCATTGACACACTGGGTGAACATCTGGGTGGGCTATGGAGGATGACAGATGACAGAGCAGCCTGACTTGTCATGGTCCGTGGTGTCACAAAGGGTCAGACTCAATTGTGTGACTGAACAATAATTTGTCATACAAATTAGGAGTGACCCATCCAAAGTGGATTTGGAGGCAATCTGAGTCAATCGTTTCTTGGATTTCTGAAGATATTTGAATGCTTCTGAGCTTGGAGGTCAACAAAACATTTTCATATGTGGTGGGAATGTAAGATACTAAGCAAAATATGGATACAAAAGTTTAATGAAATTAATCAAATAGTGGATTGAAAATTGCAGATGTGCCCCAGTTGTTTTATTAATGGATCATGGAAATATAATAGTGGATAAGAATAAGAGAAATTTAATCATTATTTTGATGGCGGCTGCGAGATTGTTGATTACCAAAAAATTGAAAATATATACAGTACAAACTTTAGAATGGAGGACTGGTATAAAGAATTGTGGGATATGGCCTTAAATGATAAATTGACATGTGAGTTAAAAAAGTAAAAGAAAAGGTCTGATAATGATTTTGGAGGTATATGGGGCAATTCATTTATTATGTATTTGTTAAGAAAAGAGGTCTACAAGTCATAACTAGGCCCGACGGAAGGAAAAATTGTCCATTTTGAAATTTGGCTTGAGAAGTCTGCCTGAGTTATCAGCAGGTGCGAGCATTTCAAAACAAAGGCTAGCAATGGCCTTGGTATGTTCCCCATAACTCCAGTAAGTTTCCATGACATAATGGGGATTTGAACCAATGTCTCTTGAGTTCTAGTCTGTCTATCACCTACATCTAACTGGATATCCTCCATCTGATTTTTATTTCTAGAGAGTGTTCTGGCTTGGTTTTATTAACTGCCCACTTACTGTATTTGTCTTTTACGTTCTGAGATTTACCTAATTACATTTTTAAAATTTAACAAGCTGGGTGGCCACCACTACAAATCATGCTAGCAAAACCCATTGTCTACAACACAGTCTGTAGAATTTATTCCATTGAATTCGTCTTCACTGTTCAATGCCAGTGGTTGGTCTCCTTCATTTTGGGGTCTTAGGAGTATGGTAATTCTCATGTCATTCTTTAGTCATTTAATGGATCTGTAAATTCACTGTTCATAGCTTTTGGATGATATCTAAAGCATTTTCAAAATATTTCTTCTGGGATACAGAGTCCGAACATAAATAAATATGCTTCTCCACAGTTTGCATGAAATCCATATATTAAGGTTAATCATATATTTCACTATTGATTCTTCTTTCATTTGAAATATATCAACTTTTCTATAGTGCTTCCTGATAGAGCTCTCAGGGACTCTTCTGTCATTATCTAATTAATAGAGTAATCAGATCGGTGCCTCTCTTTGGAACAAACAATTATTTCCCTTTCAAGGTGTATTTATCAATTCTTACCAACTGTTATCAACTAAAATGTCTGACTTTCAGATTTAGAATAAAACAAGTCCAGTCTGCATTTCCCCCTTCAACTGAAAGATCATTCCAAATGGGTGATGTAGCCTCTAGGCCCTGCTGAAGATGCACTGATCTGTGAATTGGCAATAACTCTATTATTGGAAAATGAGGGGTGGGGGAAAGAGAACTTGGTAATCCATTAGTGAATTGTCATTAGGGGTTTCCCCCCTTATCCTACATCAAAGGGATCTAGAGGTTGATTTCCCCTAGTTTTTATTGTTTCAGAGTTTTAATTAAGAACTTGCAATTTATAATGTGAGTCACCGATAGCAAATGAGTACAACAGGTGTGATTTACATATGAAAGAAAGCAAGATTCTGATATCTATCAGTCAGCAATTTTTGCAACCAAGCGCCACATGTTCCTCAGCATTTTTGCAGATTCTGGTATCCTGTTTCAGAGTAACAATATTACAAATAATTTGAAACTTCGTAATTTTCTTTTGGGAGCCAATATTAAAATACAGTTTTACAGCTAATCATTCAAATTTCTGTCCTTGGATAAGAAAATGTCTCTGATTTCCTTTCTCACATATTTATTTTTTTAGGGAAAAAGTCAAGTCTTTCCATCAAATTTCATCACAAAATCATGGAAGTGTAGATTTTGAAGAGACACCATGGCTCATTGAGTCCAATCTCCTGTGAAACAGAAAATTTACAACTAAAGCATCCTTGACAACAACTCATCCAACCTCTGTTCAAAAATTTCCACTGGAGGAATGTCCATTATCCTTTGAGAAAATCCATTCCATTATCAAGAATCTTATTCTCAAGTAGTTCTTTCCTGAAATTTAGGATAATTTTTTTCTCCTTATCATTCCAGTCATTACCCTTTAGGGCTACAACAAGCTTCTTTCATCTTCCATGTGACAACCTTTAAGTATTTCAACCAATATTTGAAGATGCATACAATGGCACCTCACAGTCTTTTCTTAATCAAGCTAAAATACCCAGTTCCTTTAAGGAAGGGATCATCAACCTATGGCCTGAGGGCTGGATCCAGCCCATGGCACCAAATCCAGCCATCACCTCCACCTCAATCCTTGTCCCTTCTGCTTCACTTGGCATGTCCCTAATGGTTCTCTGTATCAGGGTGGATGTTGTAAACCTTACAACATCTGTCCTGCTACAGAGCACCATTAGGGACACGCCAAGCCAAGCAGAGAGGACAAGGATTGAGCTGGCGGCAGAAGCAGCAGACACACGTGGCAACCCTCATCTTTCCCAGGGGCTGCTCTGGCCGAGCATGGCTTTCCCGATGGACGCACACAGCTGCCTGTGTCTTTTCCAGGGGCTACTCAGGCCAAGCACAGGCAAGAATGCCGTACAGCTCCTCCAAGCAGGGAAGTGGTGTGGTAGGTGGCTCAGGGTGTCACTGGCAGTGGCAGTAGCAGTGGGGGTGGAGTGGTGGGTGGCTCAAGATAGTTCCGCCACTATTGGTGGCAGTGGGGAGGATTGGTGGTTAGCTTGAAGTGGTCCTGCCACTGGTGGCAGCGGTGGGGGTGGGGGGGTTGTGGGCTCAGTGTGGTTCCATTGCTGCTGGTGCCACCCCAAGCCCCCATCACACACCCCACTGCCACCACCAGCAGTGGCAGGACCACCAGTCCAGACCCTCAACAGTCTGAGGGGGCATTGACCGGACCATGGCTTAAAAAGGTTGAGGACCCCTGCTTTAAAGGTTCCTCAAAGGATTTGGTTTCCAGACCTTTTATCATGAGTTGCCCTTCTCTAAACATAAGAACATATAAGAACATAAGAACAGCCTTGCTGGAACAGGCCACAGCCCATCCAGTCCAGCATTCTGTCTCACACAGAGGCTCACCATTTCCTTCAGGGTATTCCCAAGGAGATGCCTTCACCTGCTTAGGATTCCCTGGAAATGATATTGAGAGATATCCTGCCTATCTCTCCAACCCGGAGGTTGTCCTTAGGTAGCCATAATTATAGCCATTGATAGCCTTGTCCTCCATGAACTTGTCTAATCCTTTCTTAAAGCTGTGAAGACTGACAGCTGTCACCACTTCTTCTGGCAGGGAGTTCCATAGACCAGTAATCCTCTGGGTGAAAAAGTACTTTCTCTTATTTGTTTGAGAACTAGTACCCAAAAGTTTCATGGAGTGTCCCCTAGTTCTAGTGTTGTGCGTTAGGGAAAACAGCTTCTTAAACTACCCTTCTTAAACTAGATACAATATTCTAGGTGAGGTTGTAACAAAGAGGAATATGGTGGCACTGTCATGTCCTCTTATTTTCATGTTTTACTTCTCCTGATTTAACAGTAATAACAAGGGAAAATAGAAAAGTATTTTAACAGTTTATGGTGCAGAAATTGGGAAGTGAATATCAAAAGAGGAATGTTTAAAGGGGATTTTTTGTCATTCTCGCTGTTTAACATCACATTAATCCTCTTGACAATAATTCTAAATAAAACTGGATTGGGCTACCATACCTAAAATAAAACAGTAAAAATTTATCATTTGTTCTACATGAATGACTTAAAACTATATGCAAAAAATCCCACTGAGTTGAAATACTTATTTAGCAAAGATATCCAAATGAAATGTAGTCTTGACAAACGTGCAAATAAAAAAAAATAGATGGAATAGAGTTAAGGAATGGTGATATGAAATTATTATCAATTATTAAGTACAGTATAATTATCTTAGAGTACTAGAATGGATAACATCCTGAATATAAAAGTTGAAAACTTGATACAAAAGAAACTCATATTGTGGAAAATTTTAAAATCAAAAGTAAATGATAGAAAAACAATCAAAAGTCATAAACCCATGGCCAGTTCCATTAATTAGACACCCATCTTGAATAACAGATCCAACCAAAAGCGAATTAGAAGAATTGCACAGAAAAAAATGGAGATTAAAGAACATGCACAATGTAGCGTACCCCAAAAGTGATGTGGACAGGTTATACTTAAAACAAAAAATTGGAGCCATGGATTAATACAAATGCAACAAGTACTAGAGCAAGAAAAATGAAACTTAAATGATTATATCAATAGAAACAGAGAAAAATTACCTAAGGTTGTAAAAATGGAAAATATTTTGAAAACACCAGAAACAAAGGCAGAATATAATAAACAACAATTTGAAGATACATTAAACAAATGGAATGATGAATCCTAATGGCCAAAATCAAAGAGGCTTTTCCATCTACAGAGCAACATTGGTGCACAGCTCATATTGGCATAGGCACACCACTTAGGCAACAGGCACAAAACCATCACTTAGAGTTCTGTGATTCAGAAAACTGCAAATCCAAATCTTTTGTGAGAAATGAGTGAATGGATGCCCATTTCAACCACATAAGATCATTTAACTCAAACCATTTACCTCTAGGTGTCACAGAACACAGTCATTCCTGCAAAGTAAGAAGGACTGAAATCAAAAAGAGTGATGATGTAATTAAAAGGTCAGCTGGTGGGCTGCTCTCTTCAGTTTTCTGCCATAATAGTTCTGGCACTGAACACACATTAATCATTTTTGCAGTCTGTGGTTGAAGGTGTATTAACCAACTTATCAAAACTGGTAAGATGGCAGCACATGTAGTGGCTCCCTCCCACCCATTCCATCCCACTTCCCTTCTGAACCCTATAAAATAGTCCTGCTTTTCTCAGGCCCTATGGAAAACACACACATACAGTCAGTAAGCCGTGTATGTGTGTGTGAGAGAGAATGAAAGAAACCAACATGTGTATGAAATGATGTAGATGGGTTTGAAAACCTCCTTTTCTGGGGGGGGGGGGGGGGGAAGGTGAAAGTAATTTCTCAGTGAACAGAAGCTGTTCTCTTTAAAAAGGGCCATTGGGTTAAATTTAAAGTTACCACAACCTGGCTATACAATGCTAATTTAGTTATTTTCATTAAATTGTTTCACTTTTATACTCTGCTAATTTCTTTCCTTTCCTTGGGTGTTTTATCAAGGTTACAAAATACTCTGGCTACATTAAGATGCATGGAAATTGATGTACCTCAAATCCCTTCTTCTCCTGAAACATGGTACTACTCCAAACACTGTTAACACTTCTAAATATAATACCCATTTTATAGCTCTTCATTTGCTGAAACTCACAACAGGGTGGTTTTTCTCCCATTAATTCTTTGCCTACGGCCATTCTTCAGCTATAATTCTGTTTTTCTTAACTACGTTTGAAAGAGTCCCTTCAGCTTTGGGATAAACTTTACAAAAATTGAGCAGAACTATAACTATTTCAAGTGCAGCTCCACTTTTTAATGCCAATGATACTTTTCATGCCTTTGGTGCTATTTTTCTTCTTTTACATTTTTGATCTTTCAATTTGACTATGGTAAAACATAATCGGGGGGAGTTAACAGTAAACTTCTTTTACAGTATAGTAAAAGCGTAGGAGGATGTGGTTCGGACAGGACTGTGTAGCATGAGAAAAAATTAATGTCAGATTCTTAAACATATAGTATTCTATGGTAGAGAAGGACTGGAGTCCATTCGTTCAGCACAAAACTTTGAAGTAACATTGGGGTAATATCTAACATAAGTAATAGTTACAGGGATCATCTTTTAGGTGTAACAAGTAACATGAAAGTTACTTAGGCATAACAAATAAATTTCACCTATTTCCAAATGCTACTGTATTTTTAAAAGAGTTTTAAAGGCATTATAGAGACATTTTGAGAAGATGTTTCAATTTTTTAAAAAATTGTTTCTAATCCAAAACTGGCAAAGGAAATGTTAGCTGAAATCTTTTGCAATGCTATGTAAAAGGCGTAACTTGGGGAGGTGAATTGCCTCAAGTTAAGAAATCTCTATAAACATTATCCATTGCATACCAACTTCTGTAATTCAGCCTGCAACACACCGTGTCTGCTGAGATGTCCTAACCTAAGTCAGTTTGCCTCCCAAAGTGACACTTTTTGCATAGCCGTGCAATAGGACTTCAGCCATTGTTTCTTTTTGTCATTTGCATTTTTATAAATATTCCCAAGGTAGAATAGCAGAATTGGCTACTAGAAATAACAGGAAGTATTTCCCTGAATTTTACTGGCTAGCTGGCAAAGTTTTGGTGAGTATCAAGTGACCTCAGTCTCAGGATTCTCAAGGATGAAATGCTAGGTCAGGGAGTCTCAACCTGAAGCCCGTGGGCTGGAAGTGGCCTGTAGTACCATTTCATGTGTGCCCACCACCACCTCCACCACACCAGGAAGTGCCATATGGTGGAGGAAGGGCAAAATGGCCATCCAGCTCCCGAAGCTGTCTGAGGGAGCGTTACCCAGCCCCTGGCTTAAAAAGGTTGAGAACTCCTGTGCTAGGTAGTATCCAACTGCTGTAACTGTACAATGTAGATATATTCTCAGTCCTAGATCACCTTTGTCCACATATTGAAACTCCCTTCCCTTCCCTTTCCCCTTGAGCCTAAGGCAGTGATGGGCAGTCTTGGCCCTCCAGCTGTTCTTGAACTTCAATTCCCAGAAACCCTGACCAGCTGGTGTGTTGACTTGGACTTCTGGGAATTGAAGTTCAAGAACAGCTGGAGGGCCAAGACTGCCCATCACTGGAAGGGCTGCCCCAATTCGCTAGAGCAGTTTCAACAGATACAAGACAGGTTGAAGAATGGAGGTGAGATCTGCATTGTTCTAACTCCTGTTGTTGCATGGGAAGATATTCAGAACTGGATGCAGCCCTTAAGAGTAAACCCATTGAAATCTGTGGGGACTTAATATTAGTCATTACTCAGTTAAGTCCAAATGGTTTGAATTGATCTCTGACTAAATTTGAATCTAGTCTGCTGTATTTAAAGATGCTCTTAGGAATATTTATAACATATAATAATTGTATGCCGTCAACTCTGACTCATAGTGACCCTTTCCAAGATTCTGTAGGTAGAGAGTACACAGAAAGTGGTTTACGCTCACCTTCTTCTGGGGGCATATATGGACTGTGCAGCTTGCCCATAGCCACAGAGGTTGCTCTTCTTCCTGGATATACAGTCAGTGGAGAATTGAACTACCGTATTTATTCGTGTATAACGCGCAAAATTTTATACCAAAAAAAGAAATCAAAGTTGGGGTGCGCGTTATAAACGAGGACTGGTGTGGCAGTGGCGGCCGGTCCCTTGAGGGCGCGAATGGTGAGTTCCCGCGAGTTCACGTCACCTTGTCGTGTACAGTGTGCGTCACAAATAGGGTTGTGCCACTTCATTTCCTCGCCCACACGGGAGACTCAGTGAGCGCATGACGTCACCCACCCTACAAGGACGGCGCCGGCGTGGTTTTCTCCAGCAGAACGGGGCGTGGCCTCCGCCTCCAGCCATTTCCCGCCATACGCCTCCTCACTCCTGGAGTCCCACCCCCGTCGCGAGCCTCTTTTACTTCCTTTTTAGAATTGGGTCGGCTGTCTATTGCTGCGGCGGGTGAAGGGGAGGCGGGGGCGTGGCTTTGAAGAAATTGACGGGATCTGATTGGGTGGCGCGGGAGACGAGGCGTGGCCCGGAGGTAGCTCTTATGAACAAGCTTTTTCACCACGCATTCAATTACAATGCGTGGTGTGAAACAAAATTTTATACCGAGGTTTCATGGAAAATTAGGGGTGCGTGTTATACACGAGTGCGCGTTATACACGAATAAATATGGTACCACCCTCTGGCTCCACAGCCAGATAGCTAAAACACTGAGCAATCACTGATAACATATATGGACAATATATTTTTTGCCTTAGTTCACAAGCGTCTTAATGGGGAAAGGTTTTATTTTATTTTTTTTGTCAGTGATGCCAATTTTCCTATAATCTTGAAGGTATCATGAGGGAGAATTTGGTTCTATTTTGCACACACACACCCTCCAGACAAGAGGATGGAATCATTTTTAGGTCAAGAGCCAAACTTAGTTTCAGAGAACTTCTGAAGAGAATCTATTCTAGTGATAGTTGGAGCTAACAGCGAAAAACATAATAAAAAGTAGAGATGTTACCTTGCCAACAAAAGTCCACGTAATCAAAGCAATGGTATTCCCAGTAGTAATGTGTGGTTTTGAGAGGTGAATGCAGAAGAATAGATGCCTTTAAAATGTGGTGCTGGAGGAGAATTTTGAGAGTACCCTAGACAGCGAAGAGATCAAATAAGTCCTGAAGGAAATCAACTCTGACTGCTCCTTGGAAGGACAAATATTGAAGATGAAGCTAAAATTCTTTGGACACCAAATGAGAAGAGAGGACTCACTCGAGAAGGCCTTGATTCTGGGAAAGATCAAAGGTGCAAGGAGAAGGGGGTGGCAGAGGATAAGATGGCTAGATGGCATTGTTGATGCAATGGGCATAGAGCTGAGCGGGCTGTGGAAGATGGTGGAGGATAGGGATGCCTGGCATGCAGTAGTCCATGGGGTCACAAAGGGTCAGACTCGACTATGTGACTGAACAACAACAATAACAAACAACAAAAATGCAAAAATCTAGGAACAAATATATCAGCCGTTTTTATTGTAAAGCTCTTGCTCTCAGGTATAGGAAGTATAGGAGACAAATAGCAATCTTTCAGAATGGGAAACCTGAACAAAATCTGGAAAACTACTAAATGATGTTGCGCATGCATGCACGCATGCACGCATGCATGCATGCGCACGCGCGCGCGCACACACACACACACACACACACACATGCACACACACACACACACACACACACACACACACACACACACACACACACACACACACACACACACACACACACACACTAGCTTCAAAGCAATATCTCAAGAACATGTGAGAGACCCAAGGAAGACAGAATTCAGCCCCAGGACCTAAACCTCTAAGGGAAAAAACCTTGCTGCTTCAAGTGTATAATTCTTGACAAGTAGTCCCAATAATACAGACATTGATCATGCTGTAGGAAGGCAAAGAGGTGATCCATGTATGACTCCTAAAGAGGACACATCCTTAATTCTGCTCAGGCAATGCATCTGGTGAGCCTGTTTGACTACAAATATAACACATTCTTGTTGGTGACAGGATTTGTAGGTTGAGTTGTTGCAAAAGCAACTATGTTTACACCGATCCAACTCAGGGAACTGGGTTACCTTTCTATAGAAGATATGCAAAGGTTAGCCATGCTGCCTGGCAAATTGTGTAGTCTGAAGAGACACACACATTCAGAGCTCATATGCCCCCATTTTGTGGATACTGGAAAGGGTCACTATGAGTCAGAGTTGACTTGATGTTTATATGTTACTAGCATATTTTGCCTGGCAAGCAGGGAGTGTGTAATGTGTGTGTTGGTTCTTAGGGGTGGTTTGGTTGGTGTTGACTAAATTTGGAAGAATGGGTTGTTTTTTCTGTTGTTTTTTGTTTGTGGGGAGATTTTTTATGAAATAAATTAGCTTTTCTGGTTGTGGATTTTGTGTTTTTTGTATTTATTTGATTTTTAGCAGTTTGGTTATATTTTATTTGGATTTTTTAATATTTATTTGCCTGTAGGATACTCTTCTGGCCTCTTGGTGGGGCTGTGATTTAGAGTTTGATTTTCTTTGTTTCTTCGGTTCTGCTACAGAGGCATGGTGAGAGGACGTGTTTCATAAATTGTCTTGGTTTTTTTTTTCATTTTGTTGGGATTTTGGGGTGCTGGGCTGGGGGCTTTAAGTAGAGTGTTTGTGTATTTAATTAAGTGTTTTTGCTTGTTGTTTAGTATTGCTTTCAGATTTTCAATGCATATTTTAGTTGACTATTTCTGGTTGTTATTTCTTACTTTGAATTTTTCCGTATTTATTTTTGTACATTGTGTTGTTTTTGGATTTTCAGTAAGGTATTTTCATGTTGTTGTTATGTTGTAGATAGGTGTTTTTAGTGAGTTTTCATGTTTTTCTTAGCTTTTTGTATTTCAGATGTGTTTTGTTGTGTTTGTTGTTTTGTTGTTTACTGGGTTTATTTTAATTTTTTGTTTATTTATTTGTGTTTGTATTTTTGATGGTTGGTGTTGTTTTTAAACATGTTTGTTTTGTTGTGGTTGTGTTTTCCGGGGTGAAGAATGGCCTGTCTGTCATTGCCTCTTTCTCCATTTCTGTTTTGAGATTAGCTTTCGATACAGCGATGGGGAAAATGAGCAGGCAGGAGGCAGCTCGCACTTTTTCCGGTAACATTCATTAGGTTGGTCGGGGGAGAAGGAGGCAGAGAAGAGCTATCTGCATCACGATGGTTCTCTCCTCTCATCCTCCTTTTCCCCTGGCTTACCTAACGGGAGATCTGTGTTTGTGGCTGTGAAGCTGTTTACTTTGTAAATTGTAGTGCGGCAGCCAACGATCCGTAAGGGGTTGCGCTCTTCCTTGCAGATTGCTGGCAGGTGCTTTTCTATTACTTCCACCGCTGTTTCGTGCTAGTTCTCAAAACAGTGGTGTGGGTAGTACATAGGCAGCAGCCAGTCATTCGCCAGGGAGTGTGCCTCCCCTGATGAAGTGCTGCCTGCTGCTTGTTCCCCCTGCCTGAACTTACCTTGAGGCCGGCGGTGGTCTCGCCGTGTCTTCGGTGAGGTAGCGGGGAGTAGGGGGAGTCCCTCTTCTCCCCATTGCTCTGGGGAAGAAGGCCGGTGGTGGCCTTGCCGTGGCATTGGCGGGTTTGGGGTAGCGAGGGCATGAGACACTGCATCCGCCTTCGGTGGCCTTGCGCTTCTGTTGCATGAGGCGCTATTTTATTTTATTTTTTGCCCACTGGCTTTTCCAATGTTCTACAAGCTTGCGCCCTTCAGCCTGATTGGCTGAGTGGTCATGGCGTGGAGGACGCTGGAACTTGTAGTTGGTTTTTTCTGTCCACATTCGTGGGGTGGCTGCCCCACTCACAGTTGGCAGACCCTTGTGGTGATGCTCAGGCAGTGTAAAGGCAAGTGTAGGTGGCTCAGTACAGGATAGTAGGGATGGGTGTGGGCATGCATGCCAGACACCAACGGCCCACACACCTTTTTATAGGGTGTCTCTATTGTGTACAATCTAAAAATTCATATTTTTCCATCCTGAATATGCCATTTGTAAATTTTGGCAAGCTATTCACAAATAATGCAACATGAAATATTCCCTCTTCTGTGCCCCTATTTTTCAGTCACAAATTTCCCAAGGGTTTACAGCTCCTGATTACTTGATTCTTGACAGGAGGGCCAAATACCTGTGTAGTTTGGTGTGGAGTCCAATATATTGTCATTTTGACCATAATCCCACAATTGAACATTTAATATGCTTCTGGGTGCAATTCAAGGTGCTGTTTTTGACCTTTAAAGCCCTTCATGGTAGTGGGCCAGGATACTTAAGAGACCGCATCACCCCAAGGTTTTCAACCCATCCTACAAGAGCGGACCGTAGGGGCTCCCCAATAGTCCTATCAGCCAGGGAGTCACGCCTCACTGCGGCCAGGAGGAGGGCCTTCTTGGTAACTGCTCTGGCCCTTTGGAACCTCCTGCCACCTTATGGATTCCCCGTGCCCCACAGGGCACGGAATAGACCAGAGACCACTGCGGTGAGACAGGCTCCCGACCAGTGGGCTCACCGGTCGTCAAATTAAGGGGGGTGAATAAAGTATAGGGTTTGATTCACCCAATTAAGGTGACCTGACTCGCGACTCTGCCGAGTAAGCAGATAGCTGATCCATGAACCATAATGACTCATCTCCCGGCTTGGGGAAATCCCTGGTGCAAACAAGCCATGTTTACCCCTGCCTAAGCCCCAAGACAATGGTCAATCTTGTTCCCTGTTTACCCCGAGTTAATTAACTTCCCCTTTGAAGGTTTTCCCATTAACATGTGTCAACGCATGAGGTAATGCCTTGCCAGAGGACAGTTTGCCACCGTTGCACTTTTTCCCTATAAATGATTCTGCCTTTGACCAATAAAGTGTCTGATCGATCCAGCAGCTTGTCTCGTGTCGTTACTTGATCAGTCCTCCTCCGGGACCTTCCGGCCCCCAGCGGCCCCGATTCCTACATCTGGTGACCCCGACGTGATGTTACTCGTGAGTAAGAGGACCCCGGAGAGGTCTACTCGTGAGTAACGATCCACGCAGTCCGGTTCAACGCCTGAACCGCGACCCGTTGCCCCGGAGGACTGCGCGGCACTCTGGTCGGCAGCCAGCCGGACAGAGGAGTGGCCGCGGCGAGGCATTCCTAAGAGACTTTCCTACCTACCTTTTTCCCGGCTTTGGGGAGGTTCGCGAAGGGAAAAACGCGTTCCGGTCAGGGCAGGCTGTGAGCCCCTGACATTGCAGTGGCCACCGAGGGCCCGGGACAGGACGATCCACGCTCCGACAGCTACCCCAGACGCTCGTCGCCAGAACTGTTACCTGTAAAAGGACGCGTCGACTCTCGGCCCGAGAAGGAAACTTCGAGGGACCCATCACAGGTAATATGGGAACTTGCTCTCATAGACCAAGTCCGTCCGCTAGCCAAAGAACTCGAGAGGAGGAGTTCAGAATCCTGGCCAGGGTTTTTAAGTTGCGATTTCACAGCGGAGAGCTAGCGAGACTTTTGGCGTACCTCAGGGGACACTGCCTACTTTACCCAGAAGTAGGTACGTTAACCTTGAAGCTCTGGGATCAGATAGGAGACTGCATCCAGCAGCCCCCCAAAGCGCCCGGCAGGGTAGTCAGCACATGGAAAAAGTGTAGAGGACTCTTAGAGCAGATCGAGCCAGCCCGGACAGAGGCCCTAGAACCCCCGTTAGAAGAGCCCTCAGGCCAGCCAGTCCACCCGGCTGCGCCCACGGCGCTCTGTCCGTCATTTAGCTATCAGCATAGCAGCGAGGGAAGCCTTCCCCCGGTGACAGCTGCAGACGTCACCGAAGGAACGCAAGGAATGAGGAGCGCAGGCGTTCCTCTGACAGCGCCAGCTTCCCTAGTTGTAAAGAGTGCCCTTCAGCGCACAGCAGAGATAGAGCTCAAGAAGGGGGAATTGTCAGCAGAACAACTCGCTGAGCTTAGACAGATTTGTCCCATCCGCTTAGAGATGGACGCGCTCACAGGCGCGCAACAGGTAGTGCATTCCCCAGTCCCGTACAAGCTTCTCATGGCTTTACGGAAAGCAATCTCAGAGACAGGGCTCCAAAGTCGTTTTACTAGGGGCACGCTTCAGCAAGCGTGCGAGACCACCATGTGGATTCCTCACGACTGGAAAGCCGTCATGAGGATGATGCTAACCCCTAGCCAGTACATGATCTGGGACAGCGAGTACCGGCTCGAGGCACAGGCCAGAGCCGCGAGAATGGGAGGCGCGGTAATCGCTGAGCAGCTATATGGCTCAGGTGCCTTTGAGGCCATTAACGCCCAAATCAACTTGCCTCTCGCCACTCTCGAAATGTCCGCTGAAGCCGCCTATAGGGCGTACTTCAAGATCCCAGCATCTGGCAAAGCGGCTAAGAATTATACCGCTATCAAGCAGGGAGCCCAGGAACCCTACATGGACTTCATCAATCGCCTGGAAGAAGCCATCACCAGGCAGATTGACAATGAGCAAGCCCAGCAAGAGCTCTTGATCAAGTTAGCCAAGGACAATGCCAACTTGGACTGCCGTAGGATTTTGCAGTCTCTGGGCAATCGTCCTGACCTGACACTGACAGACATGATTAGAGCCTGTTCTGACGTCGGCACGGACTCCTACAAGATGGGTCTGCTGGCGGCAGCAGTGCAGGGGGGAAAGAGATCTCACCCCAAGGGAAAGACCAGGGGAACTTGTTACACTTGTGGCAAGGTCGGGCACTTCGCTAAAGAATGCCGATCAAAGGGAGGCGGACAAAGGTCCAGCCAGTCCACAGCCCCGAAAACCCCATGTCCAAAGTGCAAGAAAGGCTATCATTGGGCCAAGTTTTGTCCAAGTTCGGGAAACCGCAACGCGGGCATGTCTCTGGCCCCAGTCCAAACAGAGACTTCTCTCATTCCCCAGAATCCGGACTTCCCAGAGCTGGACTAGGTTCCAGGCATATTCCAGGCACTACGAGGGCACAGGCCAGCCCCAAGGGTAGCACAGGGCTAGAATTGACTTGTCAGGCAGACGTTACATGCGACCTGCCAGGCACAGTCTATCTGGTCGATTCCCAGTACATGGGTCCCCTGCCCAGAGGCTTTTTAGGTTTAGTTTTGCCCCGTAGTGTAGCTGGAGCACGCGGAATTTTCATAATTCCAGGAGTCGTTGACTCGAATTTTTCAGGCGTTCTCCAGGTCCAACTCTGGACACACCTGCCCCAGACCATTCACAAGGGAGATTCCTTAGCGCAACTGATCATGGTTCCTTGTCACTCGCCAGCAGGCAGCCAGGGGAGGCTCAGTGACAGCTCAGAGCCCGGCTCAGCAGACCGCTTGAGCGCGGTTGAGGCAGTGCAAGGATACCAGGTCTTAGCGACAGTGGAGACCAACATTGAGTGGAAGCAGCGCCCCGTTATCGAGGTATTTTTGAACAAAAGAGTGTTCTCAGGCCTCCTCGATACCGGAGCTGATGTGTCCGTGATAAGCAGGAGCCAGTGGCCGAGGGAGTGGGCCATTGAGCCGGTCTCCGATGTGTGGGGGGTAGGTGGCGTTCAGGAAGCGTTTAGGAGCAGAGATTGGGTAGAAGTCACCATCCCAGGGGCTGACGGCACGGCGGTAGTTCGGCCGCACATTCTTGACGTGCACGTCAACCTTTGGGGGCGAGACATTCTCCAGCAGTACGGTGCCACCCTTACCTTCGGGTAATGGCGTTGCCACTTAAATGGCTCACCGACACTCCGGTCTGGGTAGAACAATGGCCGGTTGTGGGAGAGAAACTGGTTGCCCTAAAGCAGCTAGTGAAGGAACAGCTAGACGCAGGACATATAGAGCAGTCCACCAGTCCCTGGAATTCGCCAGTTTTTGTAATTAAGAAGAAGTCGGGGAAGTGGCGACTCCTCCACGATCTCAGAGAGATCAATAAATGTATTCAGCCCATGGGTCCGCTTCAATGCGGCATCCCGAATCCAAATATGATTCCCGAGGGGTGGGAGATTCTAGTTGTAGATCTCAAGGATTGCTTCTATACAATCCCCTTAGACCCCCGGGACCGGGAAAGGTTCGCCTTTACAGTGCCGGTTGTGAACCACGGAGAGCCCACGCAGCGTTACGCGTGGAAATTTTTGCCACAGGGCATGCTCAATTCGCCCACCCTGTGCCAAATTTATGTTCACAACGCGCTGGCAAAGTTTCGAAGCCTTTACCCTAAGGCTATTGTGTGTCATTTCATGGATGATATCTTAGTGGCGTTGCCGCAACTCGGCAGCGCAGTGTTTTCTGACCTCCAGGCCAGCCTGGGGGACAAGGGTCTACTCATAGCCCCAGAGAAGGTGCAAAAAACCGAGCCCTTTTCATACTTGGGTCATCGGCTTCTCCGTTCTTTTGCCGCACCGGTTTTACCCCAGATAGTTTTACAGGACTCAGTCACCCTGGTAGAGTTACAGCAGATTTTAGGGAATATTAATTGGGCCAGACCGTATTTCCGATTGGATACGGATCTCTTAAAGCCGCTCTTCTCGCTGCTAACTTTAGGTAAGCAGCCGGCAGACCGGATAAAAATCTCTCGAGACGCGCGCTTGGCGCTCGAGAAAGTGAACCAAGTTCTCAGCCAGAGGTGGGTGGATAGGATCGCCCAGGGGCCTTACGCCCCGATCCTGAATTTGTACATCGTACGGTCAGGGTCCATGTTCACTGGGGCGTTAGGCGTAGACTCAGAGAAGGGAGCTAAAATTGTGGAGTGGGTTTATTTGCCTAACACATCACCACGGAACATCGTTCCGCCCCAAGAGCTGGTTTCCGCGGTGATTTACCGCGGCAGGCTGAGAGCTAGGGACATTTCAGGAAATGATTTGGCCAAAATTGTGGTTCCTTTCACCAAGGAACAAATTCACCAATTAATGCAGCTCGGTGACTCGCTTCCGATAGCCCTGGAAGGTTTCACTGGGAGTTTAGCGTACCACTTGCCCAAGGACCCTAGACTCGTTTCCCTACAGACAGGAACAGTCAGCTTGTTCGAATTGCTCTCGCTGGTCCCGCTTCAGGGGGCCAGGACAGTTTTCACAGACGGAGGTCGCACCTATGGTGTTTTGACCTGGCAGGAGGGCGAAGCTTGGCACACGCTGCTAACTCTTCCACAGAAGTCCGCTCAGCGGGCGGAGTTGGCAGCCGTGAACCTTGCCTTGCGCACCTTCGCCCAGGAGCGTTTGAATATTATTACTGACAGCCTGTACGTAAGGAATTTGTTGCACAGTCTACCGGGAGCTTACATCACTCCCGCGATAGACAAGAATTTACTAAGTCTGTTTCTCACCGCTCAATTTCATTTGCGTAACCGCACGGAGCCGCTTTATATTGCCCACATCCGAAGTCACCAGGACCTACCGGGTCCGATTTCCGCGGGCAATAGCAGAGCGGACGCGGCCGCAAAGGAAATTCAGCAACGTTCAGTTTTGGGAGTTTTCACTACTCCAATCCAAAGTCATGCATTTTTTCACCAAAATGCCAAGGCACTCGCCAGACAGTTCAATCTGCCGCTTTCTCACGCCCAGGGTATAGTCCGCTCCTGCCAGCATTGCGCAGGGGCGCCGGGGGGGCCCTCGTGGGGGGTCAACCCACGAGGGACTGAGGCCAACCAGGTATGGCAGATGGACGTCACGCATGTGCCGCAGTTTGGCAGATGGCAATACATGCACGTCTGCATTGATACTTTTTCCCAGTTCGCTTGGGCCACGGCGCAGAAAGGGGAGACGGCTACCCACGTGGAGCAGCACCTCCTTTCTTGCATCGCGGCGATGGGCAAGCCACGGCACGTGAAAACGGATAACGCACCGTCCTACTGCTCTAGGCAGTTGGCCGCCTTCATGGCGACTTGGGACATCAAGCACACTTTCGGAATTCCCTACAATCCGCAAGGGCAGGCGATTGTAGAGCGTGTCAATCGGACGCTAAAGTCCTATCTTGACAAACAAATAGAAAGGGGGGAACCTCCTGCCCTCCCCAAGTCACAGGGAGCAGCACAGTTTTGCTTAAACAAGGTTTTGTTCACATACAATCACCTTAATGTTTTTTCGGACTGCACGCCGCAGGAGAGGCATTTCCGCCGTTCGGAAGCTCTCCCGCGACCAATGGTCCGGTACCGAGTGCCACCAGACCCTTCTTGGAGGGGCCCGGTGCCGCTCATAACCTGGGGGAGAGGGTATGCTGCAGTTATGTCTCCTACAGGTGTCATCTGGATCCCAGCTCGGTGTGTCAAACCCCACACGGAACCGCATGGCGTGGAACCAGACCGACCCGAGTCCGATACCGGAGATGAAGGACCTCACCCTGCACGAGAGGATCCGTCGGAGGAGGCGTCAGCCGATCCCCAAAGTCACCTGGGGGATGGTCAAGGATCTTTGCCATGACGCTCAGGACGCCGTCCAGCGCGAGGGGAAGGAGCCGACGCCGGACAACCTCACAGCTGCAGTCTTTGCCCAGATTCACGCCAACACCGTGGCGATCTCCATAGTCCTGGCCCTCTCCCTGCTTTTGGGGGGAGGTGCCCAGGCAGCCTCAATCCAGGCCGACGGTTTGTCGCCTGGTGAAGACCTGTCTACACGAATGCAGTACAACTTGTGGGAAAGGTTGGCGGGTCTCGTCAACCAGTCCGATTTTTGCTTACAGCAGGACGTTGGTTCTGCATCCATGCTCAGCACCTGTCTCATTCCGGTGTGCCATACTCCGGACGAGCACACCGAGGACAGTGCCTGGTTGCGAAAAGCATCCTTTGCCCCTCACTCTCCTACCGCCTTCTCGGCATATGCACGCTGGGGGGGACAGCAACTTACCCCAACCTTGCCGGCTGATGCAGCCACCCTCCATACCCCTCGGGTGGCGGTCAGCCCGAGCGCCGCCTGTACCCGCATGACCGGTTGCACCGCAGACGGTCAGGCACGGCGCCGCTGTATTGACCCTGGCGTTGCCAACTGGACTTGCAGTAAACCGGAGACCCTCATCTCATTGTACGCTCATGTCACCCTGCCCTCAGGGTGGTTCTTTACCTGCAACCAGCACACCTGGAACTACATCCCAGCCAATCTGTCGGACTCAATGTGTTGCATTAGTCGCTTGACACTTGTACTCCCCACCAGGGACATGATTGCCCCACGTTCTAGTGACACAAATGTATCCCATGTGAATGTTTCCCCGCTCATTCGGCACACACGCACAACCCAGTTAGACAGCTCTTGTGACAGCAGCATCAGAGTAATGAGTCCCGCTGAGTATGTTTCCCTATCCGTCAGTTTGATCGGCGTGCCGGGGTTGGCCACCGGCAACGCACGGAGAATTGGTCATTTGGCCTGCGGTTTAGCTAAAACCATCAATCATACCTCCTCAGCGATAGCGCTCCTTAATCAAGAGCAGGTGGAACTCCGCCAAGCTGTTCTTGATAATCGAGCGGCTATCGACTACCTCCTCTTATTGCACCACCTGGGGTGCGAATCTGTCCATGGGATGTGCTGTTTTAACCTTACTGACAACTCCCGGAAAATACAAAACCAGATCAAGGACCTGCATTCCCTTGTTGCAGGCATTACGGAAGGCTCCGCGTGGGGAGCCTGGTGGGATTCCCTATGGAATTGGATGTGGTCATGGATCCCCTGGGGGTGGCTACAGACGGTGCTTCAGGTAGTGGTGGGAATAGCCATACTAGGCATTACGCTCTGTTGCTTTGCTCAGTGTATTCCCTCGCTGATCTCCAAGTGCCGCCCCAGAGGGAAATCCCGTGACGTCATCCCAGCTCAACAGCTGATGCCTATCTTGCGTAAGGTCGCCGGTCAGGTTCTTAAATAGAAAATAAAGGGGAGATATGGATTCCCCGTGCCCCACAGGGCACGGAATAGACCAGAGACCACTGCGGTGAGACAGGCTCCCGACCAGTGGGCTCACCGGTCGTCAAATTAAGGGGGGTGAATAAAGTATAGGGTTTGATTCACCCAATTAAGGTGACCTGACTCGCGACTCTGCCGAGTAAGCAGATAGCTGATCCATGAACCATAATGACTCATCTCCCGGCTTGGGGAAATCCCTGGTGCAAACAAGCCATGTTTACCCCTGCCTAAGCCCCAAGACAATGGTCAATCTTGTTCCCTGTTTACCCCGAGTTAATTAACTTCCCCTTTGAAGGTTTTCCCATTAACATGTGTCAACGCATGAGGTAATGCCTTGCCAGAGGACAGTTTGCCACCGTTGCACTTTTTCCCTATAAATGATTCTGCCTTTGACCAATAAAGTGTCTGATCGATCCAGCAGCTTGTCTCGTGTCGTTACTTGATCAGTCCTCCTCCGGGACCTTCCGGCCCCCAGCGGCCCCGATTCCTACACCACCTGAATTGCATCTTCAGGCAGAGTTATCCCCCTTCAGAAAGGCTTTAAAAACATGGTTTTGCCAGCAGGCATGGGGTGCATCTAGTGCCACAACACAGCCCTGCTGGCTTGTTTAGCCCTGCCCAGGGTTTCTACTCCTCCTGCCCAGGTGTCCCCCACCTTTTTTATAGGGACTGGGGATGTTTTTATGAATGTTTTATGGATGTTTTGGACAGTTTTATTATTTGGTTTTAATTAGCTTGAGGGACAGGTTTTAACCAACGTTGTGAGCCGCCTTGATTTGCTTATGTGAAAAAGGTGGCCATATAAATCTGAAAAATAAATAAATAAACTTGTGAGCTTTTGTCACCCTGAATAAGAACATAAAAAGGAGCTCTGGTGGCACAGTAGTTAAACTGCTGTACTGCAGCCAGAACATTGTGAGTTCAATCAGGCCAGGACACAAGGTAGACTCAGCATTCCATTCTTCCAAGGTCAGTAAAATGTGTACCTAACATGTTTGGGGCAAAATGCTAATTAACTTGTGAACTGCCCAGAGATTGCACTAAGCGCTATGGGGTGGTATAAACGTTTAATTGTCATTGCTAACATTTTGAAAAAATTAGGCAAACCTAATTTTGGATCATTTTGGCTGAATAATAAGGGAATTAAATCCAGACTTTCAGTAGTTAAGCTCTCAAACTGCTCAGCCTGAGTGGGCAAATCAATTACTTTGGTTTCTTCTTATACAGTATTCATAATTTTAAAATCAAGTGTCTTCCATTTCTTGTTTGTTTTATTTTATCTATTTTAATTAAAAGGGGGAAAGGCATTCCTACCCATCTTTATATTACTGGATTTCAATTTATGCTGTAAGATAACAAAGCTGAGTTGGAATCCTGCTGGATTCACAAGCTGTGTCCGCTGTTTTTTGGGTTACCCTTTAATGCTTAGTCATGACACACTTCTGTAATCAGTTGTGTGGCCAGTCATGTCCCTAGTCACACAACAGACAGCTCGCAAAACTTGAAAACTGCTTGCATGGTAAAATCCTGGCCCTGGACTTTATTAACAATAGTAGATTTTTCCATCTCCAAATATAGTTTGTTTGCACAGCAAAAGATGTATCCAGCTGGCTGAGATAGTATCATTAATTATAACAGAGAAAAAGATACATTCCCAAACCTCCTTTACAGCAATGGTTTTATTATAATCAACCAACATAGATCAAAATACAGTGGAACCTCATACCACAATCGCCCCGTACAGCAACAAAATTGTATAAAAATTAGGTTTGGGGGAGGGGGGGGATGGTGTCCCACACAACAATTTTCCCTATGGAAAAAATCGTACAAGAAATTTTCAATGGGAATAACCACTTAGCGGGGGAAAAACATTGTACAATGCATCCCATAAGGAAAATTGCTATACGATGCGTGCATCATATAGCAATTGTTTCACACAACAACGAGCCCTGTGGAATGGATTAACATCGTTGTATGAGGTACCACTGTATATGCAAACAGAATTCTTCAGGCTGGATGCTACACAAATGTGGGATGAGGTAAAGGTACCTTGCTATTATAATTAGTAACTGCAATGTATTAAAAGCAATCTGGAGATGAGTGCAGGTTTAAGTGTAGTAAATAGTTGAGTTAGAGGCCTCACTCTCATGTCTGATGAAGTGGATTTAATCAACAAAATCTCACATTTAAATACAGAAGTTAGTCTTTGAGGTGCCACAACATTTTTTGCCTTCTTTTTTATGTTTTGTTTTGTTCACTCTCTGATAAGATTACAAGAGTTACTGCTCATTTTCACATTTCAGGACTACTTAGTGTGACAATTCAAGGGTGTTTCTTTTATTTTGGCACCAGAAATTGTGTGTGAAGGTTAACACAACAAATACTGAAAAGGTACTCATTTTTATGTTCCCAGGGGGCGTGGTTAAGATGACAACGAGTTAACACACTTTTTTTTGTGGGCTCGTGCTTTTCAATGAGGAATTAAATGAGAAATTAAATCTGAATACAAATAATTTCAAAAGATTCTACATGAGGAAAGTGTAAAGATCCGGCAAGTAAAAATCTGAACTGAGGTGGATTTGGCTGGGGAGGCAAGCGGCGAAAGCCGCGACTCTCCCAGCAGTTCTGCGGCGAATGGGATCGAGGAGATTGGAGTAAGAAGCTGTAAATTTACTGGAAATATAAAGGCTGAAACTAAGATTGCCGGCTGCGTTACGGACGGGGGTGGATTGGAAAACGGAACGAAGGAAGGCAAGTGATTGAAGGATTGAGGACGTGAATGAAAGTAAGACGGTGGGAAAGGAGGGATAATGGTGGCGGTGGTGGCAGAAAGCGAAACTTAAAGAGGGGAAACAACGGTAGAAGCTTTTGGAGTTTTACGGACGGAAGGGAGAGAAAGGAAGGAAGGGGGACAAGAAGGTGAAGATTTTGGAGTGTGTGTGTTGTTGAAGGGGCGGAGATTAAAGGGGCGATTGGAGATTTTGGAGGCTTTGGAGAAGAAGGGAGGAGGGACACCCCGCGAAGCCGCAGCTGGTGCAGAAGATGTGGCTGGCGTTCGCGCCAGAGGACTAAATCTCCCTTTTTTAAAAAAAATACAATTTAAGTATACCTTTTTCTTGACTTTTGCCTGAGTCCCTGTTTTGCCCCTCCTTCTCCGTCTTCTTCCTTCTTCCTTGCAAGAGTTTGGATACTAGTTCCTGGATAGCACTGGGGGATTTGCTTATCGGAACATTGTTATAAGGTTCATTACAATAAACCATTGCCAATTTTTGGAGAAAGTCTTCAATCAAGATACTGGATTACCAGGTGGAATATAAATTTGGCTTATATCACCAAGATCCCTTTTGTATTTTTGGATTGTATTGGCTTGGAATCATTTGGCCTCAGTATTGAAAGTTTGGCTGTTGGAGTACCCCTTCTTTGTTACTGGATTACAGTCACGTTATCTTGCTTGGTCTGGCTTTTGCTTTTTGTTCGACCTTCACACGGGAGACATAATACCAACAAACACTTCCTTGCCTGTGGTGGATATATTAACTCTTTTATGGTTTGATTCTTGGCTTGTTGAGTGACTTAACATAATTGGATTATAACTCTGGAGCAGCATCAAGTTGAGAGACAAGAGGGTGTAAGAAAAGTTGCTGGGTTGAAGTTGCTATTTGATATTACAATGGATAAAGTTGCAAGGGGAAAGAGCAAGGAAGAAGAAGTTGTGAAGCCCAAAAAAAAGGTAACCTTTTGTCAGAAGACCCATCTCCTCCAACATCATCTCCGGAACCACCACCACTTGATCAAACACAGATAATGGTAGAATTTTGGAAGTTATTCAAGAAAATGGAAAAGATGGAGGAGTCAAGAGCGAAAGACAAAAGTGAAATTATGGGAAAACAGAACAAATTGGCTACAATGTTTACAGATTTTTCAAAGAAAGTGGATCTTAATTTTCAAAGAATTGATGCTAATGTAAAATTAATGCAGAATGTTATGAAATTGATGCAGGGGGATATTAAAGGGTTACATGAGGAGGAAAAGGAAATTAAGATGAAAGTGGATGTGCAGGAAAAAAGAATCGATGTTATGGAAGAGATGATGAGAAAACAGAATATTTTGATACGCAAAATGGTGGAACAAATGCCAGATTAGCTAAAAGATAGAATAATTGTTTGGTTAAATAATTTGAATATGGGAAAAGTTTTTGTTCATGAAGATATTGCAAGTGTGTACAGAGTGGGAACGAGGAAGGGAAGGGTGGTACAGAGGAATGTGTTGGTTAAATTTGCAAACTGGGGAGACAAATTGAAGGTGATGGCCTTTTTAAAACAAGCTGGATCTGGCACTTTAAAAATGGATGGAAATGATGTGGAAATATACAATGATATTTCAATGAAGGAACGTGGTTGGAGGTATAAGATGAAGCCAGTAACAAGATTTCTGATGGAAAAAGGGATAAAATACAACTGGCGATATCCACAACAGTTGAGGTTCTTTCATGAAAGGAGGTTGCATGTGATTGATGCAGAGATCGATGCGTTGGAATATATGTGTATGAATGACTTGGTTAAGGCATCTTCAAGGGAATGGTTGGCATTGAGGAAGGCCTTGTTGGAATCTGGGGCGATAAAAAGGGATTACGGTGGAGCAAGGGAGGAGGGGGCAGCGGGAGGAGAGGACACAGAAGAGTCAGAGTTGCAAGTGTTGATGGTAACTGAAATGGGGGGAAGTGAGGGTCAGCAGGCTGGAAAATAGGTGGGATGTTTGTAGGGAAGATGAGTTGAAGTAAGATTGTGAATTAAATCAGATTTTGTATAAGAGGTATATTAGCGCTTGAGCTTTCATTGTAACGTCGTCTTTCATGTTCCCCCCCTCCCCTTTTTGGATGACGGAGGCATTCTTTTTGGCTCAAGAAGCAGGGAGGGTATTAGTGAATGTTTTTTGTGTTTTTTGTTTTTTTAGTTATTGTGGGTTAGATGGCATCACGTCCAAGGGAGAAATCAGAGATGGTAGAAGAAGGTGGGTAATTATATTATGAGGTCTATTAAAATATTATCGTGGAATGTGAAAGGTACAGGCTCACAGATTAAGAGGAGAAGAATTCAATCAGCATTGAAGAGTGATAGGTCAGATATAGTTTTTCTTCAGGAGACTCATCAAAAAGCTCAGAATATAAATAAATTTTTTTAGGCTGGATGCAGCATTATGAGAGTTCATACGGCACATCAAAGTCAAGAGGGGTGGCAATTTTGATAGCGACTAGACTGGGGTTTGAGATAGTTAATAGGATATCGGACCCCGAGGGTAGATATTTGATTGTGAAAGGGAAGATAGATGAGGAGGAAATAACATTGGTGAATGTATATGCCCTAAACGATCATCAGACTG
This sequence comes from Bradypodion ventrale, assembly GCA_035047345.1. NCBI lineage: Eukaryota > Metazoa > Chordata > Lepidosauria > Squamata > Chamaeleonidae > Bradypodion > Bradypodion ventrale. The sequence goes on along the minus strand of JAWDJE010000002.1, from coordinate 105,564,498 downwards.
AATTCTTAGAAAAAATTCGTAAAATATTGGTAAGAGAGAAAACAACAAGGATGATTGTGGCTGGGGATCTTAATCTGATAAGATCTAATTTAGATTGTACAAATATATTAAGATGTGGAAAAGGAATTAAAGGACAAACATTGGATAATTGGATGACATCCTTGGGACTGAAAGATACTTGGAGGGAACTTAAGGGAACAGAAAGGGTCTATACTTATTTCTCACAGGTCCATAATTCATATTCCAGAATTGACTATATATTTGTAACAGAGAATATGATTAGAAATCTGGAGGAAATAGAAGTTGGGATTTTTAAGGAGTCAGATCATTCGAAAGTTGTGATGGAAATTAGGATGGACGGTAAAAAGAGGATGAGAAGGGCGTGGAGATATGATGACAAACTATTTAGGGATCAAAAATGTAAGGAGCAAATTAGCGAGAGGTGGGAAGAAAACTGGCAGTAGAATGATAATGATGAGGTAAACTTTAATGTGGTCTGGGATACCATGAAGTCGGTTTTTAGAGGTGAAAGTATTAGATTAGTTAGTATTAAATACAAAAAGTTTAAGACTTTGCAAGACAAAAATGAAAAGGATATAAAGAAATTGCAGGAGGAACACGCAAGGACAAAGGATAGGAAGGTTTTTGAGGATTTGCAAAGATTAAAGGCGGAATTGGTTTGTAAGGATATAGAAAAAGTGAAGGGGGATTTGGTGTATTTAAAAAGAGAATATTTTGAATTTAGTAACAAAAATTCAAGGTTATTAGCAAGAGCAGCTAAAGAAAAGAGGGAAAAGAGAGAAATTGGAGTCTTGATAAATGAACAAGGGGTGAGATGTAATAAAACTAGAGATAAGTGTAAAATTGTGAAAGAATTTTATCAGGCCTTATATGCAAAAAAAGAGATAGATATAGACAAACTCAAAACTCAATTAGAGAGACAAAAATATACTAGTATAAAACAGGAACATAAGGAAAAAATGGAAGAACGAATAACAGAAAAAGAGATAAAAGAGGTAATAGCTGGATTGAAAATGGGTAAAGCACCAGGGGAAGATGGGTTACCGGCTGACTTTTATAAGGAATTCAAGGATATAGTGGTTCCGAAGTTGGTAAAATTGTACAATTATATTCTGGATGGGGGACAAATTCCGACCTCATGGTATAGGACCACGATTGTATTGCTGCCAAAACCTGGAAAAGATCTAGAAAAAGTGGAATCTTATAGACCTATTTCATTTATCAACCAAGACGCCAAAATTTTTACGGCAATATTGGCAAATAGGTTAAATAAATTTATGGGCAATTATATAGAAGTAGACCAAGTTGGTTTCTTGAAAGGAAGACATATGGCGGCTCTGACAAGAAGAACATTAGATTTATTGGATATAGTGAGGCAAACAAAGGAAAAAGTAGGTTTGATATCCTTAGATATATTTAAAGCATTTGATTCTTTGCAGTTTGTGGCAATAAAGGAAATAATTAAAAGTTATGGTTTTCGCGACAAATTTAGAAGAATAGTTGATCAGTTATATCAACAAGGCATAACTACTGTTAGAGTGAATGATGAGGTTACAGACGAGGTAAAATTAGAAGCAGGAATGAGACAGGGCTGCCCGTTATCTCCAATTTTGTTTATTATGGCCATGGAGTTGTTAGCTAAGGCTATCAGGGACGATAAAGGAATAGAAGGAGTCATGGGAACTAAGATAAGTTTGTATGCCGATGACACTCTGATAATTGCTAAGCATCCAGAGAGGGCTTTAGACAGGATTCAAACTCAATTAAATTTTTTTGAAGATTACAGGCTTGAGGATAAACTGGAATAAATCGGAAATGATGTTATGTAATATAAGTAAGGAAGATCAGAAGAGGATGAAAGGGATGGGTAATATTCAAATTAAGGATAAACTGAAATATTTAGGGGTAAATATTTCATATAATTTTGAAGATTTGAAGAGATTGAATTACAATAATTTGAAAGTAGAAATTAAAGCTAGAATTAAGAATCTTCAAAAACTAAAATTGTCATGGTTTGGAAGAATAGCTATCACTAAAATGATGCTTTTGCCTAGGTTAAACTTTTTACTTGATGCTCTGGCAATTCAAATGAAAGAGAAGGAAATTAAGGAATTTCAAAAATTATTTAATGATTTTTGTAATGGTGGAAAGAGATCAAGATTGTCAAAAAAATGGTATTTATCTCAGAAAGAAGGTGGACTAGGGATGCCAAATTTGTTGTCTTACTATCGAGCGTTTCAAATCAAGAATGTGGTAAAGATTTTGGCTGAGGTAAAAGCTCTATGGGAAGACATTGAAATGAAAGATTATAAACACATAGGCAAAATCCTTTTTTTAGGGGTTAGTTCGGGAAAATTAATAACTAAAAATACTATGATGAAGGGACTGGTAAACACTTGGAAAAAAGTAAAGAAGGTTTTGGCTCCAAATACTTCACCAATCATAGAATTGGAAGATATAGCAGACTTTCCGGTAAAAATAAATAAAAGGATAAAAGAGATATTGGTAAAAAATGGTGTAACCCTTCTTAAAGATTGGATACAGATCTGTAAAGTTAATGATAGAAGAAATGATTTGTTTGGTGAAATGAACTTGAACTGGTTTCAGACTGTGATGGTAAATAAATGGAATGGTAAATACTGGAGAAAACCGGAATTGTATAGAGAAATGACAGAATTTGAGGTGTTGATTTCAAAATTAAGAAAAGGAGATGGAGCTATTAAGGGTGTAGTTAGTAAATTGTATAAAATGCTGAATATCGAGGGTGATCCACATGAGGCCTTAATGTCAAGTTGGGAACAGGAATTGAATATAAAGATTGAAAAAGATATATGGAAGCATAAATGGAAAAAGAGGATAATGAGAACGTTATCAGTTAGAATTAAGGAGCATAACTTTAAAATGTTGTGAAGGTGGTACCTGACCCCGGTGAGGTTGCATCAAATGGATAATAAAAAAGATAAATTGTGTTGGAGATGTAAAAAGGAAATTGGAACATACGAACATATGTGGTGGAGTTGTACTGTGGTCAAAGAATTTTGGAGAAAGGTGGAGAAGGAGATTAAAGATATAATGGGTAAGAGAATTAAACTGTGGTCGGGTTCCACCATGTTAACAGATTTAGAAGGTTTTAACCTAAACAAGGATGAAAAAGAATTATTGTAAATAATTCTTACAACGGCTAGACAATGCATAGCTAGAAATTGGAAAAATGACATAAATATAAAGATAGAAGAGTGGTATAAGGTGATGTTGAATTTAGCATTGAATGATAAATTAACTTGGGAAATAAATAAGAAAAAGGGTATTATTAAAGAAAATAGATTTTGGAATATTTGGCGTACTTTTGTGGATCACTCTCTTAGAGGGGGAGAAGTAAGCAAACCTGTACCTGATCAAATTGCCTTCTGGATGGAAAGTATTAAGAATCTCTGATTTCTCTGGACATTGTAAATATCACGGGGTGAGCATGCCCATATAATTTTATATGGGTATGCATGTATGTAGGTTTGTATGTGTGCGTATATGTGCGCAGGTGCATGTATGCACTGGTGCACATATATGCATACTGTAATGTTTTATTATAAATAATAAATTTGTGAAATAAAGGGTATATCATGCACATTACTTGAGATTTAAAGTTTAAATCACCAGCTATAAAGATTGTTTAATAATGCACTAATGTATTAGTCTAAAAAGATATTGGTGCCAGAAGGTAAAATGATATATTGTGTATGTATTGGCAAAATGTATTTTCTTTTTTTCTATATGTATATGTGTGTTATATTATTTGTTGTAATTTTGTTTGAAAACCAATAAAAATTAATCAAAAAAATTTTTTTTATGTTCCCATTCACAAACACAAATTCTTTTCCTAGATTTATCTCTCCAGCCTTAAAGGGGACCTTACAGCTTTCCCATTATGTGGAGAAGAGATTGCACAATAAGAGAAAAAGGCAATTTTTGGACACTTTCAGTCTTCGATGGAGAGGAATATAATCAAGCTGCTGCTACAGAAGTTACCACTGATCAATCTGCGAAATGATCTGAACAAATGTTGGCATATACTTCTTTCAAACAGCTGATGGTGAAGAAGGCAAATAAAAATATGCCAAGCAGCATACTTCTTCTTCTTCTTCTTCAGATGCCGTATCCATTCCAGATATTGACTATCATCATAGCAATAGTCTTCCTGTTCTTAACTCATCAGAACAGGTCTTCTGAGGACATGATACACCAATTTCTCAGGTTCTTCAACCATGACGTCCATCTAAGTCCAGGGCCTCTCTTCCCAGGGATCTTCCTTTGAACAGAGAGTTGGAGTATTCTATATTTCATGTCGTTCCTCATGAAATGTCCAAGGAATTGGAGCTTTCTTTGCTTTATGGCAGGGGTTGCCAACCTTTTTCAGTTGGGGGCTGGGTCACGCTCCCTCAGACAGTAAAGGGGGGTGGACTGGTGGTCCCCCGGCCATTTACAGCTGCCATAAACACATCCATGGCTGTCATACAGTCAATGGCAGCTGTAAATGAGTCTGTGGCTGATTCTACCACCAGTGGCACCGGTGGTGGCTGGAGCAAAGGTAGGGACCAGATTATTTGGCACCATGGGCCAGATCCGCCCACAGGCTATAGGTTGCCTACCCCTGCTTTATGGTTTTAAACAGTTTTTGTTCTTTATCCATTCAATGCAACACTTCTACATTAATCACACGGTCAGTCCATGATATCCTTAGCAGCTGCCTGTAGATCCACATTTAAAAAGCTTCAATTCTCTTTTCAGATGCTTTAGTCAATGTCCAAAGTGGCATAAGGAAAGGAAATTCCACCCCCTCTCCTTACAAACACAGGCCCTTTATCTACTAGCAGCACAATAATACTATTCCGCATTGCTCTTCTGTAGGATATACTCAGTAGGGGAGCCCACCCTATGTATTGTAGACACTCAAGGCTCAGTTCTCAGTATTGCATGGGTGGACACTTTAATTTCCTCAGATGCTCCTCATACATAACAGCAGGGGGTTGGAAAATAAGTCTTTGGTGAAGGAGAACAGAGACCTATCTGCCTAAAGAAAGCTTGGTTTTCCTGCCAAGTTTGTGAAGTAAGGAGCTTCAGGGCTCATTTCCAATCATGCCACACGTCTTGTGAAGAAAAGATTGGCAACTGCTATTTAAAGTGTGCTGCTGAAAATGCTTACACCTCTGTAGCACATCCAGCACTGCTCATCTCTCTAGGTACTTTTCCATGTGCCACCTTTCTTGCTGCAAAAAGGAAACAAAGTCTGTAAACAAAGAGACTCACAGGTAAACCAACAGCAGCAGCAGCAACAAAAGTGAACCTTCCAGAGTAGCTTGAGGTAAAAGGGAATACTCAAAAATCCAATTTAGAAGTAATTTGTTTTACTCCTAGCAAATGGGAGTACCTTTCTGTTGTTGAATATTATGTATGTTTGTACATAGTTGGCATTCCTCCCATCTGAGCCACTGACCCACAAGGGCAGTCATGAGGAGCTTTCAAATCTGTCATGTCGAAACTGAAAACATCTCTTGAGCAACTTCTCACAAGGGGACGTGAAAAGCCAAAGCATTGTGCTTCACTGAGTTAGAGTATAGGATAACGGTACGGCAGGGGTTGGGGTGGGATTTGACAAACAAGATTGCCATGAAGGGCAATATCACAAAAATGAGAGAACCAGGAAATAAAAGTTGATGGTTATTATCAGTGCCTGTTCTGATCACAAATACTTGCAAAGTGCCAAACATCTATCAGTAGTCACCCTTGTAACTTATACACACAAATGGCACTTAGGAAGACAATACATTTTGTCTAAGAATATTGTCTTAAAACATAGTATTGGAGGATTGTTTTATTTTTCATTATATCTGTCAAGCTTTGATCTGAGGAAGGGAGACAAAGCTTTGCAGACTATTTCCTGTGTTAACAATATAGCCACAATCTCCCAATGGTGTTTCCTGTCAATACAGTTATTGACATGCCCCCTCTTTCTTTTTACCCCTGTACCTGTTTAAATAGTACAGTATTTGCTTCCAGCTAACTTAGCCACTTTTGCTAGTTCCCATTCCTACTAAGATGAAGGATTTGAATAAAATAAAGTACCATACAAATTTCAGTATAAGGGCTGGGCCTGAAGCACATATTAGTATTAAAATGGTACTGGCAGCATCAAAGTACTACAATGGAAACATAATGCTGGTTACAATAAATCGCATCATCAAAGATTTGTTTGGAACTTCTGATATAACCAGACACACATGTTGCTTGAGTTTCACACACATAACACTAAATGTATATGAAAAGCTGACAGAAACTTGCTGGCATTTGTGTAAAGCAGGCGTTCTCATCCATTTTAAGCTGGGGGCCGGGTCATGCTCCCTCAGACAGCTTCGGGGGCTGGACGGCCATTTTGCCCTTCCTCCACCACTTGGCACTTCCGGGTGTGGTGAAAGTGGTTGGGGGGCACATGAAATGGTGCTGTGGGCCATATCCATACCACAGGCTGCAGGTTGAGAATCCCGGTAGTAAGGCTTGTGTAACTTAATGTAATTAAGTTTCCAGAACACATCTCAGTTATTCAATTGGCCCCATGATGACATGTGCCACCAACACATTCACCAACACCTCATCAATAGGCTGCAATAGTTATTAGGCAGTAAAGTGTCCAAATGTCCTGTTGAGGGTCTTCTTGGAGGGTTGATCCTTTGTCTGAAGAGGACCAATTGTGACCCCCCAGATGTTGCTGGACTTCAACTCAGACCTCTTTCAACCAGCATAGCTGTTGGTGAGAAACACTGGAAGTTGCTGTCCAACATCATCTTTGATGATGTAACCCTGATTCAAGGATAGTATAAGAATGGAGATCAGGAGCTTTGAAATTATCCAACCAGAATTAGCATGGACAGCTCAACAGGCACATAGGATTCCAGGATTCCACTGTCTTCTCCACTGTAATGAAAGGTATTGCATTTCTCTTTAAATGATTGCTATTAACACTGAATTATCTTCAATAATTATGAAGCAGCATATAAAAATCTTTTTAAACTGTATTAGTTTGCACAGCAATAATATAAAAACCCCAATCAACATTGCAAAGATAAATCTAATGCATATGAAAATCTCATGTGAAAACAGTATCCCTCTGTTGTCTTCTTTTTTTTTTTGCAAATATTTTCTTTGAAGGGATAAGTGGCTACCCTATTACATAGCTTATGCCTTCAACTGGAGATGAGAAATATTTATATTCTATTCACATTCCTATGTGAGCTTACCAAATTCACACTTCTAAATTAATATAGACAGATTCATCCACACCTTTTCTGCCAGTAACCAAATGACAAGACATGCATTGGGCTCTGGAGACAAATTTCATAAGGTATGTTGATCATGCCTCAGGCCCATTAAATATGACTTTTGCTCCTTTGTCATATCCCCACTAAGTGGCACCCATGCAATCCAAATTGATTTGTGTAGTTGGATTCCACGCCTCCTCTTTTCATCTGAGGAGAGGAAGGCTGCTTACCTTGAGCATTAAGATGCTTTCACCCGCTTATCGCTGTGGATTCTTAACAAGTGAAAAGAAGATCGACATTTGAAGAGCAAGTGTGAAGAATTCTCCCATTTATCTGAACGTTAACAACTGCAATAGTTCATGTAGTTATTTTCCAACTTGATTCCAAGGTCAGCTGATACTGAATTCAGAGGCAATTACAGTGAATCAAATTGTAGAAGTTCCCTATGGGGCAATTTCCAGATCTTTATGCTGTCACTACTCCCAAGCCCCCCACCTCTTCCCCCCACTTCTAACCCTAGAGCTCACACACATCTAGCAGCTGCTTTCTTTTTGACAATTCGTCACTTCTTAAAAATGTTTGCAAGCACTTTGGATAATTTCCAATTCATTCTTGCAGGAAATGAGGATTTGCTTCCTCACTTGGGATACCTGCTGCTAGGTTTATTCACTAATAAGCATGATAAATGTTTTAGCCTTTGATCAGTGCTAATTTAACAAGTAAGCTCCACAGGAAAAAAAGAGAAGTCTTTGAGGCTCAGGGGCTCAAGAAGGCACATGAGTTGGAAATATGATTGATTCTGTTGCTCTGAGAAATTTCCATAAAGAAATCTTTTATCATGCGCCTGTATTTTGAACAATTATATCAAAACTGGAAGATACCTACCTTTCGATGAAGACAGAGACTTCACACGACTCTGTTTCAAAATGGCATAGGTTGATTTTCTGGGGACATTTGCAATCTTCTCTTTAACTAATAGGTAGACTTCTTTTAAAAAATCGCCACTGGTCATTTTTTTAAAATCTGAGTTTTTGACACCAAAGATTCAAATACTCTGGCATATATTATTATTATGTGCTATCAGGTTGCGTTCATTGTTTGGTATTCACAAAAGGGTTTTCAAAATATGTGAGATATTTAAGTAGTGCTTTTGCCATTGTTACCTCTATGGATTTCCATGGCCAAATGGGGATTTGAACCCAGGACTACTAACCTCTACTCAATCATTCTATCCACAGTGTCACAATGGCTCTCTATACAGTAGTATTTCTAATAAAAAGTATTATTCCCAGATTATAATCATAGAACATACTGACTGAAATAGAGGTCACAACTAGAGTAGGCTCATTGAATCAATGGCACTTCCAGAGAACTTGACTCATCAGTGGACCTAGAAGTCAGTGGACCTACTGTATTACAGGATATTATCCCATAGAGAAAGCAATCACCTCTAGAGAAGTAGGGCTATGTCCCTGAAAGCAATGTTATGATCTCCCATATTTGTCTGGTTGAGGACTTTCTTGGGTCAGGGAAGCAGCACGTAATTGTGAAACAGACAAATATTGGTGACTGGACATTCTTTCCCCATGCACTTATGCTTTCTCTACATCCTGCTGTTCTCTTCTTATTTCTATTCATATTTTCTTCCACTTATTGACTCCCCAGATCACTTTGACCTACTGTTGGGACAAAACTAAAAATCAGTTATTCAGTGCCATGCCTGAAGGCCTGGACCATGAAAAGGGAAATATTATATATCCGAATATCATTCACTCTAGAACAGTGGTTCCCACCCATTTTTATTTTTATTTTGGCCATGCCCCACCTAAGCATCTCTAAAATCCTGATGCCCCACATGACATATAATTCTTATTGTTCAAAAAGTGAACTCCTATTCATGTGGAGGAAGTGTAAAAGACTATTCACTGTTAATAACTCATTCTCAAAATCAAATTAGCCCCTGTAAGAACCACGGCTCATTGGGTTACACCGGGACAATATCTTATCTCACTCTTCATTAATCCTCATGGGTTTTTTAAGGTGCAAAGTGAGATTCCAGGCTAACCTGCTTCTAAGTAAGGCAAAATAGTAAATATAATATGCAAACAATGGCCTGTTCAACTATATGTAACACCAGGAAAAAAAGCATGACATTTCATTGACAACTTTGTGAAAATTATCAAATTACATTAGAATTGAAGTTAAACATCTATGGAGGAAAAAATCTGTTGTTGTACCTATAGTGATCAGAGTTCTTAGAGCAATACCTAAAGAACTTCCTAGATAATTTGGAAATTTTGGATTTATTGAATTTGAACATCCTAACTTTTAAAAAAAAAACCACAACTAAATAGCCTGGGGTGGACAAAAAGCAATGAAAGAACTGTTCCTCCTTCATCTTCACCCAGGCTAGTTTATATCAATGGGATGTTTGACTATTCAGCATCTCTTTCAGTAATTAATGGAAGGGTTGATATGCCTTTAAAAAGCTTTCCCACTGTAATACAAAAGTATCAGAAGATACAAGGGTTCCCAACCTATGGCCCACAGGCCAGATCCAAGTCATCAGGCCTGTGATCTCGCTCCAGCTGCTGCTTCCACCATTGCTACTTCCTCCTCAATCCTTGTCCCCTCAGCTTGACTTGGTGTGTCCCTAATGGCGCTCCATAGCAAGGCAGATGTTGTAAGGCTTAGAACATGTGCCCTTCCACAGAATGCCATTAGGGACTCACAAAGCCAAGTGGAGGGGACAAGGATTGAGGCAGTGGCAGCAGCAGAAGTGGAAGTGGCAGTTGGAGCAAGGGTGCGGGCTAGATGATTTAGTGTCATGCAGCTCCTCCAGGCTGGTAAGCAGGTAACTGGCATGGGTTGGGTGGCTTGGGATGGATGCTGGCAGCAGCGGTGGCTGTGGTGTGGGTGGAGTGGTGGGTGGCTCAGGGTTGATCCCACTTCTGCCAGCAGTGGAGGGGGGATTGGTGTGGGCTTTGGGTGGTCCTGCCACCACCCCGAGACCCCACCACTCCCCCCACCATTTTTGATGGTGGTGGCAGCAGCGGCACCTATCTGGACCACCAACACTCTGAGGGGTGTGATCTGGCCCATGGCTGCCCGCCAATGACTAGCAGGTGCAGTACTTAGCAGGGTCCCAATCTGGGGCAGGGAAAGGTAAGCTATCTCCCCTTTCCCTGGTGTCAGGTTACACACTGCCTGCTCCCCTCTCTGCAGGTCCCTCAACTTATAGCTTAATAATCATGGCCCAAGCCTTTTAGCCACAGCTGTTTGTGTCTGGTCTTTTTATTTCATGCTGGGGGTGGAATGCTTACTAAAGTTGTGTGACTGCTTTTGTGATTGCTTGTTCAAGATGTACTGCTACTTCATCTACTAGAATCTGCTAGTGGCACATAGCAATCTGTATACTTACCAGTTTCTTCCCAGACTTGACTTAAGATACAGTAGATTAGTGGTTAGGACCAGAAAATAGATGGCATACTTGATATCAGTTTCCAGCAGTGTATATTATGAATAAATGCATATGACTCATACATTTCTAAGAGTTGAAAGCACGAGTCAATCTGAACTTCAAAAGAATTTAGTGGATTCAAAACACCAGCTCTGGTAAATATTGAAATTGCACATTGCTTTTTCATTGGATTCAAATTACAAAGTGCAGAATTATTATATTCAACATCTATGTCACTTAATTCCTAGTTTACAAAATACTCAGTGATTCTCATCTAATTTATCTACATTGGAGTTCTGTGATTAATGTTCGTATCTGAAGAAGACTTATCTAATTCTTAAGATGCATGCATGCTTACTTGCCTGAAAAATATAGGACAAACTCATATTTCATCTCTATTTTTTCATAATCAAATAGAAAAGGGGGAAAAACATAAAGGCAAAGGAAAAAACACCTGTTCACAGCGTTGATGAGTGAGCAACAGCTACTTGCTGAGACCATGCTGAGTGTGAGAGTCTGGAAATTTCAGTCTAAATGAGTGAATTTTTCAGTCTCTGAATATGATATACCACAATCCCTACTGAAATAAATTCAGATGGTTCCCAACCCACCAGTCAGCAAGACAGAGCTGTAGAATTGAGCCACTTTCTCAAATATTAGAAGAATGCTGTGCTTTGGTGCATCTGGAATATTGTGTACCAGCTACTGATACCACGTCTCTAGATTTTCACATGGTGAAAGTGGGACATATTAATCTCAGAAACAAGAAGATACACCAGATTATATAGAATAACTAGCAGGGGTGCCTGGCTTCGCCCAGGTGGTCTTAACCCGACTAGCTGAGTGCCAGTTTTGCCCAGGAAACCCACTGGCCAGGGGTGGTCCTGTGATGTGAGCTTAGCGATGACATCATAATCCCTCCTGGTTGGCCTAGCACTGGGCCAGACACAAACCTTCCTGTCAAATATACCCCCCTTTGCAGATCAATTTAGGGGGCAACCCACCCTCCTGGGCTTCAGGACCTTGACAGTGACCTTCTCACATGTGCAAGGTACATGTGTGCCAAATCTCACGGGGTTTGGTCAAGGGGTGTGGTAACCCATTCCGGACACCAAACCCACACCTTTGCTTTATAGGTATAGATTTAGGAAAGAGTGTTGAATTATGGCAAACATGACAGGCATCTGATTGTAGATATACAAGAGAGGTGTAACCTGTGTCTCTTGAACAGCTTTTCTGCACAGGTTCAGGTTGTACATCAACCAATCAAACTGAATTATTTACATGGTTCATGTCAGGGATTCATCCTCTTTCAGTATTCCTGTTAACCAAATAGACATGTGGAACCTTAAGGATAGCAGTGCAGATATAAGGTAATTTTAAGGTAAGCCCCACATAAAGAACAGCAGTATAATCTAGCATTGAAATCCTATTGTGATCACAGGTTCAAAAGTATTAGCAAGGAAGTAGCTATGAAAGAGAACATATGAATAGCAGTGCTTCAACAAAAAAATATAGTATTGACCTGACCCAAACTCTACCACCTTTTATGGCAGCATTTTTCCACTCAAAGCAACAGATTTTAAATACAGGACCTGTACTGCATATGTGGGAGGGCAAGGTGTTTTCCATTCTGTCTCATGTGTTCTGGTTTGTTAATGCAAGCATACAAATGACCCTAACCTTGTTTACAGATAGCAGACCAAAGGATGTAAAAGGCCAGTGCTATGTGAGGAATAACAAGTCATGGTAAGGTTACATGCACAGCTCTGTTGTCTTTTGTATTCCCCTTAACATCTGAGTATTATTGGAGTGAAGCCTGAATGCAGAGGAGGGTGGGTGGGGAGAGGAAAAGGGACTTTAAAAGATGCGATCTGACTGAATGCCAAAAGAAAAATGGGGAAGAATAGCTGCCACAAAGGATTAAATAAATTGCTGAAATCAGTCCTTGCCAGCTCTATAATGTCAAATAGTTCATTACATATGAGGATGGGTAGTTGTGCTATGCTTCGAAGTGGAACAGTCAGAACAGTAATCATCTTTAAGCCCATATGTTCTCATAAACAAAGAAATTAACATAATGGTGTTCAGCATTATATGTAAGCTCCTTTCTCCATCTCCAGACCAACATTTTTTTTTTAAAAAAGCATTCAGTTCTTGCAAACCAGAATGTCCCAACCAAGATGGTCAACAGACCTGCTGGATAACTCAATGGTTTAGGTATCTGGTTGCAGGACCAGAAGGTGCAAATTTGATTCCCCTTGGCAGGAACTTGATTAAATTATCTACAAAGAGGGTCCCCAAAGTTTCCCACGCCATGGAATGTCTTCATGCCAAACAGCTTTTCTATAGACCGGCAAGTGGAGGCAGCAGGACCGGATGGTACAAGCACACAACAAAATACATCAAAGTGCACACTGTGCACAGGTAGGGGAAGGAGCCCCACTGCAGCCCAAAAACAAGGAGGAGGGACCCAGTCGCCAGCCAGCCAAACCACCTGACTCAGGCAGCGAGGCATCACACTGCACACAGGCAGGCCAGAGCCCCACCACAGTTGAGCAACATGGAGGAGGGGCCCGGTCTCCCACCCACCTGCTGCGTCTGAAGCCCATGCCCCAGCCCTGCCCACCAGGCAGACTCGGCAGAGCACGCTGAGGGCAGAAGGCTAACCAGGGCTCCCAGTGGCACACCGCTCCCCATGACCCAGTTCAGGACAGCCCCCAGCCCAGCATCAGTCTGCAGCCCAGTAGTTGGGGATCCTTGATCTACAGGATTCCTTCTCATTTTGCAGTTATAAAATGATGATGATGAAAACATACAAAAATGTTGTGGCACCTTAAAGACTAACTACTTCCTTCTTCCTCATCTGCCATATCCAAATCTGAATATTGGTGATCATCATGGCAATTAGCCATGAAGACTGTCCTGTGAATATAATGCCATGGCCTTTCATCTACCTTTTGCATCTTGGCGTGACAGCCGTAACACTGATCCAGCTCTGCATGTCACTTTCTGGTCCTGAGCCCTTTTGGCATGCAAAGTCCTCCACAGCCCCAGGCCAATATTGATGAAGCTGCGGCCCTTCCATTAAGATGGATTCAAATGGGATTTAAACCACTTGGGGACCATCATCCTTCCCTGGGACTTCGCCAAGGACGCTAGTTCTCAGGGTTGTGAGGTTAGTTAACTGCTGCCTCACACTTGGCATTGAGTCGCTGGCAGTATGGTCTACTCTATTACCATTGCAGGACTTCTTGGCCAGACTTCCAAAAGACTAACTGCTGTATTTAAATGTGAGCTAGTGGATTTGTTCCATGAAAGCTCACATTTAAATACAGAAGTTAGTCTTTAAGGTGGCACAACATTTTTTCTTTTTTTCTTTTGTTTTGTTTACTCTCTAACATACAAATTAGTGTCAAAACAAACAATATTATAAAAATATAGACTAGTATTATGTAATAGATACACATTTTTGCAAATAAATTATCTAAATATCAATTAAATAGCAGCGCAATATATAAGTTGTTCCCAATATAACTATTTTTTGCAGCTTTATTATACTTCTTGTTGTCACTGATGTTGCAGTTGGAAAATGAAAACACAATCAAAACAAACTATAAAAATATTGTCTGCCATTATAACAGAGTTGCATTTTAACCAAAAACCTAAGCATTTATTAATTATCTTAATATTGCTGTTTTTGCATCTTTACCAACAGTTACTATGCCACTAAAAGGTACTATGTTACAATGGCCAAATATTGGCTGAAATACTGTTGCACTGCTACACAATTAATGCTGAAAACAGCATGATTTTTGGAGGAATCACTGTAGATATTATCCACTACACAGAAGAAACTCTGTTGGGAACCCATAGCCTTTCACAAAAGTATCTGGCATAAATATGGGGTAAGTTACCTCTTGGGAATAATACTTTTATAGTTTCCTGACCAGCAGCCGGGGTCTGATTTGTTATGAAGCATCCTCCAAGGGTACTCTTTCTTATCAGAGTGAACAATGCCTGGAAAATTCACATTTTGAAACTACAACATCCAGAATCCCCTGGCTGCCAGGGGATTCTGAGAGTTGCAGCTTCCAAGTAAGTTTGGCAGAGTGCTTGATTGGCTGTATCTCAACTTATTTTCCTGTCTCACTGCTGTTCTTACTATCCCAAGCTAGGTTCATGGGCTATGCTAGAAATCGAAGTAAATTAATAGCTGTCTGGCTTTGGGAGATTCATGTGTAAAGCAACAGAGAGAGAATGGATCTATTTGCAATGGCTCAAGGTAGCCTGGCCACAAGCTCCATTTACTTTCAAAGCCTACTGTGCTGGCAGGCAGAGCCATTGTGGGACTGCCCTGCATGTTGAGCCAATCTGTCCAAGGTGACGGGGAATATAACTGCACGATTGATATGCTGCCTTTGTATTAGCTCCTATGAACAGTTTTATAAAGTGATAATTGGACAGTAGCTCCTGCATTCTGATTGCCTGAGGAGATTCACTTCCACTCTAATAAAGGGGATTAAAGTAACATAAGAAAAGTACAGCTTTCTGTTTAACAGCACACACAGTATTGATTTATGTATTTAATGGCGTGATTACTTTCTCTCAGAGTTTGAAATCCTCCTCTCCTCCCCCATACTATTTTTAATCCACAGTGGCTGGCAGCTTGAGCAGAATTGGCTTGAGAAACAGTGATCAAGTAAACATCAGATTACAAAGGACCAGATAACTCCTCTGCCATTCTGATTGCCAGCCAGATGACTTCATCATTCAAGATGGGGAGTGAGATTTGCACAGAAAATGGCAGGGACGACACCATGCGATAAATCATGTCCAACAACAAGCTGAAAAATGGGCAAGAAGCAGCTTGTATGGTGACAAATACAGCTGACAACAAATGTGTACATCTGTTTGGGCGGATTTATGTGACGGGAATACAAACAAGGAAAGGTAAGGTTGAGCTTGAAAAGAGTCTGCTTGAAGGCTCTTAATTATATTTTAAACCTAATCAGAATGGTAAGAAATGTACACACATGGACCAAATCTGCACCATACAACGTAGAGCTCATCAGATATTGCAAATGTCTGAAGCATGGTCTGTGATACTAAAATTGTAGAAAGCCAGTGGAACATGCAGAAAATTCTGGGACTTGCAACAGAATTTCAAGGTCAACTGTTTGCCAATTCCTATTCATTCACGAGAGCTGTTGTGAAACCCTTTGTGAATATTCCTCTGAAAGCTGTTGCCCAAGATCCTGTTGCTTTGATCTGCTCACAATTGGTGGGGCTTCTTAGATATCTTCTATATCCCTGCACAATTAAAGCCTCCACTAAAAACAAGTTGCAGTTGCTGGCTCATGCAGCTGCAAGCTGGAGATGGTGGAATACTGGAGACCAGTGTCTCCCAACTCTTTGGTTTTTGGACTTCACTTCCCAGAAGCCTAAGTCAATTCCCCAAAGCACTGATCAGCCAATCTACTGACAGGCTTCTGGGATTTGAAGTCCCCTTGTAGGGCATTCACCCTACTTTGGGAATCACTGCTGTAGACAGAGTTTTATGCACCACTCATAGTGTTGGAGCACTTCGGCCATAGATTCTTGAGGTCTACAAAACGACTTTGAGAAATGTTCAGATTTCATCATTTCTATCACTTTTCACTGAGCCACTGCAGTGGCTCAGTGGTTAAGAAGCATGCCTTGTTACCTGGAAGGCTGGCAAGTCAGCAGTTCGAGGCCTGGGTACTGCATGACGGATTGAGCATGTGTTTCTGTCCCAGCTATTGGGGACAAGAAAGGAGCCTCATTCAGGCATCTCCTGAGTGGAGTTTCTCCAGCAAAAATCCTTTCAACCCAGAATAATTTCTGACATGAAATTATAATAATAACAACAACAACAATAACAATAACAACAACAATAGTCTGTTTTACCTGTAGGAGTCCTCTGCCACCCTCAGCTCTTTATTATTATTATTATTATTATTATTATTATTATTATTATTATTATTATTATTATTATTATTATTATTATTATTATTATTATTATTATTATTATTATTATTAAAATCAACCATTTGGTTCACAGTCGAGAACTGGAATAAAATGAACAGTTCAAGCTCTAACCAAGGACCTAGGAGCTGTTAAGGTAAATGTCTGAGTAAATTTGCAGTCCCCAGTAGAGTTGTTTTTTGGAGAGTTATGATGTTCAAATCAGATAAGTCCAAAATTTCCATATATCTAGGGAGTCTTTTAGGTACTGCTACAAGGGTGCCGATCACTATGGGAACAACAACAGATTTCTTCTGCCATAGGTGCTTGACTTCAATTTGCAAATCACAATATTTTGTGATTTTCTCCAGTTTTTTGTCTTCAATTCATTCATCTCTTGGTATAACAATGTCAATAAACCAGACTTTCTTCTTCTCCACAACAGTTATATCAGGTGTGTTGTGAGGCAGATATCTATCTGTTTGAATTTTAAAGTCCCATAGGATCTTGACTCTCATTCTCTAATACTTTACTTTACTTTACTTTAGCATTTATATACCGCTTTCCTTATCATTCAAAAATTCAAAGCAGTTTACAACAGGGTACAAAAATACAATAAACAATTCAAAAACCCAGTATAAAATATACAAAAAAATATACAGTACAATTTCCCCCAATACAAAATTATGCAATTTCAAACATCCCCAATAACAGATATCATGCAGCAAGGTCCACAAGTGACAGAGCCCGGTTCAACAAATTCACTGAGGGCCCCAGCAGCCCAGGGCCCTTGATCCCTCCCGGCAAGAGTGGGGGAGGGAAAAGCGAAGCCCCTCGCAGCTGCGGCATCAGTCCCAGGCTGCGGTCTTCGGCCTGACCCTGGCGGTCCATGGCCCTTTATCCCTTCCGGCAAGGGCAGCGGCGTCCACAGCAATGGCATCTGAGCCTTCGGGGCCGGTCTTTTCACCCCTCCCGGACTGAGAGGAGCCGGCCCCTGAGGCACCAGCTGAGCGGCGGTGTTGATGTTCCCAATGATGTTCCCAATGATTAAGGTTTAGTTGTTTTAATAACTAGTGCAGTGGTTCCCAATGTGGGGCACATGCCCAAAATGGGGACATCAATTCAACTCTGTGCTACCATGGAGAAAATTAAAACATAATTTTAGGGTAGCCAACTTTTAGCTTTTCTTTTAGATGGAAGATCTGGATGGAATACAGAGAGTAAGGACAAGACAGAAAAGAAAGTCAGTCAAGATTGTGAGGATGGTGGTGGGAATGGCATCCTTGTAACATTTATCAAAACATATTTTCTGTAAGTAGAAAAAACAACACTTTATGCATGCATGTTGTAAGTAACCTTCTTTCTTCCATATAATTCCATCTAGATTACAAATGGATGGTGTAGATTAGCATTTTGATGATCAGTTGTGTCTCCATGTACCTGATGAACTGATATTAGAAAGGTTCTTAAAAACATACTGATTAAAGACACATTGTTGATGCTATTTTTAACAAGTACATTCAGTTATAAATCAAGTTCTTGATTCCACTTTCATAAATGTATAGTGTAAATTATCAGTTTTCCTTGGGTGGAGGGGGTGACATATCATTATCTTCTGTAGTTGGGGTATGTTTTTCTCTCTCTTTGAAATGACTTTACCAAAAAGACCACCAATCAAACTTTGTTTAATTAACTTTATCTCACAAACTCATCAAGGTGCCCTTAGATTCATTATAACAGAAGTTCATCTCATGAGCTTTACAGAAGTTATTTGTAGCAACACCTAGCCTCTAAATCAGCTGGAAGGATTTCAGAGCTATGGCTTACAGTTCTGAAGTCTTGAATCTTTGGCATCAATGAAAGTTTCTGGAACAGATAAATAAGCGCCTCCCAAATTTATCTCTTTTTAAAAAGTAATAGTTACATGTTCGATAGATCAAGGCAACACTTTGAATACCTGAATTTCAGCAAATATTTCAACATGATCTCCCATAATATTCTTTTGGCCAAGCTGCTAAAATGTGGGTTAGACAATTCTTCTGTTAGGTGCTTTTGTAGCCGATACTGTCTGTACCAAAAGAGATGCTGCCTAATGATTCCTCAGCATGCTTGAAGTGAGAAGTAGGCTATCATAGAGGTAGGCTATCACAATGTTCTCTCCTCAGCTCAAGGTTTTTGTTCAACATCTTTATAAATGATCTGGCTGAAGAAAAAGAAGGGGCATTCTTTAAAATTTCAGATGACTTGAAACTGGGAAGGGTGATTGATACTTCAGAAGACAGAACCAAGATTCAAGATGACATCAGATTGGAGTACTGGGTCAAAGCAAACAGAATGCCTTTCAACAGGGGAAAACGTATATTTCTAAGTTTTGACAGGAAAAATGAGATGTGCAACTTTAGAAGAGACTAGCAGAGGACCCGGAGTTGCCCAGGGGTACCTTACCTGGGCCAAGGAGAGACCCGGCCTCCCCAGCCCCCCAGCTACCTTACCTATTTGTCTGCTGTCATCGTGACTGCTATCTCAGCCCCGCCGCAAAGCTCCGTCTCAGCCTGACTCTGGCCATCGGCAGCAGCCTCCCCAGCAACTACAGTCAGTGGGTAGCCATCACAGCCTGGCCCCTCCATCTTCCCATTGGTTGTGTCATGCAGAAGGGAGGCTCCATTTGGGCAGGTGGGCAGAGGACCCATTGGGGGGCGGAGGCCTGCAGAAGGCGGCAGCCCGGTCCCGTCCTCCACCTGCCCCCTGGCTGTGGGTTCTCCCTCCCCCCCTGAGGCATGCCTCAGGAGTACAGAGGAGCCATGGTGTAGTGGCTGCCTGCCGACAGTAGTCGCTGGGGTGGCCGTAATGGTCGTAATTGCCACTGTCCATACTGGTGGCTAGGCTGTGCGCCACCTGGAACGACGGGAAGACTTTGGTGCATGCATGGAATTTTGCACATGCACCACAGCCTGGAACGCCAGCCAGGGTTAGGCGCATGTGTGGATTCTCGCACATGCGCAGTCACCTCCCCTGGTCATTTCTGCCAACCGGGGTGTGGGGCATTGCAGCCCCTTTTGGGGGGCAAGGACCCCAAGGCAAGCTGCCAGTTACTCACGCCAGCCACCCCAGATGTTGAAGGTGTGTGTGCATGCAGTTTCCAGCGCAATTGTTGCAGGGTTGTTGCTTTGTATGAGGGAGCCCTGTGATGTCATGGAGCCCCAGATCTGGTCAGCTGGGAATTGGTTGAGCTTTGGCGATGACATCACAACCCCCCGCGGTTGGCTTTTTCCCCTTGCTTTTTCTCCTGTCGGTGGGGGCCTCCCCTTTGTGGATTGATTTAGGGGGTGTACCCCTCCCCATGGGGCTTGACACCCCCCGCAGTAACCATCTCTTCAGCCCAAGGTATGTATGTGCTGAGTTTCAGCATGATTGGTGCAGGGGACCTTGATTTTAGTTATATACATAGATAACACCTAGCTTGGCAGCAGTCAGTGGAGAAGTGAAAATAAACTACAAAACCTTAAAAGGACAGTTTGTTAGCAATACAACTACAAAGCAGAACTATCAGGTAAGCTCCCCACCCCAAGTTTGTTTACATGATCCTTTTATACCTTTTGAGTTAAGTCCAAGGGGCTATAGAACAATTACCATAACACAAATTCTCAAAAAGCCAGAGGTTTGTACATCGGCTTCTCTGTGACATGCATTACGTCCCTTCTCTATCTGTCTATATGGCTTTCTGATTATTATAAATTGCATACCTTTAAATCTTTTTGCATTAAGAGAAGTATGTTCTCCAGGGGAATAGTATCACAAATCTACTCTGCTTTTACCAGGCTGAACCTGAGGAACTGAGTCCAGATTTGGGTACTAGAATTTAAGAAGGATGTCAAGAAAATGGAACATGTCCACAGAAGTCAACCAAGACAGTAATGGAAATGAAAACCAAAACTATGATGAATAGTTGCTGGAGTTTTATTCAGCCTAGAGAGGAAAGGATGGAGTGGTGATGTGACAATTATCTTCAAAATGTTTGAATGACTGCAAAATGAAGGATAGAGCAGGCTTGTTTTCTGGAGCCCTAGAGCATAAAGCCCAGACCAATGGATTTAAATTCTAAGAAAACAGATACCATCTAAATCAGGGGTGCCAAAACTATTTGGGCCACGGGCCAGTTACGTGGTTCAGCAGGCTGGTAGCATGATTCAGTGGGCTACTCATGTGATTCAGCAGGCTGGTGACATGGTTCAGTGGGCCAGTTACGTAGTTCCTCCCACCGGAAGTGGAAGTAAAACGTGTTTTGCAATCTGTGTTTTGCAACAGGATGGGATAGATTTTAGGCTGCCATTTTCTCTTGTTAAACCATGGGTGCCCAAACTGTGGCCTGCAGGCCAGATCTGGCCCCCAACACCAATTCATCCGGCCCATGGGCTGTAGTTTGGTCACCTCTGATCTAAACATTAGGAAAATTGCCAGACATTCTCAGTATAGTAGTTTAAGGGAGGCTGGTGTAAACTGACTAGCAGGGTTCCAAAAAGAAGTAATTTCCACCATCACCTATAGATGTTGGCAACAGGATGATCTTGCATGGAAAATGTATGCCTTCCTAGGAAGAGGTAATCCTTTTCATTTCTTTGTCTTTTCAATGTACTCATTAGCAAATGAAAGAGATAATGTCACTTCTCTCCCATTTGCTCATATTTACTTCCTGATAAAGGGTTTAGACCAGGGTAAATAACATACAATGCAAATCAGTTTGGTATTTCTGTGGCAGGGTTATGGTAAGTGGTTCATTGAATTAGTTTAAATAAATCCCAGATTTTATTTATCCTTTCATTTTTATACCACTCATATACTGCTTTCCAAGGCTTGGCACAGGTGATCAGCATTACGTGTGCTCTCCTTGCTGCAGTTAACAAATATGAGAGGGGATTATGAAGATTTGTAGAATAAATATTTTAAATACAATTTAGGAAACCTAATATTGGGCAAAGTATCAACAGAGAATGAAAGTTCTCCCTGAATGTACTAATTACCATCTTCTGATATGTTCTTGGTGTTAATGCCAACAGATATCCCTTCCATCTCACTGGCAAAACCAATATATTCCCTAGTGAGTAATATACATTTTATGAATTTTTAAGGGGGTTGATTCCATTCGTTATGACATCTAAAAGTGAGACACTAAATGTTTCATGGGATGGTGTCTTTAAAAAACCCAGTCATTTCTCCTTTGCTGCATTTGATATGAAGTAGAGTTTTTAACAGGGTATATCAGATTCTTGAATTTACATTCTCTAAGTATCCATGATAGAGTCATTTATCTCTCACATAACATCAAAGCAATTCTACTGATCATAGCTATAACAGTATATGCTTGCATTTTTATTCACCACAGTGGTTAACATTAGGTTTGTAACTTTGAATAAGTAAATGACAATGTTGTTTATGAAGCCTGACTAAGCATCTGCTTTATAAGACTAATCATGCTTTGAAAATACAGTACAGGTTGAATACTACAGGAAAGCTTCTCATGTTGACAGGACCAATCACTGAATAGTCAGTCTTTATCAGCTCAGAGATGGATAACATCGGAGAGTTCTAGGGGCAGTTCTGTGCCACCAAACCTCTCATGAGCTGCTTAAGATGCTACCCAGTCTGGGATGTCATGTTTTTAAGCATATGAATAATTGTATGTGGTTAATCCAATTATAAGTGGACAGCAGTAGCTTAGTGGTTAAGACACTGGACTTGATGAATGGAAGGTCAGCAGGTCAGCAGTTTGAGACCTGAGTACTGCACGATGGAGTGAGCTCCTTTTCTGTCCAGGGCCATAGCCAGAGGGGGCCCAGAGGGGGCTTTGGCCCACCCTGAGTTAGCAGTTTGCCCACCCTGGCAAGGGATATTTTCCCATAGGAATGAATTGAAAAGAGGCTTTGTTGCCCACCCTGAAAAAAAATATTCAAACACCCACATTTAGAATCCTGGCTACAGCCCAGTCTCCAGCTCCTGACAACCTAGCAGTTAGAAAACAAGAAATTGCAAGTAGATAAAGTAGGTACCACTTTGGTGGGAAGGTAAACAGATTCTGTGGACTTTGGTTTTTAAGTCAGGTCTGCCACATGTCCACTGAAACATCTGCAGATGCAGACTGTGCTGGCTCTTTGGCTATAAACAGAGATGAGCACTGAACCCTAGAATCGGATATGACTGTCTTTTGAGCAAGGGTGATTTTTACCTACCTTTACCTAGTTCAATTATGACATACAGAGAATCTTTCCAAGGTTTCCTAGAGAGAAAGTACTCAGAAGTAGTTCACCACTCTCTTCCTTTGGAGGGGCTTGCCTGAGGTTAAACAGGTAGAGTGGGGAACTGAACTCCCAAACTTTGTCCCCACAACCAGATTGGTATTATTCTTTAATATTTTGCATTTCCTTCAATCAGCTCAATGTGACATTGAGGTGGTTCTGCTTCTCCAATCTTTACCTTCAAAACAACCCTAGGTCAAGCTGATAGAGAACGATGATCCTGAAGTCAGTAATTTAAGCCTGGATCTTCAATATAATAACCATTACTGTATAACCATTATAATAACACTCTCACCCTTAGACAGCAATATAGTCTAGTAACAATATTTCCAGCAGTTAAGAGAGTGGAGAGTAAGATATGACTTTAAAAAAGCATTTGCAGGGAACTAAATGCTACTAGCATTCCATGCACTCTGGTGTCTAGTCATGCCTGCCACATGTCCACGAAAACATCTGCAGATGCAGATAGTGCTGGCTCTTTGGCATGGAGCACAATGTTTCATTTTGCTATATATCTTTCTTCCAACACATTATCATTCTTTTACCAGTCTTATGGTGAGCTTTATCAAACATTTTTCACGCATGTTGTCAAACATGACCTATATGTGTGATTATTAAAATTATATCTAAGTACATAATTAAAGTGAATACAATACTCTCGTAATGGTTCTTTTGAGACATTGGTGTCAAAATTGTTGCTGGTTCCTGTACCTTGGTTTATCGGCAGACTCCACTTTCATTGCCATTAGCTCCACTAGCTTTTTAAAATGCAAAATAATACATGGATTTAATCTACATTACAGAACAACTCCTCTCAGAAGCAGCATTGAAATGTTTATCCCAAAGTAACAGGATGTTTTGGAAATCTCTGTCAAGTTGGCTTTTCTTTTCTTCCGTAGTTGTCAGGCATCTCAAAAAATGACGCATCTTTTGAAAGGTTGTAGAGGCACAAAATTTGGCTTTGAAATATAAGATAAGTTATTTCATGTTAAGAGATTTAACAGCACAACATGCATTAATATCACTGCATGCTTTGCCTCTGTAGCCCAATATTCCAGGTTGGTAGCAGGGTGTTTTAATTTAATATTGGTCAGAGGAGAAATGTGAAATAATTATTTGCACAGGGCATCTCTTCAGGCAGAAATATTGATAAAGCATCTGGTATAACACTGTTATAAAAGTGCTAGCTTGTTCCACTTTGTCAGCATACATTTGACAAATGATGACTATATGGGCAAAGGTTTATATACCTTTTAAAAAGAGTTTACACGGAAGAAAGTGCTACATTAGATTTCGCCTGCAGTACAGTAATCAATACAGTGCTTTGGGGTCAGTTAGAGATGTATCTTAATTTCTGAGTTATATCAGTTTAGTAGCTTTCCATAATTATGGCTCTGTCTCTAGGAATCCTGGAGTTTGTAGACTGGTGAGGTAGAATGGCTCTGTCACAGACTTCTAGGGTAGTAGTTGAGGTGAGCGCAGTAAAACCTTCTAGCAGAAGATTCTAAGTGTATTACCAAACTATAAATCTCAAACTTCCTTGGCATGGAACCATAATAGATTCTTCTTCTTTCGTGTCCAGATCAAATTTTGAACTGCCAAAATGAAGCCACCTACTTGGCTTTGTCATGGGTCAAAATTAAGTCCTCATTAATAAATGTTTCTGGTAGCAATCAGAACAACAAATTAGCAGGATTCTGTATCTCTCCACATTCACACAGTGTGTCATTGTCTGCCAGCAGCCCCCACATGAGCATGTTGGTCTTACATTTAGGTTCTCAGACCCTCAGCCTATTCAGGGTCCTCCAAGTGACACAGGAGAGATTTAGTTCCCCAGCTATATCATTCTTTAATGTTATTCCAGATCAAACTAAAGAAATATCAAGCAAATATAGCCTTGAAGTACAGACAACATTTTTGCCCTCTCTTTTTGAGCTGCACTAGAAAGACCTAGTGTGAGAAAGATTAGTTGGCACAAGGTGATTGTTGCCCAGGGTACACCAGATTGCAGTTCAAAAATACAACAATGTTCAAGGAGGCTTTTTCTATGTACTCCAAGACTTACTCTGGAATCAATCAATCAATCTATCTATCTATCTATCTATCTATCTATCTATCTATCTATCTGTCTGTCTGTCTGTCTGTCTGTCTGTCTGTCTGTCTGTCTGTCTATCTATCTCATTTATATCCTGTCCAGCATAGTGATGAACATTACTCTGGGTGGCCAATTAAAATAATAATACCAACAAACGTATCCAGACCCAAAATAAACAATAACCTACCCCCATAATCCACAATATAACAATTGCAAGCGCGGCGCCAAAATGGCCGCCGCGCCCTTTGCGGGCCCCCCCCCCCACAGGACAGAGAATCCGGGTAGTTAGGGGCGTGGCCAGCTCCCTTATAAAAGGGGTGGCCACGAGGCAGCCGAGCTGCCATTTTACCTCAGCGACGGAGCGGAGAAGTCTTTTCACCTGTGTCTCCGTCGCTCTTTAGCCTACCAGGAAGCCTTTTTGGTAGCGATTCTGCCTTGCTGGCTTCCCTTTTTGCTTCGGTGGAGATGCCTTCGAAGAAGAAGGCAGCTTCGAGTGCAGCTCGCGCTGTTAGGAGGCGCAACCCAGGTCGGAGGACCGCGGTGCCGCCTCCTCAGCAGCCGCCTTTGCCGGCCCCTGCCGGGGCCGGCGGAATGGGGTCTATTCCCCCTTGGCCCGGAGTGGGCGATCAGAGTGCGGGCGCGGAAGGGGTTCCGGCCCGCGGCCCGCGAGCGGTGGACACCGCTCCTGCACCTGCCCACCCTGTTGGGCCTACTCCTCTGGGGTCGCAGCCTCTCCCTGGGCCCTCTAGCCTTGGGGGGGGGTGTGGCCCCCTGCCTTGGCAGGTTTCTCCACCGACCCTGCCGGGCTTCGGTGCTGGCCAATGGCCATATTCGGTTCCTGGGGTACAGGGACCTGTACCCACGCCTGGACCAGGCGGGCCGGCCGGCCCTTTGCCCCTGGTCAACGTGGACACCTTACTGGCCCGCATTGCGGCCCTGGAAGCGTCGTTGGCTCGGGCCAGTCAGGCGTGCGCCCCCTTCGGGGTCCCTTTTGAGGCGCTGTCGGCAGGAGGACAACAGCCGGCAGGGAGGGTCGAGCTGCTGCAGGCGCGTGGCGTGGTTTCGGCCACTGCCTCGCAGCTCCCCAGCCAGCAGCCAGGTGCGGGTCAAGCCCCGGTGATGAGCTCTACGTCGGTCGTGAGCTCCGACGCCCCCAGTGGGCCGGAACCCCCGGTGGGGGCGGCCCGCGGGGGTGCAGCATGTGAGTATACGGTGCAAGCGAGTACATCCACACACATTCCCAATATAGGGGGGGCCTTTCAATGGCCTTGGCCTCGCGCGGGTGGTGCGGGGGCCGCGCTGTCGGCAACCCACCTGGCGACGACGACTGCCACCTCGGGCACTGGGGTGGGTACTTGTTCTTACACTGCGGGGAATGTTCTGGGGGTGGCTGGGTTAGCTCAGGCCCCTTTTCCTAGGCCGGCTGTGCCTTTTTCGGCTTTGCCGGCGGCGGGGTATTCCTTGCCATTGGGTGATCACTTGGCACAGACTACCAGAGAAAAGATATGGCGGGGGGAGTACGTAGATATCTTCTCACTCCTGAACAGAGAGCCCACCAAGGAAGAAAGGGAGGGACAGGATGAGAAGGACAAGGAGCAGGCACGCCGCCGTAAGCCGCCGCGTACCTGGGCCAACTGGCTCCCCGCTTATTTAATATACATGGCGGTGTATTTGAGGGCGCGGCCGGATTTAGCTATTCCCATGGTCCAATATTTGGACAACATATACAGGGCGATGGTTGATTTCCCGGGCCCCTCATGGCTAGCATATGATGAGGAATTCCGTATGAGGATTCCCCTCCACCCCGAGATGAGATGGGATGAGCCGTGCCAGAGGCTTTGGCTTTTGTATATGACGCCCACACGCCCTGCCCCGGGAGATAGATACCATTGCGGACATGCGGTCCAGCGAGCGGCTCCAGCGCAGGTTACCCGCCAGGCGGCGGGGCAGGGGGTTCCAGCCCGCCTGCTGTGCTGGACTTTCTCGTCCAATGGTTCCTGCAATAGAAAGAATTGCAAGTATAAGCATGAGTGTCCCACATGTTCGGGCCCCCACGCAGCCTCTGCCTGTCCCAGGCCTGGGGGGCACGAGGCAGAGGGAGGGGTGGACAGTGGGCTGGCAAGACTGCCACGGATGGAGCTGGTTCTCCAAAAGGCCCCCTCCCCAATTAATGTGGACATGCTGGAGCGTTGGCTCGCATCGTACCCGAAGGGGGAGGACGGGGAGTATCTCCTTCAGGGTTTTAAGCAGGGATTCCGTATCCCTTTTATGGGTGACAGGTCCCCTCAGGATGCTCCCAACCTTTTATCCCTCAGAGGAAGGGAGGAGGTGGCTGCGGCCAGCATTAAAAAGGAGTTAGATGCGGGCAGGGTCGCTGGACCTTTCCCTGCACCCCCGTTTCCCAATCTTAAGGTGTCGCCACTGGGTTTGGTCCCCAAAAAGTCCCTAGGTGAGTTTCGCCTTATTCATCATTTGTCCTACCCAGCCGGCCGATCGGTCAATGATGCTATTCCTGATGACCTTTGTTCAGTCAGGTATACATCGTTTGACCATGCGCTGCGCATGGTACGCTCGTGTGGCCCGGGTGCCCTGCTGGCCAAGTGTGATATTAAGTCGGCTTTTCGCCTTTTGCCAGTGCATCCGGGCGACTTTGAGTTGCTGGGTTTTAAATTTAAGGGTGAATATTATTTTGATAAGGCCATGCCTTTTGGCTGCTCCATATCATGCTCGGCCTTCGAGCGTTTTAGTACCTTCCTAGAGTGGGCTTTCGTCCGCAGGTCAGGGTCCCGGTCTGTAGCCCATTACCTGGATGATTTTTTATTCGGGGGTGAACGGGGCTGGGACACGTGCACACGTCTCCTCAACACATTTCAGACGCTAATGGAGGAACTTGGTGTCCCTTTAGCGCCCGAAAAGACCGAGGGCCCATCTACCAAGCTAGTATTTCTGGGGGTGGAGATTGACACAGTAGTGCAGGCTTCTAGGCTGCCGGGTGATAAGGTGTCCAGGATAGTGGCCCTTATCTCGGAATTGCTGGCCAAGCGTAAGGCATCCCTGAGGGAACTGCAGGTGCTACATGGTCACCTCAATTTTGCTTGCAGGGTGGTCGCACCGGGCAGGGCTTTTGCCCGGCGCTTATGCGACGCCATGGCAGGGTTATCCAGGCCCCACCACAGAGTCAGGCTTACCCGGGGTATCAGGGCAGACATGTTTGTCTGGTTGCAATTCCTGAGGGAGTTCAATGGGGTCTCATTTTGGAGGTCTGACCTCCTGGCATCCCCCAATTTTCAGATCCAGTCTGATGCCTCAGGATCCCTGGGTTATGGGATGTACTTCAATGGGAAGTGGGCCTATGGTGGGTGGCCACCGGCATGGGCAGGCACAGGTCGCCTGCGGGATCTCACATACCTGGAATTTTTCCCTATTCTGGGGGCTTTGATGCTATGGGGCGAACAGTGGGCTAATTCGGTGGTGCATTTCTGGTGTGACAATGCTGCTGTTGTCCACATTGTCAATGCACAGACTTCCAAATCGCCCAGGGTTATGGAACTAGTGCGCCATTTTGTGCTGCGCTGCCTGCGCCTCAACGTATTGTTCAGGGCCAGGCATGTCCCAGGGATTAATAATGATATTGCTGACGCTTTGTCCCGCCTGCAGATCTCCCGGTTCCGCGCCTTGGCCCCGGATGCAGAGGAATTTCCCTCGCCACTCCCGGACGAGATGTGGACTATTGGCAAGGAGAGGTGAACCGGGCGATTGGCCTGTCACTAGCGCCACGCACGCGTAAGGCGTACCAACAAGCATTCAATTCTTACAGGGCATTTTCTGCTCAATGTCACCTGCCAGAGACCTGGCCTATCCCGGTGGACCATGTTCTGCGGTTCATGGTTCACCTGCATGCACAGGGCCTCGCACCTCGCACCATAGCATCCAAGCTCTCGGCGTTGGCTTTTATGGCCAAAGTGGGAGGTCATGTGGATACCACCTCTGACTTCCGTGTGAGACATGTTTTGGAGGGGTGGGTGCGCGAGCGCGGGCGTTGCCCGGACGACCGGCACCCTATTTCCCCAGGGGTTCTTACCCAGTTGGCCCGGGGCTGGCCAGGCCTCTGTTTTGATCATTATGAGGCAGCCCTTTTTCATGCAGCCACAACGGTGGCATTTTTTGGAGCGCTCCGCGTCAGCGAACTCGTGATGCTGTCTAAGGCGGATGCAAGTGGTAGGGCACTGGAACTCGAAGATGTCTATGTTGCCAAAGACTGGGCCCAGTTGAGGATACGCTCCTCTAAAACAGATCAGCATGGCGTAGGCAGTGGTGTAAGACTGCTACGGTGTTCTTTGGCAGACATCTGTCCGGTTGGTGCCCTACAGGAATTCCTGGCACTGCGTGGCATGCACCACGGCCCGTTTTTCTGTCACCAAGATGGGTCTCCTCTTACTAAATTTCAGTTTTGGAAGGTGACAGCCAGAGCCCTCACCAGGGTGGGCCTACCAGGTGCCTGTTATGGCACACATTCATTCCGTATAGGTGCAGCCTCTACAGCAGCTGCTTTTGGGTACTCTGGGGCTGACATACGCAGCATGGGGAGGTGGGGCTCGCAATGTTTTCAGTTTTATGTGCGCCCACTCCCGCCATGAGTACCAATCCAGTCACCTTACCGCCTTTTTTCTCAAATTTTCTTACAGACCCTGGGTGTCGTATTACACCGGTGACAGTATGGCTGGTGGCCACAGCTATGTGCACAGGGCAGCGCGTTACGCTGCGGCGACAGAGTGGGGACCCCGACTGGGACTGGGTGAACACGCCAGTCTCACATGGCATGGTAAGCCTGAGATGTTATGGCAGGAGCTGCGGCCTTTCCTTTTTTCTGGCCTGGGTGCTGACCCGCCTGACATTCTCATTATCCACCTGGGGGGCAATGATTTGGGCCAGGTCACCGGCTTATCGCTCAAGCATGCGATTTGCGAGGAACTCGCCTACTTGCATTATGTCTGGCCTGCCACAACCCTGGTTTGGTCGGACATTGTCCCGCGCCATTCTTACAGAGGGGGCGTTAACCTCATGGCCCTTGACCGCGCTAGGCGCACGGTCAATAGGGCGGTGGCGCGGTTTCTTGCCGACAGGGCTTGGGGATGGGTCAGTCATCACCCCGATATTAGCCTACAAAATTATGACTTGTACGCAGGGGATGGGGTCCATCTGTCGCGAGGAGGTATGGACCTCCTGTTGGGTGATTGGTGAGCAGGCCTGTTGACCGAGCTGACGGTCTGGGGGGGGGCGTCAGGTCTTCTTTGAAGCCCCTCCGTGTGGCGGGTAGCACTGGTAAGGTAAACAGTATGACCCACAAGTATCCGGCAGGTTCGCAATTGACTGGACAACACTAGACAGGAATAAATTAGTTAAACGTTGTCCGGTCAACGACGAACCAGGCGATGGGGTGATGACGATTGCTAACCAGCATGCATCACCCCTGTGATTTCACGGATACGCGTCAGAGGGTGGGGTCATGAGTTAGTTATTGACTACGGTCAACAATTTGTTTGTTGTCAACAAACAAATTGATACAAATTGATACATTGTAACCAATTGCCGTTGGCAATTTTGGGGTGGTACCTTACCAGTGTTACTTCGGCCTGCTTGCCTTATGAATTATGATTGGTCGTTTTACCAATACAAATTTATAATTCGGACTAGGGCATTGAATCAATAAATGTGGCCCGATGCTGTTATCCACTTTCAATGTTGTCTGTGTCCGTTATTGGGGGGGTGCGCCTGCAATGCAAGCGCGGCGCCAAAATGGCCGCCGCACCCTTTGCGGGGCCCCCCCACAGGACAGAGAATCCGGGTAGTTAGGGGCGTGGCCAGCTCCCTTATAAAAGGGGTGGCCACGAGGCAGCCGAGCTGCCATTTTACCTCAGCGACGGAGCGGAGAAGTCTTTTCCCCTCCACCCCCTCCCTAGTTAACAGTGTGATATTTTGGTCGCTTCGGGGCCGGGTGGGAATTTTTGGCTGGGACCCATATTGGCTTCCGGGTCCTGGCTTTTTTGCCCATCCCACACTGTTGCTATGGTTTGATATAGGGGTCTTTCTGTGTTCCTAATGTTGACTTTGGTCACATTGGCGGGTAGCACTGGTAAGGTAAACAGTATGACCCACAAGTATCCGGCAGGTTCGCAATTGACTGGACAACACTAGACAGGAATAAATTAGTTAAACGTTGTCCGGTCAACGACGAACCAGGCGATGGGGTGATGACGATTGCTAACCAGCATGCATCACCCCTGTGATTTCACGGATACGCGTCAGAGGGTGGGGTCATGAGTTAGTTATTGACTACGGTCAACAATTTGTTTGTTGTCAACAAACAAATTGATACAAATTGATACATTGTAACCAATTGCCGTTGGCAATTTTGGGGTGGTACCTTACCAGTGTTACTTCGGCCTGCTTGCCTTATGAATTATGATTGGTCGTTTTACCAATACAAATTTATAATTCGGACTAGGGCATTGAATCAATAAATGTGGCCCGATGCTGTTATCCACTTTCAATGTTGTCTGTGTCCGTTATTGGGGGGGTGCGCCTGCAAAGAAATAAAGTAACAGTAAAATAACAATAAGGTGACAGTGCATGGTGACAGCCTGAAATAATCAAAACTTTTGTGGAATTCATAGTAAACTCATTTATCTATCTCTATCCATGGGAAGAATGTTTTAAAGGCTTCTTTAAAGATCATTATTTTATTGCCTTCATAAAGGAATGAAGGGGGCCAGGGTGATTAATATCCAGATTTATTTCATTCTGTAATAAAGGAGCCACCACCAAGCAGGCACATTACTGTACTATAACTTTTTTTTTACCTCTCTTAGGGTTGCAATCTGCAATGTTGATGAGAGGACCAGTTTGGACAGGTAGATGTTCTCCAGGGGTGGTGCCCCAAAAGACAGTGAGATACTAAATAATTAGGGTTTTGAATGTCAAAATCAAAACATTGAACATGCCATTGTAAGCCATGGGTAACCAGTGCAGTCCTGACAGAACTGGAGAGATATGATCAAATTTATGAACCCCACTGATTAGTCAGGGTATGGCTTTCTGCACTTCATGCTGGTTCTGTACCAAACTCAAGGACAGCCCCACTCAGAGAGCATTATATTAATCATTTTTTTTTGAAATTATCAAAATGTGTACTAGTGTTGTGAGGTATGCTCTGTCAAGAAATGGGCACTGTTGGGCAATCTATCTAAGCTGATAATATGCAGACCTAGCGATGGCTGATATCTGATATTCCCCGGAGAGAGCTGTGTCCAAAATGATCTCCAGGCTATGTACCTAATCTTTT
This sequence comes from Bradypodion ventrale, assembly GCA_035047345.1. NCBI lineage: Eukaryota > Metazoa > Chordata > Lepidosauria > Squamata > Chamaeleonidae > Bradypodion > Bradypodion ventrale. Next base: position 105,531,995 of record JAWDJE010000002.1, on the reverse strand, counting down.
AATGGGAATATAATCCACTTCAACCTGTAGAGATTCCCATTCAACCATGCAGGAAACTCTTCAACAGCAATATCTCCACCTTGTCTGGATTCGTCTTGAACTTGTTGGCCTTCATCCACTCCATCACCAAAGCAAGGCGGCACTCCAGGACGTTGACAACATCCACAGTCTTCAAAGTGCCACAACATTATGCCTTTCCTTTTTTTTCTTCTTTCTTTCATTTTTCTTTTCTCTCCTTTCCTCCTTTAATTTTGCCAACATGCTAAAACAGATGAATGTGGCTTTTGTCATGGTAGAGTTTACCATGGGCTCACAAGTTACACCAAAAGTAAATAGAAATCCATATGTTAGTTAAACTTTGTTATCTCTCTCTCTCTCTCTCTCTGTATATAACAGAACTAGCATATTTTTGCCCGCCACTGCCGGGCTTTTTGTGTGTGTGTGTTTTGGTGGTAGGGGTTACACACACACAACACAAGTACACACACACACACACAATACACACACACACACACAACACAACCACACACACAACCATGCACACACACAATACAACACACACTGCACACAATCAAACACACACACAACACAACACAATCACACACACACAATGCACACACACATGCTGCAGCTCCGAGGGGAGAGGAGGGGCTCCCCTTCCCTCCTGGAAGCCTCGGTGACCACACACACACACACACACACACACACACACACACACACACACACACACACACACATAACCTTGCCAAAGTTGGGGGGAGGGGATCTCCCTCCTTCCCCACAATCCTCGGCAACTCCCAGAAGGCCGTGCCAGGGGGAAAGGGCCAGCCAGCAAAAGGTAAGTGCAGTGGGGGTTAGGGGGGCAAGGTGGTGGGGTGGGTGGGTGGCGTAGTTACCAGGGCCATGCCTCCCCCACTCCCTAACCCCCATCGAACTTACCTTTTGCAGGATAGTAGGGACAGGTGCGGGTGTCATGCCAGACACCAACAGTTAACGTCCCTTTTTATATGTAAAGATGGAAAGGACCTAGACTCTAATACCCTGTTGCTGGACAGAGGACAAGGATGTATCAGAATGCTTTCTGATTGGCTAATGCAAATTATATAAGCCAGAAGGGGGAAGGTGAGGTATAAAAAGGAAAGAGAGGGTTCTTCTGAGAGTAACCTGAAGAAGAACTTGGGGGGGGGGGGGAGTGGACGGACACTGGCTGAGATAAACTTGAAAGAATGCAAGATAAACTTGAAAGAATGCTCTTTGCGCCCCCCCCCCCACCGGACGAAGGCATCCGGGTAGTTAGGGGGCGTGGCCAGCTCCCTTATAAAAGGGGTGGCCACGAGGCAGCCGCGCTGCCATTTTGCGAAGCGACGGAGCGGAGAAGTTTTTCCCCTCTTACCTCTGTCGCACGTGCCTTTCACCGGGAAGCCTCTTGGCTGCTGATTTTCTTTTTCGGCTTCCCATCGGTTAGCTGCGATGCCCTCAAAGAAGAAGGCGACTGCGAACGCGGCTCGTTCTGCGCGGAGGCGCCAGCCGGGTCGGAGAACCGCGGCCGCGCCTCCACAGCAGCCTCCTTTGCCTGAGCCCACCGGGACCGGTGGGATGGGGTTGATTCCCCCTTGGCCGGAGGCTGGAGGTCCGCGTACCGGCCCGGTTGGGGCTGCGGCCCTCGGCCCGCGAGCAGTGGCCACTGCCTGTGGCGTGGCCCATTTTGCGGGGCCTTCCTCCGTTGGTGCGCAGCTGCCTGCGGGGGGCTTCAGCCACGGTTGGTTGGGTTCCCTCCCCTGGCAGGGTGCTCCCCCGGCCCTGGGGCCGGGCCTGGGATCTTGGCCCTATATGGGCCCCAGGGTCCAGGGACCTGGACCCGCGCCTGCAGTTAGCGGGCTGGCCGGCCCTTTGCCCCCTCTTGGCTTGGGGGGCTACGTCAGTGTGGAGGCCCTTCTGGCCCGCGTTGCGCCCTCGAGGCGTCGCTGGCCAGGGTTAACCACCCTGGGCCCCCTTTTGGGGTGCAGGTTGATCCATCGTCTGCTGGGCAGCGGCAGGCGGCAGGACGGGTCGAGCTGCCTGAGGCGCATGGCCCGGCATCGGCCACTGCCTCGCAGCTCCCCGATCAACAGGCCGGTGCTGGTCAGGCCCCGTCGACGAGCTCAGTTGCGGTCGTGAGCTCCGACGTCCCCAGTGGGCCGGAACCCCCGGTGGGGGCAGCCCATGGGAGTGCAGCATGTGAGTATGCAGTTCAATCTAGTGCACCCACACACATGGCCACGTTGGGGGGGTCTTTCAATGGCCTTGGCCTCGCACGGGTGGTGCGGCGGTTCAGCCGCTGACGGCCCACCCGGTGACTCCAACTCTCACCCAGGGCCCCGTTGTGGGGGGTACTCCTTATGCTGTCGGGAATGTTTTAGGGGTGACCGGGTTGGTCCAGGCTCCTTTTCAGATGCCCGCAGTTCCCGCCGTTCCTGTGTCGGCATTGCCGACTGCGGGGTATTCATTGCCCCTGGGGGACCATTTGGCACAAACCACCAAAGAGAAGATCTGGCGTGGGGAGTATGTGGACATCTTCTCCCTCCTTAACAGAGAACCCACCAAAGAGGAGAGGGAGGGGCAAGATGAGAAGGATAAGGAGCAGGCACGTCGTCGTAAGCCGCCGCGTACGTGGGCCAACTGGTTGCCGGCCTACCTCATATACATGGCGGTCTACCTCAGGGCCCGGCCGGATTTGGCAATTCCGATGGTCCAGTATTTGGACAACATTTACCGGGCGATGGTCGACTTCCCGGGCCCGTCGTATGCGGATTCCCCTGCACCCCGAGATGAGGTGGGATGAGCCCTGCCAGAAGCTGTGGCTTCTGTATATGACGCCCACGCGCCCTGCGCCTGGGGAGAGATACTATTGTGGACATGCGGTCCAGCGAGCGGCCCCTGCACAGACACCCCGCTGGGTGGCGGGGCAAGGGGTTCCAGCCCGCCTGCTGTGCTGGACTTTCTCGTCCAATGGTTCCTGCAATAGGAAGAATTGCCGGTACAGGCATGAGTGTCCCTCTTGTGCTGGCCCCCATGCGGCCTCCGCCTGTCCCAGGCCTGGAGGGATGCGGGGCAGAGGGAGGGGCGGACAAGGGGCTGGCAAGACTGCCGCAGAGGGAGCTGGTTCACCGAAAGGCCCCCTCCCCAATTAATGTGGACATGTTGGAGCGTTGGCTCGCATTGTACCCGAAGGAGGAGGAGGCGGTTTACCTGCTCCAGGGTTTTCGACTGGGGTTCCGTATTCCTTTCGTGGGTGATAGGTCTCCTCCGGATGCTCCCAACCTGTTGTCGCTTAGAGGGAGGGAGGAGGTGGCTGCTGCCAGCATTTACAAGGAGGTTCATGCGGGCAGGGTCACTGGCCCTTTCCCTGCACCCCCGTTCCCCAACCATAAGGTGTCACCCTTGGGCTTGGTGCCCAAGAAGTCACCGGGCGAGTTTCGCCTGATCCATCACTTGTCCTACCCAGCCGGCCGATCGGTCAATGATGCTATACCTGATGACCTTTGCTCGGTCAGGTATACATCGTTTGACCAAGCGCTACGCATGGTGCGCTCATGTGGCCCGGGTGCGCTGTTGGCTAAGTGCGACATTAAGTCTGCCTTTCGCCTCCTTCCGGTGCACCCGGGTGATTTTGAGTTGCTGGGTTTCAAGTTTCGGGGTGAATATTAATTTGATAAGGCCATGCCTTTTGGCTGTTCCATATCATGCTCGGCTTTCGAGCGTTTCAGCACATTCCTGCAGTGGGCTTTCGTCCGCAGGTCAGGGTCCCGGTCTGTAGCCCATTACCTGGATGATTTTTTGTTCGGGGGTGAACGGGGCTGGGACACGTGCACACGTCTCCTCAACACATTTCAGACGCTAATGGAGGAACTTGGTGTCCCTTTAGCGCCCGAAAAGACTGAGGGCCCATCTACCCAGTTAGTTTTCCTGGGGGTGGAGATTGACACGGTAGCACAGGCTTCTAGGTTACCAGGGGATAAGGTGTCACGGATAGTGGCCCTTATCTCGGACTTGCTTGCTAAACGCAAGGCATCACTGAAGGAACTGCAGGTGCTACATGGTCACCTCAATTTTGCTTGCAGGGTCGTCGCACCGGGAAGGGCATTTGCTCTGCGCTTGTGCGACGCCATGACAGGCTTATCCAGGCCCCACCATAGGGTTAGACTGACCCGGGGTATCAGGGCAGACATGCTTATCTGACTCCAGTTCCTGAGGGAGTTCAATGGGGTGTCATTTTGGAGGTCTGACCTCCTTGCTTCCCCTCGTTTTCAGATACAGTCTGATGCCTCGGGGTCCCTGGGTTATGGCATGTACTTCAATGGGAAGTGAGCCTATGGTGGGTGGCCACCGGCCTGGGCAGGCACGGGTCGCCTGCGTGATCTTACGTATCTGGAATTTTTCCCTATCCTGGGGGCTTTGATGCTATGGGGCGAGGAGTGGGCCAACTCGGTCGTCCATTTCTGGTGTGACTATGCGGCCATTGTCCACATTGTCAATTCACAGACTTCAAAATCACCCAGGGTCATGGACCTTGTGCGCCAGTTTGTATTGCGCAGCCTGTGCCTCAATGTTCTTTTCAGGGCCAGGCATGTCCCGGGGGTCAATAATAATATTGCTGACGCTTTGTCCCGCCTGCAGATCTCCCGGTTCCGCGCCTTGGCCCCGGATGCGGAGGAATTTCCCTCGCCACTCCCGGACGAGATATGGACCATTGGCAAGGAGAGGTGAACCGGGCAATCGGCATGTCGCTAGCGCCACGCACGCGTAAGGCATATCACCACGCATTCAATTCTTTCAGAGCTTTCTGTACCCAATCCCGCCTGCCGGACACCTGGCCGATCCCAGTGGCCCATATACTTCGGTTCATGGTTTACCTGCATGCCCAGGGCCTTGCACTTCGCACCATAGCATCTACGCTGTCAGCGTTGGCCTTTGTGGCCAAAGTAGGTGGTCATGCGGATAGTACCACTGACTTCCGTGTGAGACATGTTTTGGAGGGGTGGGTGCGGGAGCGTGGGCGTTGCCCGGACGACCGCCACCCGATTTCCCCAGGGGTTCTTACCCAATTGGCCCGGGGCTGGCCTGGCCTCTGTTTTGATAGATATGAGGCAGCCCTATTTCATGCAGCCACAACGGTGGCCTTTTTAGGAGCGCTCCGCATCAGCGAGCTTGTGATGCTGTCTAAGGCGGATGCAAGTCGTAGGGCACTGGAACTCGAGGATGTCTATGTTGCCAAAAACTGGGCTCAGTTGAGGATACGCTCCTCTAAGACAGATCAGCATGGCGTAGGCAGTGGAGTAAGACTGCTACGGTGTTCTTTGGCAGACATCTGTCCGGTTGGTGCCCTACAGGAGTTTATTGCACTGCGTGGCACGCACCATGGCCCGTTTTTCTGTCACCAAGATGGGTCTCCCCTTACTAAATTTCAATTTTGGAAGGTGACAGGCAAAGCGCTTGCCAGTGTAGGCCTCCCGGGGGCCCGTTATGGCACCCATTCATTCAGAATAGGGGCGGCCTCCACTGCTGCTGCTTTTGGGTACTCCGGGGCTGAAATACGCCGTATGGGAAGGTGGGGATCGCAATGTTTTCAATTTTATGTCCACCCTCTTCCACAGTGAGTACCAGCCTAGTCACCACATCTTTTCTCTCCTCGTTTTTTCCTTGACAGACCCTGGGTCCCAATAAAGGACTCAGACACAAATGAAAGTGGATAACGGCATTGGGCCACATTTATTGATTCATGCCCTGGTCCGAATTATAAATTTCTATTGGTAATTGACCAATCATAATTCTTAAGGCAAGCAGGCCGAAGTAACACTGGTAAGGTACCACCCAAAATTGCCAACGGCAATTGTTACAATGTATCTATCTGTATCAATTTGTTTGTTGACAACAAACAAATTGTTGACCGTAGTCAATATCTAACTAATGATCCCACCCTCTGACGTGTATCCGTAAAATCAGGGGGTGATGCAAGCTGTCTAGCTATAACCATCACCCCCTCGCCTGGTTCGTCGTTGACCGGACAACGTTTAAACAACTTATGCCTATCTAGTGTTGTCCAGTCAATTGCGAACCTGCCGGATACCTGTGGGTCATAAATGTTTACCTTACCAGTGCTACCCGCCCATGTGACCAAAGTCAACAGCAGCACAGAACAAACCCCTATATCAAACCATAGCAACAGTGTGGGATGGGCAAAAAAGCCAGGACTCAAGGGCCAATTGCGAGTCCCAGCCAAAAATTCCCACCCGGCCCCGAAGCGACCAAGAAATCACACTGTTAACTAGGGAGGGGGTGGAGGGGAAAAACTTCTCCGCTCCGTCGCTTCGCAAAAATGGCAGCTCGGCTGCCTCGTGGCCAGCCCTTTTATAAGGGTGCTGGCCACGCCCCTAACTACCCGGATGCCTTCGTCCAGTGGGGGGGGGGCCGCAAAGAGCGCGGCGGCCATTTTGGCGCCACGCTTGCATTGCAGGCGCACCCCCCAATAAAGGACTCAGACACAAATGAAAGTGGATAACGGCATTGGGCCACATTTATTGATTCATGCCCTAGTCTGAATTATAAATTTCTATTGGTAATTGACCAATCATAATTCTTAAGGCAAGCAGGCCGAAGTAACACTGGTAAGGTACCACCCAAAATTGCCAACGACAATTGTTACAATGTATCTATTTGTATCAATTTGTTTGTTGTCAACAAACAAATTGTTGACCGTAGTCAATATCTAACTAATGACCCCACCCTCTGACGTGTATCCGTAAAATCAGGGGGTGATGCATGCTGTCTAGCTGTAGCCATCACCCCATCGCCTGGTTCGTCGTTGACCGGACAACGTTTAAACAACTTATGCCTATCTAGCGTTGTCCAGTCAATTGCGAACCTGCCGGATACCTGTGGGTCATAAATGTTTACCTTACCAGTGCTACCCGCCACCCGGAGAGGCTTCAATAAAGGCTCGACGCCCCCCCCCCCCCAAGACCGTCAGCTCGGTCAACAGGCCTGCTCGCCAATCACCCAACAGGAGGTCCATACCTCCTCGCGACAGATGGACCCCATCCCCTGCATAAAGCCCATAATTTTGCAAACTAATGGCGGGATGATGACTGACCCGCCCCCAGCCCTTGGTCAAAAGGAAGCGGGCCACAGCCCTGTTCACCATGCGCCTAGCGCGGTCCAGGGCCTGAAGGTCAAAGCCTCCCCTATAAGCATGCCGTGGGACCATATCTGACCAAACAAGGGTTGTGGCGGGCCATACGTAATGTAAGTAGGCGAGGTCACCGCAAATCGCATGCTTCAGCGATAAGCCAGTGACCTGTCCCAAATCATTACCCCCAAGGTGTATGATCAGAATGTCAGGCAGGTCAGCATTCCTTCCCGAAAAGAGGAATGGCAAGAGCTCCAGCCACAACAAACCGGGCTTACCGTACCATGTGAGACTTGCGTATGCACCCAGTCCCAGTCGGGGTCCCCAATCTGTCACCACAGCGTAACGCGCTGCCCTGTGCACGTAGCTATGGCCCACCAGCCATACTGTCACCGGTGTGATACGACACCCAGGGTCTGTCAAGGAAAAACAGGGAAGGAAGAAATATGCGGTGACTAAACCGGTACTCACGGCGGGAGCGGGCGAACATAAAACTGGAAACACTGAGAGCCTCACCTCCCCATGCTGCGTATGTCAGCCCCGGAGTACCCATAAGCAGCCGCAGTAGAGGCCGCCCCAATTCTAAATGAATGGGTGCCATAACGGGCCCCAGGGAGGCCCACACTAGCCAGTGCCTTCCCAGTCACCTTCCAAAATTGAAATTTAGTGAGGGGAGACCCATCTTGGTGACAGAAAAACGGGCCATGGTGCGTGCCACGCAGTGCAAGGAACTCCTGTAGGGCACCAACCGGACAGATGTCTGCCAAGGAACATCGTAGCAGTCTTACTCCACTGCCTACGCCATGCTGATCTGTTTTAGAGGAGCGTATCCTCAACTGAGCCCAATCATTGCAAACATAGACATCTTCGAGTTCCAGTGCCCTACGACTTGCATCCGCCTTAGACAGCATCACGAGCTCGCTGATGCGGAGCGCTCCAAAAAAGGCCACCATTGTAGCCGCATGAAACAGGGCTGCCTCATACCTATCGAAACATAGGTCATGCCAGCCCCGTGCCAGTTGGGTAAGGACCCCAGGGGAAATTGGGTGGCGGTCGTCCAGGCTACGACCCCGGGCCACATGCACCCGGGCCACATGAGCGCACCATGCGCAATGCCTGGTCAAAGAATGTATACCTGACCGAGCAAAGGTCATCAGGGATAGCATCATTGACCGAGCGACCGGCTGGGTAGGACAAGTGATGAATCAGGCGGAACTCGCCCGGGGACTTCTTGGGCACTAGTCCCAGTGGGGATACTTTAAGGTTGGGGAACGGGGGCGCGGGAAAAGGGCCAGCGACCCTGCCCGCATCAACCTCCTTATTAATGCTGGCAGCAGCCACCTCCTCCCTTCCTCTAAGTGACAAAAGGTTGGGTGCGTCTTGAGGTGACCTATCCCCCGTGAAAGGAATACGAAACCCCAGTTGAAAACCATGAAGCAGGTACACTGCGTCTGCCCTCCTCGGGTACACTGCGAGCCAATGCTCCAGCATGTCCACATTAATTAGGGAGGGGGCCTTTCGGTGAACCCGCTCCCTCAGCGGCAGTCCTACCTGCCCCTTGTCCACCCCTACCCCTGCCCCTGAATCCTCCCGGCCTGGGACAGGCGGAGGCAGCATGGGGGCCAGAACAAGAGGGACACTCATGCCTGTACTTGCAATTCTTTCTGTTGCAAGAACCATTGGACGAGAAGGTCCAGCACAGCAGGCGGGCTGGAACCCCCTGCCCCGCCACTTGGCGGGGAACCTGTACCGGGGCCGCTCGTTGGACCGCATGTCCACAATGATATCTCTCCCCAGGCGCCGGGCGCGTGGGGGTCATATACAGAAGCCACAGCTTCTGGCAGGGCTCGTCCCACCTCATCTCTGGGTGCAGTGGAATCCTCATGCGGAATTCCTCGTCGTAAGCCAGCCACGACGGACCCGGGAAGTCGACCATAGCCCGGTAAATGTTGTCCAAATACTGGACCATAGGGATGGCCAGATCCGGCCTGGCCCTGAGGTAAACAGCCATGTAAATTAGGTACGCTGGCAACCAATTTGCCCATGTACGTGGCGGCTTACGACGACGTGCCTGCTCCTTATCCTTCTCCTCCTGCCCTTCCCTCTCTTCCTTGGTGGGCTCCCCGTTAAGAAGGGAGAAGATGTCCACATACTCGCCCCTCCAGATCTTTTCCTTGGTGGACTGGGCCAGATGGTCCCCTAGGGGCAAGGAATACCCCGCTGTCGGCAATGCCGACACCGGCACAGAGGGAAGTGCGGGCAAAGCAAAGGGGGCCTGTACCAACCCGGACACCCCCAACACATTCCCTACCGCATAGGGGGCGCCACCCCAACCCGGGCCCTGGGTCACGGATGAAGTCGCCGGGTGGGCCGGAGGCGGCTGCACTGCCGCACCACCCGTGCGAGGCCATGGCCACTGAAAAGCCCCCCCCCAGGGAAGTCAGTTGTGTGGGTGCACTAGCTTGAACTGCATACTCACCCGATGCACCCCCACGGGCCGCCCCCACCGGGGGTTCCGGCCCGCTGGGGGCGTCGGAGCTCACGACCGAAGCTGAGCTCGTCGACGGGGCCAGATCAGCACAAGTCTGCTGCGCCTGCTGAGTGGGGAGCTGCGAGGCAGTGGCCGCCACCGGCCCGCGCGCCTCAGGCAGCTCGACCCGACCCGTCGCCTGCCGCTGCCCGGCAGCCAAAGGATCAACCTGGAACCCGAAAGACGCCCCCGCTTGGTTGGCCCTTTCCAGTGATGCCTCGAGGGCCGCTACGCGGGCCAGAAGGGCCTCCACGTTAACATAGCCCCCAGCCCCGACAGGGGGCAAAGGGCCAGCCGGCCCACAAGTAACGGGCACCTGTCCAGGTCCGTGTGCCCCAGGGGCCGGATACGGCCAAGAGCCCATGCTCGGCCCTTGAGGGGCCGTGGGCATGCCCTGCCAAGGCAGGGAACCCAACCACCCCCCATGGCTCGATCCCCCCATGGGGAACTGTGCACCCAGGGAAGAAGGCCCAGCCGCACGGACCATGCCAGGGGCAGTGGCCATCGTTTGCGGGCCAAGGGCCAAGGCCCCAGCCGGGGCAGCCTGCGCGTGCCGCGCATCGGGCCAAGGGGTCACCAATCCCATCCCACCGGTCCCGGTGGGCTCCGGCAAAGGTGGCTGCTGGGCGGGCGCAGTCGCGGTCCTCCGACCCGGCTGACGCCTCCGCGCAGATCGAGCCACATTCGCAGCTGCCTTCTTCTTAGAGGGCATAGGTGGTCTAGCTGGGAAGCCAAAGAAAGGAAAAACTGCACCGAAAAAGGCTTCCCCTGAAAGGACACAAGCGACGGAGGTAAGAGGGAAAAACTTCTCCGCTCCGTCGCTTCGCAAAAATGGCAGCTCGGCTGCCTCGTGGCCAGCCCTTTTATTAGGGTGCTGGCCACGCCCCTAACTACCCGGATGCCTTCGTCCGGTGGGGGGGCCCGCAAAGAGCGCGGTGGCCATTTTGGCGCCACGCTTGCATTCTGATCATACACCTTGGGGGTAATGATCTAGGCCAGGTCACCGGCTTATCTCTAAAGCATGCGATTTGCAGTGACCTCGCCTACCTGCATTACGTGTGGCCCGCCACTACCCTTGTTTGGTCGGACATGGTGCTGCGGCACACGTATAGGGGAGGGTTCGACCTCCTGGCCCTTGACCGGGCTAGACGTATGGTGAACAGGGCTGTGGCCCGGTTCATTGTCAGCAGGGGTTGGGGGCGGGTCAGTCCTCACCCCGCCATTAGTCTGCAAAATTATGACCTTTATGCAGGGGATGGGGTCCATCTGTCGTGAGGAGGTATGGACCTCCTGTTGGGTGATTGGCGAGCAGGCCTGTTGACCGAGCTGACGGTCTGGGGGGGGGCGTCGAGCCTTCTTTGAAGCCCCTCCGTGTGGCGGGTAGCACTGGTAAGGTAAACATTATGACCCACAGGTATCCGGCAAGTTCGCAATTGACTGGACAACACTAGACAGGCATAAGTTGGTTAAACCTTGTCCGGTCAATGACGAACTAGGCGACGGGGTGATGGCTACAGCTAGAAAGCATGCATCACCCCGTGATTTTACGGATACGCGTCAGAGGGTGGGGTCATTAGTTAGATATTGACTACGGTCAACAATTTGTTTGTTGTCAACAAACAAATTGATACAAATAGATACATTGTACCAATTGCCGTTGGCAATTTTGGGTGGTACCTTACCAGTGTTACTTCGGCCTGCTTGCCTTAAGAATTATGATTGGTCGTTTTACCAATAGAAATTTATAATTCGGACTAGGGCATGAATCAATAAATGTGGCCCAATGCCGTTATCCACTTTCATCAGTGTCTGAGTCCTTTATTGGGGGGTGCGCCTGCAAAGAGAACTTCTAGAGAGAAAAAATGAGTAAAAAGGACATGGAAAGAAAGAGAACTTGAGGTATAAAAACATGAGAGAGTCTGAGGTAAACTTTCAGAGAAGGAAACGCATTACATTTGTAACTCGAGGTACCACTGTAGTCCCATATTGGAGCTACCTGTGTTTGGGAGACCCAGGAGGGGACAAGGACAGGACTGAGGCGGAGGGAGTTTAGTGCTAGGTAACGTTAAAATAACGTTGGCATGTGTCCAAGAGTCGTTGACAGCTTTTTCTCTGTAAACTGCTAAATATGGCTGATTGTGTTTTTAACACAATACATTTATTTATTTATTCATATCCTTCCACTTGTATCATGTCTTTCTTTCAAGGAACTCAGGCAAGCCACACAACTTTTCATGCACAACACTCCTTAGCTTTAGAACAAGGGCACCCAATCTTTTTTGCACCATGGGCCAGTCATGTGGTTCAGTGGGCCAGTCACATGGTTCCTCCAGCTGGAAGCAGAAGTAAAATGTGCTTTGCAATCTGTTTTGCAACAGAATGATATAGATTTTAAGTTGCCATTTTCTCTGCTTAAACCAGAATTGCCCAAACTATGGCCCACAGGATCTGGCCCCTGATGCCAATTCACCCAGCCCGCAGTGCCCTTGTTACTCCTGGAAGCGGAAGTAAAACATGCAGGCATGTTTTACTTCTGCTTTTGGGAGCAATGAGGGTGGAGCAACCCGGATGAATTGGTGTCAGGGGCCAGATCCAGCCCATGGGCCATACTTTAGGCACCCCTGCTTTAGGACCATGCAATGAGGTAGGTGAGGCTGGGAGATTGATTGGTTGTGGGTCACTCACTGAATTTCATGGCACAGAAGGAAGTCAAACCTGGCTCTCCTACATCCCAGTGTGACACACCAATCACTGCAATCTGCCATGTCTCCAAAGGTGGGCAGAATTCACATCTTGCCAAGGAATAATCATCTCAAATCTCTCAGAAGGGGTTCACATGTCTCTTCAAACAAGTCTTTCGGGAGGCAACTTGATCCTACTGGGATCTGACTGAGCCATTACATCAGAAAGAGATAGGAAAATCACCATGCAATAGAAAACAAGCTGTGGTCTGAAGCTACCCTTAAGCTATATATTATCAAATGCTTTAGAGTACTAAGCAAACAAATACATCAGCTTTCCAGTTCTAGCAATGGTAGATCATGAGCAGGGTGTCATTACTGCACTCCAAAGAGTACCCTGTGGTGAGGATTAAGATTCTTATTTCCCTCCCTCCCCAGTGTGCATGTTCCTCATGTGTCAGCACATATCATAGTGCAAAGAAAATTCTCCGGCTTCCTCTATGACACCAACGCCTAGCAAGAGCTAAAGCTGCACACACTGGCAATGCTAATTATACTAATAATCCTGCTAAGTAAGATTATATAGATTCACACTAATGAAGCTCTAGCATGCTTCAGAATTCAGAAGGAAGTATGAGATGTCATATCGGAATGAACTGCTGATAGGCGAGAACATAATTCTTTCGTCTGTCTCCCAGAAGATTGGGGAGGTATTGAGAAAACAGGGGAGTTAGATTAGCAAATGCTGCAGAGTTTATTCTTTCTAGAAAGGGTTATATTAATCAGGAGCTAATCTTTTCCTTTCTTTCAGGTGGTCTGGGGACATGAAATCTGTGCCTGGATTTGAGGGACAAAAGTAAAGATCATCTTGAGCATTGTCACACTGAGATAAGTCTTCACGGCAGTTTTCCTGCTGTCAAGGAGAAACGAGTTCAGAATGAGTTCTTCATGACATGGAAATACCATCAACACAGGGATTGCCATTTGGAGGTGATAATGAAGCCTCTGTTTTCGCACAATGGAAGTTATTTTTGTATTCTCTTCTCAGCTGCTTGCATTTCTGATGGTTTGTAGTGTTAGATAAAGTAATCTTAGTTTTTTTAAAAAATCATCCTGGTTTGGGTATGAGTGTTGTTTTTTCATAAATTTTAAAAGAAAAAATAATGGTTTAACAATTTTTGCTGTTACTGACAAAAGTTCCTCCCCCTCCAAAGGAGGCTGAAGTTCTAATGTTAACTGTGTAAATGTTTACCTTAGTCTATCCCTGTTTCACAGAAGTCTTTCTGATTGTTCACACAATGAATGTTTCTTGACATGCCTTAGTATTTAGCTAGCCTTCAGGATTCTGAGGAAGTAGCTTGTCCCGAAGCAATTTGTATTCATGAATAGTTGGTCTCAGATGCTAGTTCTATCAGGGACGTAGGGGGAGGTCGCATGTGGAGACCATGACAAGTTCCATCCTGCAAAACAGTACATTATCCATTGACAAGATTGCCAAACATTTTTTTAAATCCACTCCTGTTCCTGTACTTTGAACATCACCTTGATTTTCAGACACTAATGAGTAATGATAATATATGCTACCATCTTACTCTACCTCTTGATTTCTGCAGATCAAAAGCATTAAATGGCACATGAGCCTGCCTGGTTGGTCTTTTCTGGTAAGCTCACTGGCATGAAAAATTCTCTTTTAAAAAAAACAGCAGCAAAGATAGATGAGAGTATCTGAATGCAGAAACCTCACACTCTCTGGGAGTAAACCCCTGCAGGAAGCAGCATTAGGCTGGCCATGTGTCTTCTTCTAGGAAGGGTAGTCTTCAATTTGATAGCCCTTATTTTGAAGATGTCTTCCATCTGAATGATTGCCCAGTCTGAGCACCATAAGAAGGGAAAGCTGGGACCCTGAAAATGCCTATTGACAGTTAGCACCTGGACAGCAGATTCAGCAGGTGCACAGATCACCTGTTCATTATCTTTGCCACTCAAATAGGATGCAGCACAATGTTTATCTGATGATGAGCCCTAGTGCAGGGGTGCCCAAACTTTTCAGGCTGTGGGCTGGTCACATGGTTCTGAAGGCCAGTCACTACTGCCCAGGGGCCAGATCCAGCCCCCAATGCCAATTCATCCAGCCCGCAAAACCCTCATCGCCCGTGCAGGCATTTTTTACTTCTACTTCCGGGCCGGATGAATTGGCATCGGGGGCACCCCTGCCTTAGTGGCATAATGGTTAAACTGCTGTACTGCAGCCAAAACTGTTGATGTTCTGAGTTCAGTCCTGATGTGGATCAAGATTGACTCAGCCTTCCATCCTTCTGGAGTCAGTCAAGAGTACCCAGCATGTTTGGGGCAAAATGCTAATTACCTTGTGTACTGTTCAGAGAGTGCACTAAGTGCTACATGGCAGTATATAAGTGTAATTGTTATTGCTAACTAACTTATAAAAATGATTTCTAACTGTATTTGTATATACCAATTAGCCTGTGCAATTTTATGTCCTCTTGACTTCACTTTTCCAGTGATGTGGTTACTCTAAATAACGTAAAGAACTGTTGGCTTACTATGTATATATTTGTGAGGGGAGACAGAGATTTTTCTGAACATTTTACATTATTTTCAATGTGATTAGTACAGTTTTTGAAATCATGGACCTAATTATTGGGCTTTTAAAAATTGCATTGTTCTCCTCTATGAGGAACACATGTACAGTGGTACTTCACTTAAAGAGCATAATGCATTCCACATGATTGTTCTTTACACGAGTTTGCTCTTTAAGTGAAACACCATTGTAAGTTTCCGATTGTGACTTCTGGCATTTTACTTCTGCTTCCAGGAACGGCAAGGGCAGTGTGGGCTGGATGCATTTGTGTCAGGGGCTGGATCCAGTCCATGGGCCATAGTTTGAGCACCCCTGTCCTAAGAGATGCCCTGATACTCCTGATCTGAATGACACCACTTGCCCTGCCCTGCACCTAAGAGACTGCTATATCCTGATCAGTTAAATGTCCTTGGCAATTTAAGCTATACAAACTCAGCAGGGAAGGAATTAGAGATGCAAGGAGATCTCATCAAGTGGGATTAGGGATGTGAAGAGATCTCACCCAACCTTTTCATTCTTGGTTTAGACAGACTGTCTCAATATGGCAAGATAGCCTGTTAAACATTCTCCAACCACCACCAGAGTTCTCACTTCCAGTATGACAACAAGACATCAAAATCTGTGTTTTGGTTGAGGACTGTGCTATTTGTGCATTATGTTTCTAGTTTCTTTTCCACAATAAACCTAACACACACAGAGCAAGCATAAAATGGCAGGTTGATTGCTGCTAAAGATGCAAACAACCAATCTAATGTTCCCAGGACTTTAAATAGCCATGCAATAACTAGGCAGATTTGTCATTGGTTTAAATGTTATGCTATTGGATGAATGTATATTTGTGCAAAAAAAAATCCAGACTTAAAATGCATAAATTATCTCAAAGATTGGTATAACAATGCCTTGCTGCAAGATTTTTTTTTTGGGCCATTCTTTGCCTAGTACATTTTTAAAAACAGATCATAGGTTAAACTGACAGAATTCAAGGGAAAGTGCCCACAAAGCCTGGTTGCTCATTGATCTTCTTTCCCCACAAGTGGACATGTTATGGAGTTATATTCAGGGTGATTGGTCACATTTTTCTCTGAGCTATGGATGTGTCCCCTAACATAGTCCAGGTCTGAATATACTGTAGATACATAGGTTGATGCCTGACTCACCTTGTGACATTTTGCCGAAATTCCAACCCACTCTTCATTGATACCTGTGATGGAATCTACATGTTTCTGACTTTCCATAAAAAGCAAAACATTCCTACAAATTGAGAAATGCAAAGCACCAGGTTAGGTCATATATAGAATGGTGCAGGAAGGATAAAAGGATCTCTGGCCAGCCAGTAACAGTATGCAGAGCTAGGAACTCTCTCTTATATTTGTTTTTTCTCTCCTTTTTTCTTCTCCCCCCACCCCCAAGAAATCCCTGATGCTAAGCCTCAAGGAAGGGAGTGAGGGACTTCAAAAGGCTGGTGGTCATGATCATCTTTGATTCCTTGTCAAAAGGGCAATGCAGGGAACCTGCTTTTCTCTACACTTTCTCTCCCTTTCCCTCCCCCCCCCTCACTTCCCCTTTCCTGGAGGTGAAATTAGTGGTGCTGTAGGAAGCAGTGACAGACTTTACCGTCTTGGGATTTAAGATCAATGCAGATGGTGACTGCACCCATGAAATAAAAAGACACTTACTTCTCAGGAAGCAAGCTATGAGAAACCTAGGTAGCACAATAAAAGGTAGAGACGTCACCCTGCCAACAAAAGTCCACATAGTTAAAGCAATGGTTTTCCCAATAGTAATGTAAGGCTGTGAGAGCGGGACCATAAGGAAGACTGAACACAGAAGAATAGGCACCTTTGAACTGTAGTGCTGGAGGAGACTCTTGAGAGTCCCCTGGACTGCAAGGAGATGAAATCAGTCAATCCTGAAGGAAATCAACCATGACTGCTCCTTGGAAGGACAAACACTGAAGTTGAAGCTCAAGTACTTTGGCCACCAAATGAGAAGAGAGGACTCACTGGAGAAGACCCTGATGCTGGGAAAGATTTAAGGCAAAAGGAGAAGGGGGTGCAGATGATAAGATGGCTAGATGGCATAGTTGACACAGTGGGTGTAGATCTGGGCAGACTACAGAGGATGGCAGATGACAGAGGAGGGTGCAGTGATCCATGGTGTCACAAACGGTCGGATTCGACTGTATGACTGAACAACAACAACAAAGCTAAGACTCTAATGAAGTAATCAATGGCTTTGCAAAGTATGAGGCAAAGAGAATATTGCCCTTCTCAGCTGCCAACTGAGAAGTTTATTTAGCTTTTGCTTCTCTTCCTCTAGTTCTTATTTCAGATCAGGCAGATGTAAGGAAGAGGGGAAAGTTTGTGTGTGTGTGTGTGTGTGTGTGTGTGTGTGTGTGTGTAGGAAAGCAGAAAGACAGATAAAAGTGTTAAGAGACACTGGAATGGATGGCACATGTGCAAGAATGGAAAACACTTGAAAAATTACTTTCTCAGATATTGCTAGAGCCCTATTAGTTATTTTTGGTGGCATAATAAACCAAAGTGGCAAAATGCCAGTAATTAATGAGTCACCACTTGAATTCTTTGTTTTGTATCAGTTGAGGTGTTTGGTGTTTAATGAAGCATACAAGAAGCAACTTGTTATTTAGTCAAAATTTGCTGCTGCAACTTATGCCACTGTACTTATTTTTGAGTAAATAATCAACAGGATACCAACTTACAACACTCTAATTCTCCATACAGCATTCCCATTGCCTTTGCTAGATGGAAAGCTCTAGGAGTTGTCATGCAGAAAGGTTACACTTAAACTCTGAGAGAGTGGCCATGTCCCTAACCACTTTTGGCTTCTATCCACACAGAATTGGCAAGTGGATGCGGATAGGTTTTCCTAGAGACATTGCTCACATGACTCAACTCAATTCAATATTACAATAGTGGGATATAAATCCAATATAAGACTATTTCTCAACCACTATCCCTCAAGATATTCCCAAAAATGGCCATGCTGTGTGGGTCTTCTGGGAGTTGATGTCCAAAATATCTGGAGGGTCTGAGGATGAGATGATCTGTAATAGGCGCAGTTGGTTAAATTAATCAAAGATAAAACTCTAAGTCAGGGGTTCCCAACCTATGGCCATGGGCCAGACCTGGCCCATGGCACCATTCCTTCTGGCCCATCACTGCTTCCACCACACCTGGAAGTAGAAGCAGGTGCATTTACATCAGCTGTAAAACACTTCCACACATGTGTAAACACACCCTTGGCTGTTGTAAAAACAGATGTGGGAACATCTATGACAGCAGTAAATGCACTCGCTTCTGGGGTGTGTGGTCCAGCCCACTTAGCTGTCCGGGGGGCATGGTCAGGCCCACAGTGAAAAAAGGTTGGCCACCCCTGCTCTAAGTAATGTGTGATCTTTTTGATAACTTTTCCTCTCTTTCCCCCCTAAAATGGGGAAAACAAAACAAAACTTCATAACTGGTTCTGTGCTAATTAATGTACTTTCTTACACTGATGAGATTGGGGAGGTGTGGGAGAAGAGCTTTGGTGTGGAACCCAGTAAAGATAACCCCAAAAGTGGAGTGGGTGAGCTTGCATGATACTTAATTATTTCTCACACTTTCTTCAGCTACCCTGCTTTCTTTCTACATCAAGTCCTATTGCTCTAGTCTCTCAACCCACCTAATCGCAGTTCCATTCACTTCAGAATTCTTTGTGTGGCCTGACAGGTTCCCTTCTAGGCTCATGTGTAGATACTGTGTCTTGGAAATACAACTGACATATCTGTTTAGACATAACTGACTACACAGCATAGCACAGCCTTCAAAAATGCTTTAATTTGAAACAGTGAGACACTTTAGTCCAGGGGCTTTAAAGTCTGCCCCTTTCGTGTTTCAGAGCAGTGCTAATAAGAGAACACTTCAAGCACAGAAAGTAGGCATGATGGCTATGTTTGTAAGTGACATACTGTACCTAATTTGTAACTGCAGATTTGGGCTCAGGTTCATGGTCCTACATGCTAAATTTTAAAGTCAGAGAATGTACTGGTTAATCCAACCCTATGGCTCATAAGGTATCTTCTGCCTCTCATAACAGCAGTTGTGACCATGTATAAACAAGCTGAGAATACAAGTGAAGCTGTTACCAAGTCCTTTCATAGCATACTATGTATTATAATAAATCAAAAGTATTATTTAGCATTGGTCATAGGGTGATACAGACAAGTGACAATTTGGAATCATAGAATCATGGAATAAATGAGTTGGAAGGGACTTTTTAGGCCAACGAGCCCAAACCCCTGCTCGGTGCAGAAATCTGAATCAAAGGAGATATGACAGGTGGCTGTCCAATTCTCTCTTCAATGCTTCCAGTGTTAGAGAGCTCACCACCTCTGAAGGCATTTGGTTCCACTGTCATACAGCTCTAACCGTTAAGAGGTTTTTTCATGACGTTCAGCCTGTATCTGGCCTCCTTTAGTTTGGGCCCATTATCACGCATCCTGCACTCTGGGATGATAGAGAACAGACCCATCCCTTCCTCTTTATGATTACTTTTCAGGTATTTGAAGAGTGCTATCATATCCCTTCTCAGCCCAGTTCCTTCAGTATTTCCCATTCCCTTTCATCTTTCAAGTTCCATTTCAGTTTTAATTTATACCCCGCCTTTCTCGGCAAAGGCTGACTCAAGGCAGCAACACCATTTTCATAATAATACAATACTGGATACAATACTGGACACACAATAGCATAATACAAGGAGAACACTATACAATATAAAAATGCAGTATTACAAATATAAAAATTACAAATACAAATTACAAATTACCCAGGAATCCCCAGGTGTGCTCAAATACGCCGCGGCCAATGCAGGACCAGGAAAGGAGCAAAGCGAGGCGTGGCAGCAGGAGCGGCAGTTCTTAAGTCCTCGCGCCGGGGGTCCAAGGTGTGTTCAACTACCCCACGGCCAATGCTGGACTGGGGAAGGAGCAAAGCCTCCCACCAAGCTGGCCAAGGGCAGGCAAGCGTCCAGGTGATAGCCACCCCCTCCCTCGCCCTGGTGTCCGGCAACCCATCTTCCTCCTTTCCTCCACCTCCTTCTACCCCAAATGGGTGAGGAAACTAACCGGCAAGGCAGCAAACTGGTGGTGGAGGCAGTCCAGTGGGGGCAGCCATGGCAACGGCATTTTAAAGCCCTGCCAGGCACCCACAGGTGTTTGTGCACTCCCTCCAGCCCTAGCTGGGCATGGAAGCAAACCAGCGGTGGAGACACTGGCAGCCCCAGCATGGCAGGTCTCCTTTATGGCTGCACTGGCCGCCTTTCAGATAATACCAGTCTCTTCCTCCTCCCAACCCACCCCCTCACACTGGAGGGAGGGAGGGAAGCATTCAGCAGCCCCGGCATGGCAGGTCTCCTTAATGGCTGCACCGGCCACCTCTCAGCTGGGACCAGTCTCTTCCTCCTCCCATCCCCACTCACACTGGAGGGGGGAGAACTGTCCAGCAGCCTCGGTGTGGCAGGTCTCCTTTATGACAAGAAAAACTGGGCAACGCGGAGAACGCACTGGAACACAGTATTTTATCTACCAAGCACGGACATTGTTTATTGCATAGTTGCATTCCTGCCTATGCAAGTGGATTCATTTTCTTCTCCCCAGGTCTCCTTTATGGCCACACCAGGCCGCCTCTCAGCTGGGATCAGTCTCTTCCTCCTCCTATCCCTGCTCACACCAGAGGGAGGGAGCGTTCAGCAGCCCCGGCATGGCAGGTCTCCTTAATGGCCGCGCCAACCGCCTCTCAGCTGGGACCAGTCTCTTCCTCCTCCTACCCCCGCTCACTCCGGAGGGGGGGAAGTGTCCTGCAGCCCCAGCATGGCAGGTCTCCTTAATGACTGTGCCAGCTGCCTCTCAGCTGGAACCAGTCTCTTCCTCCTCCCACCCCAGCTCACACCAGAGGGGGGGTGGGAGGAGGAAGATTTCTTCTTTTTTTAAAGATGCACTCTCAACCAAAAAACAGATAACCAAGTGAGGTGAATTAAGAGAGAAGTTAAATATTGACAAATCCTCTGAAGTACTTCAAGAGAAGGGGGTCTGGAGTTTATATGCTGGTAGGGCCTACCACTGAGAAGGTGTGGTTTCTCACTACGAACTTCCAAGCCTTCCTTGGGATGGAGACCTGGAACTATTATGATTGAAAGGCCCAAGCAACCTGAGCTATATTTTGTCAGGAGCAATGTTCTATGAAGTACCAAGATGTGAACAGCCTAATACATTAGTAATAATACCTTGAATCAGGCATAGAAGTCTACAGGTTGGCCAAGATCAGGGAGTTGTGGTCAAATTTCTGACTCCTCAATACTAACTTAAGCTACTGCATCTTGCACTTGCTGCAGTTTCTGTACTGTCTTCAAGGGTAGCCCCACATAAACAGCAGGCAATTGATTCTCAAGATTACCAGGGCATTATCATCAACTTATGAAGGAACTGACTCACCAAATAAACAGAAATCCTTATTGGGTAAACAGTGTCCTTAGACAGGTGATCCTAATATTGGTTTGCATGACAGAGAGTATAATGAGAGAAGTCTAGGTAGATGGAGAATTCTTCAGAGGGAGAACTGCATGTTTTTCCTGGCCTGAAGTGGTAGCTCTGGCAAGCAAGCTGAAAGACCTGCCCTGCTACAAGTATGCCTTCTTGTGAAAAAAATGAGGCGTATATTCTAGCAACCCTCTTGAATCCCCGAAATAAATAGCAGGCAAATGTATATTAATTAGCAGGAGGGAGTTAATGCTTGTCAACTTTTTATCACAGCAGAAGCTAATGAAGATGATCCAACTAGCATTGAGGCAAAAAGAAACTAGTAGTGTCCACATCACCCCAGACTGTAGTACCAGTTGTATCCTTGAATTCTTGTAGTACCAGTTGTATTCTTGAATTCAAGTCCATCACCCCTGCAACAGCCAGGCAAGCTTTCTGGGACGCTTTCTGGATAAGCAATGACAGGAGCCTCTTCTCAAGAGACAGCACCCCAGCAGAAGGACACAAAAGAGGCAGAGATCATCCATTCAAAAGCCCTGCTAGCCAAAAGAGACCATTCCCTTGTCTTACTGAACTGAGGAGTCATCTCTTTGAGGAGGTTTGAGCAAGATGGCAGGGGGACTGCTGTCTTGCTCACCAACTAGATCAGGGTTCCTCAAACTTGGCTCTCCATGGTGTTCTTGGACTTCAATTTCCAGAAGCCCTGATCAGCGGGTGTGCTGACTTGGGCTTCTGGGAATTGAAGTCCAAGAACACCTGGAGAGCCAAGTTTGAGGAACCCTGAACTAGAGAATGTCTACTGAGAGAATGTTCTCTCAGGCGCAGGACATAGCCAGTCCACCCTGATCACATCCAGATCCTGGATTTTTTTTAAAAAAACAAAAACATATTTTCCTTACATTCAACTTACCATTGCTGAGCTTCACTTTAAGTAAGAAATAATAGCAGACTCTGCTCATAGCACAAGGTATGTTGTGCTGCCCCCTCCTTCTGCCTCTTTCATTCTCCCAAATGGCACTCCAAACTTATGCTCCTTCAGGTCACTTGTGCTTTGCACCACTGTAGTGGAACAGTACCACCCACCACAGGTATTTGTTGCTTCAGGGTATTTGTCCATGTCACAGTATGAGCTGTCTTCTGCATTCCCAAGGCTGCTGGCATCTCCTGCCTCATTGCTCAGGGTACAGTTAGTATATACCCATTACAGTCATTTCTTAATACTTGCTGTAGGTATGCACTGGGAAGAGGTCAAAGGATACAGGGAAATCCCTTAAAATATTTGTGTGTTTTAAAAGGAGAAAAATAATGACTGTATAGTTTTCATATTCACTATTAACAGAGTTCTGGATAACTTGAAATTCCAGATTTTTAAATTCCAGATTTTGACTCCAAAGGGCTATAATTCTGAATTCCAAATCTTAATTCTGAATCCAAATTTTGTTACTGACTCAACCAGACTATTTCGTTCCTTTGTCTTTACACATTAACATTTCTCTGTGCTGATGTGACATGATGACTCTTCTCTCCCCAAATCTGTATGCATTTCAGAGCTAATTGGAGCCCTTGAATCGCATGCAAGGAGCGTAACTGGGAAAAGGTCAAACATTGTTCAGACAAACATCACAGTTATAGATGCTTTCATGTCCTATCTAAAAAATTCATTGTGGCACAAACTTGCATGCCGTTACCTTTTTATTTATGACACCATTATAGGTCAAACAGGTCAGCTGTGGTGCGGGAATTGCCTAGGGAAATATTATTGTAAATCTGTTGACAGGTTGCATTCTATCAGCACTTTGGAACACTGAAGAAATGCTTATTTTGTTCCTTGAGCATGTTCCTCATAGAACACACTCAAGATCTTATAACAAAGATTTGTAATTTTGAAAATACTTTGTTGCAATCTGCTCCTTGGATGCTATACTCAAAATCCAAATGGTTAGTTCAGCACAGTCCCATTAATGATTGAGATGAGAATTTTAATCTGCGTGATTGCACATTCATTGGAAGTACTAGTAATGCAAATGTTAGTCTGTATCCCATTTTACCTTGATCCCTCCCTCACTACCATGTACATTGTGCACATAAACCTGTAGCTTCAATATCATGTCTGATGATGCTGGTCACTGACCACAACTAATTTATTTATTTATTATTTATTCAATTTGTATATCCGCCCCAATCGACACGTGACTCTGGCCGGTGTACATCAAATCCCCTACGTTTAAACTATAGAGACCCTTAAAATTCCTACAAACACTGAAAAACTGCCTACCACTCGCACCAATTAAAAATATAGTTTAAAACTATTTAAAGCATGAGTGATCTTCCTCTAAATGAGCCAGTGGGGTGGGGGTGGTTGCTCCCTCTCCACCTCCCCACACCTGCACTGCCAGCCAGGTTTTCAGCTCTTTCCTGAAGGGCAGCAGCTCCATCTGGAGACACAGTTCAACTGGCAGGAGGTTCCTTCCATAGGGCCAGAGCAGATACCGAAAAGGCTCTTTTTCTAGTGCTGAGCCTTTCTAGCAGTTGATATTTTTAAAGAGCCCCTCCGGTCTGCTCTAGTGGGATGGGCAGATGTCCTTGGGGTGATGTGGCACTGGCAACCAATGCAGCTCCCATAGCAGGGGTGAGGCAAGGGCATAATGCCCGCGCCCCATCATTAATTCATCATGTCTGATGAAGTGGATTGTAATTCATAAAAGTTTTTCAAGTGCCACAAGACTTTGTTGATTAGGGCAGTAATTTTAAATATTGGGAAAAAATGCTATCTATGCTTTAGCTTGCGAGAGTGGTGCAAAATGAACACCATGTAATGATTTCTAGCTGTACTTGACCATCAAACACCCACTGGCTACCTGTCTTGAACCACATTCTGCCACACCACTAAGAAGATCACTGCCATTATTAAGCCTATGAACAAAATAGCAAACAACCCTCTCCCCCTAATCCATAACAGACCCCCTTGTCCAATGATTAAAATAT